>JAYRCH010000331.1:0-1200000 GCA_037179445.1 Phengaris alcon alcon
AATATATCACTGCAGCAAAACCGCTTTCCGAAGCATCTGCGAATCCGTGAAGTGAGTATGTTGATTTGAATTTGTGTGGAGCGATATGTCTGGGAAAATGTATATCTGAGATGTGCGGAAGATCATGATAGATGCGCTGCCAATCATCTGTAATATTATTTGGAGTGGGATCGTCCCAGTCCAATTTAGTTAACCATAACCTTTGAAGAAGTATTTTTGCGCGGAATATGACGGGTGTAACCCAACCGTTTGGGTCATAGAGAGAAGCTACTGTGCTAAGAATTGAACGTTTTGTAATGTGGGTAACTGGTGGTAATGAGATGTGATATGTAAATTCATCAGACCGGGAATCCATCTAATACCCAAACCTTAATTGATGGAGACTCTGCGCTGATGTCAAAGTCTTTAGGCATTTCGCATTGATCGTCTGGAAATCTTTGCAAGAGCTGAGGTGTGTTTGATGTCCATTTACTAAGTTTAAATCCACCGAGTGATAACAAATCAATGAGCTGAGTTTGGAGTGCTGATGCTTCTTCTATGGTGTCATGGCCGCAAAGTACATCATCCACGAAAACAAATTTACGCAAAATTTCGGCAGCCTGAGGATAGCGATGACCTTCATCTTCAGCTAATTGTAATAATGTGCGGATAGCATGATATGGACTTGAGCGCAATCCGTATGTAACAGTGTTGAGTGCATATGTGAGCAGAGGTCGATCTGGAGACGATCGCCAGAGTATGAGCTGATAGTGTCTTTGGTCTGGTCTTAAGAGAATATTTCTAAACATCATTTTTATGTCAGTGCTGAATACTATACGATGTGCGCGGAATGATATAATAATATCTACAATGTCTCATTGAAGTGCTGGACCTGTGTGCAGGCAATCGTTTAAACTGACTCCATTGGATGACTTACAACTGCCATCAAATACTGTGCGGAGTTTGTCAGTACCTGATTTGAACACGTCATGATGAGGAATATAATAATGAGGTTTATGAGTAAATGTAGACGGATGACACGGTGTCATGTGTCCTAAGTTTATGTATTCGTTCATGAATTCTATATATTTTTCTCGCAGTGTGTGATCGGATTGCAACCGTTTTTCTAGATTGAGAAATCTACGTAGAGCAATAGCATGAGTACTACCTAATACGGGTGCATCTGATAAGAAGGGAAGAGTCACCATGTAACGGCCTGAATCGTCACGAATGGTGGTTGAGCTGAATATGTGTTCACATTGCTCGTGTAGCGGGTTTGAATGAGCAGAACGAGGCTGGGGTTCTTCCGACTCCCAGAATCTTTCCAGGCTTTTGCAAATATCATGAGTAGAATGAGCAGAATGTGTAGAGTGAGCCGACTGAGTATAATGAGTATGAGTAATATGAGCAGAGTTAACTTGAGCTACAGGTGAATCGCATGAGTGTTCAACGAGTCCTATGAGTGCAAAATCAAAATCGTGCCGAAGGCTATGGGCTTCCCCGGGCCCAAAGCAATCTTAGTACCATCCAAAACGTGACCCAAAACGTCTGAGCCTAAAATGAGATCAATGGGCGCAGGAGTATGATAAGCTTGATCCGCCAATGGAATGAGCTGATGAGCTGAGTCTTGTACAACATCTGGTATTTTTTGCAAAGGTAAATAACCTGTAACGTCTTTGAGAATATGAGCGGTAGTAGTAATAGATGGCGTGTCACTGTGTGTGGGCCTAAATGTTATTGTGACCCAACCTTTAGGATTTTGTATGTGCTGATCACCTACACCTGTAATTTTTAATGAACATTGTTTTGGTTGCAAATTAAGATTTCTAGTCATGCGCTGAGTTATGAGCGTTATCATGCTACCACAGTCCAATAAAGCCCGAGCTTTGTGATATTCTCCGCATTTATCAGATATATTTAAAACGACTGTGGGAAGTAACACTGGAGTTTTAATGGGTTTTCTATGTGCTGAGTGGAATTTACTTGGGCTGATTCTACAGAATATTGGGCTGAACTAGATTTAGATATTTTATGAGCTGAATGTGATGCAGGTGTACTATGAGCTGAATAACATTTTAAATTATTGGGTTGATCTTCTAATTCTATGTGCTCCGTGATTGTAGGTAGTCATTGTTTTTTGTTTTGAGATTGATGAGTTGTAGACGGTGCATGATCAGACGATTGGTTGGGATCTGATGATGATGATTGATGTGCACGCGTATGTTGTGTGTAGGCCGTGTAGGTATGTGGCTTGTCTTGAGCACGCCGGCGGGGCTGTGCACGTAAATGAGGAGGAAGCAAATGCGCTGACGACACCGGAGAATTTGGAGTTCCGTGACGATGAAGCGAGGTGTGGTGATTTGCACTTCCACACTCTATGCATGAGTTTGTCGAACGACATTCGTTTTCAAAATGCGGACCTAGACATTTACGACATCTGTCGTTGGCTTCTATGAAATCCCAACGACCTTGAGGGGGCTGATGATTATATTTCGGACACGCGATAAGTTTGTGTTCTGTATTCCTACAATAGGGGCAGTAGAATCGCTTGCGTTTATCTGTATTCCGGGCTGAGTACTCGCGCCGCTCTGTTCGGGGGGAGGGGGGCCAGTAGCGTTGAGGGTAATGAGGAACTGGGCTGACGTGATAGCTACTTAAAGTGTGAGCCGATGGCGAGCGCTGAGTATTACGAGGATACGCGGGACTAATTGGTCTAAAGCGTGGACTGCGCGGAGAGTTTGCGGGGGGTGTGTGTTGACGAGAGGGCCCAGTTTGTGGTGAGTAGGTAACACCGCGCGTTGCATTAGAATATTCGGTTTCGATACAGCGCGCGTGCTCCTCTAAAAAAGAAATCAAATCACCTAAGGTGGGCAGAGTGTCCGAGATACCGTATCTTCTTTCGAACAGGGTGCGGAGCTCGCCTCGTAATTTTCTAACTACAATAGACACAAATACGTAATTACTATCCATAGGTAAACGCAGATTATTTAATGCGCTTTGTGCGGAAATGAGCGGATTTAAAAACGTCGCGCGTATGCTTGATCGAATATGAATATTAGGTAGGCCGAGTATTATATCAACAAACCCATCTATCAGAACACGGCGGTTTTCATACCTACGTGTGAGTATATCGAGCGCGACGCTGTAATTATCATTTGTGATTTTTAAATGCGCAATCATGCTGAGCGCCTCCCCCGATAGGCAAGACAAAAGATAGTGCAGCTTAACTGCATCTGTAAGTGACGTCATGTCGTCTGTAAGACTTCTAAAAATCGTAATAAACGATGGCCAGTCCTCAACGCGTGAGCTGAATCTTGGCAGTTCAATTTTGGGCAGAACGGCAGAAGTGAGCTGACTTGACTCTGAAGTGGAACTTATATTTTCCGCTGCAGTTAAAATATCATAATATTCGGATAGCGCGTTCTCGTAACCGGCTGTATAAAACTTTTCAATTTCTTCTGTAACACTGCCGTCGTCTAAAATTTCGCAGTATAAATTTTCTAATTTTTGTTTCAAATTTTGTAGGTCTTTAAAACGCGCATTAAACTCCGTTTTGTTAGACTTTGAGTCACCTTTGTGTAATGCCAATGCGATCTCTCTGAGCCGACTAATAGATTTTATAGTTTGCCTAAATATGGCCGCTTGCGATTTTGTAGGCATGTTTAAAAATATATGCGTGTAACTAAGTTAAATATTTAAAAGTAATGAGTGGAAAATACGCGCGCAATTAATTAAAACGCAGAAAATAGATTTTAATAATGTGCCGACAATGTATACAATTTTATCATAAAATGTGTACGAGTTAATTAACAAATGAGCTGACCGATCGCCTGATGCTAATATAGTATTAGTGTATGTTTGATGAGCGGAGATTAATGCGTTAGAAGTCGTCTGTAATATTATATTAATGTCCTGAAGTTTGAATATAAACAAATCTTAGCGGGCGCGTTAGAAACAAAATAACGTAATGAAAACAATGCAAGTAGGTATGAGCAGTTTCAATCTCAACAGTGTGCCGACTTATTCAAAACAGCTGTAACGTAACACCTATAATATATTTGTATAAACACAGAACGTCGATAAGAATTCTTATTTAAAACAGCTGTAACGTAATACCTAATAATATTTTTGTATAGACACAGAACGTAGATAAGATATGAATTCAATGTGAAGGTCACTATTTATTCTATGAAGAATACCTAATTGAGAATGAATGTAACCAGCTGTTGTTTACGCACGGGCGCCGTGTAGGTACCTATTACCTACAGAATGCACACAAATCAAGTTTTCTGTATCGGAGCGAGCCGACGATGTTAGTATGGGCACTTGAGATGTTATGCAACCCGTAACTATTAAAATAATGCTAAGTTAATTAATATTGTGTTTTAAAAATTGAGAATATGAAGATATAAACGTTATATATAGATAAAATACTTAGTAATGCAACGACGATTTACAATTCTGTTATGAGCCGAATGTAATTCACAATACGCACTAGTTATTACTTATTTTATATGCGAATCAAACATTAAAATATTTTGTATGTAATTAAGAGCTGAGAAAATTATATGAGATATTATTGGCACAAATTATGTATTAGGTACGTTAGGGAAGTTCTGGAATGTTCGAGTTCTTTGTTTGACTATGAGCTTATGACAACATACCCACTTTTTTTTTTATTTATTTTTTTGGGTTTTTCCTATGAATTTATGGGCCGAAATATGCACAAAATTATTTAAATAATTAACATATAGGTTAATATGAAAGTACAGAATAGGGGTTTAATGTTAAATGTGCCGAATTGATAATGAGAATGGACTGTAACTTGGTTTTAAAATGGCGGGGCGGCCTGGCCAGAATTAATTGGACAAAATATAAATAATCGAGCTGATTTTATGTGCAGATTTGGGCGGAGTGGAACTGTAGGTGCTGGTTCTAATGAGGCCCAACGCCGGTAATAGGGGCTTCACGAAGGCTCGATGGGCCAAGAAATTTGTAAGCTAGGAACTTACACATGCGACTTTGAGCTGAGGGAAGTAGGTATATAGGTTAATGTGAGGGCTGGAGAAATCTGGGACTGACCTTATTGTTGAGCTGGTGGTTCTGTATCTGGGCGGAGGTTTCTTCTCACTACACTACACAGCTGTTGAGCGGATTATCGATAGATTTATCGCGGTTCGCCGGCGAATTTGGTATTATATTAACGAGCACAAATAAATATGCGCACACGCGTTCGCGTTCACTAGGTTTCGGGATGAGCTGAAAATGCATCCGGCGCGGAAGGAGATCTCAATGCAAGTGTTCGTCACTCTCTGACAGCGCCCCTCTCGGTCGGCCATACATCACGTAGTGATGTCCTTTGTGTTTATTCTAAACGTCGCGCTAGGGTTGGCGCGAACAGCTCGTATCGAGAATGTTCTGTGGTATTGGGCTGAGCACGCAGGCCCGTCAGACTACTTATCACTATATAGTATATAGTATAAAACAAAGTCGCTTCCCGCTGTCTGACCGTATGTATGCTTAGATCTTTAAAACCACCCAACGGATTTTGATACGGGTTTTTTCAGTAGATAGAGTGATTCAAGAGGAAGGAAAATTTGTATGTATATAACAGTCAGTATATTCTGATACCCTACGAGATATATCACAATAATGTACTACAGTATTGTACACCTTAACATGGTCTACAAAATAGTCCACGATGGTGATGATGTCTATCTCTTAGAGATAACCCACAGTAACCATTTTTTATCCTTTACATTTTACGAGAAATAATGACTCATTTACGAATCGATTTTAAGCAATACAGCATTACTCCTTATACAATTAAGTACCTTAAATACATTGTGCATTTAATATAGATCAATATCGCCCTTTACAGCATGCTAAATTTTACTAAATTACACTAAATTTAGCTGATACTAAATGTAGTATTTAAAACCAACCCCAAATTCACGCGGGCGAGGCCGCGGACAAAAGCTAGTATTATAATATAACGAAAAATAATACTTAAAATTGTAAGCAGAATGTTTATTTGACAATGTGTCGACATTTTATAATCTCGCTAGTTATATTACAATCTAACGATATTTACAATGTTACGGTGACATGTTATTGCATTGTGCACATAATGTATACGGGCGACGGCGACAGGTATATTATCACAAATTTCGCTGCACGTTTTCATATTAACTGTATTGGAGTACGAGGGCTGATTGATAAGTTTCCGAAACGACAAAGAAAAACTTCAAAAATCTATTTAAAATAAATTTATTTCTCAACGTAGTTTCCTTCTACCTCGATGCATTTAGTCTAGCGCTTCTCCAATACCGTTACACCAGTTTGATAAAATGTTTTCTCCAACCCCTCAAAATACTCGTCCACGGCAACAATGACTTCTTAATTTGATGAAAATCTCTGGCCACCTAACCATTTCTTCAGATTTGGGAATAAGTGGAAGTCGCACGGGGCCAGATCCGGGGAATAGGGTGCATGCGGTAGCAATTCGAACCGCAATTCATGGAGTTTGGCGACTGCAACCATTGACGCATCTGCAATGCGTTGTCATGATGGAACAAATTTTTTTCTTGGCCAAATGTGGTCGTTTCTTCTGGATTTCTTCACTTAATTTTTGCAGCAAGCTTGCGTAGTACTCTCCATTTATTGTTTTTCCTTTTTGCAGATAATCCACTAAAATAATCCCTCGAGCATCCCAAAAAACAGTCGCCATCACTTTGCCGGCCGACAAAACCGTTTTGGCTTTCTTCGGCGCAGGTTTTCCGCTCTCAGTCCACTGCTTAGATTGTTCTTTTGTCTCGGGAGTATAATGATGTATCCAGGTTTCATCGACTGTTACATAACGCCGCAAAAACTCATTAGGATCTCGGTTAAACAGCGCCAAACACTCCGATGAATCGTCCACTCGACGTTGCTTTTGGTCTACAGTGAGCAAACGCGGCACCCATCGCGCGCAAAGATTTTTCATTCCCAAATGTTGGTGCAAAATATTAAAAAAAGCGTTCAGATGAAATGCTCACCATCTCTGCTATCTCTCGCAACTTTAAGCGCCGATCATTCAATACAATTTTGTGAATTTTTTTGATCATGTCCGGATTCGTGACTTCATTTGGACGGCCAGACCTGTGGGCGTCTTCGCAGCTCTGTCTTCCACGTTTAAAATCAGTTACCCAGGTGTGAATTGTACTCAACGCAGGAGCAGAATTACCTAAAACACTGCCTAGCTTGGTTTTTATCTGGGTTGCTGTTTTCTCTTTTAAAACGTAAAACTTTATCACCGCACGAATTTCGTTTCTTTCCATTGTTAAGAAAATTTACGACAGAGAAAGTTCTACGTCCTCTCAAACAAATTCCATCATTTCGATTAAATTCAAATTTGGCGTTCTATTTTCAAGAAGATGCCAGAATATAATGTAATATTCCTTTTTTGCGTATCATTTTTTTAAGTTCGTCGTTTCGGCCAGTTATCAATCAGCCCAGGTATATAAAATGTAAGAATTGTGTTGATAACTGATTTTTGTATATTCTTTTCAATTGGTTTGTAAAATTAAAGCACCCGGGTAAGCGAGCTTCGCTCTGAGTTCTGATAAATTAAAAAATAACATATATATTTATCTGACCGTGATTCGAACCGAATCCGAATTTTCGAAATATCCAAAATATATACATACGCATACCAAACTGCCATCCGGTATGACATGATTGATGTGCTAGCTGTCCCGACACACGTTGTTCTACCTAAACTATGAACCGCAATTTTTCCAATATTGCTCACCGTTTAAATCTTCCCTGAACTTCCACAATTTGAAGACCAAAATTAGTCAAATCGGTCCAGCCGTTCTCGAGTTTTAGCGAGACATTGGAATTGTTATCCATTTTTATATATAGCCTTATATATAGCCTTTTACCGCGGCTACGCCTGCGTAAATATAGTATCGGGTATCCCGAAAAACTATGGAAAATCATTTATACTTATGGACTGAGATCCCAGCTCGCCGGACTCGCCTTATATTCTTGCTGTTAAAATGTATTTCATATTACCGTATTAGACCTTGTCCAGAAAGGAAAAAATACGTGTGTAAACCTACGCGCGTAGAGATTCTTATCTTATCAAAACAAAATGTCGGGCGGTCTTATCTGTGATGCCAACTTTTTCCCCAAATTTAGGGAGATAAAATTTCTGACGGGGTTTTTAAGAGGGTTTATATGCTTGTTTTATTTAAATATGCAATTAATCTGCTTGTCGACTGAATGAGTGCCTGAAGAAAAATATGTTTTTTTAAGTACAGACAATTAAATGTATGTAAAATTAGAGCAGACTAATTTTTATTATTTACCTACCTATTATTATTAAATTATAGCTGACGTTCTGCTATTTAATCACCTATCACTCATTGGTATAAAAATTGTGTAGGACTTTAGAATACACACATAATAGTATGTTTTATCTTCCTTTTTTGTGAAAATGCTGGCCAAGTGCTAGTCGGACTCGTGCACGAAGGACACTGTACTATTAGTCTGGGACTATATGCTCCGGAATTTCCGGATTCCGGAGGCCGTAGAAAATTCTTATCATTGAAAATAGAACTCTGTGCTAATACAATGAAGTTGAAAATGGAAGTTTCGAGTGTTGAGCTGTCATATTATATAACATTGATACTTGACTCGACAGTCGTGTGTCGATTTTCAACACTATTGTGGTACACGTGGTGGTATACGTGGTAGGCATCACGTAGTATCGACGTTCAAAAAGAGTATTTAAAAATACCAATTTTGAATAAAAAAAAAATTTGATTTTGATTGTATCAGCGATGAGTCATATTTTCAATGATTTCTGAATTTTTAAATTTTCTACGGCCTTCCGGATTTCGAATCATATTATAGTCCCAGCCTAATTTTTTTTAAAGAGAATATATACAGGGTGTATAATACAACCAAAATTCTTATTTCAAGCGTCTACCTGTTGCCATTAATGCTATCGCCGCAGCGGAATTAGGGTGACTTTTTATAATTATAATATAAAATAAACGACAAACAATCTATAGTTTTTTATTTTTATTTTTCTACAGACTTTAAGGAAGGTCTCTAACATTTTTGCTTTTGGATAGTACACTCAAAAAAATTAAAAAAAAAACTTTTGAATCTATGACTAATAATTTGTCATCAGTTGTCATTTGCATTAATTGATGTGTAGGTTAGTTTTATTTGTAGATCTCGAAACTGTTTATATAAATCGTTATTTAAACGTATATTTAACTAATTAAATAAAAACTTTGGTATGTGCGCTATAATAGTTATATTTGCGAAATTTCGTACGCGCAAAAATGATCCCAAAGGAACCATACTATTTATTTAAGGGAGAAATATTTTTTTCAACTTGGCAACACGATATTACTACGATTTCATTGCACCTAAAAATACAGTGACATTTTTGAATATTTCAAATCGATATTAATTATGTGTTTGGGTTTTCTAAAAGAATGTATTTTGAAAAAATTGGTTTTGACAAAACATTGTCATTACAAAATTTCTGTAAAGTAAAATTTTACTAGTGTGAGTATTGTAAAAAATGTCTAAATTACCAGTTGCCAACAGTGCCAACCGATCTAAATGCTGTGTAACGAATGAATACTTCTGTCTCACTCTGAATCATACAACCGTAGCGAGAAAAACATATTTTTCTCGCTCCGTATCTCGCGCGAGTCGAGGTCGCGGCGTCATGCATGCGGATTGCCATGCCGTGCGTATTTGAGTCAGGAGCGGAGCACCCATACGTCTAGTAAGGGCATGCTCACAACCTGCAAACTTTCAAGGTCTATTAACTTATAATCAAAATGGGTTCAGAAGATGTATTGGTATGTATTGGTATTGTTAGCCTTTTGAGTCTTATCCGGTGCTTCTTACTTGCTGGTTATTCTTATATCAGCGTTAACATACAAGTAGAAGGGAGTGCATAATTTGTCAAATGTTTGTTAATTTTCGGCCCTTTTTATTTATTAACCAACAGATTTAAGAAAAAATATTACTTTGTTTCAACCACTAGGTATTACTCCTTTCCATGTAACATAATCTATAATTTGTGTATGTTTTTTGTACTATTTATGCATATATATTACTTATTTAATTAATTTATAATCTTAGTTGATGTTAATTTGTTAAAGGTATATTGAAAGTTTATTTTTTATATAGCATATAATTGCTAAATAAGCAAAAAACTTTCTCGCGCACTCCGCGCGCTCGCTTTTAATTAACATATTATAAACGAAATAATACAATTCTTTTTTTATTATTCTAATTAACATGTTATGAAGGAAATAATAACATCAAAATTTTCGGGCCACATCCTCTGTTCCGTTTCTATCGATTTAAATGTTATTGTAACGTTTAAAATTACCGCGCGTCAATTTGTCGCTTCTGATTGGTACACAATGCTGACATTCTGGCCAATCGCATTGCGTGGCACATAGCCGGGCGACTCTGGCGCCCCCCGCAGTCGAAAAAAGAAAAAAAACGAAGCGCGCGCGGCGAAGGCGCCGCAGCCTAAAGTTACCGAATTTACCGCTTTACCGCGTGTGGAATCTTATATTCTTTCATTAATAGTCAAAGCGCCGGCCGGCTGCAGTGTCTAAAGAAGAAAACAAGAACACTGTACAATTCGACATTACTGGAGAGGCTCCCTTCACCCTACTCAACGGCGTCTCCATCAGACCTGGTGAGTGCTAACGCTTTGCTTCTCTTGGTTATTTGTCGTATTGTGTATCGTATTTACCGGCGAGAATTATAAACATTCTCGATCTAGAGTGGCGATTTGACGTATTACCGTTTACCAATCCATACCGCGTCAATACCGTCACATCCTCTTTAGAGAGCTGGTCTGTCAACCAATTCGGTTCAATATGGCAATCAAGTACGATACGCGCGTTAGTAATAAAATACGCGCGTAGGTTCTGGACGCAATGTATGGGGGCCTAGTACCTCAACACGCGCATCGGCCTTACGTGCGTATGGCTGCGAGGTAAATACGCGCTTTCTGGACATAGACTTAGTGTGTACAATGAACGTGTGCATACGCGCCAGATTACGCCGTGGGCCAATTTTTAGGTACAAGGCGCTAAGCTTGCGAAAAAATTGTACTTACTTTACTTAGATTCTGATAAAGTATGAATCTTAATTTTTGGATTCAGAATAACGTAAGGAACGAAACGAGTTAAAGTAATTTTTCTCTAAACTTAGTATGAACAGAGATATGAAGGTTATAAGTTTAACGATTTTCATTTCTACGTGGATGATTTTCCATTTTTTATTTTTATAAATATTACTTTATAAATAATATTCAAATGCCATTATTCTACTATAAAAAAACTTAGGCCCTTTCCTCCGTTATTGGATGATTTATACATTATTCTCCGAGCGAAGAGCGAAGAGCGAACCACTCTTGAAATACTGTAGTGCCTGGGAGAGTCAGTTTTTAAATGTCGTATGGTTGCCCAAGCACACACGGCATTCTCATTGGTCAATACGTCTGGGGCCAACCATGTGCGGGTTTCCTCACGATGTTTCCATTCACCGTTAGAGCGTCCGTATAATGTACTTGAGATCTAATAAAGTCTCATTGGTACACGCCACAACCTGGGAATCGAACCTGCACTCTCTCGAATCAAACGGTCTACCTACTACTATAATATACGTTGTAATTACTATAAAAGCTGTAAGAAAAGGTACTACAATTATTTCGTACCTTTGGCGCCCTGTACCTGAGAATTGGCCCACTGCACTGGCGGGTACACAAATGTTCATTGTACACACTTATACTACAATATGAAATACATTTTATCAGTAAGAATATAAGGGGAGTCTGGCGGGGCTGGGATCTCAGGTCATTGGTAAATTTTATCGGCATTCTAATAGTTTCAGAAAGCTAATAAAATTTACTATCAAACGTTTTTCATTTAAAAATCCGTGTGTCACTCGGCGACCGTACATTTTGCGGTGATAAAAAATAACCTGTGTCCCTTCCCAATGAAGGCGTGAAAACGTAACAAACAGACAGAGTTATTTTTATTTTCGCAATTAAAATGTTATTAGGGAATTAGGTAGATAAAGATTAGGGGTTGTTAATAAAAATGTTTACACCTCGGTTAGGTAATCCAAGTTGCTCTCTTTTTCTATCAATGTGGCTCTTCCAACGTATCAGACATAGCAACAGACAAGACAGCAACATGGATTAGCGTATCCGTGGTGTAAATATTTTTATTTATAAAGGGGAATAGACGTTGTTAGCTACATTCTACACTAATATAATAAAGAGGAAAGATTTGTTTGTAAGTGTGTTTGTTTGTTTGCATTGTATAGGCTCCGAAGCTACAGGACCGATTTTGATGAAATTTGGCGCAGACATAGAGTAATCCACGCAGATATGCATAGTTTACTTTATCGCGGCAAAATTTACGATTCCCGTGGGATTTATTTTGCGCGCAAAAATTCGCCGGCAACCTCTTTTTATAATACTGGCTGTCCCGACACACGTTGTTTTGTCGCATCTATAAATATAGTGTCAATATTTTCCCCGCAATTTTTCCAATATTTCTCACCGTTTAAATATCAAGACCAAAATTAGCCAAATCGGTCCAGCCGGTCTCAAGTTTTAGCGAGACATTGGAATTGCAATTCCATTTTTATTATATATAACATAAGATTTTCCATTACTTTGTAACTTTCCATATCAAATCACACATTGTAAAAATTTATGTCGCGTCCCCCGGGAACGGGATAAAAAGTATTCTATGTATTCTATGTCCGTCTCTCGTTCTGAGCTACCTCCCCACTAATTTTCAGCCAAATCGGTTCAGCCGTTCTTGAGTTATAAATAATGTAACTAAATAGACTTTCTTTTATATATATATATATATATATATATATATATATATATATATATATATATATATATAGATTATATAGATATATATCGACGGACAGACAGACGGACAGACGAACGGACACATCGAAACTATGAGAGTCCTTGTAGTAGCACGGAAAACTAAAACACAAGGTACCCTCCAAAAACAACATCCCACATTTTACAAGATGGAAAAAGCAAGAATAATATAGCTTTGAAGTTTGAAGCTATCGAAGACGCTATTGCCTTCAGCTATTTTCTTTTTTTCTTTGTTTTATTTTCTTTGTGTTACTTTGACGTGTGCATTTTCAATTGTTTTATCTTGTCCCCGTTCACTTGTATCTTTTAAAGTTAAAGGTTTGTGAAGTCAAAGGATTTTTGCGTTCAGATAGCTTTAAATAATTAAGAATATTTTTTACTGTGGATGATGGCAGTTACATTCAGAGGTTTCTGAATAAAATTTTATTCATTTTTACATTTTGATTGGACGATGCAAAGTTGTTAACCAATCAAAATTTAATAGATAAACTACCGACAAATTCACCTCAGAAACCGAGCTTTAATGCGCTAAATGTAGAGTTATCTATATATTCCTTTCCTTAATTTTTTAGGGTTCCGTTCCTAAACGGTAAAAACGAGACCCTTTTAGACTTCGCTGTCCGTCTGTCTGTCTGACTCATGAATCGTGATAACTAGACTGTTGAATGTATCTCTGTTGCCGCGGTAAAAACAAAAACTGAAAACAGAATAAAATAAAATATATTCTTTAATATAGTGTTTTAAATTTTTGTTGTTATAGCTTCAACATCATCTGTGAAAATTTCAACTGTCTAGCCATCACGGTTCATGAGCTACAGCCTGGTGACAGACAGACGGAATACGGACAGACATACATAAAGCAAAGTCTTAGTAACAGGGTCCCGCTTTTACCCTTTGGGCACGGAGGACTAAAAAATAGGGACAAAATGTAACTAAAAAGTTTCATGATTTATACATTCTGGCTAATGGAAATTATGAGCATACTTTGAAGCCGTTGCGTCGATTCACCGCAACTTGTATATGATGATGTAGGTGGCGATGACGGTGATGATGATGGTGATGGTGATGATGATGATGATGAGCGTAGAACGTAGACGTGCAGCGGTCCGGCGCGTCGATTGGCGGCAACTTCTGTCGGGGTGAGACCACGCAGGCGCCTTTTCCCGCCGTTTTCTGGAGTGGTGTTGCCACACGCGAAACTGTTTGCCCAGTTTTGGAGTGAAATACGTATGTGGATAATAGTATGTAAAAATGTTGCGCAGTTTTGGGGAGAAAAGTGTTGTACGCGTAGCATACTGCCAGGTGTTGGGGAGAATAAATAGTATGTGACATATCAAACAGAGGTGTATTTAAGTTTACCTACGTATTTAAGTGTAACATTAAAGTTTACATTACAGTATTTTTAGAACCCTGAATTGCTGAATATTAAGTGAATGATTTGAAACTATGATATCATGCAAACTTTGACAGTGTGAAAGAATGGGATGTGTTTCACGGCAATTCTCAGTACTTTGCATAGTAGTGAAACAGCTGGCCTGGTTTTAATGTAACTTAGCACAAAGTTTATTGCCTGTATTAAAAAAGCTACTTTCTTTCGTGTCTGTTGCTTAATATGATTTTCAACTTACACCCACATAAACATGGTAAATATCTTAAAAGTCCGCAAGCTCCAAATAATAATAATGTATTTTACAAATGTAATGTAAAATATGTTTTAACAGTTCATGTAAATTCATAACTTTTAAAACAAAAGTATCGATTAACGCATTTTCTTTAACTAAATACTTGTTCAGCGTTTTCAGGACAGGAGCAGTTACAAATAAAAATCGTAACCAAAATTGATTTATAAGTTATGGTTATTTGATATCAATGCAAGTAAAATTATTCAGCTATTCATGTAATATCTATGGACGCTTCACACCACGTCAATCTGGCCCCGTACTAAGTATCCGAAGAACTTGTGTTACAGGTACCAGAAAACGGGAAGTATATTTAATACTTTAATATATTAAAGATTTTTACTATATTATACACATATTTAATACACATCCATGACCCACGAAGACAGAAAAACTTATTTTTGTTCCTTCGGCAGGATTCGAAACCGCAACCCCCAGCTTGAGCACCAACGCGCTAAACCACTGAGCCACAGAGGTTGTCAGTATGTGGACATTTAAGCTTCTGAGAGCTGCAAGAAATAAAATTTGCAATTGTAACCAAAGCATTCGATCCTAAATTGGGGTAAATTATTTACGCTCAGGGGCAATCTCTCCTTGCGCTGGCAACCCCGGCCGGGACGGTCAGTCGAGTTCCCGCGCTCGCGACGAGCGCCCGCCGTCATGTGTGTGTGTGTCTGTGTCTGTGAGCGTGCACAGGATTAGCGAGTAAGTAGCACAGGAATTGCTATATTTGAACATGTCCTGGACCACATAAATACTATTAAAATTTATCACAATGTTAGCAAAACGTTTAGTTTCATATATGCGAACGTATAGAGTTCAAAAATTCTATCGTAAGTGATAAATATAGGATTATGTCGTAAGTGCACAGGATTATTGACTGAGTAGCACAGGGACTTGGAGGGAATTATAATCTATGATCGATGATTTTAATTCTTGAAACGTACACTTCGTCAGTGAAAAGTAAAATAGAGTTTTGGTGAGTGAAAAGGAGATATTTTCTCGATTATTTCCTATTCACTTTGGATTAAGGAATATGAAGCACAGATAAACTACTACATTTGTGGTACACTACAAAAACCGTGGAGTTGTTGAAATAATACGCTATGTGGTAGAGTGGTATAATATAATAGTGAATTCATTTTTATTTCTCCTCACAAATAATCTTAAAAGGTAGTTAACATGTTTACTAATATAAATTAATTATTCTTTTAATTAATTATTCTATTGTTTTAAACACTAACGGATTGTGTCGCGGTGCACTCTTCTTTTTTTCCGACGTTTCGGCTACTTTCCAGCAGCCGTGGTCACGGGAGGACTATTTATTACTAATTATTATATTATTCTGTGTGGAGCTGGTGTTTGTGTTAGACACGAATTCCCGTGGTACAACTAGTTACAGTGTGTGGGGACCTGGGCCTTTAGTCGAGATGCATTCGATAATTTCGACGGCGAAGTTCGAAAACAAAATGTATGGGATTTGACGTAAGGCATCGCAAGCGACATGTCACTCAACGATGACTTATGTCAAATCTCATACATTTTTGATTTCGTAGTTCGCCGTCGAAATTATCGAATGCATCTTGACTTAAGGCCGTATGGAGCGAGTTTGTTACGTTTTCGTAAGTAAAACAAGATTATTTCTCGTGTGAAGTGCTCAGTATTAGCGTGTTAGTAGCACAGGAACATAGAGCCTTGGTTAAAAAAATCACAGGAAAGTGCCTTTCGTAAGTGCAAAGAAAAGAGTACTGACGGTTATATTTTTTCGTGCGTAAAATTTTTCCGGTTCATCTGAATATTTTATTGTTTTCTTATAAAATAGTGCACATAATTAGTGGAAAGCACAGGAATGTAGAGAAAATTATAATAAGCTATTCTATAGTTGTTGAGATGACCACCGACCACCGATCTGGATTTTACTAAAACGTAGTAGGTAAATCGAAATAAATAATTTTTTTTTATGCAGAGTTAAAAACAAGAATTTATTTCTGAACGTGATAAAAAGTATAATAATAAAAGAATTGCAATTACCAAAATCTAGATCTGTTTAAAAGAATCTTTAGTAAGTGATAACTCGTAATTGGCACAATACTCGTATTTGCTATAATTGACCACAGAATCTAAGAAAATATATTATATTACTAACGTAACAGAGCCGTTAAAACGTTTAGTTTGTAAGATGCGAAAATGTAAAGTTCTCCTTTACCTGACTCCGGCGAAGCAGCCGCAACGAAGTGTAATGATTTGGGCAGTCTATGTATGTATGTTTGTTCCACCGTAGCGCCTAAACTACTGATCCGATTTTTATAAATGAGGTGTCAATAAATAAATATCTATGGACGCTTCACACCACGTCAATCTGGCCCCGTGCTAAGTATCCGAAGAACTTGTGTTACAGGTACCAGAAAACGGGAAGTATATTTAATACTTTTGTACTATACATAATATATATAAGATTTTTACTAAATTATACACATATTTAATACACATCCATGACCCAGGAACACAGAAAAACTTTTTGTTCCTTGGGCGGGATTCGAACTCGCGACCCCCGGCTTGAGCACCAACGCGCTGAACCACTGAGCAACAGAGCTCGTCGAATAGATTTATAAAATATAGATTCGTTATAACAGCCCGGGTAACTATAGGCTAATTATAATTTACGCAGTCAGGCTATAAGCTTTTTATAAAAAATATATCTTTTCAAAAATGATTTCGTAAATGTAAAATTTGTCTCGAAAGTGTAGGTTAAGAGAGTGAGTATTAGTCGCGCAGGAATATATTAGGTCATTACATATGAAATTGGCGTTTTGTAAAGGAGGAACATAAAGTCGTTTTTTTTAAACATAATATATTTTATTCATTCAAAGTATATATTTCTATCTATGCACTTTTGCATCTAATAGGTAGTTCATTGATTCCTTTACTAATAAAACCATCCGGACAGGAATCAATAAAATCTTTGAAGGCGCTTTGGACTGCCCCATTGGAGTTGAATTTTTTCCCTTGCAAGAAGTTATCCAAATTTCGAAAAAAATGGTAATCTGTTGCAGCAAGGTCCTGCTGGGAGTACGGTGTATGTCTTAGTTTGTTAGGCGTCTGTTGTGCAGTGTGTGGTCTAGCGTTGTCCTGAAGCAGCAGTGGCCCAGAGCGAATGACCAACCTCGGTTATTTAGCAGCTAGCTTTTCCATCATGATTCATGATTTGCAGTTGCTGGCAATAGACATCTGCCGTAATCTTCTGGCCAGATTTAAGAAAGCTGTAGAGGACGACACCGGCACCAGTCCACCAAACGCTCACAAGTAACATTTTTGGAGTGAATTCTCGCTTGGGACAGGCTTTGGCTGGTTCGCCAGGGTTTCAGCCATTGCGATGAGCGTTTTCGATTATCGTACAGCATCCACTTTTCATCACAGGTAATGATTCGATTTAAAATCCTTTAATTATTGTACCGGTTGAGTAATGTAACGCAGCAGCCGACGCGCGTTTGTCGGTTTGCTGCACTCAATTCATGGTACCTGGTAATTCATGGTACATGGTACCTTTCAAGGTTTTTCACCTTCCCAATTTGCTTCAAGTGGATTAAAACAGTTTTATCACTAACACCGCAGCCTGCAGCTAACTCGGACGTGGTTTACGATAGATCCGCTTCCACAATAGCCTTCAATTCTTCATTATCAATTTTGGTCTCCGGCCGTACACGGGGCTTGTTCTGCAGGTCGAAATTTCCAGAACGAAAACGTCGGAACCAAAAACACACTGTGTTTTCTTTTGCGACACCGCCGCCATACACATCATTAATCCTTCGAGCCGTTTCTGCAGCACTGGTGCCACGGTGGAACTCGTACTCGAAAATAATACGATATTTAAAAAAAAATCATTTTGTAAACAGAGTGACGCAAAGAAAAAACCAAAAGAGGAAAAATCAAATGAATTACGGTTTTCGAAACACAAATGCGTGAGTAAATAGCGGTATAAATTTGAAATTGGAAATCCTAACCAAAGAAGATATATTTGAGATCAAAGTGTCCAGTACGACAAAACGCCAATTTCATATATAAGGACCTAATAAATAAATAAAATTAAAAAAATACCTTTTATTTCACGTAAATGACACTTAGTAATATATCGTACAACTATTTTAATTTCTAATAATATTTTTTGTTAGTGGTCACACCACTATCCAGGGTAGTTCCATATTTATCCATATGGACCCCAGTATGGGTAAAGGCCTCCACTAAGGATTCCCATTTACCTCTGTCCTGTGCTACTTTTTGCCAATTCTGCCCACCGGGCACTGTGGTATAGGTCGTCCTCGAGCACGTTTGCCTTGTATGCCGTTCCATAGCGTTACAATTTTCGTCCATATTTGGTCTGTGATTCTCGCTACATAAAAAATTAAAAAAATACGTTTATTTCAGGCATAGCAATATAATTAGTATACAAACGACTTATTTATTTTAAGTATTTACCACCCTGTGGGGCTCCGGGCACATGTGTGTTTGCAACTAAACTTAGTACTGTACCATATTCTTGGCAAATAAATGAATTTGAATTTGGACCCAGTGCCTCAGAAGGGGGCTTTCCAGCTTGGCGCTGAGCAGATTCAGGACGGTGTTGGGCCTTCCGCGCGTGCGGAACATCAGCGACGCGGCAGCACGGTGTGAAAATCGTCTGTGTGCAGAGATCTAAAATATTATCCATTGCATGACAAAGCATTGTATATTCAAAGTGAATTATGTACGGTCAAGGAAATACAGTATTTTGTATAATATATTATTATGGCACATGATATAATGAGAACTGTATAATGAAAATTATGGAAAAACATAGCGTGGTGGATAATAATATAAGGTTGTGGAATCTAAGAATCGGGTGTTTGCCTACATGTAAAAGTACTGAACGGGTTTCGATGAAATTTGGTATGAATGTGGGCTCCGGTTTAACACATAGGCTACTTTTCATCCCAAAAAAGCTTTTCTCGCGGGATACTGTATACACGCGGACGTAGTGTGGGTAAAAGCTAGTATTACAATGTTATGCATCTAAAAATATATAAATGCAAAACACACATTTGAAATCCATTATAACTACTTACACTTAAGTAAACGTGAAAACCAAAATGGATATCTAAAAAACACAAATCAAGACACACACACAATCAACCTTAAAATAAATTTAACGTACAGTAAAACCAAGATGCTAATCGCCCTTGGTAATCTTTGTTTTTCAATGGAAATTACAGACGATGTTTGATTAATGACGATTGCCGAAAGACATTGAATTTCCTACGGTGAAAACCGGAGAATTTTCGTTACTAAATAAAACAAATAAAAATTTATATTTATGACTGTCGGGGGATGATTTAATTTAAACAATTTTCATAGGAAATTTACGAGAATTTACTGTAGAAAATTCTAAATTGTTATATATTTTGTACAGCTCACGATATTCAGTGTTATTAAATGTAAAAATAACTTGACTTACACTATGGAACAAAATAATATGATTATGGATTACTGCATCTACTTTCCTAATGTCCTTCGGCAATATTTGTTTTTGTATGGAAATAATGACAGACGTATTAAAATCTACGAGTCCCGAAAGACATTGAGCCCGTGATTGCACTATACACTATTTCACAAGAGTATGTTTTTTGATCCAGAGCCTAAACTACTACCATACCAAATTTCATCGAAATACGTTCAGTAGTTTCTGCGTGAAAACGTATCAAACATCCATCCATCCATCCTCACAAACTTTCACATTTATAATAGTATATTTTCGTTCCTACTTAACCTATTTTTATGTTTGGTCGCCGGGTTATTGTTCCATAGTAAAATCCCCTTTCTTATAATTCAGTCAAGCCGTTTCGGATTGGTTATGTGTACACAGACTGCGACACGAGAATTATTATATTGATACGTGAAGCAAAAACTTTCAGTGCACTTTAACGGGAACTGTGCAACCGGAGGAGTGTGAAATTTAGCCGGCAAATGAAAGTTTATGTGGAGGAAGGTGTGCAGTAAGCTATTTTTGTAAAAAATGCTTAGAAATACACGAATTAATAAATATGATAACAACACACACCACCTCAGATTATTAACACACACTAGCGTGCGTTTGACAGATACAATTTCGTTACATGTTGACGTTTGTCATTGTGTCACAACATTTACATTTTTTTTAATATTAGAGGTAAATGAACTCTTATAAGGTTCAAAATTAAAAATTGTTTGAATTTTATTATGGCCGAATTTCGACCACAGGGCGCCCTAATGTATAATTCTAAATATAGTGCACAGGAAGATATTTTGAGTTGGTGAACATTAAAATAATTGTACTATGTACATAATTAAGCGGAAATTACTAAAACAAAAGAAAACGTAATACCTTGAAGATTACGTTGTAAATAATTTCATATAAATTCTCTTCGGTTCCCACATAAACTTACGAGCTTGTGTTTTTTGTATTTAATTGTTTAATTATATTTTAACGCGTCTACGGCGAAACCATAAGAGAGGGTGATGATTTTGACAGCCTATGTATGTTTGTTCCACCGCAGCGCCTAAACAACTTGTCCGATTTCAATAAATGATATGTCAATAGATTCGCAATAGTAGCCGGGGAAACAGTAAGGCTATATAATTTACGTAGTCGGGTCATAGTTTTTTTTTTACAAAAATCATAGTTATTTTTGTAAAAAACGATGTTTTTGTAACGACATATTGATCATTGATTTGGCGAAACGATACCAAGGCCTGACAGAAAATCGGCGTAAAGAAACACTTGGAGTCTTTACGTCGAGTGAGTGGGAGAACCGGAGACTCAAATGCGCTCGGAAAAGCAATACACTTACAACTCCTTTGGCGTTACGTGGTGTAGTAACTGGTGAATGTTAACGCTCACCATCAGACGATCTATCAGCTCGTTTACCGACCCTGCAACACGGAAAGCGAAAGGGATTTGTAATTAATAAACTTTCGTCTTAATCATTAGAAATCTCCACGAACTTGTGATACTTGCGATAGGTTAAAGCTCGTACCCGGATAATAATACTCGTATAGGTGACGAATGAATGTTACGAACTTGTAGCTCGTTCGCGTTAAGTTTGTAGTGAGTCATCAGTGAAAATGTCAGAATGGCTTACTTTAATTGGTGAATGTGGACACGGCATAAGTAGTGTAGATTGTTATAATGGTACGGAACCCTTCGTGAGCGCTTTAACTTGTTAGTTAAAGCGCTCACGAAGGGTTCCGTACCATTATCTATAAAAACGGCAAAAAAATGCAAAATGTAACTATCGTTGAACATACTATATATATAGCCGAATGTATAACCGCCTCCTTTTTAGGAGGTCGGTTAAAAAGTCGGACAAGATAGGGAGGAAAATATACTAAACAAAAATACCTAATACCATAGACGCATGTTGACCCAAAAACTGTCTCCACTTAAATGGAGTAATAACTTTTGGAATTTTTGGGCCCGTTTTGACATTTGAAGTATGGCGAAAACGAAGATGGCGTAACTTTTTTTTGTATGAAGATTTGTTCTGTCAAATGTGCGTCATAGCTTATCTTGAGTTTTGAAATCTTTGCCTAGTACATAATAATTGATTTACCTTGTTTGTTAACATTTCATGAACTATAAATATTTGCGACATTAGATAATATAACGTAAATAGCAGGATATTTATACTAATATAATAAAGAGAGAAGAGATTAGATCTTGGGGAAGGTCGACATAGGCTACTTTTTGTCTCGGCACAATGTACGGACCTCTCGCCAATTACACGCATTTCTACGACTAGTCGCGGGAAGCACGTTTAAACTTTTTTAAAAATATATTTTTAGATTAATTTGAGAGAAAACATTATGTTTCTGTCAAAATATTTAGTTAATATGTCCACGGGAGGTACTAAAATTTCAACTTTCATAAATTGGAGAATTTATTCGAGTTGTAAAAATTATTACGACCGTACCATAAAAAGAATAATTAAATATTGAAATGGTGGGACACAGAGTGACTATTATTGTGTTTTAGCTTAAATTAAATTTTGTATAGAATTGAATATTTAATCGCTACTTAAAGTTAATACGCTGTCGCTGTCTCTCAAGGCCAGCGACCAAAATTTTACTATTAAGTACTAGTAAATCTAGGAAGTTCAATCTGTACGTTTAACCTTTTTTTATTATTAATCCCAAAATAAAAGACGTTGGGCGTTGACCCGCTGTATAAAGTGTCGACCACAAGCCAAAATACTATTAGATTGAACAATCGTCATTCACATTACATTTCCTGTGATTATTTTAAATCAGATCCATGGAGAAATGGAGATAAGAAATTGTTAATCCTCTTATTTGAATATTCGTTGAAATGAGTTAAAATATCACAGTGTTTACCCCACCTCCTGCAGATATGCGACCTGTGCCGGTGTAATCACGCTAACATCTTACCTAATTCTATATCTGGTCGCCGTAAATGTTCCAGAGTAAAATGCTCTTTCGTTTCGGCAAATTTTTTAAGATAATCATTGAAAATATTTTGTGAGCATATTTTTTTTATGGATGCTTAAGAGGCACGAATAAATAATTTTATGTACGTACCTACGTAAGTAGCAAAGTGTATTTAGATTTTAATTTTACATCATAAACTTTTATAACGATGAAGCCTGAAGTTTTTTGACCTAGGTTAGAGCTATAGTTTGAAGTCTTAGAGCCGACTAGCTGGTGCCCGCAACTTTGTTGGCATAGAACTAACGGATACGGAACCCCATTTCTTAAACGGAACCCTAAGATAAAGGTAGCGTAAGTCACTCCTTATAACATCAGTTATAAGTTTGACGTGTCTGTCTGTGTGTGTGTCCGTGGCATCGTATTGTAGTGGTTGTTCGATTTTCAGCTCTATTGTATTAGCGTAGAGTTCTATTTTCAATGCTCTGAGTTTTCACCGGCCTACGGGATTCCGGATCATAATTATAGTCCCAGCCTTACAGGGCTGAAAATAGAACACACAAGTGTCGAGTCAAATGTCAATGTCATATATGACAGCTGGACACTTCGATTTTCAACTCTATTTTCAGCGCTCTGAATTTTCACCGTATCTCCGGATTCCATAATATAATATGGAAACTAAATCAATTTTGCCAAGCAAATGATAATATCCTGCCAATAACTAAGTGGCAATCCTCACCGAGGAGCTTAGGTATCGTCTCTCAGTAATCCTGGTTTTGGCAGAAGTGGCCACATGTGGAATGCCTATCATCAGATAATATGATCTAGATTCCAGACCAGCTGTAATTCTAGGACGAATACCCAGGAATGAGGTTAACAGCTCTGGGTGTTACAAGGAATGTTTGTATGTGTGTTACTTCTTCACGCAAAATTAGGAATTTCAATACGCGTTATATTTCAATGAATTCATCGGACATAATATTGTCTTATACTTGTAACGAGACAATCTTGTATATATTATATAATCGGAATTTCGGCAACGGCTCCAAGTACCTATTACCATGATTTAGTATACATGGAGTTTTGGGGGAAAAATCGATCTAGCTAGGTCTTAATCCTTGGGAAACTGCGCAATTTTTAAGCTATACATGCTTTTTTCTTTCATCGAACTACAATATATCAATAAATTCAACTCTACTATGTCAGTCCGATTGACAGTTTGGTGTGCGTATGTATAATTTTTGCTTTGTTCGGAAATTTGGAATGTGGTGGGTTCCGATCCCGGTCAGATAAATGTTTTAGTGATTCTTATTATTTTTTAATTTAATAGAACTCCGAGCAAAGCTCGGAACTTGTTAAAAAAATGATTAAATAACTTTGCGGTATTTAAAAATTACTATAATTCGGGAACATTACATATTCATATTATTTGCACCAAATTCCTGCGACTTCGTTCGCAGAAATCCGTATATCAGGCGGACACCGTACATTTTTCCGTAATAAAAATTAGCCCAAGTCCTTTCTCAAGGTCTAATACATCTGTATACTACCGCAGTTTCCCAGGGATGAGACCTGGCCAGGTCGATTTTTCGCCCCAAAACTCCCTGCGTTCCTAGTACATTTCATGGTGACACTAGCAGCCGTTTTTAAGAAACCGATTCAATCTTATATACAATAACCTAACCAAGAGCAAAGCAGGACATGTTTAAGAAGGGTTCCGTAATTATCGACGCGCATTAGGTTTTTTTCAAATTACTTTTCCTTAGGAGTATTTAGCATGATCAATTGAAGCATGAAAATTTGCAATTTTCCATGACTCATAGTTGACTCAAATCTCATCAATGCCAACTTTTAAACAACTTTGGAGGATTAGTCGAAATTGGATAACTTTGTAAAAAAGTCATGTAGGAAACCTTGTTATTATTTTAAGAGACCTTTCAACGTTACCCCACACACTGGGGCAGAATGAAAAAATATTTGTCATTCCCACTTCACATGTATGGAGAGCCACCCCTAAAATGTAACATTATTATTATTTTATGACGCCAAAACTGACACCTATGTACAGTCTTTAACTGTACCAAATTTCATCTATTTATATTCACAATTACAGAAGCTAGAGGCGCGGAAAGATATACAGACGGACGGAGTATCATCCGACGGACATCCATCATATCATTTGGACGGACAGAGCGAAACTATAAGGGTTCCTTGAGTATTACGGAACCCTAAAATTGGGTTGCAATTTGAATGTCTCACTAAACCTCGAGAACGGCTGGACCGATTTGGCTCATTTTGGTCTTGAAATAGTTGCGTGTAAAGTTCAGGGAAGGTTTAAACGGTGAGAAATTTTGAACAAATTGCGCATAAAATATTAACGCTATATTCATAGGAGCCACAGAACAACGTGTGTCGGGACAGCTAGTATATACAAGATTGTCTCGTTTAAAGTATAAGATAACTACTTAATGCTTTTGAATACAACAAAAACTAGTGTATATAATATATATACATAATAGCTTCACTGTGACAAAGTAACATTCTCCGATACAATTTACAACTTTCCCATATAAAAGTTTACGAGTTACGACTTACAACAATGTCGCTCACAACTGAATATTAGAGTGGTTGAATTGAAAAAGAGGCGAGAAGAGTTTTCAGCTCTATTGTATTAGTCAAGAGTTCCGTTTTCAGTGCTCTGAATTTCTCAGGCTTACCGTCAGGTGATCCGTCAGCTCTTATCTCGGCCAGTTAAAAAATGGTTGTAACTTCATTGATCAATTAAGTCATTAATTAATTTAGGGCCTCTCCGCTATAAAGCGTCGACCCAGATCTTGAGTGTCGTCTCGTAATGCAGATGATTATGCCACAATAGGACGATCATCTCGAGTGGACTGAAGAGGCCATTTAGGCACTAGCGATGAATAGAGTTGATAAAACTATGGTTAAAGACGAGCTCGTACGAGCTTACAGAAAACCGGCGTGAAATAACGCTTGCCGGAGGCCCAAGGGGCGTTGGGGACTTTAAGGACTGGGAATGCAACTGATGAGTGTCCAAGGGCTGCGGTATTCGCTTACCATCAGGCGATCCGTCTGCTCGTTTCCTGGTCGATTTCATAAGAAAAAAAGCTCCCCAAACAGAGGTCGGTGGTGGCCGGTTTCATTGAAACCAGGCCCTTCTCTCGCCTCTCGGATTTCGAAGCAAGCGGACGTGTTAATGGTTGTGCTGTGTAGACTGAATGATTATTGAATTAAATATTTGGACTGCTGGAGTTTTGCCCCGGTGTTTGAGAGCGCCCCTTTCGTATTGGCGCTTCGCTCCGCCACACAAGTGAGTGGAAGAAATTTATTATTTTTGTTGATCCCGGGCTCCGGCTCGATCCTGCGACTTGGCGGGTGTCGCCGATGGTTGTCCGGCCGCTGCTGCGCTGAGCCAACGAGCGAGTACGGCGCGCGTGAAATTAAGAACACTTTTATACTAGACTAGCGCTACGCGAATACTTTGAATGCGTTACGAAATACGTGTCCCATACGAAGCTGCTGCGAAAATTACGCCCGGTAAGACTGTTACCACTATACATATTTTCTGTCTGCGAGCTTGCTATCAATAACATGTCAACTCAGCGTACGCCACCTAGCTGCTCTAAACATAGTTCAGATCCAACTTTATACATAAGTGCAAAAAAAGCGGAGACAGCCGATCCAAATATAACGTGCAGAATACATCCCAACGAGAGAAAATTTACAGACGACGTTGACGAGCTGAGATCGTTGCTAAAACAAATGTTCTTTGAATTTAGAGTACAACAAGATGCTAAGTTTGAGTCCTTGGAATCCACCATAATTGACGTAAAAATACAAAATGCTGACATACAGAGATCCATGGAATTCATATCAAGTCAGTACGGTGATTTTCTAAGTAAAATGACTTCGCTACAACTTGAAAATGAGGCATATAAGGGTCGTATACAATTCCTCGAATCGAAAATAGAATATCTGGAGAGATCAAACCGGGAATCGGCGATAGAATTAAGAGGAATTCCGAGATCACAAGATGAAAATATAGAAACACTTATGAAAACGGTAAAAGAATTGTGAATCAACCCATCAATGCTACGAATATACGCGATATATTTCGTCAAAAGACTAAGTCACAGGCCCCCGGTCCAATCGTCATTGACTTCACCAGCACTTTAACCAAAGAAAATTTAATAAAATCTGTTCGAGGGTACAATAAAAGTAATCAGGACCATCTCAATACCACTCATCTCTAACTTCAAGGACCGTCCAGACAAGTTTACTTGTCCGAATACCTGACGTCTAAGTCGAGGCACTTGTTCTACTTGGCCAGGGAATTCAAAAAGAAAAATAATTATTTTAGTGCATGCACACACTTCGGTAAAATTTATCTGAAGAAGGATGTGAATTCTACACCCATACGTATTGAAGGTGAATTGGACTTTCAGAAACTAATAATACTGCCTGACTAACTATAACCAAACTATCTCTGTATTGTTCTATAAGTTTTTTAATTTATATGTTTTTTCTATTACAATGGATATGTAAACAAATTTCTCATAAACTTACATCTAGATTACATTCTAAGTATAAATACACACAACACTTATACACAATTACATTATGTGCAAAATGTGCACATACTTACACACAATACCAGCTCCTAGACTTGCATTTTTATACATGTATTACAAATATGTACATGTATGTTTTACAAATTTTTCAATTTATGATATATTTTTCACACATGGGATACTGTGAATACTACTTTTTTATAAACTTACACTAAAGTCACACTTAAATTATATAAACACACACAAAAAAACTATACACAATCACACTGTAAACATAATGTATACATACTTACATACAATACTTGCTAAATATTGTGATGGACTCTTACTGAACGAGGCATCAATAAAAAAATCGTCAAATTTTTTTAATGCAACACAAGCCCTAATTACTACCTCTAATTATATTAAACTTATTATTACTACAAACTAAGCCCATGAGACTTGTTGCATTCAAAATTCGATCAAATAGATAATATAAATAAACAATTACATTCAATTTCGGTTGCCCTATCATCAACTTGTCTCATTGAAGACTGTTTTGACTGACACACGGTCTATAGAACATGTCAATTCCTTAAATTAGAAGTATAAATTGTGCAACGTGGACGGACTGCATACATTGTTACATGGTTTACTTACCTGGGATTTTATAATATTGACGGAATGTTGGCTATTCTACGCCCCACTCATACCGGTGTTTGACGGCTACCGCTTCTTCAACACAAGTAGACATAAGTCACAATGAGGGTGTGATAGCCTACTATAATGAGCACCATAATCCCACAATATTTGAGCCCGAACTTAAGGATGCTCTAATGCCCTCGTAATTCTACTTGATAATGACATTGTACTAATATGTGTTTACCGGTCACTAGCTGAATACAACATTCAAAACTTTTTAGTATCATTGAACGAACTTATCCATAAACATAGAACATACAAAAACATAATTATAATAGGTGACATCAATATAGACATCTCTGATAGTAGTACAGTATCTTAATATGTTAGCAGCGCACGGGATGCTCCCTGCTCACACTCTGCCTACAAGATAACGATCTTGCTTAGATCACGTTATCATAAGAACAAGATATTTGGCTTAAGCCACGTGACTATATAATTAACTCATCTCTTACTGACCATGACAGTGTCGTTTTCTTCTTACAGATGACACATAAAAACCGCGAAACTTAAATTAATAAACTTAATTATGAAACACTTACTGAAGATATGCACGCCGTAGATCTGGAACATCTCTATACCATACAGGATACAAATTCTGCAACAAACTACCTCCTTCAAACTCTAACAAATCTAGTAAAATTACACACTCATAAAAAATATGTAACAAGCAGGAAAAAAATCATTAAACCGTGGATCACCGTGGGATTACTTAGGTGTATAAAAAACAGAGATTTGCTACACTTAAAATTAAAAAAGGCTCCAAATAATGATATTTTAAAAATTACCTATGTAAGATATAGAAACTTAAAAATATTAAAAAAGCAAAATCAGACTTTGAAAAGACAGAAATTAATAATGCAGGAAAGAACAACAAAAAATATGGCAAGCAATCAAAAACATTACAAAAACTACACAGCATAAATCAAGCGCAATAGAATTTATATCCCATAGCGATCCTATTAATTCCGTCAATATTGTTAACTCTTTTTTCGTCAATATAGGCCAATCATTGTCTCAAAAGTTCATATCAACTAATTCACTCATTTCCGGATCTTTTGAGGATCCTCCTAATTCATTCGTCTTATTACCATGTGATGAGTCAGAGATCGAATCAGCTATTGATAATCTCAAGAGTGATTGCGCACCTGGTAATGACAACTTATCTAGTAACTTCATAAAAACTTTAAAAAAAAAAAATTAATACTACCTCTAAATTATATCTGCAATTTAGCTTTCAAAAGTGCTACTTTTCCTGAAGATTTTAAGTTAGCTCAAGTCACGCTAATACATAAGGAACCCCTCAACAGAGGCTGTGTCAATAACTACAGACCAATTTCCATTCTACCGACAATCTCCAAAATTTTAGAAAAAATAATAAATTCAAGGTTAAATCATTATTTAGAAAAAAATAATTTGCTTCCACTATCTCAGTATGGCTTCCGTTCTGGAAAATGGACTGATGATGCGGTTCAAGAACTTACTGACTATGTCGTTTATAATTTAGATTGTAAGAAAAAAAGTAATTGATATATTTCTCGATTTGGCGAAAGCATTTGACACGGTCTCAGTCCCAATCCTTGTATCAAAACTAGAGAGGATCGGAATCAGGGGGACGCCACTTATGCTATTAAGCAGCTACCTATCCAACAGACGACAAGAGGTTAAGATCGAAAATTGGTGTAGCGAAGAGCGTGGTATAAGTTATGGTGTTCCTCAGGGTAGTATTCTCGTGCCTACGCTGGTTTTAATCTACATGAACGACCTCTGCCAATTACAGCTTTTGAGTGGTAGGATGTTTGCATATGCGGATGATACAGCGGTTATACTAACAGGGAAGAGATGGGAAGAAGCCTTTGAAAATGCTCAGTCTACGTTCAATGTTATATCCAAACGGTTAGAGAGAAACATACTTACTCTGAACGTTGGCAAAAAACGACACATCACCTTTACTATAAATGAAGCCACGCAACCAAATAGTACCACTCTGCCGCATGAGGATATAATAGCACACTCATGTTCAACATTGTCCAGCTCTTGCTCTTATTCTAGGTTACAAAAAACCGATAAAATTAAATATATAGGTGTAATAATTGATGAAAGAATGATATTTTATTCACACATAAGCGCTCTAATCTCGAGACTGCGTAAACTAATCTTTGTGCTCAAGACTTTACGAAACTCAGCCAGCAAAAAATTATAAAAACAGTTTACTTAGCTCTATGTCAGTCGTTACTATTATATTGCATAAGCACCTGGGGTGGAGCAATTAAATCCCATATGATCAAATTGGAGCGCACGCAGAGGATGCTTCTGAAAGTTGGGTGGCAACTTCCGTTCTTGTACCCCGCAGTAACCTTGTATAAAACATACAACGTCCTGACTGTGCGACAATTATATATACTGCACGCCACTTTAAAAATCCACCGCCGGGTACAATTTGACCCAACGCTGACCGATGGTAGTAAGCGACGAAATAGTATATGTCAACTAAGCAAAGTCAAGACATCATTTGCTCAGAGGTTCTTCTATTATAAAGGCTATTATATGTACAATAAAATTAATAGTTTGCTAAACATATACCCAAAATGTAGTTACCGTTGTTAGTTAATAATTGCGGACTGGCTAAGGGAATTAGATTATGAGGCCACGGAAAAGTTCATAACATTTATTAGATAACTATCTATCTACTTATAACTTACATAATTATTATATGTATATACAACATAATATAAGGCATACGATGACCAGCTTAAAGATATTGCACAATATATATATATATACACACACACATACACACACACAAAAAATAATAATTTTATTATATAGCTACTAGCTATTATTGTGATACATTTTATTTCTTTGCGTAGACACTTGTTATTGAATTAGTAAATCTTCAGACACATTGTATTTTGTAATTGTAATGAGAGGGAGAGAGCCTGGGGATTTGTAACACAGGTACCCACCTAGTATCGACCCCAGTCTCTCGCATGTTTATTAGCTACTTACCTTGTGTTGTACTTTTCTGTATGTGCTAAGTGATTGTGAGAGAAATAAATAACTATTATTATTATTATTAATTACGCAGGAGTTATTTTATAGTGCCCAAGTGTGCGCAGTACACAAGAGCACTCTCTCTTCCTTTTACTCTCGAAACCCAGGCAGATGACCGACACGACTGGCGAGTGACCCCAGGCGCAGGACCGGCTTTTTACATTCCCATCCGACGCATGGATCATCTCTCTTCATTCAAGACAAGCAGGTTAACCAAACTTGGAAGCAACATTTTTTGTTGTTCCATCGAGATAATCGAACACACGGACGGACACGGACAGTCGAGAGCCGAGCTCTAAACCACTGGACCATGGAGGCTGTAGGCAGTAGTTAGTCAACAAAATTAAAAGTAAATGCCCGATATTGTCCAGTGCGAGCTGACGATGAAGAGCTAAAAGCCATCTCGATCATTTCAGCTGTTAAGAAAACCGCATCATTTTTGTTTATTTGTTTGGGAGCTGCGATGCTACAGGGACATACAGATATCACTAAAGTACTAGAGTTAAAGATTATACGAATGATTATGAGCAATTTTCGACCACAGACCGCCACAGGGCGACCTCTATACGCAGTAAATAAACGTTTAACAATTGTCTGTCTTTGAATTAATTTTCCATAATGTCAAAAGCGCACAGACAAAAGATATTAAAGCATTTTCTCACGAGTTTGATGCTCGTAATGAAAAGCGATAAAACCCGAGAATGAGCTAAAATATGATCTATGTTGGCTACATATGTTCCATTATTAAAGTTAGAAAGATTCTAGAACACAATTTGAAAGAAGAAAACAAAATGGCGTCTTTTCGGTTTTAAAATAGGAATTCGTACCCAAAGGGTAAAAACGGACCTTATTAAGATACTTCGCCGTCTGCCTGTCTGTCCGTTGGGCTGTCGATCTGTTACCAGGATGTGTCGCGTGAACCATGATATCTAGACATATATTTTCACAGATGATTTATTTCTGTTGCCGCTTTAACAACAAATACTAAAAATAGAATAAAATAAATATTTGAGGAGGCTGCCATACAAAAAACGTGATTATTTGGTCGCTTTGTACCGAATCCTTCGTGCGCGAGTCAGAACGAAACAGGCCGGTTTATATTCAGTAAAACCAACGATAGTACAGGAAAGGACTGTTGTTTTAATATTTATAGTAAATAAATAAACAAAATATAGTACGTAATATAATTAGCATAAAAGTATTAAATATATTTCCGATTGCCTGGTACCCGTAACACAAGTTCTTCGGATACTTACCACGGGGCCATTCCAAATGAAACTTAACAAGCTTTTTTCGGAAAGTCAACAGAAAAAGCTGTCACCGGTTCAACCCCAACCCGCCGAGAACAACCGGCGTAAGAAACTTGCACGGGGCCATCTTTTAGCATCGTGTGAAGCGTCCAAAGATATTATGTAAAATCATAAATATTCAGCTTATCTCTGGCAAAAGTCCGTGGCGCGACACAAAAAAGCAGGAGGAACGTCAAACCCCCGTAATAAAGTGCGATTTAAACGATTTTTTATTGGAGTTCGGTAATAAATATAAAGTTTTGTATCTGATAGGCGATTTTTATTCACAATTAGTCAGGGCCGGTTAGGTCAACAAATGGCGAGTCTCGGACTTAGGAGCTTATCTGGCGTGATTTACGCGCGGATCCATTTTTAATGGAAGCCTGACGGAATTGGGGTAATTTGTAAACAATTTAATTGGGGAATTTAGAAGAGAGGAATTCAAGGTAGGTCATAGACGTTTATATAATATTATAGACGAGGCATTAAGAGGCAAAATCCCACTTATTGGAGTTGGAATACACCCAATTTGGGGTTGTTTGGGGCCGTTTTGACATTTGAGGTATGGTGAATACAAGATGGCGTAACTTTATCTTGTACGAAGATTTGTTCTGTCAAATGTACACGTCATAGCCTATATTTAATTTTGAAACCATTGAGGTAGGTACCGTCGATGTCGGTAGGTACATTTGACTTTTTTTAAACATTCACGTTCGAACGGAACGCCTACTTAAGTAAAAGGGGTTTTCAAGTATTGTTGTTTTGCAAAGAACAACAATCCAAGTTTAGGGCGGAACTTAAAGTACCGTAGCATTTTAGAATTCGGTACTTATGTGTTTTTTTGAATTAAGCTGCTTGTGTATAAATTACGAGACATTGCCTGCGGCTTCGTTTACGCGAGAAGGAAATCCCATACCGAACGCGTTTGCCGCAATAAAAGTAGCGTATGTCCTTCCCCGTAGTCTACTCTATATCTGTGCCAAATTTCATCAAAATCGGACAAGTAGTTTCGGAGCCTATTCAAAGCAAACAAACAAATAAACATGCAAATCTTTCCATCAAAATTGAAAAAATTAAAAGCAAAATATTCGAAAATTGCCTAATACTTTTATGTTTTTATTTTGTACTAGATGTTGCCTGAGACTTCGGGCGCGCCGTAAAAAGGAACCGTACATTTTTCTGCGATAAAATTAGCCTATGTCCTTTGCCCGTGGTCGTGTAAGCACAGGTACTCGATAGGAGCGCGATAGCAATGTTATATTTGTGCGCGAGTGAAAGAGACAAGTAGCGGCAATACGGTATTTTCCTATATTTCTTTATTTATTTTAACAGTACTATAAATATAAGTCAGTTTATAAAAGGAATAGTATTCTAAAAATTAATATTTTCAAAGATAATTCGGATTGTTCGAAACACTTTTGTGAGTCGCGTGAAAACGCCTCATATAAAAGTCGTACAAGCAGGTGACGTCACACGCCACTAATGTCGCTACGAAATGTATGGCCATATGCATAAAATATCTCCGAAGTTTGCATTTATGTTCATACATACTATAGTAAATCTTTTTGTATTTGATGTAAGTAAACTAATTATGTAGGTTTTTTTACACTAATGTTGTAAAAAATATTACAACTTTGTTGTGACTGCGAAATGCATATAATCACAAAACTGCACATAAAATCCTAATTCTTTTTACTTTTATCAAATTGTAAAACCTAATTATTTCTTAATTTATTGAAAAAAAAAAAAAATTTCATATAGGAAAACACCCAATTCAATGTACGTGATTCTACGTGCTCCGCGATCGCACTTTACCATTAAAACCTTATCAAGCGGGTGTCTCAGCATGACGCCGAAGATGAGTAAGTGCTAATAAGGACAAGCGACACTTAAAAACATAGTCATTTAACACAATTAAGCCGTGTACGGGACTAATGGAGTGAGTTGCGCTAATTATCGGCAACAAATTTGTCGTGTCACAAGTAAATTCTCGTTACTACACTAAGGTCTGATTTTCGAATCGTCAGATAACTTTTGCCTGAGGAATAACTCTGTTACTTTGACAGATTTTTCATACGAAATCTGTCAAAGTCACGTAAACATTCCCCAGATAAAAGTTATCTGACGATTGAAAAATCTGCCCTAAGTAATATTGTAAATGCGAAAGTTTGTATGTATGCTTTCCACGTAGAAACCACTGCGCAGAAATGAATCCTGTGTTAATCCAGATATCTATAAACTATGTTGTAAATGCTTCTAAGTATGCTCTAATCTAAGTCTATGTCCAGAAAGCGCGTATTTACCTCGTAGCCATACGCACGTAAGGCCGACGCGCGTGTCGAGGTACTAGGCCCCAATACATTGCGTCCAGAAGCTACGCGCGTATTGTTTTACTAATGCGCGTATCATCCGTCTCATGTAGGCCGCCGGACATTGTGTCTTGAAGCTCTACGCACGTAGGCTTACGCGTGTATTTCGCCTTTCTGGATAAGGTCTAAAATGCACGCGCGGATATACGCGAGGCGCACGAGTGCAATTACACATTGACCCGTAAACCAAGGGTAGGGTAGAATATACCAAACGTCTAAATAGCGGGGTCATTTGGTATCCACGTCTGTGTAGCACCGCTAGTATCATAAGCGGGTATGAGACTCCTAAAACAAAAGTAGTCTATATCTATACATCTATACTAATAATATAAAGTGGAAAAAATTGTTTCTTTGTTCGTATGTTTGCACTGAATAGGCTCCGAAACTAGTGGACCGACTTTGATGAAATTTGACACATATATAGAATAGACCATGGCAACTTTCCCATGGTATATTCTTTATATGTGTCAAATTATAAATGTAGCCTATGTCCTTACATAGGCTTCTTTTTATCGCGGTAAAATGTACGGTTCCATCGGCATTTTCTTTTACGCGCACGAATCGCAGGCAACATCTAGTAAGTAACACAAAAAATATATTTACTAGAACATATAACTGCCTCTTTTTTGGAGTTTGGTTAAAAATAGGATAGTATTGACCCACGATTAGCGTTACAAAAGTAGGCACGAATCGACACTACGTTTAACATGTATTATCATATATGGTTATAAAATATTATGTGCCCAATATAATTTAAGGCTGCGATTTTAATTTAACGAAGCGTCAGATTTTTACCGTTACCGAGAGCGTTACACAATATACTAGGTAGATAGTGTGGCAGCAGCAGCGCGCGAGCCACACTATCTACCTATCCTACTACTATTATAAATGTAAAAGTTTGTGAGTATGAATTGATGGATGGATGTTTGTTACTCTTTCACGCAAAAACTACGTAACGGATTTTGATTAAATTTGGTATGATAGTAGTTAAAGGTCTGCATTAACACATAAGACACTTTTTATTCTACAATAAACTAAGAATAATATAAAAGTTAAGTGTTCCAATGGGATACTGTTTTTTACGCGGGCAAAAGCTAGTATACTATATAGCTACGCTACCTTTAAACTAAAAAGCTTCATTTCTTTCGGGTGTACCTGTTTTTTCTAAACAAATGTATTTGCTAAAATAGGGTTGTTTCAACCCTACGCCTAACGAGTAGGGTCATTTCAACCCTATGCCGGCTTCAGCGCTAATGTCATAAGCGGCGAGGTGCGATATAAATTACCCGTGTTAAAGTATCAAAGTTGTGTATCAGGTAATTCTAACTTCAGGGGTCAGATGCTAGGGATGGGACGTGCTAGTGAGGGGAAGTAGGGAGGGAACGTGTAGGGAGGGAAGGTTATCGATGTTGAGTAACAAAATAGTGTTATTAGAACTAGTCTTCATATTAAAATGTTTCGGACTGAGATCCCAGGCTCGCCAGACTACCCTTATATTTTTACTGATAAGATGTTTATAATTTTGTAGTATATACTCCACTTGTTTGCGTGATGGGGCAATTCTCAGATAAAGGTCGCCGAAGGTACTAAAAAATTTACTAACTTTTCTTACAGCCTTCGAAATGATTCTAAGGTATGTTATAGTAAAATAAAGACAATAAATGTTCGTAAAGTGGGAACAATTCTCCGCAACTTTATTATTGTTATTTATTATTTTATTCTTCATGTAGACATTAACAAAGACACGTTTGAAAGTTATAATAATACATTGGCGTACTTGTCTCTTTAGGAGATCTCTTCCAGCAAACCTATAATTGTGGATGCAAGTAAGGTAGATAGGGCAATGTACACAAACACACAACATAATATAACTAAAACATTTAAATTCAGACTTAAACTAAAACTTATACAAGACCTTAAAAATAAATGAAGATACAAATAATATAAATATAATTAAACATACTTATATACACAGATCGCAATATAATGTACATACATACACATACATACAAATGATAAAAAATTATGAAAGCTTTAGCTTTAGCGCCTTGTACCTAAAAATTGATCCACGGCACAAACTATGGAGTATAATAAGTTCATTGTACACACTTATACTACAATATGATATACATTTTATCAATAAGAATATAAGGGTAGTCTGGCGGGGCTGGGATCTCAGTCCATATTTATTGCATGTATATCTCGACAATGTATATGGCATCGCAGCGCCCAAACGAATGGACCGATTGATCTACATAGTTGTCAGTATATCATACATTTTATACTGTCTAAACGCGTGCGAAGTTGCGCTCAAAACTCCATATGAAAGGCAGAACCACACAAAAGAAATGCGTGTAGATGTAGGCTCTGTGTATCCCTTTGGGAAATCGGCTTGAGAATATACACGTAATAAATAATACGCATTCGGTATTACATTTAGTATACGTAGCATTTGAAACAACAGAAAATGCGCGACTTATGAATCACCGAGCGCCATTAAAACCTACTAAGTCAGATAGTGATAAAATAAACAAATTGAAAAATTTAAGTGACCCCTGAATTCTCAAGCGGTGAGCGAGCTGATGATGATGAATCATAGCTAAGAACACTCTCGATCATGTCAGCTTTCAAACAAAAGAAACCAGATCAAAATCGGTTTATCCCTTTGGGAGGTACGATGCCACGGACAGACGTATACTGGCGATAGGCGATTCGATCGCTTATTGAAAACCTTAATTCATTTGTAGATGTCATTTACCATCAGCTACATATTACTACTACGTACTCAAAGCGTAAAAACGGGACCTTATTACCGAGACTTCGCTGTCTGTCTGTCCCTCCGTCCGCCCGTCTGTCTGTCACTAGGCTTCATCTCGTCAACCTCGATAGCTAGACAGTTGAAATTTTCCCAGATGACGTATTTCTATTGTCCCTATAACAATAAGTACTAATATAAACCGAATAAAATTAATATTAAAAGAGGTCTCCCATACAACAAACGTATTTTTTGTGCCGTTTTTCACGAAATCCTTCGTGCGCGAGTTCGACTCGCACTTGGCCGGTTTTTTGTCTGTCGTCTATTATTTCTAAATCAACATAACATTTGAGCTGATTTAAAAGGTGCCTAGTTAGCAGGTATTACCACAGCAGCTACTCTGGCCACTGTATTATGTATCTACTATAGTGTGATCCCACTATAACTTCTCTCTATCTGGCGCACGTCCTCATTGGGATTCCGCCTGCCGCCGGCTACTTACCGTAATCCGGTAACTCTTAACTCTAACTGATACAGGTCGGCGCAGACGGAACACAAGAAACCGCGACCGCTTTCGACACTGCTAATGGCGTATTTGCCTGTAATTTTTTATTACGAAATGAATAGTGCCCTAAAAAATAAGACAGTTTAAAAAAGGAATAGTTTTGTTTTGTAGGAATAGTTAAAATTTTGATGAAGAAACTCACATAAGTGTGAGTCCATACCATGGAGCAAATAATATATCTTTGGGTTTAGCAGGAACATTTGACAGCGGCGTAAACGTAACGGTTTTTAATTGGCCGAGAAAAGTGCTGACGGATCTCTGATGGTAAGGACTACATTGTCCAGAATCCGGAATGACGGAGAAAATTCCGTGCATGGAAAATAGAACTCTTAAATAGAAATACAATAGAGTCGAAAATCGAACACATGAGCGTCGAGTTGTCATATTTGACATTGACATTTGACTTGACACTCGTGTTCGATTTTCATCTCTATTGTACAAGCGCAGTGTTCTATTTTCAGTGCACTAAATTTTCCCCGGTATTACGGATTCCGGACAATGTAGTCGCAGCCTTAATTGGAAATTGAAATATTTTATTATATCACGTGGTCCCATTACATCCAAGAGTCATGGGAAATCAAAAGGACACCCTAAACCCGCCATACACGCACACATTATTGCTTAGCGATGTAAACCGGTCGCGGTCGCGTGTGGCTCGTATGCGCCCTCATCCTCAACTGATACAGTTAACTTTTAACCTCTGTCTCTGATAGTTTGGTTTTCATTTGTAAGCCGTAATGTTGTTATATATTTATACAGGCATATTTATACAGAATACAGGCTTTCTATTTAACCGGTTCATTTGCTTTATTTAACTTTTTTGCTTTAGATATAATATTGAAAACGAGCAAACCGATCGTCGGATGGGTTACCAAGGTGCAACCGCAGTATCCGTAGTCAGTAGAGTTACAAGTGCGTTAGTGTATTATTTCACTCAATCAACTAAACACAACATATAGTTAGGATGATGATGTTATTTATACTTAGGATGGTGATGCTATTTATACTTAGGATGATGATGCTATTTATTCTTAGGATTATGATGCTATTTATACTTAGGATGATGATGCTATTTATACTTAGGATGATGATGTTATTTATACTTAGGATGATGATGCTATTTATTCTTAGGATTATGATGCTATTTGTACTTAGGATGATGATGCTATTTATACTTAGGATGATGATGTTATTTATACTTAGGATGATGATGCTATTTATTCTTAGGATTATGATGCTATTTATACTTAGAACGATGATGTTATTTATACTTAGGATGATGATGCTATTTATTCTTAGGATTATCATGCTATTTATACTTAGGATGATGATGCTATTTATACTTAGGATGATGATGTTATTTATACTTAAGAAAGTACTTCTTCACTGATATTTTACCTTGCATTGAGGGCCTGTTTCCCAATCATGTAATAAGTGTTGGATAGCTTATTCGGAAGTTTTCTCGCTGTTTACATTATATCGAGCGACAGAGACAAAACATGCGAATAAGCTATCTGACACGTAAGGTGGGGCCGCACTAGACGTAACTACGCGACGCGACACGGCCAAATATTCTTTGTATGAAATTGTATGAGATATTAACGCACTACGCGGCAGCGGAACTACGCGACGCGGCTATTGCGGTATTACTATTAGGTCCGCGTCGAGTCGCGTCGCTCCACTGCCGCCTAGTGTGGTCTTACCTTTGTCGGGAGATTTTGAAGCAAGACGTTAATATAATAAATCTGATTAAAACTTAACAAATCGTCCTTGTATTCATTTGTCTATGCTCGCTTCAACGTATCAATTCGTTTCCTTCGGAAAGTTACGGGAAAGTTTACTAATGATCTAAACGAAACATTCCTAATGTGATTGTATTGATTAAAACATAGCATATAAGATGTGTTGAAAGCGCTTCGCATTGAAACCAGACCAGCAACGTGGAGCTATTTTTTATAGTGTCCAAGTGTGTGCGCAATACACAAGAGCTCCCTCTCTTCCTTTACTGTCGTGACCCAGTGGGACGGATCCCAGATAACCAACACGACTGGCGAGAGATCAGGCGCAGGTCTGTTTACATGCTCATCCGACGCATGGATCATCTCTCTTGTCAGACAATCAGGTGATCAGCCCGCGTTGTTCTAACCAGTTCCGAAACTCTGGACCGATTTTGATGAAAGGCACATATATAGAATCGACCACGGAGAAGGACATAGGCTACTCACTAACCGTTGTAGGGTTGGTTGTGTACTACGGAACCCAAAAAATATAACATTCATTGCAAATAAAATTTTATGGCGGCTTATTATTAAGTTAGTACCTGGAGATAACAGAGCTTTGATCGGAGCCCTAGTAGATTTAAAAAATAAAGAAAAAGAATCACAAAAATATTTTGCCTGGGTTCGAACCCACCACATTCCCAATTTCCGAACGAAGCATAAATTATACACGAGCAAACCAATCTGCTAATCGGACTGACATAATAGAGTCGAAATTTTAGGATAATATTGATGCACTACGAAAGAAAAAACATGATGTGTAGCTAAACAATGCATAGTTTTACAGGGATAAGACCTAAGCTAGATCCATTTTTCTCTCCCAAAACTCCCTGCGTACTAAATTTCATGGGCGTGCCGGCCACAATACTTGTGGCCGGTTTTCGAGATTACGATCATATATATACAAGATTGTCTCGTTTAAAGTATAAGAGTTTAGTTCAGGATTTTTATAGATACCTACATAATTATATATAGCAAGTGACAAGTGGTAAGTTTAATTCGATTGCGGTCGCAGATAATTGCGCGCTGTCGGATAACGAGATACAGGGACGGTGCTTCAGATGTTTATTGAAATGAATTTAAAAAGGACGAAAAATGTTTTAAAACCCAAGACTCACATTTGTTTTACGTGGATTCTTTTATTTTACCTTAGATGAAGACACGCTTGTCTGAGAGGTAGGTTAGAATCTAAGAAAACGAATTTATGTCGAGTCTAATTATAATATTGTAGTTTTTGAAATAATAACATTATTGTAACGGAGGTTCTATACATCCCACTACTATTACAAAAGTGTAAGTTTGTGAGGATAGATGGATGGATGGAAGTCCGCTCAGTAGTTTTTGCGTGAAAGAGTAACAGACATCCGTCCTTCCATCCTAACAAACTTTCACATTTATAATATTAGTAGGACACAACAGGAGACAGTCGATAGGGTATTTATATTTACCGATCTATGGTCGCCCTTCGCTATCCCTTCGACCCTCAGAAGTTCACGAATAGTTATTGTCGCCATACAAACAATAGATTTTCTTACAAAATTATTAATTCTGTATCATGAATTTTTAAAATTTAATAGTAAATAAATAAATAATCATTTATTTCAAGTTTCAGATGTACATGCTTATATACAGACTGTCTAACGCCCGATATTAATAACGTATTTGAAATCTTAGATTGATTTCAACCTTAGATTCTCAAACAAAAATTTACGTAAATTGACGTGAATTTACTCCCACGGTCGTTGAAATGTATTGAAATCTTGATCTCAGATAGCTGAAATGAGATTAATATTGATTATTAATTTCGGACTTAAATCATTACCATTCCTTTTGCCTTCACCGTAGTCGGGCAATGAAGTAGATTCCGCTGTCTGTTCGCTTAAACTACTCAACGGATTTTAATGCAGATTGCAGCAATAAATAGAAAGATTCAAGAGGAAGGTTCATATGTATAATGCATTTTACCCGTGCGAAACCGGGACGGGTCGCTAGTCCTACTACTATTATAAATGAGAAAATTTGTGAGAATGGGGTGGATGGATGGATATTTGTTACTCTTTCACGCAAAAACTACTTAACAGATTTTGATGAAATTTGGTATGGTACTCGTAGTAGTTTAAGCTCTGGATTAACACAAGCTACTTTTTATTCCGAGTGTGGGATATTATATTATCGGACGGAGCCGCGGGCGAAGCTAGTAATTTATATGGCAAACCCTCTCGGGTCAACTAGTATTCTATTTCAAACACTAGCGCAAGGCTGTAGACGTATATATTATAGACGAGGCATGTCGAGGCAATTACTGTCCCCACTGAAATCGCCCCACTTTTGTGGTTGTTTGGGGCCATTTTGACATTTGAGTTATCGTGAAATCAAGGTGGCTGACATTGGAGGTATGGTGAAATCAAGATGGCGTAACTTTTTCTTGTATTTGTTATGTCAAATATACGTCAAGCCATCCTTAGTTTTTAAAATGGAGGGTAGAGGAAGGGAGGACTATGTCCATACATGAAAGAGTGTCCGTAAATAAGCGTTAAATAACAGTTCCAAAACTGGTCATTGTGGCGCTAGAGTCATAATTGGGTGTGACATGAAGTTAGCAATAAGAGATGGGGTGAAGTTAGTTGAGAGTTAAACTAACTCTACGTTTGTCGGACACTTTTTAGTTTTTCTGCCTTAAAGATAGAGATAGTCCTCCTTTTCTCTACCGTCCATAGTTTTACAACCTCGTATACCAGAGAGTACAGACAGCCCTGTAGTTTTTCGCCTCTTAAGTCGGGAAGTAACTGGCCGCGACTGGTTTAACACTATTAAAAGTTGAGCACGGCTTGACAGCGCTCCAACGCTGGCGTAATGACTTCGAGTCCGATTGGATTTATTACTCTTAAGGCACAAATCTGCGTTAAGAATTGTATAGTGGATAAGTTACTACATTGAAGTATTTTATACTAGCTTTTGCCCGCGGCTCTGCTCGCGTGAATACAGTGTCTCACGGGAACACTGTATCGGAATAAAAAGTAGCCTATGTCCAGAGCCTAAACTGCAACCATACCGAGTTTCATAAGAAACCGTCTTTCCTCACAAACTTTCACATTCATAATAGTAGTAGGGTGTAAAAATTAGCTAAAAATGGACTCGCCAAATCATAGTTTTTATATGCTGCTAAATACTTTTCGTGTTAACACATAAAACATTTCAAACATGTAATATTAGAATATCATTTCTATGAATATATTTGATAAATTTTATGTATTGTTTCACCTTTAAACTGCTGTTTTCCTTTGCAATGCGTTTTTTTATCTAGTTCGTACCTAAGGGCATCACTTCAAAGAAAATTAGAAAAATTTAAATTTGTACACCTAGCGCCTTTATATGTGCATTGAGTCGTACTTTACAAAATTAGGTTGTTATGTAAGATGTATAAGTAGCTTCCGACAGATGATGTTGTATCCTAAATCGTGTGGTGACGTGTGTCTTGAAATTTCACTCTCAACGTCGCTAAAGTAGTTTAACTTCAAAACCTAGAGTACAATTACAATCAAGTCCCGACACGCTAACCTGTAACCTGCGTTAAACCAATTCGGTAACAATTAAACAAATACACACTTGCGATAACGGAAGCTATAAGCATGCACATTCATTACTCCTCATTAGAAGTTATTACCTGCAATTAGTATTCAAATGAACCCGACCGTACCCCGTACCCTGGACGCTGATGTACAATATTTGCCGAAGTCGCATTCTATATCTTGACTTGAATTATTTAGCGGTGCATTAAAAAAAAATACTCTAACCTCCCCTAACCCTTGAAAAATCGACGTACCTTAAGGCCAGCTCACATCGAAACATGATGCGGCGCGCATTTTTAAGATAGCGATTGATACACGTTTCATTGCAAGAGTTCAAAAAAAATAATTGAAACATGTATCTTTTTATGTAGTAAATAAATTCGATTTTGAATCGCTGTCTTTAAAGTGCGCGCCACGTCGCGTCTTCGTGTACACTGGCGCTTAAGGCTGGGACTGTATTACCTGGAATCCGGAACAACAACGCAAAAACCGTAACAACGCAAGCGCTACGCGTATCTGACATTAGTATTCGAAATTACTCATATCATGTTTGTATTACACGACGAAAGGGCCGTAACGCTTTGTCGTGACAGAAAATCGTAATACCCCCCGTCTATATAGAAGTTTCATAACTTACCCTAATTTTGGAAACGCTGAAATACCATGAATGAAGCGGCGTCATTAAATCCAAAACCAAAAGTTATCTAAATAAATATGATGGACATTGACTTATACAACGAAATTGACACACAATCGTCTACGGCCTAGTCATGAGAATCCTATTTATTTAGATTTAACTGGCTAAAAAATAATAATAATATCTATAGACGTTTCACACCACGTTAATCTGGCCCCAACTTAACCAGCAGAACTTGTGTTACCAGTTATGACCAGATAACGGAAAGTATATTTAATATTTCTATACTATACATAATATATTTAAGATTTTTATTATATACACACATATTTAATACACATCCATGGCCCGGGAATGCAGAAAGCTATTTTGTTTCCTCAGAGGGATTCGAAGCCTCGACTTTGAAGCTTGCTCGAGCTTCAACGCACTAACCACTGAGCCACAGAGGTTCTACTACAAAATGATATGAAAATAAAATCAAAAGTTTTTTAAATCCAATTAGTAGTAGTAGTAGATCCTAAAATATACCGCCAATACAAAAAATATATCACAGGTTCTTTCCTTCATAGTTGATATAGTAAATGCAAGGTCCTAAGTTGTCTTACGTCAATGCTCGCCTCATGCAAAATTAACCCCAAGTTATAAACTTACTGTTACGCTATTTTACTGGAAAATGTAATTGAATAACGAGTGTTGATTCAAGTTTTTAATTGTCTATTTACTTTTTTTGTTTAGTGCAAGTTGCAGATCATGGATTTTCACGGTAAACAAGATTTTTGTTTAATTTTATGCTTTAAATGAAAAGTGTGTTCAGAATTTTATGCATATTAAAAAAATATATATATCCTGCACTTGTTGTCACGACAAACGTTGTTCTGTATACACCTACACCTACTGGAGCAGAACGTGTAGGTGTAGACAAACCTTACTTCGATCTTTTTGAAATAAACCAAACAGTAAACTAAACGCACCTAGAAATATAACAGGCAAGTGACAAATTGAACAGATAGTAAGGAGAAATTCAATACTAGTTTTTAGTATTTTCTCCGCAATTATACAATATTTCTCTTGAAAAAACTCTCCAGTAATAAAAAAATATTATTATAACTTAAAAAAATAACATGTTATTACAATTCCTTCACTAATTAATCGAAAGGAACTTCGTTCCAACTGGGTGTCCCTTGACACCTCTCAAGTTTTTTTTTTATTATTTATATATGACATCGGCTTGTAGCCATTTGCCAGTGTCAAGTTAAAAAGGCGGGAAATAGAACTTTCGTTTCAATTTTAAACACCGTATATCGTCAAGTCTAAAGCCTAGTCAAAGTCCAAATAAATAGTCAGTACAGTCCATGAGTCATGTCAGTCGATTCAGTAAAGTGCGTTACTGAAAGTTCCTAGGGAGTTTTGGCGGGAAACACAAAATAGCACGTTTTTACAAGTTGTACCACTTGCCCACACTTGTGCACGATAACGAATATTTAATGGTAAATATTCTAGCAATATTACATATTAAAAACCGAAATAACACAAATTTATGAAAGACATGCAAAATTCACGTCATCCATTGAATTCCCCGGCAAAACTGCAATTTTTTTACGAAATCTGATTTTTTCTTATCTTTTCCCCATGTTATTATGTGTATCTTATACTTTAAACGAGACGATCTTGTATATATGTGTATATAATCGGTATCTCAACAAAAGCTACAAGTATTACCATGAAACTTAGTATGCAGGGAGTTTTGGCGGAGAAAAATCGATCTAGGTCTTATCCCTAGAAACTGAGCATTTGTATCAACGATTTCGAATCTCTTACGTCAGTTTGATTGGCAGATTGGTATGCGTTCCTACGTATAATTTTGCTGTGTTTAGAAATTCTGAAAGTGGTGGGTTCAAATCCCGGTAGTATAAATATTTTTGTCATTCTTAATATTTCATTTTCTTTTATATTCTTTTTTTATTATTTAATCGTTCTACTAAAATACCAATCAAAGCTCGGTCTCCCGGATACTCATACTTTATATTAGTAACAAAAATTAACGCATAGTATATGTCTAGGAACGCTTGGATTTTACAAATAATCAAAATAAGGTGATTCAAGTTTATAAAGGTTAACATTGTAAAGGTAGTTCAAAATAAGTTACGGATATTTAGGGCGCACGATCTACTGCGTTTAAAAATTATAAAAAATTCAAAAAAGAAAAACTAAATTTTACATTACGCTTTTTACGCTGTTAATGTCGTTGACCTCACACAGCTGAGAAACTGGTGAAAAGGAAGAAAGATTTTGCTATGATGTGGATCTCAGCGTCTTAGAGAGCGCAATGTAATTTTATTTAGTACAATCATGGACCAATAAAACTATGTATATACATTTTTGTTCGAAACATGTATTGCGTTTTAAAGCGAAAATTAGATTCTACGACCACATAAATTGGTCCCAAGTTGAACAAAAAGTCTGGAAAAACATAATACTGTGATTTAGGCGGCCCCTAACTTCGAGGTGCGTTTGAGCCGAGTTTAACTTGCTGGGCCACGTAATGATGTATCGCTGAGAACATTGAATCAAGGATTTGGATATCGTGGTCGACATAACGTGAATGATTCCTAGCGTCAGGAAACTTGAATGTTAAATACATATCAGTATTGGGACTTGGGACTTGAAACTTTGTTCTCTGCGACTTACAAGGGTTACATTTCAAGGTCAATGTTGATCCATTATCAATAGACTGCAAGCTTATAAGTAATTTAATTTTTTAATATACCTATTTGTAATATAAAACGTAAACAAAAATACTAAAAGCGACCAAACTAATGTCACAGCGACACTCTACAAATGACAGCTCGAGCACCGGCGAATGTCAGCCATGTTGACGCAAGCCTAAGGTTGACACCGAAATAATATTAAACGTCGCGTCAGACAAATCTAACATAAATATTATGAAATTATATTGTCAATTATGTCACAGCACGAAATGACCAGCCGTCAACCCCGTGAACGAAAGTCCTGGCTGGAAAAAACTCACGTCCCGCTCGCCGCCCGCACACCCCCATACGTCTAGTCACGCACACATAGCCGCGAGACGTCATTCGTGTAAGTCCATTGAATGACGGTTCTTTACGTTAGTAATATATATTCTTTGCTAATGTGTCACTGTATTTCTCTTTATTGCGCGGTAAATGAGTGACATTTGGTAGTATGGTATAGAGAGCTCTGTTCCTTTATTTACGTTTAGATTATATTGGATCTAATCCTACTAATATTATAAATGTGAAAGTTTGTGAGGATGGATGGATGTTTGTTACTCTTTCACGCAAAAAATACTGGACGGATTTCGATGAAATTTAGTATGGTAGTAGTTTAGGCCCTGGATTGAAACATAGGCTACTTTTTATCCCGAAAAAGTAGTTTTCTCGTGGGATACCGCGTACTATATTTACGCGAGTGAAGCTTCGGGAAAAAGTTACTCGGAGTAAATAGTTTATAGCTTTGAATAACAGATAGGATTCTTATTATCTACAAAATGCCCAGAGAGACCTCACCGCCGACAATATATATCATAGTTTAAAAAGAATTGAGTAATATTTTCTAAGTGTTCTACACTATAAATAGATATTTTGTTTGTTTTCGTCGAACAGGTTACGAAACGACCGGATGATTTTAACGAAATTTTTCACAGATATAGAGTAGACCACGGGGAAGGACATAGGCTACTTTTTAACGTGTCCAAATGTGCGATACCCGCGCGATTTCTTTTTGCGTGCAACAAGTCGCGGACAACACCTAGTATTTCATACATCCGAAAAATCCGAGTACACAAACCCTGTGCGAGCTCCATCGGCAACTTTTGAACGGAAATTTTTCGAGTGACGCGGACAAATGAAGGCGACGCGTTTGTTTAGGCTGGTACTACATTCCCCAGGTCCCGAATCCGTAAGGCCGGGGAAAATTCAGAGCACTGAATATAGAACTTTGCGCTAATACAAATTTATAGAGTTAAAAATCGAAGTGTCGAGCTGTCATACGTGACATTGACATTTGACTCGACACTTGCGTATTCGATTTTCAGCTCTAGTGTATTAGTACAGAGTTCTATCTTGTTATTTGCAACGCTTGTACTTTTTTGTCCGGAATCCGTAAGGGCGAGGAAAATTCAGAGCACTGAAGATGTTAGAGCTCTGCGCTAAGACAATAGAGCTAAAATTCGAACACACAAGTGTTGAGTCAAATATTACTGTCATAAAATGACAGCTCGACACTCGTGACTCGACACTTCGTATTTTGTATTAGACTCTTTTGTATTAGTCCAGAGTTCTATTTTCAATGCTCTGAATTTTCTACGGCCTTCCGGATTCCAGATCATATAGTCCAAGCCTTAGGCGGGAATTAATGGCGATCCTATCGACGTTAATTAAACTTAGATGCCGTTTGCCGGAGAAAAGTCCCCTGGTATTTGTTACGGGAGTAATTGTCCAGGCTGTTTTGAAGGTAATAAAAGGTTGGAGTTTCCGAGCATGGCAAACAAGGACAGCGTGTAATCTGGGGGAGCCTCCTAATTAAGGATCATTTACTTTCTCGATTGTAATATACCATACGAGTACCATACCCAGACATGAATATCTACTCTTCATGTCATCATTTTCATTCTAATTTCATTTCCCGTAGATCCATTGAGAAGTGGACAATAAATTGTTAATTATATTTTATATGAATATTCGTTGAAATGAGTTAAAATATCACAGTCACATCTTACCTAATTTTATTGTTCCATAGGTAAACTCCCAATGTCCTTTTTCTAGGAAGCGGACCTCACTTTTATAAAATTATAAATTAAAACCTTTTATTTCAGGCTGCATAGGTCCATATTAGAAATACCTTACAGACTAACATACATTATATATACTTAAAAATTACACTTTGTCACGTGTTGCCAGCGACGAATGCGCGCTTCGTTCCGGAGTCTCCCCCGGAACTTTGAATAATGCGTAGGTTTTCTTACAATGTTTCCCCGTAGGGTGAAGCCTATAAAGCGTGTCTGACCACGGATGTGTGAACAGGTATGCGAGGAAGTGGTTGAGGGAATGCCGCAAAGGGAGAATTCTCCGGCCCGGTCAGGCCGAAGTTTAGAAGCGCAGTTTAGCCTACCGTATATTAATTATACTATGCAAAGCGTACTATGACGAATAGTGAAATATTTCAAATCCTAGTATCCCAGTAATATTGTAAATGTGAAAGTTTGTGAGGTTGTGTTTGGATTTTGTGTGTGTTGTTTAAATGGATGTTTGTTACTCTTTCACGCAGAAACTACTGAACGGAATTCGGTGAAATTTAGTACGGTAGTAGTTTATGCTCTATATTAAAACATAGGCTAATTTTTATCCCGAAAAAGCAAAGTTTTCCCGTGGGATATCCGATACTATATTTACACGAGCGGAGCGGCGGGAAAAGGCTAGTACATAATACGTTAATATATAACCCTAATAAATATTTTTTAACAAAATATATTTTATACTTACGTACAGAGAAGCAGCTTTCATAGAACGATCAAAATCGATCCAAATTTGAAAATGTTGTCGTCTCACACGTGGGCACACCGTACGTTTGTAGTAGTGGAATCAAATCGATAGCTTCCTATGTATTTTCATAAAACACTTTTAGCTATTAAATAATTTATATATCACTAGCTGTTTCCCGCGGCTCTGCCCGCGTAAATATACTATCGAGTATCCCGAGGGAACACTGTACTTTTCCGGGATAAAAAGTAGCCTATGATTTAATTTGAAAGAATCTAAACTACTACCATACCAAATTTCATCAAAATCCGTTGAGTAGTTTTTGCGTGAAAGCGTAACAATTAAACTTACATTCACATTTATAATACGGAACGGCAATTTCATAGGTAAAGACCTAAGTCTTTACCTATGAAATTGCCGTTCTGCAGTACTGGCCATTTCAAATCAAAATAATTTTTGTTTGGCTAAGAATTCTAATTTAAAATTAATTTTATTTTAAAAACATTGAATTCTTTTTCCAAAAGTAGTCATTTGTTTATTGATTAGTGTTACATTTTCATCACATTTCAATCTTTTTCGTCATAATGGATACGTTAAAAATTCGAGTAATTATGGAATATGAGTACCGTCGTGGCAGCAACGCGGCACAAGCGGCACGCAACATCAACGGCGTTTACGGAGCTAACACTACAAGCCAACGCACCACCTGTTATTGGTTTGCTCGCTTCCGTTCTGGAAATTTCGACCTGAAAAATGAACCTCGCGGTCGTCCTAAGACTTTGGTCGACAATGACGAATTAAAGGCGATTGTGGAAGCTGATGATATACAATCTACGGCTGAATTAGCAGCAGCTTTCGACGTTAGCGTCAAAACAATATTGGTTCATTTGCGTCAAATTGGCAAGGTAAAAAACTGGGTGTCCCACGAACTCAATCGCCAGCGCGAAGTACGCGTCGAGATGTGCCTTGCACTGCTCAACAGACACACAAATGAAGGAATTTTGAACCACATTGTTACCTGCGATGAAAAATGGATTCTGTTTGATAACCGCAAGCGCTCAGCAAGTTAGTTGAATCCTGGTTCAGCGCCTAAACAATGCCCTAAACGAAAACTTACCGCTAAAAAAGTGATGGTCACTGTTTGGTAGTCTAGCGGCCGGTGTGATTCATCACAGCTTCTTATCAAACGGGGTGAGCATTACTGCAGATGTGTACTGTGAAGAACTGAACACAATGATGGAGAAGCTGGCACATCTCCAACCAGCATTGGTCAATCGCTCGTCTCCGCTGCTACTGCACGACAACGCGCGACCTCATACTGTACAGCAGACGGTCTCCAAGTTGCAAGAACTGGAGTTGGAAGCTCTCCGTCATCCGCCCTACTCACCAGACCTTGCGCCTACAGACTACTACTTTTTTCAGAATTTGGATAACTTCTTGGCGGGAAAAAAATTCAATACCCGAGCGGCAGTACAAAATGCCTTTGAAGAATTTGTTGCCTCCCGTCCAGATTATTTCTTTAAGAAGGGCATCAATAAACTGCCACTGCGTTGGTAAAGATGCATTGATTGCATGGATGATTACTTCGATTAATACAAATAAAAAATACATGAAAAAAATTCGTTTAAATTTTTCATGTCAAACGGTAACTTCATAGGTAAAGACCTAATATTAGTAGGGATAGCCGACGGTATTCAAGCAGGACAATCGCATTGTTTTTTGACAGCTAATTAACTGTCATTGTAACCCGTCAGAGTCGAGTGTGCTCTAACTCGAGAGTCGATCACTGGCTTAATTTATATTAAAATAAATATACACCAACCTAAAATAACCCCTGTGTACTCTCCGTAAGGTTGGTTGGGGCGTGTCAGGGGCGGCGTCAATAAGTTAAAATTCAATTTGAAAGGGACACCTTAACGTTTTTAATTAAATGACATAATAAGGTCACAAGTTATAATATCGCTGATGAGTGATATCTGACATGGAGCCTTTAGTGATGTTGGCCGAGAGATAATTCAGTTGTCACAACTGAATTATTTTAAAGCGGCCGCAACATAATGGCACAAATTAGTAATTAAACTATATATTATTTTCTTAAAAACCAACTACCTGAATTATATAGGCAATGTTACCCGGACTGTTATTACGAGTGTATTGACACCTCGTTCATTTCAATCGGATATCAGTAGTTTAGGAGCTACGGTGGAACATACATACATGCCAAAATCAATACCCTACCTTTTGGCTTCGCCGTAGTCGGGTAAAATGATTTTTAATTTACTAATATATAATATTTAATATATAATATTTGTACCTGATTAAATTTTAAAAGTGAAATGTTGCCCGTGACTTCGTACGCATTCGTACGCGGGAACCGTACATTTCGCCGTGATAAAAAGTAACATTAGTGTTAGTCCAGAGTCTAAACTACTAACATTCTAAATTTCATTAATATCCGTTCAGCAGTTAATGCGTGAAAGGGTAACAAACATTCATACATACAATTTTTTGTGTTTATAATAATACTAGCTGTTGTCCGTGGCTCTGCCTGCGTAAATACAGTATCCCACGGGAACACTGTACTGTTTCGGGATAAAAAGTAGCCTATGTCTTAATCCAGAGCTCAAGCTACTACCATACTAAATTTCATCAAAATCTGTTCAGTAGTTTTTGCGTGTACGAGTAACAAACGTCCATCCATCCTCACGAACTTCAACATTTATAATATTAGTAGGATTAGTCAGAATATGATATAACTGCAGATAATATAACGTTGTGTGAAATCAATGAGTGTTTTTGAATTTTTTTCTGCCGTCAGGGGGCAGACCTAGCCCACACAAAGCGTCATCTGGTGGCCTAAGTGGTATCAAAACGGTCAATAAGAATTTTCGATTCTTTTCCTGTCACCATTACAGAACAACCCAACAAAACCCTCATTACGGAACACATGTAAAATCAATTATGTAAAGACATTTAGTCAGAAAAAGTATTCCGTAAATTGAAATGGAAATAATCATGTTTTTAAAAACAGCCTTTGTTGGAGTGAAAATATATTTTCAAGAATTGTCCCGTAACATAGTTTTGAACAATGGACCCCTTTTGTCGGGCCATTGTGTTGGGCCGTTTTTGTCGGACAGGGATCCTATCTTAATTGAATCGAATAATGATCGAGACACTGTTATTGTGATTCATTGATTTCAGGACCAGTGGTACAGTGGTTACAATGCAGAAATGGATTTTTGTTAATGGTTTGTTTAATGTTTATCGATGAAGGATTAGAAATATTTCCTAGATGTTGCCCGCAATTCCCGTGGGAACTGTAGATTTTTTCCCAATGAAAATTAGCCATATCCTCGCCCAAGTCTTATTTATCTCTGTGCTTTATTGCATCAAATCCGTTAAGTGATTCAGGCGTAATTGTGTAACAGACTGAGAGTCTTATTTCTTAGAGACGATTTCACTTTCGATGGACGGATGGTAAAATGTCAAAAAGACGTATGCAAGTAATTATTTCGATTGTTTTTTTGACCCTCACTTTGATTTGAAACAAAAAACTTCGTTAAAATCCACAACAAAAATTGTTTTATAGTGGAAACTGACAAAATTGTTGCAACAAAAGTCAGTTTTTCAACAAAATAAAAAAAGAAAAAACTAAAATATAAAATATTATTTTTAACTTGCGATGGTGCCTTAATATACCTAGCCTTCATCACGTGTCGTAGCACTCGGCTACAGCGTAGGCATGCATGCAGCTACGGCGTAGCACCTCTACGAAATTATGTTCATTTTCGAGTGTGTGAAGTATTTATTAAAATGGTAAGTGGACGAGGATATCATTATTTTAAAAATTCTTTCAAAACATAAAAAATATTATTTATATTTCAGTATTTCGATACTTCATCTCAAACCAAGAAACCAAATTATATTTAATAGATGTTCCTCGCGACTTCGTGCTCGCTAAAGGAAATCTCGCGGGAACCGTACATTTAGTGTTTGTTCTACTCTATATCTATGCTTTATTTCATATTTCATTTTCATTAATTATAGCGTCTATATACAGGTGTTTTTATAAAAAAAAAAACTGCTGTTTCCTGCAAAATGCTATCTAGACCCTTTTGTAGGGCTGATTTTTTAAAGTAGGAAAGTTGATACCATAGCAAAAGTTGCTTATATTCAAAAGTGTATTCACTCCTGAAAGTTTGGACACTGACTGGAAAAACATTCTGTATGTACAATTTTACAACTAATCCCACCTCTCTTTACTAAAAAAACCGTCTCTAATAGTTATTATATTTACCATTTACCAGAGGAAAAAGTAGCAACAAACAAACTGACACTCTAACGTAGGTTACATGACGCAGCGCTATACTCAACAAATTCGCAACTTTTCTCATTTCGACACAACCGGCGATCCGGGTACGTGTTGAATCATGCTGGACTTACATAGATACAGTATAGTTTCTAATGTATTTCCGAAATATTCGTTTTTCCAAGAAAAAAAATTCAAAGAACTATGTGAAACACACAACACATAACAGTGAAATGTCAAAATAAAATTCAAAATTGACCAATAACGAATGAGCCGTATTCACATTAACCAATCAAAGTGTGCCATTTTGACACATGTACGCATTATACTTAATATACTTACTGTTACTACTGTGCATTATTTAATATAAACGTAGATACGAGCCGAAGCTCCGATTTAAGGATTGTGTCAAGCGTGACCTCGCCTCCTTTAACATCAAGTACAATGCGTGCTAAAAGCTAGCTGAAGGTGTCCGTCACCATGATCGCCCAGGGTTTGACGCTGGCTGAAAGGAGGACCAAGGGTAGCACAAGCGTCAACTTGACACCCAATTCATCTAACACTCTATTTATGTGCTCAAATTGCGGGCGGTCGTATCGGACTTCATAGTCATCAAAAGCAGTGTTTGAAATTGCACCCTACTTTGAATCATCCGTGATGGATGAAAAGGACAATGATGATGATGACAAGATACTTGCTGACCCAGCAATCGTTGTTTTGCTGGGTCAGCTGGCATTCTTCTTCCAAGGTGTCAGTTACCACCGGGAAATTATTCCTGCGTAGCCGACCCGGTTTCAATGAAACCGGCCCACGTCACCGAAATAAATAATTGTATTTTTTATTAGCAAACCTTCACTTGTATACGGATTTTTTGCCACACGACGTCCATTAGCCTAACAAATATACATAGGCAAGTGTAACAAATGGACGTAGGCCACTTTAGCATGTGTTCGGGATGAAACAGCACTTCTATCCCCTAACGCTGACTCAGCGTTTACAAACCGTTTCTGTAATGTCTAGGGAATTCGAAGGCAATAAACAAATCTTAATTCCATACAAGTTTTGTTCACGGAATTGCTTAGAAGGCCAATTATTGTATTTGTAACCTAATATTTTAAAGAGGAACGACTTGTTTGTTTGTTTGATTGCATTGAATAGGCTCCGAAACTACTGAACCGATTTTGATGAAATTTGGCATATATATAGAGAAGACCACGGGGAAGAACAAAGGCTACTTTTTATCGCGGAAAATGTACGGTTCAAAAATAAAGTATTTATTATGCAATCTATAACTATACAATTGCACCTATTCATATTCACAACTACTGAAGTTGGCCTGAACAGAAAGACGGACAGACGGAGCGACTGTAACCTGGGTTCCTTGTAGTTACCAAATTCACCAAAAAATGTATGGCACATTTGTTATTCAAAAAGTGACACTTAAATTGGTAGCTTTATAGTTTGTGGTGTTCTACTATTATTTCTGTTAACGTTTGGATCTGAGCGCAGTGTATTTCTCGGGATTATTTAAATTCATAGAGCATTAACGTTATGTTCGTGATACAGTTTGTTTTGTTTGACGACCCCTGTAGCTCAGTGGTTCAGTTTCAAGCCGGGGGCGAGGGTTCGAATCCCGCAGAAGGAACAAAAAGTTCTTCCGTGTTCCTGGGTCATGGATGTGTATTAAATATATGTATAACATAGTTAAAATCATAAATATATGCATAGTATAAGATATTAAATATACTTCCCGTTTTCTGGTACCTGCAACACAAGTTCTTCGGATACTCAGCACGGGGCCAGATTGACGTGGTGTGAAGCGTCCATATATATTATTATTATAAAGTTTCTTATTTTTATAATTAAATTATTTTAAAGTGCCCCGACTCCCGAGTAATTACCTAGCGAAATGTAAATGAAAACTAATTTATTATAAAAACATGCCGAAATAGCTTGGAACTAATCTCATTGAAAGTTTATAAAGTGATGCGAAAATTATTTTACAGAATACGTAAGCATTTTGCAGGGTTTCGTAGGACAAGGAACTTTTATAGTTACGCTCTGTGCGTCCGTCGTTCCGTCATTTTTAACTTCTGTATAAATTATTGATATATCGGACGACGGAAGAAAAAAATATTAATTCTTAAAAATGCGCAGTTTCATGATAGCCCTTGCAGCCGTTTTCTAAGAAACCGAATTTATATATACAAGATTGTCTCGTTTTAAGTATAAGTTAACAACCTAAAGAGCTTGAGGTATTCATAATTTCCATGTGCTACAAATGCGTAGCTCTGCTACGAAAATTATTAACTTGTATATTTTAAACATATATTTTTGCAGTGCTAAGTAAACATATTAGGGTCAGCTCACACCGGTCGCCGAGACGTGATGCCGCGCACACTTTTTAAGATAGCGATTTAAGTTTTTTGTGCTAATTTTGAATCACTATCTTAAAAAGCGCTCGCCGTGTTGCGCCTCGGTGTGAAAAAAATGAAAGCTTAATGGCAATAATTGTGAGCTGTAAAAAGTTTGAAATTCATTTCCGAGATTCCTATTATATATTTTATACAAGATTTGTCCTTTTAAATTATAAGTATAAGAACCATAAAAGCGATCGCAAATCTGTTCAGAGAACACTAAAATTAATTATAATAATAATATCTTTGGACGCTTTCACACCACGTCAATCTGGTTCCGTGGTAAGTTCTCGAAGAACTTGTGTTATGGGTACCAGGACAACGGAAATATATTTAATAATTTTATACTATACACATATTTAAGATTTTTATTATACAAATTCATGTACTACATACACATCCATGACCCGGAAACACAGAAAACTTTTTTGTTCCCGGGCGGGATTCGAACCCGCGACCTTCGGATTAAGCGCCGACGCGCTAACCACTGAACCATAGAGGTCGTAGAATTAGTATAGATACAAGATTCGGTCATTTAAAGTACCTAAAATGATTTATCGTGCCGACGCGTCACCCGCCACGCTCCCATTACACATACACATATTACCGTATTTAGCTCCCGTGCGTCCTTGAGCGGGGAAATAGGTCGACGCGCGACCTTCAAACGTCCCGACTGCGAGTCACGAATATAAGTAAAGTAGGTGTTTGCAGGGAAGCCCTGCAATGGAATGATACCAGAGCTTTATAGAACACTGGTGTGATATAAAGCTTGCGTTAGCGGAATTGTTCAAACTGCTGCTCAAACGTCAACATTGAAAATAACCGGCCTAGTGCGGGTCGGACTCGCGCACGAAGGTTTCTGTAGAAAAACGAAAATAAAATCGCGTTTGTTGTATGTGAGCCGCACTTGAACATTAATTTTAATTTGTTTTCAGTATTTGTCATAGCGGCCACAGAAATACATCATCTGTGAGTATTTCAAGTGTCTAGATATCACTGTTCATGCGATAGAGCCTGGTGATGGACAGACAGACGGAAAACAAATACTTGAGTAATAGGGTCCTCTTACTGTACGGAACTCTAAAAAGTTGGAGCGATGCATCACGAAAGCCTATCGGCAGACGATTTATTAGACGCGTTGAGTAAAAACTATTGAAGTGTAATCCTATTGTAAGGTTTGAATGTAATTATGTTAAATATAGCGCATTTACATATATGTATTTACATCCATGTATTTATGGATTTGAGACAGATCAGAGTGAGTGGTCTCCTTTTCGGGAATAGGACATTACAGCCTAGGAAGGTTCCTATCCTCATGTATCTTGGCATGCGTTGTATTTTGTTTGTGTTTTTATAGCGTAAATGTATGTATGTAATGTAATGTATAATTTTGTAGAATAAATGTCTTATCATTATTATTATATATAAGGACTACATGCGATATTTTATGTAGTCTCGACAGGTTTGTGTTGAGCTGAGTTAGTCGATCTCTCAGGAGAAATGAAGGACAATTCCAAACACATCTGAACGGCGACAGCGTGTTTGGTTGAAATAAAGCAGTAGAATCAATATTTTATCTACGTTTCCATTTTAGGGTTCCGTATTTCACGTCTCGGAACCCTCATAGTTTCGTCAGATCGGGCCGTCCGTCCGTCCGTCCTCGGCTTACCTTTCAAACACTTAGTGCTAGAAAGATGAAACTATGCATGAAAAAAAAATTGCATACTATTTACTACGTCGTCAGAGTGCTAGAATAAAATCACGAAAAATATTGGTATGATGGCATGGAGTCCTACGTGCGCCGACTCGCGCTTGGCCGGTTTTTAAATATTAGTCTCGTGGCACTAAACTTTTGTTATTTCCGAGAAAGCCTACATATTATAATGACTAGATTTTTTCAGCGCGCACGCGTAAATGTTAATCCCGCGGGAACCGTATATGTTCCAGTCTATGTCCTTCCCCGTGGTCTACTATATATCCGTGGCAAATTTCATCATAATCGGCCCAGTATTTTCGGAGCCTATTCAATGTGAACAATAAAAAAAAAACTATTTTTTTTTTGTTCTAAGCAACTTATGATACTGTCCTATTTTCATTGAAATGCACACAATATTTCGTGTATCTGATATGTGTTTACATTATGTGGACGACTAAGTCACTTTACGACTATATACGTTACATCCACGATCATATGCAGACTTCATTTGTCTCAGTCCTAGTCTTAATTTAAACGATTGATGAGTTACAACACATTGCATCCATTTCGTAGCGCTCGTATCTTTTATCGTAGCGCATCTACGAAACTCGTAGAACTGCTACGCGGTAGTCCTTTATGTATAATGAGACGATTATTCGCTCATACATATGCCATGAGTTCAGGACTCATGCATACATTTCAATACATAATACATAACTATTAGATATAATGTGTCGGCAGTATTCAAATGTGTGTCTGTCTCTCTTTTGGAGTGGGAGTGAAAGGGTAAAATATATTTATGTTAGGAATAACAGCGTAATGTTATTATTATCTGACGTTTATTATGAGTAAGGGTCGATTAACACCGGAAAGATAAGAACGAGATGTCGCTGCGTTTTTTGGAAAGCTATTCAAAATTGATCTTTATTATTTACACACGAAGATACACGTTTCATTGTAAGAGTTCGAATGTCACAGCGTTGTACGACTGATGTCATATGAAATGTGTATCTTTTTGAGTAGTGAATAAAGTTTAATTTTGAATAGCTATACGCAGCGCCGCGTATCGTCGCGGTGTGAATTGGCACAAAAATAAACTAAAAATTGTAAAAAAAATTAATCACAAAAATATTTGTCTGATCGGGATTCGAACCCGAGACACCGATTTTCCAATAACACAAAAAGTGTTAAAAAACACGCTAACAAAGCCGCCAACTGGATTTGACATTTAGAAATTAAAATCGCTCGTATCTTATTACGCGAAGATATAAAAGACATATATAACTTAAAAAATTTAACACGCATTCCTCATGAACGGCACCTACAATCCATCTTATATTCACTTATATACTCTATTCCTAAAAATTAAAAAGCGACCTATATATAGGTATATACATATATAGACCGCTTTTTAATTTTATATAGCCATATTCCATCATCGCTCCTGAAAGCCACCTACTCTATCAAACGATTGCTGGTGTTGTATCATTACGAATCTGGAGCACATATTCCTCATCAACGCGCTTGCAAGCCACCATTTAATAATCTAAGCGTTAAAAAGTAGGATATACACATAGCCATAGTATAGCCCCCCCAACCTGCAAAATTTGATAGAATATTTTGTATGTAGCTATTGAAAACCGCCTGGTAAAGCATATTCGCTCACCACCTGCCAATTTGTTTGAAAAAGTAGGCTGGTATACACACGGGGTCTAAAAATAAAACACAAGCATACGCCCCGTATGTAATAAGGTTTTCGATTGACGGATTACCCTTCGATAGCGAGACCACTAGGGGTGGCACAGACGCGAAATAAATTCGCATTCGCAAAAAAAAAAGAACAACGTATGGTAAAATGATTTTCGCGTCCCACGGTAATCGTCGTATTTTTATGGCAACGACAGACGAAAGGAAACGACGAATCGCGAAAGACGTTAGTGAAGTAGTGACTGCCTTTCCATGTGAGCTTTAAATTTATGATGGCTTCGTGGTTAGTTTTAAGAGACGTTCGGGTTATAGTGTCATTTTGTGTATATACAATCTGTTATTATGTCTCTATTATTGCGTAAATGAAACATCAACATTTTTGTTTGCCCATTGTAAAAAGCCTTTTTAAAAATTACTGGCTTTTGCCCGTGTCTCTCGCTCGCGTAAATAAAGTGTACCACGGGAACACTATACCAGGATAAAAAGTAGCCCATGTTTTAATCCAGAGTCTAAAATACTATCATCCCAAATTTCATCGAAATGCGTTCAGTACTTTTTGTGTGAAAGAGTAACAAACATCCGTCCATCCATACATCCATCCATCCTCACAAACTTTCACATTTATATTAGTAGTAGGATAGTAGGATTTTCGACAATGTGCCAACCCTGGCTCAGGCAGCGATAGATATTTCAGCGCATTCCCGGAAAAATCCTCGTGAAAGTTTGCCAGTAACTGAACGTTTATTTAATAACTTTAAATCGCCAGTTTACTTTGTGAATATGTGTTTGTATTTTAATATTTCTACGCATTTTGACGACTTCTGTGGCTCAGTGGTTAGCTTGTCCGCGCTCAAGTCATGGATGTGTATTAAATATTATGTATATTGTATATATTGTAATAAAAATCTTCAATATGTGTATACGACACTTGTTTGCTTGTTTTTTATATAAGGAAACTACATAAGAAGATTGTAAAGTAAAAATTCATATTATTTTCATAAGTTACTCTGAATTTGACGTCTGAAAATCAAAATCTTAAGAGGACGTCTGAACTAACATTAAGATTTTAATTAACATTAATTTACATAAACGCACTCAATTCTAATCAAATCTTGCTCTAAACGCTAACGCGGTCGGACGTTGTGGCGCGAAAACAATCGACGCCATTTTATGTTGCTGTCAATTACTGTCACTTGTACAAAATGGCCACCGCTACAGAGATAACTGCTTTTTATGTTAAAAGTTATTCAATATTGAATTTATATTAAAAAATATATTGTCTATACAGTTAAGTAAAATTGAAGTGACTGTTTGTAATTTAAAATTAACAGCTTTTCACTTAATGCATACGTAAGTATATTCGGTACTTACAATGAAATATAAATTTTTAAAATTTTTGTTTGTCCGTCTGTCTTTTTGTCTGTCTATTTGTTCCGATCAATTTCTGAAATGGTTGGAGCGATTTTCACGGGACTTTCACTGGCAGATAGCTGATTTTATAGGGTCTAACAGAGGCTATTTTATTTTAGGGCACCGTTTAAAAAAATTGGGTTCCGTTTCCATTAGTTCTATAAAAACGAAGTTGCGAGCATCAGCTAGTTATTAATCATTATTAATATTTCAACAAATAGCCTAATCGCTGTATATTTACACACAAGATATAAAACAACGACATCTTGGCCTCAGACGTATTGCCGACTCCTCTGGAGTAGGCAAACTGTGTCGTGTTAGCGTGCTGGCCGCTGGGCAAGCATGCGACATTCAAAACCGACTGTCCCAGGCACTATAGTATGCAAAGAGTGGTTACTTCGTTCGTAGAATAAGGGTCAGTTCATACCGCAACGATACACGCCGCTACACGGCGCTGTCTTTTATGATAGCTATTAAAAATTGAAATTGAAGAAGATACACGTTTCAGACGACATTAGCCATATACTACACAAGCGCTGTGCAGCGCGGTGCTACATGACATTCGAACATGGGTATATAATTAGTCAGCATTTAATTGACAAAATCTTCTGAAATCAAGATGGCGGAACTTCTTCCGTATGAATTTTTTTTTGTATCAAATGTACGTCATAGCCCGTCCTTAGTTTTGAGATCATTGGCCTAGTTGTATTTCTTATATTTTTTACAAACATCAAAGAACATTTTGTTAGTTATAACACAAACATATTGTGTTGTTACTTGCCTCGCCCTAAAGCTAGAACGCTTAACGCCTATGGGCTCCACACTAAGCCCATTACACGTACAAGCCACAAACGACTCTATCCCAACGTAGCTAGACTCAAAAGCGATCGAGCAGAGCATCAAACAGTTTTATTGATTTATTAATATTTATATTTTAGTAGAAATGTTTTTACGAGAAAAATATAGATAGAGGCCATCAGCATCGTTTGTGGATTGTATGTGCGTTATTGGTACGAATAAAATACATATACGATTACGTAAACATATGATATACATAAAGCATAATAATAATTAATCGGTACACTTTAACTCGTAACACGAAATAAATATTTTAATGAAAAATTACTACAGCTCAACAAATGAAGATGAAATTTTATACAGATATAGAAAACATATTGGAGAATAGTTAAAGCTTACTTATTTATCTTGGAATTATACTTTTATCTTGGAAATGTTCGTATTGCAGGATTTAATTAGCAGAATCAGCCTTCTGTGTTATTGTATATTATAATTACCGCACACTGTGTCGAGCCGCAGCGGGTCGGACCGGGCCGCATTAACCAAGTCTGCGGCGGAGTGGTGCGGCCCGCTGCGGCCCGGCACAGTGTGCGATAGTTCATCTAAAATGAGGTAACCGAGCAAACCACTGGGAAAACATCTTCTGATAAATTTCAAAATAAAAAGAATCACAAAATTTTCAAATATGCATCTTACCGGGATTCGAACCCACCACATTCCGAATTTTCGAACAAAGCAAAAATTGTACATACGAAGTGTATATAAGATCGTTGATACGAATACGAAAGTGCCAATCGGACTGACACAATAGAGTCGAAATTATTTATATAATATTGTTGCACGACGAAAGAAAATACATAGCTTAAAAATGTAGTTAGCAGTTTGCAGACCTCGATTATTCGCCCCCAATTCTTCCTGCATATCAAATTTCAAATACTTGCAGCCGTTTTCGAGAACCCGATTATATAGATACAAGATTGTCTCGTTTTAAGTATAAGACGAGACGCATTATACGATGCGATGATTGTTTTGGTTATATTTACAAACGTCAGATCATACAGATGCAGCAGAAATAATTCGATATGTCTCATCTGCCAAACATTTTTTTTAAGATATTGTAAGACATTTGTAGGTACTACTTATTAATTTCATCCCTTCCAACCCCGCTAATTACTGGGCTGAGGCACCTGGACCCGTCCCTTTGATTTATTCCTAACGAACCTTTGTTTGTTTTTGCGTTTGCGACTAGAATTTATTGTTTAATTAACAATAATTCTATTATTTTTGTTGCGAATTGTCGCTGCGAGTTTTGAATAACTTTGTTCAATTCTGTGCCATCGTTCAATTGGTTTATTACGCTTTTGGTCGCAGGTTTGAATCTGGATTTATTAATCTTTTTGCCCGACTAAGGCGAAGCCAAAAGGAAGCAATGATTTTGGCAGTCTATGTATGTATGCTTGTTCCGCCGAAGCGCCTAAACTGCTGGTCCGATTTAAATTAATGAGCTGTCAATAGATTCGTAATAATAGCCCGGGTAACATGGGCTAATATAATTTGCGTAGTCGGGTTATAGTTTTTAACTTTTGACTATAGTGTTTGTGTTACGAGGTTCCGTTATTATTTTTGCTGGTAGTCACAGGTTCGAATCTGGATTCAGGAATCTTTTAGTGCACTAGCTACAATCAGAACCAATTCTAGTAATTAACTTTCATTTTTCTTTGCTTGAATTATGAATTGTGTTGTTTTTTTAAAACTGATTTTTGGAGTTTGGACCAAACAAAACGGGTTTGAAGTTAGTTTTAACATATCGGGTCTGGATCAAAACTGTATTATTGCAGGATTTCATTAGCAGAATTGACCTTCTGGCATCCGTATATTTTATTTGTCTGTAAAAGATAATTAAATAACCACGAAGCAATATAAAATATCTTAAAACTTGATGCGATTTTAAGTTGTATTTTACTGGAATTATGGTAGAAGTCTTCTGGAATAGTTGTGTTTATAAGTTCAGTTCTGGATTATACTACTGAAATAAGTATATAGCGCCCAATCGTGCCTGCGTGGTCCAGTAGTTTAGAGCTTGGCTCTCGACTCGAAGGTCGAATATCGTCGGTTCGGTCCCCGCGGTTTCCAAGTTTGGTTAGGACAATGCAGGCGGGATCACCTGATTGTCTGACAAGAAAGATGATCCATGCGTCGGATGGGCATGTAAAAAGTCGGTCCTGCGCCTGATCTCTCGCCAGTTGTGTCGGTCATCTGTCCCACTGAGTCACTGAGTAAAGAAAGAGAGAGTGCTCTTGTGTACTGCTCACACACGTGGCTGCTATACAATAACTCCTGCGTAACTGGCCTAGTTTCTATGAAACCGGCCACCGTCACCGAAATCGGTGTGGGGAACTATTATATAGCAGAGCACTTTTGGAATACTTGTGATTATAAGTTCAGTCCTTCAATGCGCGACTTTCACGACGCGTGTTACTCGTAAATTTTATGTGAAACATGCATCCGACGCTCTGTTTATGTGTTAAGTTTTGATGACTAGTGAAATTATGTTCATAAAATACAAGTGTAAATTACTGTCTGTATTCGCCTTGAGAATGCAGAATTACATTTACATTACACATTTAAATCATAGCAAGCATAAGAGTTATGCGTCGTTGATCAATTTTGACACTTGCACTGATTACTACGATCTTAATGATTCTAATGATTTTTATTCTTAATGCGAATATAGTATAGATTTAATTCACTACTAGATTTCCGCTGGAAATAGATGTTCCCCGCGACTTTGTTCCCGCAAATTCATGTTTAAGGCAGAACAACGTCTGTCGGGACTCGGGGTCAGCTAGTAACTTGTATTTTTAACCTCGGACAAAAATAGAGGGGTGTTGTAACTTTGACGGGTCATATCGTAGCTCCCAAACGGATAAACCGATTTAGATGTAGTCTTTTTTTTTGCAAGCTGATAAGATCAAGAGTGTTCTTAGCTTAAATTCATCATCATTAGCTCGCCCACAGCTTGACAATTCTTGGGTTACTTATCTTACATTAAATTTTTAACCTACACCATGCAATGCATCACGTGAATTGTCGGTGTGGGAATAGTGGAAGCCCCAAAGGGAGATCTCCCACCGAGCGAGGTGGAAAACGGTCAGGCCGAAGACCACTTGTATGCATTTCATATGTTGTATATATAGCGCCGATCTTAGAAAACTTCGATATCGCGATTCAGGATTGTGGCGCTAATTGGTCCGCTACATCGGTATGAAAACTAACTTCGGATTTAACATTTTGTAACCGCCATGTTAACGCGCGGGTGATAATGTCACTTTAATTATTTAAATTCCCTTCGCGTTTTAACCCATTTCACTCGCGTGCAATAAAAAAACAAATTCTCACACAAAAGCCTGTCTATATTAATTAAGCGTTGTGCGTCGAATTGCAACTCTTTTTCTCGACATTTTCCCACTTTTCCATTTCACCAAAACTCGTGAGCGTCACTCGAACGCCCTAATTGTAGTTGAAAATGTTTTACCGCGTTGTCATGACAATCATCATTATCATTCGTTTCATCAATACCTAAGTAAATAAGGACACCATGACCGGCATTTTATCCGTCACCGACAGTAAGCTCTCGTTCCAACGAGAGTTTTTTTTTGTGGTCCCGAAAGAAAAAAACAGCACTGTAAATAGAACTCTGCGCTAAAACAATGGAGGTGAAAACCCAGGTGAAAATTAGTGTGGAGTTGTCAAATCTGATATTTGACACTTGAAACTTCGATTTTCAGCTCTATTGTTTTAGCGCAGAGATCTATTTACAGTGCTGATTTTTCCGTCGCGACCACTTAAAATCTCTCGTCGGAAAGTAGTTTAAATCGGCGAGTTTTATCGTTTACTAGATTTTATTATCCCACGGGAACACATTACTTTTTCGGGGACAGTTGAAATTTACACAAACGATGTATTTCTGTTGCCGCTATAATAACAAATAATAAAAACAGAATAAAATATTTTTTTAAGTTGGACTCCTATACAACAAACAACAACGATTTTTACAATGATTTTTAAGTTGAATTTTTGACTGCCAATTTGATCCCTTCGTGTGCGAGTTCGTCTCGCACTTGGTCGGTTTCATTTATTCTGTCTCGTTAACTATAAATATGCTATATATCACAAAAGTATTTTTGATTTCCTGCATGTTCCAATAATAATACTTATGTTAATTTCGATTCTTGTGTGAAATATAATATTCAACAAGTCTAGTTAAAATAATACACAATTTCATACGATTCAACTCAAATACGTCAATTTGATTTAAGAGAATTCTGCACTCATCACTAAACAATACCTTACTCCGTTGGTCCGCGTTCCAAAGTCGATGTTCCTGAGCAAAAGTTAACCTGTTTCTACGATGATTTACCTCGAGCCTTGGAGCCTTGGCGGGCACAAATGAACCCAAACCAGCTTCTTCGAACCTTTTTCGTACCGTACGCTCACTTACGGTTACACCCCGCACTGCTTCTAACTCATGTCGGGCTTGGACGGCCGTCAAACGGGGGTTCCTACGTACACGAAGCCGAATGAAACGATCATCCCTACTCGAAGTGCGTCTTTTTATGCCTTGTCCTGCTCTTCTCACATAAGTACCGGTCTCCCAGAACAGTTGGATTCTGCGATGGATCGTTGAAACTGGTCGATGAAGATCTCTGGATATCACTCTGTAGGTTTGACCATTTCTTCGCATTTCGAGTGCCCTGGCAATCTCCGTTGGGGCTAAGTCAGGCATAATTCAGTCCTCAACTCCAAAAAGATACGCGATTTAAAAAAAACTAACAAAACACAGTATTTCAATGAAATTTAAAATCAAACTCAGAAGGAAGAAATACTCGAAGTTCGCTCCAGATAAGATGTATTTGAATAAAATTAAAACAATTGCATAAAATGTGATGTTCAGTTGTTTTCTTAATTTGAAAATATTTCTTTTTATATTAAATGACGTATAAACCAGCCAGCATCCTTATATGATACTGATATCAAACCTTTATTTTATGTTCCGCTAAATATGCCGGTGTATGTAGTTAGCGCTAATCGGCTAAGTTCATAAGTTATAGTTTCGCGAGAAATTAAATTGAAATATAATTTTATCTATGTGTTTTGAACGCGAATCGCGGAAAATAATTGTACAATTTGGAAAGCTATTTCTGTAGATACGATAATATTAGAAGATCGAAATTCCATAATTCTAAATACAATATTAAATTAAATTTTGAGGTGAACGGGATGGATTTAAAAATAATAAAAAAAAAGTGTCAGTAAAATTACTTTTCTTTTTAATTTAAATTTCACATGTATTTTTAGCAGCGAAATCTTAGTAATAGGGTTTTAACCCCATACGTACGGAACCCTAATCAGGCTATTTAGTATCTACCACGCTAGACTACTGCGGGTTATCTGACTAACAAACCAAAATTATAAGCTTTCAGGTTTTTTTCGTTTCAATTCACTTTTGGTATATATTTTTAATTTGAACATCATGATAATTATGATTTATTAATATATATATATATATATATATATATATATATATATATATATATATATATATATATATATATATATATATATATATATATATATTAATACATTATGATTACATTTAATATATATAGGATACATGTATTGCGTGTTGTCTACGAATATAAGCATTATGTGTCGTGGTACGTCATGATTATTCATAGACAGCACAAAACGTAACATGTACACATATTGTAGGCGCCAACTCTCTGTCACCATATACTATCGCTAACTTGAAAACTAACACGAACCTAATGATACACTACATTGAAATATATTAAACCATCCTCCTTGTAGACCGAGCCAAGTAGACATACATACATAATACACAAAGTACGAGGGGCTATTAGAGGACGTGAGAACAGATGCGAATAAACCCATAAATTTGTATTTTTGAAACAGTTTCAAAATATTTGTATCCCACCCTTGTCAGGTCGTGGGTTCACAAGTTGTTTACTTTTGATAAATGTGTGATGATACATTAGTCGTTTTATTTCGCTTATCGCGGCTTCACTGAAACTGAACAGCTTGTTTTTATTGCATTGTTTAAAAGGTTGTTTCAAAATCAATTTCGGATATTTTGGGCATAATAATATGATCGCTACTGCTTATGTCAAGATATTTATGCAGAAAAATAATTAAAAATGTTGAACTAATTAATTATGTATAGAAAATTTTTGCTTCCTCTTTAAATCGCCTGCTTCTGCGAGGTTAATGACCCAGCGGCTTGGAGAGCGCAATGTAATAATTTTATTTATTACATTTAATTTTAATTTTTTAATTAAATTTCCGCCTAAATATCTTTACATAAGCAGTAAATATCCGTAATTGATTTTGATCTACCTTATATACGAGCCATCGTTAGATTTTATATTTCAAATGTTTCGGAGTTTGGATAACATTGATGCAAAGTTACTTATCAATTATTATTTATTATGATTCTTTACTGGAGGTCCCTTACTTCTTTTAGGGTTACGTACCCAAAGAGTAAAAACCCTATTACTAAGACTTCACTGTCCGTCCGTCTGTCTGTCAGCAGACTGTATCGCATGAACAGTGATAGCTGGATAGTTGAAATTTTCAACGTTGATGTATTACTGTTATGAAATGTATGTGAAAATAAATATTTGAGTGGGGCTCCCATACAACAAACGAAACTCTTTGGCGGTTGGTACGGAAACCTGTACGAGTCTGACTCGCACCTGGCCGGTCTTAGGCCGGTTTTATAGATTAGTACCTGCCGTATTTTATCTTGCGTAGTGATTTCTTTCACCGCCCGAAACTATTGGCACACGACGCCGTTTCAAATTACGTCTCAACTTATAATATTTTCAATCTGAACTTTTTGATCTATCTTAGGGTCAGTTCACAACGTGACGATACGCGATGTCATGTTGCGCTGCATTTTTAAGATAGCTTTATTTACTACAAGAAATCTACACGTTTCATATGACATCAGTCATACACTGCACATGCGCAGCGCATTGCAACAAGACATTCGAACTGTTACAATGAATCGTGTATCTTCTTGTGTAATGAAAAAAGTACAATTTTAATGCTTATCTTAAAAATGCAGCACTATTTCACGTATCCTTCCGTTTCGGTGTGAGTTGACCCTTAATCTAACCCGGCAAAGGTGGGACGCACAAGGTGGCAGCGGAGCGACGCGACGTGACGCGGATCTAATAGTAATACTGCAATGGCCGCGTCGCGTAGTGCGTTATATCTCATACAAATTCATACAAAGAATATTTGGCCGTGTGTGTCGCGTCGCGCAGTTCCGCTGCCGCGTAGTAACGCCAAGTGGGGTCCTTGGACCTTAATATGGTGATTTTTTTTTTCGGGGGGGAAAATGCATTACACATGCCACCCAGGCGCAGGGGGCACCCGAGTGATTATGTGGGACTCCCGTATAGGCTAATGAGACCCATGGTATACCCACTAAACCCCCCCCCCCATCTTCCTCCTCGCCGCCCTGTGACAGGGCCACGGGAACGATAAACACATCCGCGACCCCGCCGGCGGCAGCCGCCCACAAGCGGCTCCAACCAAGGCCTGAAGGCCCCAGGCGCACCAGATGGTAAGGTGCGCCTCCCTCCTCGGCCTCCACCAGTACTGTAGCAGACTCCCCCCGAGTCTGCTACTAGGAGGCCACGGATACCAGCCTCCACAATCGGTACCCGGTGGCAGATATGGGCTATGGTTCTGCCACCGACCACACCTCGGCCGCAAAGGATAGGGCAAGCGGCGCACCGTAATACCAACTTGCCTCTTCCTCTGCGGCCCCACCAATGCCGTTATCCGTTCCGTAGAACGGCCCCGCCAGCTCGCAGGGGGGTAGAGAGAGTGGCACAACACTACCACGCCTCTCCCCCTGCGATCCCTCCACGGCCGCAGAAGATAGGGAGTACGGCGCACCGTAATACCGGCACTCCAAGCGCGCGCGGATCGCAGCGGACTCCTCCAGCCCACTGGGAGCGCCCTCCTCGGGCCAGCCGGCGGCAAACAAGCCGGCCCTGGTTGCCTCTTCGCTTCACCGTGGGTGTCCAGTCCACGGTTACTAAGCCCCACCGCCACGACAAGGCGGGCAACCATCGGGGGGAAGATCTCTCGTATCTAGTCCAGCACACGCTGTAGTCATATCTTCCACAGTAATCTACCCCGTAAACCCCATCTCAACGTTTCTCTCATCCTACGTACAGAATCTCAGGTATAATCCGTCCACGATTTGATGGAACCGTCTGTAATTGGTGCCGTAACGCGATTAAGGAATTCATTTAGCTGCCCGGCTATAATCAACTAGACTTGACCCGCTCGCGCCGGTCTGTCTGAGCGTAATATTCAAGGAACCCTTATAGTTTCGCTCTGTCCGTCCGTCTGTCTGTTTGCGCTTCTAGCTTCTGTAGTTATGAATATAAATGGATGAAATTTGACACCGTTAAAGACGTCATAATAATTTTATATTTTATGGGTGGGTGGTAATGTGTAATGGGTAAATGGTAATATGGGTAAGTTGGTCTTCCCACGGCATTTCTAAACTATGAAACTTATTTTTAAATACCTTTAGACTCCTGGGTGGATGAAACGGTAAGTAACTAAATGGATTTTCATTAACAATTACAAATTAAAAGAACATTGAAATGAAATTAAAAACCAAAAACTTGTTTAAGTGACACTACCACAATTGTTAAAATGTTACTAGCCGCGACTCCACCCTCGTAAATACAGGATCCCACGGGAACACTGCACTTTTTTGAGACAAAAAGTAGCCTAAATTTTAATCCAGCGCTTAAACTACGAATAGACCAAATTTCATCAAAACCCGTTCGGTAGTTTTTGCGTAAAAGACTAACAAACATTCATCCTCACAAACTTTCACATTTATAATAGTAGCAGGATTTATAGTAGTTTATCCGTTGTGTAAATATTTTTATTATAAGAGGGTAATATATAAGGCTTGGTTAAATCAATTACGGATATTTAGGCATATAATCTACTGTTTATATATAGACGTTTAGGTAGAAAAATAGTGTGGTGAAAAATTTAGAAAAAAATAAAATGACATTACGTTCTTTACGGTGCTACGGTGGCTTATGACCTCACACAGCCGAATGGATTGATATTGTTTACGTAAAGAATTTACTTTCGCTTGAAAGTCTGCTGTTTCTGTGAGGTTAATTTCCTCACCGCCTTAGAGAGCGCAGTGTAATTTTATTTAGTATATATATATTATATTTTTGTAGAAATTTTAAAAATTATATTTTCTGCCCAAATGTCTTTACATAAGCTACTGCTTGTATGCCCAAGATCTACTGATCATACGCCCAAAATATCCGTAATTCATTTTACCAAACCTTATAATATTTTGTGTTAATCAAAAATATTTGGCCAATTTAGTGCTATCTAACGTTGTAAATGTTTCTTGTGCCGCCACTTAGTATCTCCTAAGCAACTCAATTTGCTACAAATTAACGCCACAAGCAACGCAAAAATTTGTCTCTACCGTCGACAGGAACCGTAAAGTTAGTGGAGTTGAGGTGGACGGCCGCCGGAGATATTCGCTACCACGGAATTCTAGTAATTTTATGTTTCATTTTATTTCATTAGGAGTTTGTAACCCCAGACGAAAACAGACGGGTGTTAAAATAATATTAATAATAATAACATCTTCGGACGCTTTCACACCATCTCAATCTGGTCCCGTGGTAAGTTCTTGAAAAGCTTGTGCTACGGGTACCAGACAACGGAAATATATAATGAATACTTTTATACTATACATATTATATTTACGAACTTTATTATATTATACATATTATTATATTAAAATACACATCCATGACCCAGGAACGCGGATTAACTTTATGTCCCTTCGACATGATCGAGTGTTCTTAGCTATAAAAAAAAAATAGCTTCCCACACCGATTCCGGTGACGGTGGCCCGTTTCATCGAAACCTGGCCAGCTACTCAGAAGTTATTTTGTAGTGCCCAAGTGTGTGCGCAGTACACAAGAGCACTCTCTCTTCCTTTACTCTTGTAACCCAGTGGGACGGATGACCGACACGACTGGCGAGTGATCAGGCACAGGACCGACTTTTTACATGCCCATCCGACGCATGGATCATCCCTCTTGTCAGACAATCAGGTGATCAGCCTGCATTGTCCTAACCAAACTTGGAAACAACATTTTTTGTTGTTCCATCGTGGAATCGAACCCACGACCTTCGAGTCGAGGGCCAAGCTCTAAACCACTAGACCACAGAGGCTGTTAGCTATAATTCATCATGATCAGCTCGCTCATTGTTTGACAATTTGAGGGTAACTTACATTTTTTAATTTTGATTATTCGACAATCGTTGAGAATCAACAGTAAAAGTGAATGGGAAACGGTAAACGAGCAGACGGATCGGCTGATGGTAAGCGAACACCGCCGATTGAGGACCTGACACCCCTCTGGTTTTTACAAGTGTTTAAATCCGCCCGAGTCTCCGGTTAGAATACAACTATTACAACTATATTTATACAAGTGATACGAGCACATACGATTATGGTGACACAAGCGGTAACTACTATCAGAAATCCATCTGCTCGTCTATTTGCTAGTTACATAGAAGCGTTCTAAGTGTTGATGACGGTCTGTCTGCTGTTGTCAGTTATAAGTGATACAATAATATAAGTGATACGAGCACATACGATTATGGTGACACAAGCGGTAACTACTATCAGTAATCCATCTGCTCGTCTATTTGCTAGTTACATAGAAGCGTTCTAAGTGTTGATGACGGTCTGTCTGCTGTTGTCAGTTATAAGTGATACAATAATATAAGTGATACGAGCACATACGATTATGGTGACACAAGCGGTAACTACTATCAGAAATCCATCTGATCGTCTATTTGCTAGTTACATAGAAGCGTTCTAAGTGTTGATGACGGTCTGTCTGCTGTTGTCAGTTGGGACAACCTTTTCACACAAAAGGGTTTTTAGGCTTTACTTCTTAAGTATGAGTACATTGTACTGTCCGTTCAGAGTTATGTTACCTCGGAGTTTCTACGAAAATGATCCTTATGTTGTCGGCATAAAGGTCCTGTCAGGGGTTAAATAACTATGACTATGAGGACTGTACAAATGTACAAGTCGCACGCAGATGTGTATTGTGAAGAAAGGTCAAATATTGACAGAGATGAGTGTCCGTTGTACAGAAAGAGTAGTCATTATCATCAGCCGCTAGATAAGAGTTGGCGCGTACAACACATGTATACATGTTACATTGTGTGCTGTCTGTGAATAAACATTACGTGACGTAGAACTGCATCACCCTCGGTCTCTCTCGCCTGGTCAAGCTTTTGATTATGAAGGGGACAATAATTGTTTTATTGCTGCTACTAAATTATTAGAATCGCACAATGCGTCATCCATACGTTCACAGGGTAATTTCCTAACCAATTACATCGTATAATTTATAAGAGTATAATACTGTAAAATAATCGACTGCAGACTGAGGAGCAAAGTGTAAGGTGTGTAGCATTTTCGCATTGCATTTGCCTCACTCTGTGGCTGAATGGTTAGAGCGTTGGCGCTCAAGCCGAAGGTCGCTGGTTAGAACACCACCAGTAAACAAAAATTATTTTTAATTCTGTGTTCCTGGGGTCATGGATGTGTTTTCAATGTGTGTATTAGATATATATTAAAAATCTTAAATACAAGTATATAAGGGTCAGTTAAATCATTTACGGATATTTTGGGCATATTATGCTCTACTGCTTATGTATAGACGCTTAGGCAGAAAAATAATTGTTTTACTAGAAAAGAAAGATCTTCCATTGCAAGTTTTCGTTGCGCGTATGAGATGACTTTTTTTACTTTGAGTATGACAATATTATATGAGCAGTAGATCATATTCCCAAAATAACCGTAGTTGATTTTACCAAACCGTATGTAATAAGAAGGTATTGAAAGTATTTCCGATATCTGATACCCTTAACACAAGTTCTTTGGGAACTTAGCATGGAACCAAATTATATCACCATATTTCCATAATACGTACCTTAATAATGGAAAAATCGAGATGAATATTATGCTATAGGTGCGCTAGTAACTTAATATATTCTTTGCTACAGGTGAATATCATGATGCATCTCATTGACTCTGCATACTGAACATTATTTTCAAGTATATGTTTCTCGGCATACAAGTACCACCATGATACATCGTAAAGTCTGGCTATAATATGTTGGACGTATAAAAAGTTCTAAATGACATTTCGTATTCTTGTTTAGTGAATGGCGAATAAACTGTGGTCTTTACGACCCAGTAAGTGGGGGCACACAAAAGGTGGTCTAAAACATAGTATGTTTTGATACATGATATAATATAACTCACGGAAACTTTGCGAAATGATTTACTGCGTATCTAAAGATGTTTAGGTGGAAAAAAACGGATCGCCGTCAGACGAATGTTTTTGTTATTCATTTTTTTGATGTCTATAATTGCAATCCGTAATTTTTTCCGTATTACTAGAACACGGAGCAAAACTCGGTCACCGAGGTACTGTATTTTATGTTCGACTAGCTTTTGGCCGCGGCTCAGTATTCCACGGGAACGCTGTACTATTTCGGGGTAAAATGTAGCCTATATTTTAATCTACAGCCTATACTACCAGCATGCTAAATTTCATTAAAATCCGTTCATTACTTTTTGCATGAAGAAGTCACAAACATCTACCCATTCTCATAAATTTTCATATTTATAACTAGCTTTTGCCCGCGTCTCCGCTCACATAAATGAATTATTCCAAGGGAACTCTGTATTTTTTCGCCATAAAATGTAGCCTATGCCTTAATCCATAGCCTAAACTACTACCATACCAAATTTCATCAATATACGTTCAGTAGTTTTTGCGTGAAAGGCATCCATCCATCAATCCTCACAAACTGTAACATTTATCATAGTAGTAAGTAGGATAAAGATTTGGCGAATTCATTTTTTGACCTCTAAAAGTATAGATGTATTATATAGTTATACGACCTCTGTGGCTCAAGGGTTAGCGCGTTGGCGCTCCAGCCGGAGGTCGCGGGTTCGAATCCCGTCAGGGAACAAAAATGATTTCTGCGTTCCTGGGTCATGGATGTGTATTAAATATGTGTATTATATACTTTAAATCTTAAATATAAATATAGTATAAAAAAACTTGAGAGGTGTTAAGGGAAACCCGGATGGAACGAAGTTATACTTTAACCTTATAATAGCAGCTATACAGGGTGACCTGAAATTCGATACATTCCTTTGAAAGACAGAAAGTAGACCTCATTTACAGTAATATTTTTCATGGCATCCCCTATCCGAAAGTTGATATTTACAAAGTTATTGAAATTTCAAAAATTTTTTCTTTATTTTCGACTTTTTGACTTTGACATGACGTATTTTTAAAAATGTTTGTCTTTTTAGTGATTTTTTTATGCATTTTAACCGTCAATGAGTCAAATATTATTTTTAAGGAATAAATAGGGACAAACTAAGCGAGAATTTTTCATTATGAGACATGAAACAGAATTTTCTTTTAAGAAAAATGCACATTTTTCTTAAAAACAGGTGATTTTCTTAAAAAAATGTATGATACAATGCGTACAAATATTCTAAATAACTTCCTTATCTCATTAGCTTTCCAAAAAGGTGCAAATGTCTACATAAAAATATGACGTTGTAGTAAACATATTAGAAATAAAATGAAATAATGTCTAAATCGATTTATTTGCGATAAGGTTAAAATAAAAGGAAAAACTTGAATTTAATTACGTTTATTGTGTTTAAAAAACATCAATGTTTAATTAATTTTAATAATAAATATTCTACTTTAGGTCTTGTTCAAAATGTGAACCTCTGTTTCTGATACAGGCCCGTAGTCTTCTCCGTACCTCTGTTTTGATTATTCTGGTAGTAAGACTAATTTTGATTTCTTCTGCTGCATTTCTTATGCGGCTTCTGAGCTCCTGTACAGTAGTTATGGGTGTAGTATACACCAAAGCCTTCATATGACCCCAAAGATAAAAATCACACGGAGTCAAATCGGGACACCGTGCTGGCCAAGGAATTGGCCCGCCTCGACCTATCCAGCGATGTGGGTAAGTTTGGTCTAGCCACTGGCGTACGCCGAGGCGGAAGTGGGCCGGGCAACCATCATGCTGGAAAATCATATTACGACGAGTTGCTATTGGCACATCTTCCATTAAACCAGTAATGTCCTCTCTTAGGAAATGTTCGTACATTTCACCATTTAAATTTTGAGGCAAAAAATGAGGTCCAACTAAATTATTATTAATTATACCCATCCAGACATTTAGACTGAATCTGGTTTGATGGGCCCTTTCTTTTTTCATCCTGGGGTTTTTTTCCTTTTGGTGCCCAGTAATGTGTGTTGTGGAAATTGTTTATCCCGTCACTTCACACAAAAATTTCGATTCATCCGTCCACAATATTCTTGAGAAGAAATTGCGATCCTCCATGTCTGCATTTATCATAAAACGGCAGAATTCCATTCTTCTAACCGGGTCTCCCTCTTCCAACGCTTGCACAGGTGTGTAGTGAAATGGATGTAGACGCGCTGTATGTACTGTAAACCACATCTTCCATTGACTCAATCCAAGTAGAAGGATCATTTTGAAAAAGTGTTAAAATTTCTTCTTCTTCTTCTGGAGCATACAAACGAGGTCTGCCTGAATCGCCACGTCTTCTATCAACACGGCCGCTTTCCCGAATTCGTCGAAATGTTGTTGAAAACACTCTAACGTTTGGCACTCGTCGATTCGGAAAACGTTCAACGTATGTTCTTCGTGCAGCAGCAGCATTACCATTACAAAGTCCGTAACAAAACAAGATGTCAGCGTATTCATCGTACTCAAAAGCAGCCATCGCGATACAAAAAAATCACAAGTAGAAGTAAGGGTGTAGTTTAAAGCAACAATACGTCCGTACACGGCAATAGTTGACTTAAAATTAATATTAGCTACTAAATTTGCTCTCTAAGCCAGTCGGTAACTCATTGACAAAGGGCCGCGACGACAGTAGCCGAAACATCCCGAAGTTTGAACAAAGGAAACAATTAAAAAAAAAGTTCGCCTCAGGTAGAGTAATTCTTGAGATAACGTTACCTGATGATTGTTTTGTCTTTGTTTATTGCATGTTCATATTTTTATGTACATATTTGTACCTTTTTTGGAAGCTTATGAGGTAAAAAAGTTATTTAAGGTATTTGTACGCATTGTATCATACATTTTTTTAAGAAAATCACCTGTTTTAATCACCAATTTTTTTAAGAAAAATGCACATTTTTCTTAAAAGAAAATTCTGTTTCATGTCTCATAATGAAAAATTCTCGCTTAGTTTGTCCCTATTTATTCCTTAAAAATAATATTTGATTCATTGACGGTTAAAATACATAAAAAAAATCACTAAAAAGACAAACATTTTTAAAAATACGTCATGTCAAAGTCAAAAAGTCGAAAATAAAGAAAAAATTTTTGAAATTTCAATAACTTTGTAAATATCAACTTTCGGATAGGGGATGCCATGAAAAATATTACTGTGAATGAGGTCTACTTTCTGTCTTTCAAAGGAATGTATCGAATTTCAGGTCACCTGTATATGCCAGTGAAAGTCCCGTGAAAATCGGTCTAGCCGTTTCAGAGATTAGAACACACAGACTGACAGACGGACAGAAAAATGTTAACAATTTATATTTTATTGTAAGTACCGATCATACTTTTAAATGCATTAAGTGCAAATAAAAGCTCTTAATTTGAAATTACAAACAGACACTTCGATTTTGTTTATCTGTATAGATATAATATATTATATTATACAATACAAATAGTTGAACTAAGTAGTCAAAGATGGCCGAAAGCACGTCGAAGGAATGCCGATAACAGTCACAATGTTAATTGCTAAATTCTACATTATTGTCAAGGTGATAAGGTCGTTTTTGTATCATTCTTAATAGTCGTTATTACATTGTGATTTCGAGTGGCAAAAAGTGTCGTGCCTATTTTTTCCGTCTAGCCCCAATTCGCAACGCGCCATAAGGAACTTCGTTCCAAAAAGTATTAAATATATTTCCGTTGTCAGTTGCACAAGTCTTCGAGAACTTACCGCGGGACCAGATTGACGTGGTGTAAAAGCGTCTATAGATATTATTATAATAGTTATCAATGTCTAAAAGCCATTAAAATACTATTAAGTACTTATATCAGAATGTAGAACTTTTTTTGGTTAATTAAATGAATTCATCTTAAGTAGTCAATTCCTACTTTATTATTTTAAAGGCAATAAAGAAAATCCATTCGATTCGGCGTTTTATATAAATTCCTGCCGACCTTCAATAATCAACTATATGCCCATTGTAATAAAGTCGAGAATCGTGTCACGCGCTGCAACAATAAAAAAATTATCCTATAGGAATTGTGTTACAAGTAAAGTAGTTTATGTTCGAATGTTCTCGACTTGTTCGAATTGTTACGACAGTGTCAATGGTCACCAGCCATGTCAAAATCAGCAGATACTTATGTTGATATTGACATTACATAACAAAAAATTAAAAAAATTAAGTAACCCCCCTGACTACGTCAGAAATATATAAAATGTCACCGTAAAATTGTAAATACCGTAAGAATGTAATATAACTAGAGAGATTGTTAACTGTCGGGAGATTGTTAACCCGATACTGCTTACAATTTAAACGCATTAATTTTCGTTAGATTATAGAATATCGAAAATAATCCGTTTTATTGTAAAATGGGATGGGGAGGAACACACCTCGCACGCTGATCGGTTGAACGGCATAATATGTCCCACGCCACCATAATATTTGTTTGTTGATTCGTTTGATATCAATTGTTTTGATGGCTTTTAATGGATTTTGTGTTAAAAATACTCAAAGCTTTATAACGCGGTAAATTGTAAGCAGTATGTTCACAATCTTCCGACAGTTTATAATCTCGTTAGTTATATTATAATCTTACAGTATGAGCAATTACAACGGTAACACAATTATATATTATTATATTATATATTACAAGCTGTTTTCCGCGGCTCCACCTGCGTATATATACTATCGGGTATCCCGTGGGAATACTATAATTTTACGGGATTAAAAGTATCCGATGTTTTAACTCCGAGCCTTAACTACTACCATACCAAATTTCATCAAAATCCGTTCAGTAGTTTTTGCGTGAAAGAGTAACATCCATCCATCCATCCATCCATCCGTACATCCATCCATCCGTACATCCATCCATCCACCCTCACAAACTTTCACATTTATAATATTAGTAGGACTAACGTAGTCATTACAGTATTTAAATTTTTATTTATATTTTACATAGATGTATTATATTAAAAAGAGGTGGGTGATAGATATTATGGTATGAGCACGCAAAAAGTGAAGACTCGAAATTGTCCTAAGTAGGACAGGTATTGGTTAGTACGCCACGAGTAGCGCGTACTACGCGTCCCGTGCACCTTGCACAAAATGCCAACGTGTGTCTACGAAAGCTGTAAAGACCATGACAAAAAAGTGTATAAAAGTAAAATTATTTCAATCCACATGTAACTTTACAACATTTACTACACTATCAGGCGAGTATTTTCTTAATTTTTTTTTTATAATAAATAAATGCAAGAAAATACTTGAAGGTTTTTTTTTTAAATTTATATATGGCATCGGCTTATAACCATTTGCCAGTGTCAAGTTAAAAAGGCGGAAAATAGTACTTTTATTTCAATTTTTAACACCGTATTTCTATATCGTCAAGTCTAAAGTCTAGTCAAAGTCCAAATATAATATAGTCAGTGCAGTCCATGAGTCATGTCAGTCGATTCAGTAAATGCTACCACAAAGATTTACTGAAAGTTCTTAGGGAGTTTTGGCGGGAAACACAAAATAGCACGTTTTTAGAAGTTGTACCACTTGCCCACACTTGTGCACGTTATCGAATATTTAATGGTTAATATTCTACCAATATTACACATTAAGAACCGATATAACACAAATTTATGAAGAAATACCAATTCCACAACGTCACCCATTGAACTCCCCGGCAAAACTCTCTACTTGAAAGTTTATGACGTAAGCAAAAAGAAAAACAATGCCAATATATTATACTTTTTTTGTGAATCTAATAAGGATGCATTTCGGCCATAGATTAATAGTACCCACAGAAGCAAATGTCGATAGTTGCACAGAATAGGCTAGTTTCATCCATCAAAATCAAATGATATAAATTTGTTATTTATATAGTTTCTATCATAAGAAATACGAGTACAACACTATTTTGTTATATAAATATGCGATTTATTTATAATTTTGGAAATAAATCTGTAGTTTTATTATCTGAATGTCACGTGACCGAAACGCCAGCCGCCATATATTTCATGTAAGTGACGTCATAAGACCATAATCAAATCGAATAAACAACAGCGAAAGTTTAATCTAAAGTTCATGCACTACACACGCACATATGACATTTGTTTGTTTCTGTTCTTATGACGTCACGATAATGGCGGCTGTCGTTTTGGCGAAACATGTATCGTTTACAATTTAATCATTTCTTCTTTGGATAAAAAGATATAATTTCCAGGAAATAAAATACTAGTTGACTAACAAGTCGATACGAACATTTTAAAATATATTTGAAAAAAAATAATGTAGAATAGCCTACTACAGACCGTTCACTTATTTTATTTTATAACTAGATTTATTAGAAATTATTTTGATAAGATTAACGAAGAGGAGAAGAGAAGAGGACTAATAGTCTAAAAAAATTTTTATTTTTATTTTTTTAAATATTATGATTCTTAAGATTTCTATGCACCTAGATTTTAAAGCCTGTTATAAGTTACTAGATTTTCGTGTAAATCGCCAATGTTTTTTCACAATATTTTGTTACATATTCAAATTTGTGAAAAAAAACAGTGATTATAATAAAAACATAGTTTTTTTCTATTATTTGAATAGTGCCCATAAAAAATCGAATATTCGAATATCAAAATTTTCGAATATTTACAACCTACTTCTTACCCTGCACATAAAAAGAGATTGATAGTAAGTTTTCCTATTGAGAAACAAATTCTGGAAAATAAGCTAACTTTTAACAAACTACTTTTTTGACGTTATATTTACATAAAGCTTGGATTAAAAGGAGTATTTTGTTAAAAATAATTTTCTTCATGTGTGCCGTCCTTTATTACTTTGCGGAATTTGTCAACATCAATACTATCGAGAAGCGCAATAAAATACAAATGTGTTTTTAAATACCAGGTGTCAATTTCTGTTTGGGAATTTCTAAATATGCAGTTTTATATAAATAAAAGTAGGCATTCCGCCATTATTATCTAGATTAATCCTAGATAAAATGGTTGTCAAACAACCGATTACACAAATTAATAAATAAATTCTGAGCATGTCGTCAGAGGTAAATAACTATTAACGAATATAATTAATACGCATTTTGTACCTTCTGTGTCGTCAAATGTTCTATGCCAGAGATTCCAAACTTGAATATAATATGCGCTTATTTAACAATACGCTTAATTGGTAGTGAAAAATATTAGTCATCTTTTTTATTGCTATTGAATTAAGCATGGCATCCCTTTCACGAATTTTTGCTGTGCGCGTGAAATGTAGCTATAATGAAAAATGTGAATGTGTGTCGCATAGTGTGTGGCACAGACATTTTGTCAGTTTTGTAAGGATACGTTAATTCATAGTTATCAATGTTATGTTATGAGTTGTCAATTTCAACATGAGTGTCAGCTGATTTTGACATAATATATATTCTTTGCCCTGTAATTGTCAAGCAGTAAGCTGATAATGACGAGTTATAAGTAATAACTCATCATCATTACTGCTTGACATGTCAGGACCCACTTAGCATTTTAATTACTGTTTATTACATAGTAATTAACTATATCATACTTTTTGACCCCGGAAATTTTGGATTTGTGAAAGATTTTGTTTCAACGCCTCGTAAGCTGAGAGCAGTTACTAATTAGACTTTTGTAAGACCCTTTTAAATCCAAGTTTTCTTAAGAATTTGCGAAGTACGATCACATTATAAAATTTAAATGCAATCTTATGTAATTGATAAGCGCTACCAGCATGGAAAATTACTAGTTTATACCCCTTATAGTTAAGATGCTAGGGGAGGAACTAGCCCATTTATAAAACGCTTTGGAGGATGCAGATTACTCTTATTATATGGTTTACGTTATAAAACTGTCAAATACGAAACCTTGCCTTCATTTAAAAGGGCCTACTTTACGATACCACATACGATAGGGTAAAAAAAGAAAAACTACAACTTTAGTTACACGTGCGAACTGATCCAGCTTAAATTTTTAATGTCCTTCGGCAAGGCTTACGTGATTTCTTCCGCAGCCGCCCGAGACTCTAAGGATTATGTTTCCTCAAGCGGTTATCGCGGAAGGGACATTTATTTTGAGGATTTGGACCCATAGATATATAAAAGATAAACCTAAGCAAGAGCGTGTCAGGACACAGCTTTTTCAAATTGCTTCAAAAGTTATCGTCCGAGTTCGCTGAAAGTAACATTTCTCTTTATTTAACATTACACACATTAGAATGGTAAGTTCAAACTTATATTGTTTGGAAATGCCAGTGAGGAGACCAACTTGTAGGCTAGATTGCTGATTTTTTTTATCAAAATCTCTTAAATATGAGTTTTATTGGTCCATGATATGAGTAAGTAAGTTTTTAGAAGAAATTGTATATTAAAAATCTATATTTTCAAAGGTACAGTAAATTTGTTTTTCACGAGTCTTTAAAACACCAAATCCCCCTTGGGCTGGATCCACTACTTCTGTTCAATGTTGCAACTATATTTACATGTAAGAAAATTGCTTACGTTAATGTATCGCAGTACGCAGATGATTTCGTTTTATATATGACTGATAGCACCATTATTAGGATTTCGGAAGCTTTATAAGCAGCGTTAAATAAATTATCATGGTTATTACAAAAGATAGGTTTCTAAGTTTCTTCGACAAAAAGTAAAGTTTGCATTTTTAAAAGCGTGACAACGTAATTCTTACAGTTAACGATGCAACATTGCCGGTAGTGGATAATTTCAAATACTTGGGTCTATGGCTCGATTGGTCATTGATGTGGTCTAAACTAAAACACTTAATTAATGAGCTAAGGGATAAAATTTCAAAGTTTACTAACATTTTTAAAATTTTTGTTGGTTCAAATTGGGGAGTGCATCCTGTCCATATTAGACGTTTATACATGTCATTGATGCGAAGTCGTTTGGATTACGCCTGCTTTTTATACAACAGTGCGAGTAATACGCATCTAAGTAAATTAGACAAAATTCAAAATCAAATGTTGAGACTTATTGGTGGGTTTGTAAAATATGCTGCAATACATGTTATGGAAAATGAGTTAGGTACATCTTCAACCTCTGTTTATTCGTAGACACTACTTGGCAGGTAAATATTGGCTGAAAGCTAAATCCTTAGAAAACAATAAAATAATACCTTTACTGAATGAAATACACCATCATAGCAACAATATTAGGAATTCGACCAGGAGAAGCAGGAAAAAACATTATTAGTTACGATTAATGAATTTTATTGCACGATTGCGGTATATACAAGTTCTCAATTAGAAATGTACACATTAAATACTTGGGTTAGTTATATATCAGATGTGTGTTAAAAAAATTATAAATCAGATGTGTGTTAAATATATAAAAGATAATTATTTAAATTTTTATAAAATATATACTGACGGGTCAAAAGACCGCCACAGGGACGGATCTGCGTTTCTTGATTCTAATAAAAATGGTTTTATGAAGTTGAATATTAAATCAAATATAAATATTATGAATGCAGAACTTATAGCAATATCAGAAGCCCTTACCTACATTAATTCTTTAAAACATACGTAATATTTACAAACTCGAGAAGCGCCCTCCAACACCTCGCTAGATGTTCCTCAACGATACGAGGAACACCCATAGCATATACAATATTAATGTATATAACCTAGCTAATGTAGATAAAAATGTTACATTGCAATGGATTCCAGCTTATAATGGCTTGATAGAAAACGAGAAGGTGGATCAATTGGCAAAAGAAGCTTCGGTTGACGGGGTAAAATATAATTGTATTCCTTTCTACACGGATCTTATACCTTTCATGAGGATGAAGTGTACTGAAATGTGGTCAGTATATTTTGATAAGAGGTCTCTCACAAAAGGTACTTGGTATAAAACCATCCAACCCAACATTTCGGCTATACCGTGGATCGATCAGGCCAATATGAGCAGGCCAGAGATTGTAATGGCTCTTCGGTTTCGTTCGGGGCATATTCCGTTGAACAGTTTTGCCTTCCTTATGGGCAAAGTGAAGTCACCAAACTGCTCGACATGTAATAAAGTAGAAGACGTGCATCACGTTCAGGTGGAGTGTCCCTGGAATGAGGCAGAAAGGAGGCAATTTATATCCTTCAATAATTGTTTAAATAATTATAACGTTGGCTTTTTAATAGCATTGTCTTCTCCCTCATCGGATAAGGATAAGGATACAGAATGTTATATAAAATGGTAAAAATTTGTTGCGAGTATGGGCACTCTGAGTAATATTTAGTATGATAGAATTTAGTTTTAAGTTGATTTCTGTAAAATGATTTCTGCAACGAGGGTGACTTAATCACTAAGTGATCAAATCCTTTTAAAAATAAAGAAAAAAAATCCCCCTTTGGGCCTCCGGTAACCTCAATCACTTGGCGAAACACAACGCAAGCGTTTTTTCACGCCGGTTTTCCGAGAGGATAGTAAAATCCTTTTGTAGGAATAGTCCTATGACCATGTGCTCAACCCATACGTTGATAATATTAGATATGATTAAAAGAGACAATTGCCCGAACGATGCCATTTTCTCTTTCTGATGGTCGATTTAGAAAGTTGTTGAACGCTCTGTCCATTTTATATGTCTGTGGTCGCGTCAGAACACGGAAAAGCGTCCAGTGCCCTTATTTCATATTCTTACTGAGCTGGCCCTTGCTGTAATCTTTGTAATGTCTCTCTGTATGTAAAAGAGGAAATTTTTGAGAAAACTAGACTCGACAGACTAGTTTAATTAAATTTTTGCAAATGCGTATGAGGCCGAAGCCGAATTCGCTTCTTAAATTGAGAATCTCTCATGTAACACGGGGTGTATTTTTATCGGAATGAAATATTTAACCCAACATTAGGCTACAATATTACTTAAGTAATGACAGTATGGATATCAAAAAATATTCATAAACTTACAGAAAAATATCATGATTTTCATTTCCTGATAACACGCACTACGCTTGGACACCCTCAGCCTGCCGTACAAAGTGCCGGCTTTGAAGGTCACGCGGTCGGCACCCTATATTGGCGTGCTGTTATAAATATAATTTAAGTATTTTCAATTTTATAGAATAATATGGTCAAAATTTAAGCTTACATTTTTTTTATGTCACCGCAAAATTGTGAATACAGTAAGATTGTAATATAACTAGCGAGATTGCAAAATATTCTGAGTTGTTATTCATAACTAAAAGTACTATTGATTTGTGCAATAGAAATTCAGTCGTCTAGACCCTAAGTGACTGTGCATGTGGTTCTTAACCTTAAAAAAGGGCAGAAATCATAAAGTTCAAAACAAAACTGCACGTAGAGTCACAGTAAAATGCTAGTTGAATATTTTAAAAGGCACAATAAAGTACAATCCGTTTTGCAATAATTTGATTTGCATATTAAAATGTTGCGTTGTTGAGTGCTGGCCGGACGCCATTGTCTTGCCTTTTAAGGCCTCAAACAGACGGCATAATTTTTTAAATTTATTTATTTAAATATTATCCTACTCAGGGGCGTGCGCTCCATATAGGCAGAAATGCAGTGCTTTACTTGTCATTCACAGATATTTTAATAAAATGTTCGTACGTTTTAGATGACTTTAATTAATAGTAAATAAATTAATTAAAATAATATTATAATAACTTTAAAACGCCTAATATTTTATAAATAGCAACTCATGCAGTAGCTTTGTGCAGGAGAAATCATCGCATGTATGTGTAATTTTCATACTTCGCAAACGCACACACCCATGAATATCGACATGTTTAAATAGGCGTAACTCATGCGGCATTAGATGGCCTTCGGCTTCGGGCGCCCGTGGCGCGAGCTTGGTACTACAACGAGTTCTATGATTGTCAGTATAATGTTATTTACTAAGAAAACTTACTAGATGGCACTTTACGTGGAAATTATAAATGACACTATTTTCAGAGAACGAACATAACCAAACATAACTAAGTATATTATTATCTACGTACTAACGTAGCATATTATTATCTCTGTGCTATAAAGATAAATTGTTAAATAAGCGCCCATAGCGCCGCCTGCGCGTTGCGTCGTCGTTTTAACTAGGCCGCCATCTATCGTGAATTGACGATATTTAATTTGAAGAGTCCCGTAGTGCCGATGTACTTTATGAATTCAATTTTTAAAAAGAGTGCGTTGTATGAATAAAATATTGTTATAAATTCATATTTTATTCAGTAATCATTGAAAATGTTGAAGAATAATACTAAATAAATCACTGACGTAAAACAAAATAAGTTACATGGCGGTTTAATTGTGCTTTTAATGTGATTTACTTTTCCATGGTTCACAATGCTTACTCATAGCGACATCTTTACGTAATGAGCATGTACTTCATTTTCCAATGTATGAAACTGACCAGACATGGTTCGGCTATCCGATCGCTTCCGAAAACCGCCGAACTGGCTTGTTGGAAATTATTCGTTGCCTATAATCCGAGTAAAAACAATACGACACGAATCTAATGAATCATGTACGCACAATATGCATTTTTGTTTAGTAAGGTATTATTTGTTTAAATAGAAGAAACGTTTTGTGTCTCGCGGGGGCCATATTGCAAAAAAGTTTTTATCGACAATAATACCTAGATATTTTAGATTCGATACTTCTTGCAGTTCGGTACAGTTATAACAATAGGTGTCATTACAGTCTTTATGTATAGCAAGATCAACAGGTGCCATTCGTCTGCGACTGATCGTAAATTTAATAAATTTAGTCTTACTGACATTCATCGTAAATAAATTTTTTGATAACCATTTAGTAAATCTCTTTGTGCATGAGTCTGAGCCTCCTTCCAGGTTTTACCAGTGAAAACTAAGGCAGTATCATCTGCATAGGATAATACTCTTCCGTTAATAAGTGATGTGTTACAGAGTTCATTTACGTACACTAGGAAGAAGCTCAGACCCAAAACACTTCCCTGAGGTGTCCCTCAGGGAAGTGTTTTGGGTCGTCCATATTTTGTTACTAATAACAATTGAAGCTTAATAGATAATTGTAATTACTACCTAAATATGGACTCAGTCTGAAATAAATGCTTTATTTATTTATTATAAAGGGGAAAAGTTTGTTTGTATATTTGTTTGTTTGTTCGCATTGAACAGGCTCCGAAAAAGTTTGGCAGACTTATAGAGTACACCACAGGTAAGAATATAGGCTACTATTTATCGCGGAAAAATGTACGGTTTCCGCAAGATTAACTTTTGCGCGCACGAATAAGCGGGCCACATCTAGTAGTAGATACAATTTGTCTACACTTTATTATAATATTATTAAGAGGAAAGAAAATATATTGTTAGTTTGCATTAAATAGGCTCTGAAACTAATGGGCCGATGTTGATGAAATTTGCCACAGACATAAATACTATAAAACATTATACTATCTTCGTCGTATTATCGGCAAATCAATCGTCATTCTTGTCAGAGTTTTTGGCGCCAATACAATTAATAAATTCTCTTTGTACAACTTTTTGTATTAATGCTTGAATAATTATTAGTAAGAATAAGGAAGGATGGATTTTTCCCTCTACGCAGTTGGTACTTTGTATAATATAGTTCTTAGTTTGATAGAATTACGCTTACATTAGAAAGTTGGTATATTTGTTTGAGGGAATAGATTCGATTAATAAACAGAATTTAAAACTTCTATGGAATCCACGAATCGTCGAGCGGTGAGTGAGCTGATGACGATGAAGTATAGCTAAGAACGCTTTCGATCATGCCAGATTTCAAGTAAAAGAAACTAGATTAAAATGGGTTTATCTGTAATTTGGGAGCTACGATGCTACGGACAGTCACACATACAGACAGACACGTCAAACACAAAACACCCCTCTGTTTTCGTCAGGGGTTTGAAAGTGACACTGGAGACGAAACGAAGTCTAATAATTCAATTTAATATTATTTAAAAAACTAGCTTGTTCCAGCGGTTCCGCCCGCATAAATAAATATAGTATCCTTTGTTTTAATCCAGAGCCTAAGCTACTACCATATTAAATTAAATTTAAATCCGTTCAGTAGTTTTTGCGTGAAAGAGTAACAAACATCCATCCATCCATCCTCACAAACTTCACATTTATAATAGTAGTAGGATGTAGGATGGCTACAATCTAATCCAGATTGTGGTGGTGTGAAAGCGTATTTTTTATCTTTCTGACTCAACCCTCTGATTTTTTAGAAGCTAGGGTCAATTGACACCGAAACGAAACGATATGCGACATGATGCTGTATTTTATAGATAACTAATAGCTATACAAAATTGAACTTTATTCATTACATCTTGTGTACAGATACTCGTTTCATCGTAAGAGTTCGAATGTCAGGTTGCACCGCGCTGCACAGCGCATGTGCAGTGCGATGTCATATGAAACGTGCATCTTTTTGTGTAGTGATTAAAGTATAATTTTGAATATCTATCTTAAAATTGCAGCGCAGCGTATCGTCGCGTGTGAATTGACCCTTACAGTAGCTTTCCTCGGTCTCTGGATCATTTATAAGAGGGTTCCTGGTCCGGGGACCATTCATAACGTCTATGTCAGCCACAGCAAGATGGATGACCTGTTGCTTAATGGTGAGGAAAACTCTAGCTCAATTGTATTGTTTATAACTAAACTAGCTTGATATAGGCGCGACACTCTCCACAAATGACAGCTCGAGCACCGGCGAATGTCAGCCATGTTGACGGAAGCCTAAGGTTGACACCGATCATTTTAAACGTCGCGTCAGACACATGTATCAATAAATATTATGAAATTATCCTGTCAATTATGTCAAAGCCCTAGTGAACGAAAGCCCTACTTAGCATGGCGGTCCGAAGAAATAATTTTAAAGAAGAAATTCTCCATCCAAAACAGTTCGTTGCAAAGTAGTTCTTAATCCACGGTAACAAGGTCGTCAATAGAATCAACATTTTTAGATAGCCATATTTTGAAAACGGTAGCCGGGGAATTTTCTGTCAAAAATGATCAAATTTTCAAGTAAACGACTGAACGTAAAGAAACTATTTGTCCTGGACCGCCATGATATGGAGAAGCTGACATAATTCTAAGACTATTTGACATTGAAATATGAAAACGATTCTACTTTAGCTGTTGAGTACTTACTGTAGCTGTACTTGTGGCTTAAGAGGCTATTTCTGTGAGCGGGAACAAAGGCTTTACCTAAATAACACAAATACAATCAGCTGAGTGAGGTCAATGGACATCACCCAGCTGATGTTTTGATGTTCTTGTTCTGTGGTGCTACTGTTTTACTGTTCTGTAATGTCTAATATGTTTCAAATAAAGATTTTTTTTTATTTATGTTATTTTGGTATATTATATCTTTACATACGTCAAGGATCATATTAAGTAAGATTTCACATTTCAAATAAGGTTTTTCATGTCGTGAGTATTACTTTTTTTTATTTGAAAGCTACATATTTTGCTAATGAACCTTTTCACCTAAACTTCCTCAAATTTACACAAACACATCCGACAAAATCACTAAAATATCTGAAAAACTATTAGTTTTTTTTTGCAAAGTTAATACGTAGTCGAAGGCAATGTGGTTCCGTACAGCGGGTTCCTTTAGCTATTTTTTATTTAAAACTATTACTCTACCTCTAAGAAAGTGAAAATATAAACACAATTTAAGCGAGAAACCTAATTGGAATATCTCCTTGAATCTTTGTACTGTCGGAGTATTCGTGGAACCACAGGCTTAGAATTAATAGACAGGACTCAAATTCAACATCAACGTCGCAATTCTTCCTTTTTTGAATTCACCATCTACGCAAAGTGTAGACCTTACATGGGACGAGTCTTTTTGACATTAGGGGATAAGTATTTTGTATATCATATTGAGGGCATATACACTTATTTTTGTGGAGCTTATCTACAAAAATTTAGTATCTAAGCGTATGGTAGTTAGGAAAGTAAAAATTCAAGTTTTTTTTCATATATTTTGTAACTATCTCCACCTGCGTAACTACAGTATCCCACGGGAACACCACACTTTTCTGGGATAAAAAATAGCCTGTGTTAATCCTGCGTAAACTACTATATTACTATAATACCAAAATTTATCATCAAAATCTGTTCAGTGCCCTTCAACTATCCATCCATTCATCCTCACAAACTTTCTCTTTAATAATAATAGTAGGAAGATGGATAATAACTATTATCATGGATTTCGACTTTATCTGACTTCTGTGTAATACGTTTGTATGTTCCACCGTAGTTCGTTAACCACTGAACCGATTTAAATGAACGAGGTGTCAATATATTCGTTTTATGGGTAACAACGGCTACATTAATTTTATTTATGTAGTTGGGTTATAGTTTCTAAACTTTATTATTATTATTTATCATTTAATTAAATCTATCTTTCTTTAAATGTTTTTCTATGTCCTGTCTATAAGTTTCCTAGTCTATATCTGTGACCTGCAGCCATTCCGCTCGCTGCTAAATATCTGACTTTGTCAAGATATTGAACTTAACAATTTATAACTTTATTAAAGGTAAAAATATGTAAAGCACTTTACTGGAATCTAGATTCTTCCCGCGACTTCGCGCAAAAAAAATCGCACACTTTGCCGCGACAAAAAGTAGGATTATAATATTAGCTTATGCCCGCGGCTCCGCTCGCGTGTATACAGTATCCCATGGGAACACTGTAATTTTTCGGGCCTATGTGTTAATCCAGAGCTACTACAATACCAAATAGCATCAAAATCATTTCAGTAATTTTTTTGCGAAAGAGTAACTAACATTATTCTATTTTATTGCATTATTTGACGTGGTGTGAAGCGTCCATAGATATCAATCTTATTATAACTAATAAAATATCAAACGTCATTATGACAGATATTTGACCTTGCACGACCTGAATCCCACTTCTGATGCGTTGATGTTTTATCGTCAGCGGCATAATTAAACATCGATTGAGCCTGTTTGATTGGTTCCGAAGCGCTCATTATTACCCCCTCGAGCCGCCTTTACCCCCTTTCTCGGGAGGTAGGAGCTGAACTAGTACTGTTTACTTTGAGCATTAGCACCCGAATAAGTTATCGGGTAATCGTTATTGTTCCAATTGCAATTACTGGCTGGTGAAGTAACGGATAGATGGACTACCGCAGTGGGAAGGCAATTATTACAAACTTCGTGTATAAATATTGAATTGTGACAATTAAGGTAACCCCTAAGAGGGATGGCCTGGAGAACGAACCGTACTGTTCGCGTTAGGGCCAGTTCACACCGAAACGAGACACGACGCGCCGCGCACGTATTATGAGCGTCGCGAGCATCGCGTCGCGGTGAAAACTGACACATACGTTACACTTAAAATTTGTGACGCGGCGCTGCGTTTTTAGGTAAACGATTCAATATTGAACTTTATTCACTTCAGAAGAAGATACAGGTTTCATTGCAAGAGCAGCGCCGCGCTAATTTATTATTTAACTTGATCCCCAGCTACTCTTTGGATTCTCAAAACTGAATTAACCAGTGATGGAACTTCGCCATGATTATCGCGAAAAATATGGCATCGCCGGGGGAGCTACACTATAACACGAGAAATGTTTTTTTCTCGAAAATGCAAATAACCTTGAAATAAATGTTTTATAGTCAAATTGAGTTACTCATAACGTGACAAAACATTTATTCACGAATAAAGATAAACTTTTTGGAAAAACTCCAATATTCGCATTACTTTTTGAACAGACTGTGAATATCTTTAAAAATATATAAATATACATTCTGTATTATATCAAAACAAAAATGACTGAAGATAATAAAGATAAATACCACACAGAATTCAAACATGCTTTTAATGTGCGAGAATGCGTATTTTGTCATAAAAATATGTTAACATAACTGGGATACAAAATGGCCGACTCCATTAGGGGATTCGTGGTTCGTTAAACGGTAAAAATCGGGGACGTACTACATGTTGTATATTATATCACATGACGTAATTCAATTATAGGCATATGTGGCAAAGTGCCGCAACTAGAAGACGGAAACATTTGGGGAAATTGTAGATTTTGTTGAGTGGTTTATTTTTCTATAAGATAAATGCTGTGTGTTTTCTTTGTACAGAGCTCAACAGTCGCAAGTAACACCAGCTAATATCAATCACTTTTTAGTTTTAGTTCTATTATTTCTAGTTCCATTGAAATTATAAAAAAATAAATTATCATTCATGCTTTTTACCGCGAAACAGAACGTTAAAAGTCATGTCAATTTATGACACTAATAAATCGTATTTAAATCGATAACGTTTTGACAATTTCAAATACTCGTTTGTTTTTGACGGCGATTCGAAAATCGATTTGGTTTCAACTAATATTTCGATGCGACATTAATATCGATTAACCTTTTAAAGAGTACTAACTACACTACAAACATCAAATGCGATGTGTCCAAAGTACCTTTAGATAAGTTTTGGGGGTATGTGAATGTGTGACGTTGTTGTTTTTGTGTTTATCTATAAATTTGTGTTACTTCGTTTCTTAATAATATGTAATATTGGTAGAATATTAACCATTTTATATTCGTTAACGTGCAGAAGTGTGGACAAGTGGTACAACTTCAAAAAGCGTGCTATTTTGTGTTTCTCCAAAACTCCCTAGGAAGTTTCAGTAAAGCGTCTGTATTACTGAATCGACTGACTTGACTCATTGACAGCATTGACGATTTATAAGAAGAACCAGCCTTTGCCACTGCTATACCGCCATATTAAAAAAACAACCTTATAATTAATAATGCCGTGTGAATCGCGATATAGGAAATTCTCCACACCGTCTACTTTATAATCTTAGTAAGATACCCGAAGTCCGAACAATTAACACCCATAAAGCTGGGACTATATGATCCGGAATCCGGAAGGCCGGGGAAAATTTAGAGCACTGAAATAGAACTTTTCGCTACTACAATACAGCTGAAAATCGAAATACGAGTGTCGAGTCAAATGTCAATGTCATATATGACAGCTCGACACTCCACACTTCGATTTTTAACTCTATTCTATCAGGGCAGAGTTAAATTTTCAATGCTATAAATTTTCCTTGGCCTTCCGGATTCCGGATCATGCAGTCCCAGCCTCAGATAGCTAGCTATACAGCTGTAACCGACCATGTAACTGTTCAGTATTTTGCCCCACAGATGGCGGTAATTTAATAAGATTCTCTCGGACCCTACAGCCTCCGACGAAGGGCGAGAGGGGAGGACTCAGCCAATTTGTATCAATATTGTTTTATTATGAACGGACCTTTACGTAGGGTTGTCGATGCTAGTAAATTTAATAATAATAATATAATATCTATGAACGCTTCACACCACGTCAATAGAACAGGTAATACTAATAGACAACGGGGAGTATATTTAATACTTTTATACTTTACATATATTTTAAATTTTATTATATTATACACATATAAAACACACGTCCATGACGCAGGAACACAGAAAACTTTTTGTTTCCTCCGCGAGTTCCGAACCCACGACCTCCGGCTTTAGCGCCAACTCGCTAATCACTGAGCCACAGTGGTCGTCAAAAAAGTAAATGGTAGATGCGAATAATATTTTGAAAAAAAAAAAAAAAACATTAGGCGCGTTGGACATTTTTGAGATGAGATAAAACCGTTGAACTCGCGACACCGGTGCGGTGTGAGGGAGGGTGGGGCACATCGCACGCCGCATGTTTGCCTGTGTGCTATTGTTTACACTTCTGTCGACACTTGCCACCGTTTCTTTTTCATAATAATGTGATGGAAGCTTTGTAACGCAGAAAGATTGGTGTTGACACTGAATAATAGAAGTTTTTAAATATCTGTGGCACAAACAATGACGTTTGGTGTTCAGGTACAAAAAATTCCAATTAAAATGTTTACTACAACAAAAAACTTAATCATTATTTACCAAAAACTGCTGATATTTACAAAAAAATATAAATATTATGATTTTAGTCAAAGTGACAGCCCTGAGTCGCGGCAGTATTTTTAATATATTTTCTTATAAGGCTCAGTACCAGTCAGGTGCGCGAAACGATGCACCCTCATTCCGACTCCATCACAATACACATTATACACTTGTCTAGTGTCTATATCAGTGGCGTGGGGTTCCTATAACTCCAGTCCTATCGGCTTCACTTACCACTTACCTTTTGAAGACCCTAATCCAAATCCCTACCTATTATACAGGCTAGGGCTTCCCTATGAAGGAGAACCAGCCTTCGCCACTGGTACTTATTATTATCTGTAAGGCCTCTGTGGTCCAGTGATTTAGAGCTTGGCTCTCGACTCGGTTGTGGGTTCGATTCTCGCGTTGGAACAACAAAAATGTCGTTTCCAAGTTTGGTTAGATCAATGCAGGCTGATCACCCGATTGTCTGACAGTCGTAGTTGTTTCGAAAATAAAGGAAGAGAGAGTGCTCTTGTGTACTGTGCGCACACTTGGGCACTATAAAATAACTCCTGCGAAGCTGGCCTTGTTTCAACCGGCCACCGTCACCGAGCCATTATTATATCTAAGGCTTGTCTATATTATTAGACTGCGTATCATTAGCAAGGCGATTATACAAACCGGTGTTTTATCGGCTTCCCTTATAAACACGTTTCTTTTTAAACAAGCTAGTGTACGCAACTTCGTTAGTGTAGAGCTAATGGAAAGCGTACCGTATTTTTTTAAATTTTTTTAAACGGAACTCTAAGATAAAAGTAACCTTCGTTACTCCATATAACATCAACTATCTGCCAGTGAAAGTCCCGTGAAAATCGGTCCAGCCATTTTAAACCTTTTTTCTGCTACTAGGTACATGCCAAATTTCATTGAAATTCATATTGTAGTTTTTGCGTGAAAGAGTTACCAACATCCATCCACCCATCCTCACAAACTTTCACATTTATACTAATAATATAATACAGAGGAAGGATTTGTTTCTTTGTATGTTTGTTTGTTTGCATTGAATAGGCTCCGAAAATACTGGGCCGATTTTAATGAAATTTGGCAGATATAGTGAGTATGCCAGGGGGAAGGACATAAACTACTTTATGTCGCGGTAAAATATACGGTTGCTGCGAAATTCGCTTTGCGCGCACGAAGTCGTGGGCAACATCTAGTTAATACATCAAATTGTCACAGTGTTTGTCACCAAACTCTGCAGCTGCTTGACCGATTTTTATGAAATTTATTGTGTGTATTTGGTAGCTCAAACACAGTCATAGAGTAGACCACAAAAAAGGATATAGGCTACTTTATACTGTGGCAAAATGAACGATTTCCGCGAGCATCTAGTTTATAATATAATAGTAGTAGGAAGAATAGTTGAACAACTTCAGACTATAGCTGTTGGGAGCTGTGTGAAGTTCGTTCGTGTAATCATTTGGACTCGTTTGATCGCTCACACGAAAAAAGGTCGAAGGAAAGAGTGTGTAGGTGTAGGGAGGACAGTCCGTACGATTTTAGGCGATAGGCGAATATACTCTGATTTTAATCTGTCAATAAAATGTGAGATAACTATATTTTTTATTAAAACCCCTAATTCGACTGGATTATGGTTTTAATAATTCAAATCAGAGTATATTCACCTATCGCCTCGGTAATCGGTAAATTATATAAAGTGCGGTCGCGGAGCACGTAGAATTTCGTTCATTGACTCATCGCTACTTATCTCTTTCACTCGCGCACGAATATTATATTTCTATGCGCTCCTATCGCGTTCCAGTGTAAGCGCGATAGCAATATATTACACGACAGGTAGCGATGACTCAATTTCCAAGATATATGCACTCCGCGACCGCACATTAGCCTATGTTACCCGGGCTTCTATTACGAAACTATTGCCATCTCATTCATAAGAATCGGAGGACTAGTCTAATATGGCACTACGGTGGAACAAACATACATACATAGACTGCCAAAATTATTAGTCTTACTTTTGGCTTCGCCGTAGCCGGTTAAATATTCATTCTGTCTCTTTTAACTGGCAACAAAGGAAAGAGTTTGAGTGCATACAAATTTCATTTTAATGATAGAATTTTTTTTAGAGTATGCAGTCGTATTTAACTCACTTACATGAAGTTGGTTCACGGAACCCCGAGATTTGCCTATTTATATTACGTAGTTTCCTTGGCTGTAATGTTGTTTTCAGTCGCATATGAAACATCGCCTCTATTGTTCATAATCATTGAAACAGACTAAACTAAATTGGAAACCCACTGGTAGGCAACTGCGTTGTAGCACCTATTTCCAGTGGCAAGGGCGGACAGACATACAGACAGACAGACAGACAGACAACGAAGTAATGATATTATTATAATTGTTCCGTTTTTGGTGTGCTCTGTTCGGATCCAATTTGAGGACGTAAACAAAAATATTACGAACAAATAAAAACCGCATCAAAATCGGACTAGTACTTTGTAGATACGTGGAAACATTAAAAGCGACAAACACCCTCGCTAAAAGCACATTCCGTCTCCGTTCCGTCGCGGGTAATAATTAATGTGTCATTGCATTTTTACTGCACGATAAATAAGATACATTAATTTATTTGGTAGCATTATAGTTTACTATATTGTCTTTTTAAAATTCAAAATACTCTCATCGTGCTTAAAGGACATCACTATAAATAATAGAAAAATTAAAATTTGTACACCTAGAATCTGTGTACTAAGACGTATTTTAGAAAGGTAGGTTGTTATGTAAGAAGCAGAAGTAGATTCCGGCAGATGGTGTTATTTCAAAAATTCGATCGTGACGTGGCGCGACCTTGAAATTTCGCTCTCAATGCCGCTAAAGACGTTTCACTTCAGTACGCAAACGGATCGCCTGATGGGAAGCGTCTACCATCGCCCAACCACCCGCAACACTAGAGGATTTACTTGTGCGTTGCCGGCATTGTATGTTTTATTATTATGGCGGTTTTGTTCGTTTACGTATAGATTAAATGAGATCGGGACAGATCGGGGAGATGCCTATACGGGGCACGGAACCCCTAAAACACCATCCTACTACTATTATAAATTTGAAAGTTTGTGAGGATGGATGGATGTATGGACGGATAGATGTTTGTTACTCTTTCACTCTAAAGCTACTGAACGGGTTTTTATGAAATTTGGTTTGGTAGTAGTTTGAAATAACACATATACTACTACAACTACTTTTATCCCGAAAAATTACAGTGTTTCCGTGGGATACTGTATTTACGCGGGCGGGCCCGCTTGCTAAAGGTAGTCTGTACTAAGACCATAGCACATACCTTCGTCCACATTGTCACTATGATATTTATGAACCGTCTAATATTTCATGTGAGTCGTGTTTCCCCTGACACGCCGGGTCACGTCGGGTCACGTCGGGTGGGGACACGAGTGGACACGAGAACATCATTCAATGTTAATTACTTAGTCCTCGTGGTGCAAAAATTCACACTCTCGTTTTTTTGTGAAATCGACCAGGAAACGGGCAAACGCATCGCCTGATTGTAATCGATTACCGCCGACCATGGACACTCGCAACTCCTGTCCGGAGGAGTTACGTTAAAAACCGGCCAAGTGCGAGTCGGAAGGAAGGGTGTTACGGGTGTATTAATTACCAACGTATTAATTAACAATATGCTCTATAAAAAATGACTATAGATGGGGGGGTAGTGGGCAGCAGGCCGCAAGATCTGGTTTAGCCTCTAGTGTCTTTGGGAAACGGAGGGGCTTTAACCACACGAGCAGTTAGCTGGTTCCGTGTACGGATGGAGAGCACGTGGCGCGGTGAGCCAACGTCCGGTACCGTTTTTAGGTTCGGCGTTCCAGCCAGGAAACTCGCCACGACGCAGATCGTCCCGGGACGGTGCGGACTGAGTCAGAAGCCGGAGTCCTCAGTACGGAGCGTAGAACTCAAAGATCCCAAGCAGAGCGGTGCGTTAATCCCGGAATATAGCTCCCTGGAAAAATTCGTTCCAGCGTGTGAAGGTATACGATCAAAATCATAGGCTGTGTCACCATTACATAATATAGAGGGAAAGCAGAATAAAACGGTATTTGAAAAACAGTTGTATTATGCATACAAAGTAACAGTGCAAAATCAGAAAGGATGACATTTTGTGATTGCATGTGGTCAACTATTTTCACCATGACAACTAATGAATGAACGAATGAATATATGCTTTATTGTGTTCAAAAATGTACAAATATGATTTAAAATATTCGTCGTACAGAAAAGTGTATAATAAGGAGAGAACACGCAAATTACGCCGAAGACGTACGTTCAACCAAGAAAGCCTAGAACGGTGCTCAAAAATATGGTCGAATTTACGCAGACCAAAAATGAAGCGAATTGCGACTTCTGGGGACGCTCGAGCTTATTTAACTGTTCTTCGGTAAGGTCAGTAAAACATGTATCCGCGTAATCCAATATGGACATGAATAAATTCGGATGATAAATATTTTGGTCTGTACTGGAATAACGTTATTTAGCCTTTTCAACGAGTGCCAAACTGCGTACACCTTGCTACTAATCATCGATATATGATCCGACCAAGAAAGGTGGTCATTCAAGAGAACACCTAAATCATCGTCGAAACCTTCCTACTGAACGGTACATGAGTACCACACACGACCACCGGAGATAGATCCACCCAGTCAATCCTTGAGACTAATCCTTGACTGCCAATAATAATGACCTGCGATTCGATTGGGTTAATAGAGAGGCCGTTACTCCTACTCCATTCGCAGATATTATTTAGATCATTATTTAAATCTCAGATTTTTCTAGGCAGATTCTCTAATAACGACTTTTAGATTAGACTTCTAGATTTGAAAATCATCTGCGTACAAGTGAAAGAGAGAAGAACTGAAAACCGTAATAATGGAGTTAATAAATAAAGCTAACAGTAAAGGATATATAGGAATACGCCACCCTGCGGAACACCAGCCCTGTTAGTGGACCACGATGAAAACTCGTCATTTACACGAACAAGCTGCCGGCGTGGTGGCTAAGGTAGCTTTGGAACCAACCAGTCACTGAGGGCGAGAAATTAGCGGCTTTAAGTCTACTTATGAGAATATCATGATCTACGCTATTAAAGGCACAGCTAAAGTCCAATAGAGCCAAAATCTTAAGTAGCTTACTGTCCATAACAAATCGGATATCATCTGTGACCTTGACAGGTGCTGTAGTAGTGCTGTGGCCAGGTCTAAATCCAGACTGATATAGCTTAGGAGGCTGTTTTTACTAACGTAAGATGATCATTGTTGCTGTATCAATCTTTCCAGGACCTTAGCTAATGATTTGTGCCGTTTTCCAGATAGATAGAAACACGCTATTCATATAGAGGGAAAGCAGAATAAAACGGTATTTGAAAAACAGTTGTATTATGCATACAAAGTAACAGTGCAAAATCAGAAAGGATGACATTTTGTGATTGCATGTGGTCAACTATTTTCACCATGACAACTAATGAATGAACGAATGAATATATGCTTTATTGTGTTCAAAAATGTACAAATATGATTTAAAATATTCGTCGTACAGAAAAGTGTATAATAAGGAGAGAACACGCAAATTACGCCGAAGACGTACGTTCAACCAAGAAAGCCTAGAACGGTGCTCAAAAATATGGTCGAATTTACGCAGACCAAAAATGAAGCGAATTGCGACTTCTGGGGACGCTCGAGCTTATTTAACTGTTCTTCGGTAAGGTCAGTAAAACATGTATCCGCGTAATCCAATATGGACATGAATAAATTCGGATGATAAATATTTTGGTCTGTACTGGAATAACGTTATTTAGCCTTTTCAACGAGTGCCAAACTGCGTACACCTTGCTACTAATCATCGATATATGATCCGACCAAGAAAGGTGGTCATTCAAGAGAACACCTAAATCATCGTCGAAACCTTCCTACTGAACGGTACATGAGTACCACACACGACCACCGGAGATAGATCCACCCAGTCAATCCTTGAGACTAATCCTTGACTGCCAATAATAATGACCTGCGATTCGATTGGGTTAATAGAGAGGCCGTTACTCCTACTCCATTCGCAGATATTATTTAGATCATTATTTAAATCTCAGATTTTTCTAGGCAGATTCTCTAATAACGACTTTTAGATTAGACTTCTAGATTTGAAAATCATCTGCGTACAAGTGAAAGAGAGAAGAACTGAAAACCGTAATAATGGAGTTAATAAATAAAGCTAACAGTAAAGGATATATAGGAATACGCCACCCTGCGGAACACCAGCCCTGTTAGTGGACCACGATGAAAACTCGTCATTTACACGAACAAGCTGCCGGCGTGGTGGCTAAGGTAGCTTTGGAACCAACCAGTCACTGAGGGCGAGAAATTAGCGGCTTTAAGTCTACTTATGAGAATATCATGATCTACGCTATTAAAGGCACAGCTAAAGTCCAATAGAGCCAAAATCTTAAGTAGCTTACTGTCCATAACAAATCGGATATCATCTGTGACCTTGACAGGTGCTGTAGTAGTGCTGTGGCCAGGTCTAAATCCAGACTGATATAGCTTAGGAGGCTGTTTTTACTAACGTAAGATGATCATTGTTGCTGTATCAATCTTTCCAGGACCTTAGCTAATGATTTGTGCCGTTTTCCAGATAGATAGAAACACGCTATTCATCAAAAAAAGTTAAAAATATGCATAAGACATTAAATGTTTTATTTATATGATTTAAAACTAACATAAAATCGATATAAGAATACAATCATTAGAGTAAGGCTAACGCCGTTTTAATAAAAGCGCTCGCCGATAGATGGCGCTTAAGCTTCTAAACCGGCTAACAATTAAGCTAATAGATCATAGATGATGCTAGGAGCGCCGATATAGTTGATTTTAACTGAAGGAAAATGTAACTACGTTACAAGGGTTCCGTAATTCCGTACTATTATCTATAAGATATTATTTATTAAAATTTTTTATTATCTATTATTACATAAATCTTTAAAACTGAAAAAAAAAATATATATATTACTACATAAATCGCCAAACTATGGAGCAGTTTGTTGGCGGTTGGAGTACCTATTCTAATTTTGAATTGAATGCACAACTAAATAATATTCTGTGAATATTTCAAGCGTCTGCCTATTGCCAATAATAATTTTGATCCAATCCAGCAAAAAAATCACGTTTGTTTGTTGAATACAATAGAAATAAATACATCATCTGTGAAAATCTCAACTGCCTTTCTGTCTGTCTATGTGTATCACGGCCGTGAGATACAGACAGACAGAATTTTAGTAATAGGGTTCCCTTTTTATTCGACTACGGCGAAGGAAGGGTAATGATTTTGGTAGTAAATGTATGTCTGTTTGTTCCACCCTAGCGCCTAAACTACTGATCCGATTTTATTAAATGAGGTGTCAAAAGATTCTCAATAATGGCCCGGGTAACAAAGGCTGTATAATTTACGCAGTTATAGTTTTTAAATAAACTTATGTGGTTATTAATTACCCTTTGGATACTGAATCCTAAAAAGTCTCCAATTTTAAATTTAAAGGAAGCGAAGTAAAATGACAAATGAAAAATTTATTCGAATTGAAAAACGAACTCCACCTTTTAATCATGGCGTTTTTTGAGACGAGTTACAATTGTGAGATTGATATTTTTGTAACCTTCCTGAGCTGTGGTTTTCTACTCTCAATAAATGTGTTTCTACGGGGTTTTGTTTGAATCTATACGTTTAATATTTTGTTTTATAAAAAACTATATAGGTAAATAGGTATAAGTTGTATAACCCGAAGCCATGTAAATTATGTAGCCTATGTTACCCGATGTTACGCAGACTTAACCTGATGATGAGTTAAGATACATCTGCAATACCGTACACGCAAGTGCGTTAAGAGGTAAGACTTGATTGTTTGTATGTTTGTTTGTTGGAATTGAACAGGACCGAAACTACTGGACCAGTGTTGATGAAATATTGCAAAGATATAGTGTAGACCACTGGGAAGAACCTAGACTTCTTTTTACTGCAAAATGTACAGTATCCCGGGTCGGGGGTTTACTTTTGGGATCAGGAAATCGCAGGCATCTAGTAACCATTTAAGGAGACGACTACATGTAAAATGTTTAGTTTAATTTATATACTCAGAATTACTATAAAATATATTAGTAACTTATTGATAATCAAAAAGAAATATAATGATAATAAAAATATATATATTAATATACCTGTAATGTTAGAAATAACGATGGAAAATAAATAAATAATAATATTTTATGTGTAGTTTAGTAATTAGAGACATCCGTAAAAAAACCTAAATCTTTAGTTCACTTACATCATATACAAAAACATTAATTATGGTAAGCATGAACTTAAACGCACAAATATCGGAGATATTTGCAGATATGTTCCCGCGGCCGTATGCTTCATACACTTTTACCTAATAGTGACCTCACAGTTACGGACGACTTGATGATTGTGTGAGAAGTACGACGCATGGAGCGTTTTTACTACGATTTATAACGTAAATATTGATTTTTAGTATACCTTTTGTTACTTCTGAAAACTAACTAATATTTAGGAGTAATATCTATTTGTGCAATAAAAAAATCTGTCGTCTAGCCTATTGAAATAGCTAAAACTATTACTAATCACATGAGCTGAAATAAAATTACTTTATTTTAGTATGGCAACGCTGTAGTACCGTTTCACCAGAATAAACACAGTTCCCTCAAAAGCTCGCAAAGCAAAAATGCACCAATGAAAGCTAATACCGAGCTTTCAAAGCGTCGCGACTCGCGAACTACTTCAATTAGGGAGATAAACCTGCAACGTCATTTGATTACGTCTATAATTCGACCTTGAGTTAGATTATGTAATCCTGGTAGATATTAATGGAAACCTTTGGACTTTTCCTTAAATTTCTTAACTTACCACGCAGAAAACCGGCGTAAATCGAAGCTTGTGTATCGTCGAGGGTACCGAGGGCCCAAGAGATGTCTATAAAATCGGCAACGGATTTAAAACTGCTCTGGTATTGCGGATCGTAGCAGTCGATTTTTTGTAAAAGTACCAGGCTCCCACAGCACAGCAGGATGTAAACTTAATTGGTACTATCTAAATAGGTTCGGAGCAACAATAGGGACGGGCGAAATTGACTCGACGGCCGCGCAAAAATGTCAGCGCCGTCAATTAAGAGCCAGCCACCTGCTCGCTAGAGACGGGACGATGTCGATAGTCGAGAAAAAATGGCAGTTTATTTGTCGATATATCTGTATCGAAATAAAGGATTTGGTAGATATTGAGATAAACACTTTATTTTTCACATTAAAGTAGGTAAAATTGACTTAAACTAAACTTATAACCCATATGTAGGTAACGGTGGCAAATAGCACCGTGCAATAAAGAAATACTATAACACATATTTAATTTGGTCGAAGTTTAATCTTTAATTTTACGTTAAGCTTACTTTGGATCAGAAGCCCAAGCAGAAACAATTGACAACAGAGTGTTCGTGATCGAATGATAATTGCATGAAAATCATGACAACGCCTATACAATTTTCAAACATTACAGTAACAAATACTTTTCTGTCAATAGTTCGTGCTTGGGCGTTAAGGACGCGTTTACCAAATGCGTTGTTTGACAGTTGTTTTGACAGATGAGTATGGATTGACACTTGTTTAGAAATGTTTTGTGAAATCCAGATCAATACAACCTTATTGTCAAGCATTAAGATCCATGTGTAATAGCAAAATACTTTTAAATTTTGAGGAGATATTTTATGCTTTTAACAAATAAATTTTTAATATTTTTGGATTATTTTTTAACCGAATTTAAGGTGAATATAACCGCTATCTTTGGATATTTATAAACAAACAAAATAACCTATATAGGAGCAGAAAAATGATACTAAGCACGACCTCTTTTTGTAAATTTTGAGTAAAGAAGTTCCGGAAAATTGTTTTTGCTAAAATATATTCAACCGACTTTTAGGTAAGTCAATTATTACTTTTGTAGAATTTGGTCGCAAAATCGTCCGAAAAGCAGCCAATTTATGTCAAATTTGTAAACGCACCCTTTAATAGAATTGATTATCGACATTGTCGACACATCACATCCCTATTCCTTCGGAGCGAGTGAATCAATACAGGTCAGTGGGAACATTGGTTATTGACCTATCTATGATTGCCTGGTGTTGATAAATTTGATGGCCATTATGTATGTCAGAAACCATTTATGATTTTAGTGTAAGAACCTTAGAAAAATTATTGCAAAATCGTGTAATGGTCGAAATGGATCAAAAATAAATACTTGTGATTCCTTTGCATCGTAAATCCGGAATCCAAGTAAAGGAAAAAATATATTTTTCGATTTTCGGTGTGAACTAACCCTAAGGGGCATGAAGCTCCAGGCTTGAGGCGTACAAATACGCCAGACACGTTTAATAACTGTCATTTCAATTCATTCCCACACACTGTCAGTTCTGATTGATCCAATCGGCAGCGTCATGCCGATAGGCAGTATAATGTAAGGCCACTTTAACGGCTAAATTTTTAAACGCCATTTAAAGTTGGGAGTCTCCCAAATCACAGGTGCTGCTCGGCAGAAAGACGAGGACTCTTATTTAACGAAACACAACCCATGTGTTATTTAAATAAATAATTTATTTAAAGGACTAAAGTACCACATAAAATGCATTATTTTACAAAAATAAATCAAACGCAAAACAGAAAAAAAAGAAAAAATAAAGCAAAAACAAGAACAACTTGAATAAAATAAAGCATAAGGTATTCTCTTAAATCGAAAAAAGTGTCAGTGCAATGCCCAAAAATTGGAAAAGGAGACCCTTCAGGCTATGACAACCGCTGTTGTCGCCTCCCTCATCTTCCCCATCCCTGATCTTCCGTGGTCCCCTATCCTCATGATACGTAGGGTATTGTATAAAAGTTCTGAATAGGACAATTCACAATAACTGTAGCATAAAATACTGTCACATTTATAATACATAAGTCGGGATAGAAGTATACAGTGAAGTTGAATAATTGTGTGCTAATACATACATACATACATACATACTAAATAGTAAATTGTATTTCTTCTAAAATAAAATATGAAGAGATAATATTTATATTTCACGCCAATTTTCTGTGAGACCATGGTGTCGATCGAGCTGTCCTATTTATGCCAAACCCTCATGGTAAAACTATTCCACATTTTCTATATATTATGGAGAATATTTTTTACTCATACGTAACTTAAGTAATGATGCATACACTAATGTATCGGCCGCTTTCATTAGAACATATTACAGAAACCCGTAGTCATCGCAAAAGTGCTGTCTCATTTATCCTCAATACGAGGAACAAGGAAGGATGTAATTGATCATGCAAAGTTTTAAGAAGAAATTATATTTTTATGAGTATGCCTTTATTTTTTCTTGCTTTTGCAAATTTTAACAATACGGTATTTTCCTGTATTTTTTTTATTACATAAATGAATAGTGCTCTGAAAGATGAAACAGTTTACAAAAGTAATTGGTATACTTAAAATCAATATTTTTAAAGATATTGCGGATTGTTTGAATCACTTTTGTGTTTCTTGTAAAAACGCCCCGTAGAAAATTAGTCGTACAAGTAGGTGACGTCACACTAGTAATGTTGCTACGAAATGTCTATCCATATGCAAAAAAAATCGGATATATCTCCGAAGTTTGCGCGTTTATGTTCATACTTACCTACCGTAGTAAATATTTTTGTATTTGAACTTTTTTTTTAACTTTTTTGTGACTTCGCAATGCATATAATTGGAAAACTACACGTACAATTTTAATTCTTTTTACTTTTACGAAGTTGTAATACCTAGTTATTGTAACTACTAGGCTACTAGTTTCGCCCGCGGCTCCACTCGTTACATAATACATGCAAGTATTAATTATTACTAGATGTGGCCCTGTGGCCGACACTCGCCCATAATAATTCACATAATTTTCAAGTTAAACTTTATAATTAGTATTCTCTTGCCTGTTAGATTTAAAAATGTATGTGAACGATGTGACAGATGGACAATTGTCAATCAATTGACAATTTCAATCAATGTCAATTAATTGACAATTTCAATCAATGTCAATCAATTCACAATTTTGTTATACGTCAACACATAACAAAATTGTATCTATCAAACACACAGTTGTGTGTGTAGTATTATTCTAAGCATTATTTAAAAAAAAATCTTTCTGCACACCTTCTTCCACATAATCTTTAGCTGTGCCAAATATCATTCTCCTCCGTTCACACAATTCTCGTGAAACTGTGCTGAGAATTTTTGTTTTACATATTAATATAAAAATTATTATCATACACATAAACCTCCCTTTTGAATCACTGCCTATTACTCGTAATGACTGTATTACTTTTGTCAATATGCAACATCTCCCTTTTCGAGAAAAAAGCAAACTAATATTAGTATTAAGTAACTTACATAACTAATAACAGTACATTACTTATCTACTCAAATTTCTCATGTATGTACAATTTAGGACGTCTCACACTTCTACCAGACCTGGTTACGTAACCGGTATTTTCTAGACTTTCCATAGGAACACAGTTATCATCGATAATGCAATTTTGAACAGAACCGTCTCCGAGCTCTGCCGAACTCATGGGATCTATACTGTTTATGGGAGACATATCGTCAGTGCTGCCGTTGCCATAAAAAGAAGGTGGAGGATTTGTATTTTTTAAATTCTTTTTTCTAGGTCTAATGTGTCCCCTATTCCTCCTATACACAACACCATTTGGATCCACTACATAATATGATCTACCACAACCTAATTTCTCTTTAATTATTCCCGGAGACCAAAAAGATTTAGGATTCTTTTTGAAATAAATGTCATCTCCAGGCTGAAACAAATAGGATGTATACTTCGCATTCCTGTCAAAATAAAAAGACATTCTGTCTCTGCTTTTGTTATGACATCTTTCAAACGTCGAAAATTTGACCACTTCTGGAATGAGTTTTCTGTTTAGAATTGGTAAATTTACTCGCAAGTTTCTAGACATTAATAATGCGGCCGGACTGGGAAAATCTCCCTTAGCAGCGTTGCGGTAGTGTAGTAACGCTAAATGTATATCCGAGCCATCTTCCTTGCATTTTCTCAATATGTTTTTGACAATTTTAACTCCACTTTCAGCCTGGCCATTAGACCTGGACCAATAAGGACTGGTAGTAATGTGTTCTACATCCCAATCAACAAGAAAAGACTTAAATTTGCAAGAGTTAAAAGGTGGACCATTGTCAGATATCAATATTTTCGGGATACCATGTCGAGCAAAGAAGGATTTGAGGTTTTTAACAACGTTATCGACAGTGTAATTCTTATGCAAAGAAGCTAGCTCTATGTACTTGGAATAATAATCCATGCAGACAAGGAAATTTTCTCCATCAAAATATAATAAATCTATACCTACCTTCTCCCACGGAAGATAAGATATCTCATGGCATTTTAACGGTTCCTTGGGTATGTTTGCCATGAATTTTGCACACGCTGAACATTGATCAATTAGGTTTTTAATATCCGCGTTAATATTTGGCCAATGAACTGTTTCTCTAGCTATGTTGAGTGTTTTATTAATACCTAAATGCCCACAGTGTATTTTATCTAAAATCTGTCTTTGCAAGGATTTTGGAACAATAAGCCTATTGCCTTTAAATATTAAGCCGTTCATTATATGTATTTCATCTTGAATGTTCCAATATGGTTTCACAAGACAGCTTACTTTGTCTTTGCTTCTTGGCCAACCATTCTGAATATAAGACTTGAGCAGATTTAAAGATTCATCATTTTTACTTTCTAATAATATTAATTCTAAATATGGCTTACTCACTGAGAGATTAGAAAATATTGAATTTACATGATATTGTAAGTCTTGTTCATACTGAGGTATGTATGTATCACTGAGTGAGGCTCTTGACAAAGTATCTGCTATATACATATATTTACCAGGTACATAAACCACTTCTAAGTCGTAACCCTGCAACGATAACATCATTCTTTGTAGTCTAGCAGGTACTTCATGAAGAGGTTTTTTAAAAAGGTAAATTAAAGGTTTGTGATCAGTATGAACAGTTGTTTTACTGCCATAAATATATTGGTGAAATTTATTACATCCAAATTGTATGGCAAACAATTCCTTTTCAATCTGAGCGTAGTTTTGTTGAGAGGAGGTAAGTGTTCTTGAACTATATGCAATGGGTCGTTTGTTTTGCATCAATACCGCTCCCAGTGCATTCTTTGATGAATCTACCGACAAAATCACAGGTAAGTTGCAATTATAATTAGTTAACACAGGTGCTTTGGATACGACTTCTTTTAACAAATCAAAGCACTTTTGACAATTTTCATCCCATAACCATAATGTATCTTTTTTTAACAAATTTCTTAAGGTATTAGTTTTCTCTGCTAGATTTTCTATAAACGGTGCTAAAAAATTAATCATGCCTAGAAATCTCTGCAAATCTTTAATATTTTTTGGTATGGGCATATCTTTTATGGCTTTAACTTTCTCTGGATCAATTTTTACACCTTCTTTACTAAAAATATAACCCAAATATGCTATTTCTTCTAGAAGAAACTTGCACTTGGCTTTATTTAATTTTAAATTAACTTGCCTAGCCCTTTCCAAAAACATTTCTAACCTTTTATTGTGTATTTCAATTGTTTCACCGTATATTAAAATGTCATCACACCAAATTATTATACCTTCAATGTCTCCGAAAAGATCTATCATGGTTTTATAGAAAATTTCTGTAGCCGTGTTTATTCCAAAAGGTAATCTTAAAAATTTGTATCTGCCAAAGGGAGTTTGAAATGTATATAGATCACTACTTTCTTTAGTTAATTTTATATTATAAAACCCAGAAAACGCATCTAAATGCGAAAAATAAGAGGCTTTGGACAATTTAGACCTGACTTCATCTATATTTTTAATTGAAAAATGACATCTCAATAAATTTTTATTTAAATTTCTAGGATCTAAGCAAATTCTCAATCCACCATTCTTTTTCATGGCTATAACTAAACTACTCACCCAGAGAGTAGGTTTGTTCACCTTCCGTATGACTCCCATGTTTTCCATGAGTTGAAGCTCTTTCCTTAACGGTTCAACTAACGCGAAGGGTACCTTTCTAGGGGGGTCAACGCACGGAATAGCATCCTTCTTTAGCACGATGCTGTGTTCGTATGGGAGGCAGCCTAGACCCTGAAACACATCATTATATCTGGTCACAATTTTGTCACAAGTTTTTTGATACACATTATACACATTTTGCTCAACATTTTTGACATTCTCATTCTTTATATGAAAGTTTTTTGTTATTAAATTTAGCTTTATACAAGTGGGTAAACAGTTGGACAATTTAATTTAGTTACAACAAAAGTAATGTTTTCTGGTTTTGTTTTGTTTTCTACTAAACAACAAATGTTTGACACTGAAATTATCGGAATTCTGTGCCCACTGTAGGCAAAGATATTATATTTTTTACACATTTCTTTACTATGTTTGTCAAATTTAAGATTCAATTCTTTAAATACTTGATAAGACATCACATTTATGTCTGCTCCAGTGTCAATTAGGCAATCTACATTTTTGTTGTTTATTTTAAGAGAATAATGCCAGGAATTATTTGTGTTAATCAAATTTGTACTAGCATTTTGTGACTTTATGTTTTTAATGTTGAATAATGCCCCTATTGTAAATCTCTCAGCCTCAGCACCCTTGGGGCTCGATTCATCATCGAGATTTATGCTACCTACCCCAGAACCAATAGTCCTGACATTATTTTTCTTAAAACATAGATGAGTAAAATGTCCATATTTAAAACATGACCTGCATCTGTATTTCCATGCTGGACAGTTGCGGCGACCATGCGATGTGTTGCACTTTACACACGACGATGTTCTGGATCCAGGTGTAGCTGACCTTGGGTGACCTTGGCGTGATGGTGATCTTGAGTTTTTTCTCTTTTGGTGTGGGGGGAAACTGGTCCGACGATTTTTGTGTAGTTTATATACTGTGGCTTCTTCTTTTCCATCTGCTGCATTGATTGATTCTTCACTTTTCTGCGCCATCGTGAGTGTTCTACAGAGGAATTTGGCTCTTTCTAGGGATAAATCTTGCTCTTGTAGGAGCTTTTGACGAAACTGCGAGAAGTTTGTGGCCATATTAGCAATGAAAATGTCCTTTGCAAGGGAATCGCGTAGCGAACCAAACTCACAGGCATGACTTGCGTTTTCTAATTCCATTAGAAAGTTTTCCAAGGATTCGTTCACACGTTGCTTCAACGTAAAGAATTTGTGCCGCGCCACGGTCAAATTCTTTTTGGGTTCAAAATACTCGACGAATTTTGCCTTGACTTCTTGGAATGTAGCAGTGCTTAGGTCCAAATTGAAGGAATTGTAGATATTCCTTATCCCTTATCTCCCATGGAATGCAGCATGATTGCAATTTTTCTTTTGTCTTCCGTTTTCTCCATGCCCGACGCCAGTAGGAATATTTCGAATGATTGGGTCCATTTCTTGAAATTTTCAGCATTATTGTTAATAATTTCTGTAGAGATCTCAAGCTTCTGCACTCCGTTTCCTGCCATTGTTAAGTTCCCACACTCAGATTGTCTCGAAGCTTCCGGAGTTTTTGATGTACCCCCTTTTGCGTTCATGATTTTCGTTTTCTTGACAACTTATTTTTTTACTCCTTTTTCTGACACCATGTAGCGGGCTTCGACCTCTTGATTGTAAGTCCTGATGTGTGTCTGAGTGGTGATGATAATAATACAGCAACAATTATTATATTCTCCTTTATTGGTGCTTAACACTGATTACGTATTACATTTAATATGAGGTATATGCCTAACATAGCAATATACCTACGTCTACACTATTTATAGCCTTTTGGCCAACTGAAATAAACAAACTAAATAGGCTATACTTCATGACATCTGTCAATGTCAAAAATGACATTGACACTTACTTTTGTCAATATGCAACAATGACTAGATGTTACTCGCGACTACGAAGGTGTAACGGATAATCCCGCGGCAACGGTACATTTTCCGGCGATAAAATGTAATTCTGTCCTTCCCCGTGGTCTAATCTATGTATATTTGTGACTATTTCATCAAAATCGCTGTCTCGTAGTTTCCTAAATCGTAGAAACCTATTCAATGAAAACAAACATATGTTTCCTCTTTAAAATATCTATTAGTGTGATAAAAAATTTGCTTCTTTCGTAATCACTTTTGGACTAGTTTCAAGTTCTATATAGTAGTTTAGCGGATACGGTGGAACGAACATAGATACACATACTGCCAAAATCATTATCCTTTCTTTTGGCTTCGCCGTAGTCGGGTAAAAATAAATTTAACCTACAATAGGGCACAGTCCTAAATCAAACGACATTTATTGTTTATCGATAGAACTGAATTACATCCCTATCAAAAGGCCCGTACACTTCAACTAAAGAGTTACTCGAAGTGAAAAGGCAAAGAATTGCTTTGAGAACCTTTTGGCCTTTTCGTATCTTATTTCTAATATTATTATATTTATTAATACTAAAGTCAGTTGGTTTCTTTTACTTTTATCAGACTTACCCCCGTGCTATTAAAAATATTTATGCAGTGCATAAAATGGTTTGTCCTTGTCTGTTAACCGACTTTTCCGACGTATCAGACAAGGACAATACATTGTATAGCTTATATACTTACTACTAAAAGCCCCTCTTACTAATAAAAAGATTTACACAATGGATAACTTAAACAACGTTGCTGTCTTTGTCTGTTAAGTGACTTTTCCAACGCATCAGACAAAGATAGCACTGGCAACAAATTAGTCTCCTTCCTCCACCAATTGCATTCCGATTATCGTCTTTAGTCCCCGCAAAATTGTACTTTTCCGCAAAACATGATTGTTTTTCCATAGTGTCATATTTTGCGGAAAAGTTGTCTCTATTTCGCGTGCGCCTAAGTTGATTATCGGAATGCTCATGGTGGAGGAAGGAGACTAATTTGTTGCCAGTGCGCGCACTGCTTTAGGTTTATTAGTCCAGGGCCATATTCCATACAGGCTATCATCCGATCGGCATTACGCTGCCGATGTGTACGAGAGACACATCGGAAGCATAATGATAAAAATGTATTAATCACAAATCTAAACACGGCACGAGTTGCAGTCTACGGGCGGCAGAGTATATATATTACTAATGTAGCTGTGGAGGAGGAAAAAAACGGCTAATGCGAGTCGGACTCGTGCATGAAGGGTTCCGATCCAAACTGCAAAAAAATACGTCCGTCGTATGGGGGTCCCGCTTAAATACTTATTTAATATTTTAAGTTTCTAGTATTTGCTGTTACAGCGGCAACGGAAACACATCATTTGTGAAAGTTTTAAAATTGAAATTATATTATTTAATATACAGTCTGGTGGCCGACAGATAGAGAGACCGACAGAGGGTTGGACAGCGGGGCTTAGAAGTAGGGTCCCGTTTTTACCTTTTGGATACGAAACCCCAAAAATACCTTTGAACGATATTACAATGATTAATCTCAGGCACTAAAACGACATTATTACTCAATTTATATTTCTATGTCAGGAAGTGTAGCTACATATACTGGTATATAGGAATACATGCTGCCTATCGTCGGCAGCGTCATGCCGATTGGACAATCATAGGCAGCATAGTGTATGGCTCCTGTCAATTAACAGTACCTGGGTAACCGAGCGTTGGTCGGAGTTTAGATAAATTTAAAAAATAAAAAGAATCACAAAAATATTTATCTGACCGGAATTCGAACCTGCCACATTCCGAATTTTCTCACAAATCAAAAATTATACTTACGCATACCAAACTGCCAATTGGACTGACATAATAGAGTCGAAATTATTGATATATTGTTGCACGACGAAAGAAAAAACATATTTAGCTTATAATGCGGAGTTTCCCAGGGATAAGGCTTAGCTAGATCGATTTTTTTCCCCAAAACTCCCAGCATACTAAATTTCATGCTAAAACGGTTGAAGTCGTTGTCGAGAAACCGATTATATATATACAAGATTGTCTCGTTTAAAGTATAAGATATATTGTCTTATTTATAACTTAGCCAAATTGTAAATGCGAAAGGAACACTCTTCTGCTGTGTCTTACGTCGCCTAAGCAACTGAGCCGATATAGATTTGACCACGGGAAAGGACATAGGCTACTATAAAGGCAAAGAATATATATTAACTAACGTAGTCTTAGTAATTTAGTCAAATCTATCCCTGTACAAATTATCATCAAAATCCATTCGGTACCAGGCGTGATTGCGTAACAGATGATCAGTGTTACGTGTTCGCATTCATCCCACTACTATGTGAAAGTTTGTGAGGGTGGATGGATGGGTGTTTGTAACTCTTTCACGCAAAAAACTACTGAACGGATTTTGATGTAATTTTATATGGTGGTAGTTTAAGCTCTCTTTTAACACAATTGCTACTTTTTATCGCGAAAATGTGCAGTGTTTCCGTGGGATACTGTATTTACGCGGGTGGAGCCGAGGATAGAAGCTAGTTATAACTATATTCGCATTAAGAAGGTTGTGAGTCATCAGTGCAAATGTCAAAATTGACCAGTAGCTCTTATTAATGCCGTAATTCATCGATTCGTCATCGATTTCGTTAAAAATAATTTTTCTAAAGAGCTTTTAGCATGATCTATCAGCATGGAAACTTATAAGTCTATGAGCTGCCATTTCTAAACTATATAGTTTGTAAATGCCAGGGGGGGGGGGGGGACCAACTTACAAACCACTTGGTAGGCCGATTACTCAAAAATGGTCTTCAACGATAACTCAGATCGAAACAATAAGGGTCACTTGTGTATTACGGAACCCTAATAAAAGGATGTACTCAAATTCACATGACGAAGTTGACCTTACAGCACGTGGCTACCAATCAAACGGGAATCAAAGAAAAAGCCTTTGTCACAATATCGATGTCTTTGATAAATCGTCTTTTTTACCGGGACTCCCGGCTTTTTCCGGGATTGTATAAATCATATATTGATTATGTGGTCTAATGGTTTGTCACTTTCTTCGTATTTTTACCCGATTACGGCTTAAGTAGCTTAGCCGTGACTGTGTAACAAACTGACATAGTTACTTTCACCTTGTAATATTAAAAGGTAACCTAGAAAAACAAAATAATTGTAGTTACTTGTAGCGAATCCAAAATGCCGTATCAATTCAGTTTCTCTACGTATTATTTTCACTCTACAAATGTTTCCTATAACAAATTTTGATGCAAAAACTTTTGGCCAACACACACACACACACACACAAAAACACTCCTTATCACATAGCTCCGAAGTATCATTTTCAAACGGACATGCATTACAAAGTATATAAACAAGTTATGTACAAGCGAATGACGACTATAAGCGCGTGGTGCTAGAGTATATTTTGGAATGTGGATCTATTACAACTGCTGACATCCAAAATGCTTCATATTTGCCATGATATTGTAGAAGTTCGCTTGTTTGTATGTGAGGATATGCGTTAGCTCTACGTGTTTATTTATTAAGTACATAATGCACTTTTTAAGAGTTGACCCGCTCGTGTTTCCAGAGATTATTGCTGATATAATGTTTATTGTTGTAGAGTTTTTACGTTGAATATTTTAGAAAATATTAATTTGTGGATATGTTTTGTCATAGTCAAAATGATTAGGGGGAGAATTCTTATAATTATTATCGGTAAAATCTCGTTTGGATGTTCAGGCTGTCCCGCTCACGCGCGCACGACTGACGCGTATACGAATGAGTCAGCGCGTTGACAGAACCGAGATCATAAATCGAAAATAGTTACGAGAATTGGACCTCTGAAATGATGAAAACTACAACTCCCTAAAAGATCGACGTCGACATATAATCTGTAACCCTGTCTAATCATACCTAATAGACTTCATATAGTAGACGTTGTGTTAATACAGAGTCTAAACTGCAGCATCTATGAGAGTTCTATTTTCAGTGCTCTAAATTTTCCCAGACCTGCCGGAATCCGGATCATTATAGTACCCGCCTAGTAATAATAACTCTGCCACACCGATTTCGGTGACGGTGGCTGGTTTCATTGAAACCAGGCCAGTTACGCAGGAGTTATTGTATAGTGCCCAAGTGTGTGCGCAGTACACAAGATCACTCTCGCTTCCTTTACTCTCATAACGCAGTGGGACGGAAAACCGACACGACTGGCGAGAGATCAGGCGCAGGTCCGACTTTTTACATGCCCATCCGACGCATGGATCATCTTTTTTGTCAGACAATCAGGTGATCAGCCTGCATTGTCCTAACCAAACTTGGAAACAATTTTTTTGTTAATCCAATGCGGGAATCGAACCCACGACCTCCGAGTCGAGAGCCAAGCTCTAACCACTAGACCACGGAGGCTGTATGTACCCGCCTATTACAAGTTCTTCGAGCACTTAGCACTGGGCCAGATTGATGTGGTGTAAAGCGTGCATAGATATTATGTACATATATTATTATTGTTATTATAGTCAAGCCGGTATAAGAATGTCAAGGCATCCAACAAAAACACAAACCTCAAACAAAGTATAATTATCTAATAACGCGAAACCTTGCATAATACTGAAGAGTCATCTAATAAGACTAATGTGTACCATTTTGTTGCAGGTAATACAGGAAAAGAAATATTAACCGAACACGAATTAATGGAAGACGCGCATTTCAGAATGGTGGACAAATAGATAGGCAATGTGACATAATGTTCGCGCGACGAGACAAGTTTTGGGACAGACGTAAGAACGCGCGATGACACAAAAATAACCGCTTCAGCTTTTTTATGTGTGATGTATGTGCATTTGTTTATTTTGCAATTCATTTGCTAGATAAGTAGTTAAATAAGGGTCCAATAGATAGTAAAGATGTCGAATGGAACGATCAAGACGACGATGACGCCAATCAACGGGTCGATCAATTCTACTCTCCTGGTACCGACGTATCTGAGTCAGGAGGAGTTTATGGCGTTGAGGACTAACGTGACAGACGGGAACCTGACGGTGAACGACACGACAATAGGGGTTGTGTTCAAGACCTGGTATCCTAGTGGTTACTCCCCCGCGCACATAATAATTGCATCGGTGGTGGTGACAGTGTTGATGATAATGGTAGTGGTTGGAAACATGCTAGTGATAATAGCTATAGTGACAGAGAAATCGCTGAAGAACATACAGAATTGGTTCATAGCGTCCCTCGCGGTTTCGGACTTTTTTCTCGGTCTGGTGATCATGCCGTTTTCACTCGCGAACGAGCTGATGGGTTACTGGATTTTCGGATTCTGGTGGTGTGAAATACATTCGGCGATGGATGTGCTCTTGTGTACCGCATCTATTATGAACCTGTGCCTCATATCCCTGGATCGATATTGGAGTATAACACAGGTAAGTTTAGTTATTAGTATCTATTTCTATATCACTAGTTATCTTAGTCATATAAGTTAATCTTCATTTTTAAGTAGTTTAGTTTTAAATTTTATATCTTTAGTTTTAAAAGTCTCCTCTTATTCTATGTTCAGATTAACTATTATCTTTATTTAGAAGTACCTTCTTTTCCCGAGTTAAGATTAATTGTTCCGTTCTATATTGAATTATCATTAGTAATAAGTTTATACTTCTTCCGTGTTACTTTTTCCGTTATTAATTTCTATATTGTATATTCTTTTTCCTTTAAGTTTCATAAAACAATGTAATATAATTATCAGGGATGTTGAAAATAAAACCAAGGAAATAAAACAGATATATATGCTCGTAATATTATAGATACAAAAAAATCTTGACTTATCGTATCTTTTTTATTCTTTATCTTAAAATTTTTATAAATACAGTCAGGAAAGATGCTGACCCTGTTGTCGAGCAGCATCATAAGCAGCTGAATTTCAACTTTAAAAAACAAGTTTCATCTATTTGTATTCAAATAATGATAAATATATTATACATTGCAACCACATTAATGTCTTTCGGAAATCGTCGTTTTTCATACATTCTTTCATTCATACGTCCTTTTTTATTAAAAAAACACTATGTTTGCCGAGAGACATTAAGCCACTAGTTGCATATTATTTTGACTTTTGTTTTACTCTAGGAAACTCAAATTGTCTATCAATGAACTAATCCTGAAACCACTGAGTCAACAGTTTCACTAATTACACATTTGTTTAGGCTGTACCTCTATTGAGGAAACATTTGGCATTCCATGCGTGAGGTTCACGCTCTGATTCCCGTGGAGGGCAGATTAGTTATGCATCGTCATCGTTGATGTGGGTACTAGGAGGGCAGATTAGTTAGACTGGGTAACTTTTTATTCCATCTGAGTAAAAATACGGTTCAATATGTACATGGGTTCGATATAATATTATAATTGTACATAAAATAGTTACTATGGCAGACTTAGTTTACCTTTTTTTTCATTTTTTCTAACGTGGTGTAAATTTGTTTAACACACTACTTACTTAAAATCATTATTTACTAATTAATACATTTTAAAAAAGTATTCCAGAAAAAAAATACATGCACATTCCCTATTAAACAAAGTGAATGCTCATCGGCTGGCAGATGGTTCATATTGAAGTCATTTTATGCCATACATATTATAGCGGCCAGTAAGGTGCTGACGTGGTGACGAGTAACATCGTCACGACACAAAAATATTCTCCGCACAAAACACAAAAATTGTTTCATAAGCTGATGAGGTTTATTTTTTCCGCACGTGCGAGCGATTTCATGGCCAAGTCACTTCGTGTTGGGATCAGCGGTGAGCCAGCGCGCGTAATACCTAAAACATTTATTATGTAAATTGGGGAGACGACTACATGTAAAATATTTAGTTAAATTTATATACTCAGACTACTACTTTCACTTGCTACTTGATAAATTATGTGTAGTTTAATAATTAGTATTAGGTATCTAAAAAATGTTAAAAAAATTCAAAAGTTCTTACTAAATCAATAAAAAAAACCTCCAGTATTAGTTTACTTACATCATGAATAAAAACATTTAGTACGGTAAGTATGAACTTAAAGGCACACATTTCGGAGATATTTACAAATATACTCCTGCAGTCATATATTTCATAAACTTTTACCTAATTTTGACGTCACAGTTAGGTACGACTATTGTATGGAGGGTTTTTGGAAAAAAATCGCTGTAATTATGAAAATAATATGGATATTTAGTATACTATTTCTTCTGAGAACTTATTCATAATATTTAAGACTACTATTCATTTATGAAATAAAAAAATTCAGTCATCTCGCCTATTTCTAGATGTTGCACTACTATGGCCATTACCAGAAAAAGAAGGAGGATTGTTTTTTTTTTAAATCACTTTTTCTAGGTCTAATGTGTGCCTTCAAATCATATTATTTCAATATATTACTATATTATTTCAATATAGTAAGGAAGTCATATTATTTAAATTCAATATTATTAGAGAGTAAAACGGATGAATCTTTAAATCTGCTTAAGTCTTATATTCAAAAAGGTTGGCCAAAAAGCAAAAACAAACTAAGCTGTCTGGTGAAACCATATTGGAATATTCAAAATGAAATACATATAATGAATGACTTACTGTTTAAAGGTAATATTTAATAACCGCCGCCAGCCGATGAGCATTCACTTTGTTTAATAGGGAATGTGCATGTATTTATTAAATTTTTTTTAACGTTTTTACTAGTTATAACATTACCAAATATATATATTATATATATGAAAAAAATGTTTTAAAATCACAATAATTTTTGGGCGATATAAACACGCCATTTTCACGGGCTTGAGTTATGACATCATCGCACATGTATAAGACAGTTGACAGTTAAGTTAAGTTGAGTTCGATGTAAGCAATGAAGTGATAAAAATATCAACTTATTACCATGGAAAAGCAAGCGGTGTGGAGTCAATATATTCGTAATAATAGCCCGGGTAACATAGGCTATATAATTTACGTAGGCGGGTTATAGTTTTTAATTTTTGATTATTTAAAAAAATATGCAAGCATAATTTTTGTATTTTGTAATATATGCCAGCAAATGAAATAAAATATCGATAAAAGTAACACATCACTAAAGTTTGGCTCACGTTTGTGGTTTTGGCGTAACAGGTGGGAATAGTGTTGTTATGTGAGTTATGTGATCAAAATCGATCACTGCTTTTTACCCGACTACGGCGAAGCCAAAAGGAAGGGCAATTATTATAGCAATCTTGTACCTATGTATGTTTAAACTATTGTCTTCTACTGATTCTTTCTCTCTCCCTTATGGGTTTTGCCATTAGCTTCGATTTTAGTGCTCCTTCTATGTGGGTTCTTCTTCCAGGGTGCCAACATTATACTATGTCATTTCGATGCAAATAATATGCATAGATTATCCCGTTCAAAGCTATACAAAATCATTAATTATTATTTATAGTATAACATGAAATCCTACTACTATTATAATTATAAATGTGAAAATCTATGAGGATGGATGGATGAGTGTTTGTTACTCTTTCACGCAAAAACTACTGAATAGATTTCGAGTATAAGCTCTGAATAAACACATAGGCTACTTTTTATCCCGCGGAAGTACAGTGTTCTCGTGGGATTTACGCGGCCGGAGCCGCGGGCAAAAGCGAGTGCCACATAATTCTCAAAAGTCATTTCATTCAAAAATGTTTTTAATTTCAGTTTCTTCAATTCGGCTTTGGCAATAAATGCTTTTTATGGCGGCACAATAGAAAAATGAATTGTTAAAAAGGTCCAGAGGTTCTTTGTGCTCATAAAAAAATGTCTTCATTGCATTTTTGACAATAGCCGCCATCTTAGATTACGCGGATTCTTACTTTGCGACTTTCAGATTATTTTGATTTATTAAGGAAGGTTTTAGGGCTTCCTGAAAGTCTTAAGACCTAAGAATCATACGTTTGTTAGGTATTTGCTGTTCGTACCTACTTCATATACACTAATTGGTATTATATTATTACTAGCTTTTGCCCGTGGCTCCGTCCGCGTAAATACAGTATCCCACAGGAACACTTTAGGTACTTTTCCGGGACAAGAAGCAGCCTATGTGTTAATAGCTTAAACTAGCATACAGTTTCATCAAAATCCGTTCAGTAGTTTTTGCTTGAAAGTGTAACAAACATCGTCGATCCATCCAACCGTCCATCCACGAATACGCGTTTATCTGTGGAACTACAGGTCGCCCTAACGACTCGTGCTACAACTATTAGTCAGATTTTAAGTCAGATAATAAACTTCTTTGACACAAAAGTTTCTTGAGACGAGATAAGGAGAAGACAATTTTAAATTCCGTAGTAGCAATCCAACAGACGAGCAAATAACTCGCAATGTCAGCTACACACAAACAAACAAATAAAACCGTCATTTGTTTAGCTCGGACAGGCAAAACGGGTTTGTTTGTCGATAGGGTTAGTGCTGTGCAACACTAGTTATAGGATAGGAGGTGTGGTTTGTCGATAGGATTAGTGCGGCACAACACTAGTTATAGGATAGGAGGTGTGGTTTGTCGATAGGATTAGTGCTGCACAACACTAGTTATAGGATAGGACGTGTGGTTTGTCGATAGGATTAGTGCGGCACAACACTAGTTGTGTAAGCTAGGAACTTACACATACGACTTTGAGCTGAGGGAAGTAGGTATATAGGTTAATGTGAGGGCTGGAGAAATCTGGGACTGACCTTATTGTTGAGCTGGTGGTTCTGTATCTGGGCGGAGGTTTCTTCTCACTACACTACACAGCTGTTGAGCGGATTATCGATAGATTTATCGCGGTTCGCCGGCGAATTTGGTATTATATTAACGAGCACAAATAAATATGCGCACACGCGTTCGCGTTCACTAGGTTTCGGGATGAGCTGAAAATGCATCCGGCGCGGAAGGGGATCTAAATGCAAGTGTTCGTCACTCTCTGACAGCGCCCCTTTCGGTCGGCCATACATCACGTAGTGATGTCCTTTGTGTTTATTCTAAACGTCGCGCTAGTGTTGGCGCGAACATCCTGGGGGGCCCGCACAGGCGGCGAGCTGAGCCCCATCCTGAGCAGAATCCAGTGGGAGCCGGGCAATCTTGCCGACAGGCCTCCGCAGCTGGCCTTGAGTCGTGTCCAAGTCCACAACTCTGATGACTCCATCCTTCCCAGGTAGCAGACGTGAGATTCTTCCCATCTTCCATTGTAGAGGAGGCAAATTGTCCTCCTTGAGCAGAACCAGTTCTCCAATTTTGGGTGGAGAGGAAGAGGAAAGCCATTTGGAGCGGATTTGAAGGGTATGGAGGTAGGACTTGGTCCAAAGGTTCCAAAAGCGCTGAGAGAGTGATTGAATGAGCTGAAAGCGTTTGAGCAGAGATATTACTCTTTCATCTAGAGTTAGCTCGGGGGGAGCTGTGAGCGGACGGCCAATGAGAAAGTGGCCAGCAGTAAGGGGCTGATAGTCCGTGGGATCGGACGAAAGTGGACTGATGGGCCGAGAGTTTAACACAGCTTCGATTCTAGTGAGCAGAGTTAAGAATTCCTCGAAAGTGAGGTGTTGCTCACCGATAACACGGTATAGAAGTTGCTTTGTGGATTTAACATTAATCTCATGGATACCTCCCATCCATTGCGCTTTAGGCGGATTGAGTAACCAAGTTATATTTTGAGTTGAGAGTTTATGAGAAATGGCGTCGTTATTGTCATTGAGAAATTGTTGTACCTCTTGTAGATGATTCCTAGCTCCTCATAATTTGTGCCACAATCCGAACGTATCAATACCGGAAGTCCGCGACGTGAGCAGAACCTTTGTAATGTTGCAATAAACGCTTCGGCAGTGAGCGATGAGACTGGTTCTAAGTGAACCGCCTTTGTAGTGAGGCAAACAAATATGCAAAAATATCCCTTAATTAACTTAGCATTACGTAATTGACTTGATTTGAGCAGAAACGGTCCGGCGAAATCTGTTGATACGTGACTAAATACGGGCTGAGGTATGACTCTATCAGCTGGCAGGTCAGCCATGATAGGTACTTCGGGCTGAGCGCGGCAACGGAAACATCTTATGCATTTAAACGTTCTGTGCCTTATAATGCGGCGGGCAGATAATATCCAAAATTGCTGACGTAAAATAGCATGTAGCGTGTCCGTGCCAGGGTGGCAGTGTATGCGATGATAGTCATCTATTATGAGGTCTACGAGCGGACTAGAACTAGGCAAAATGTATGGGTGTTGAGCATCGTATGTGAGTTCCGAACGAGTGAGTCTACCTCCTACTCTGAGGAGACCGTCCTGCGTAAAAGGCGACAGGCGTTGTAGTCGTACTGTGCAGATTCTATCGGTTTGCAGGCGGTGAATATCTTCTGCGAATGCATTCTGCTGTACAGAGCGGATCCAGAAGAGTAATGCTTCTCTACGTTCACTTACAGTTAGAGGGCCTAGTTGTCGCGAGTTTGAATTTAGTTTACAGTTACGAATGAATCGCCTCATGTAGGCAGTGACACCAGTTAGTTTTTCTAAAGAGCTGAAGCGAGTGAGCAGATCACTATCGACACCGGGTATCGAGAAATTGCATGGTACGTATTTTGGTTTGAGCCCTGGCAAGTCTTGTCGAGTATGAGCTGAAGGCATCTTGGGCCAGGTATCCTCTGGCAATTTGAGCCAAGGAGGAGACCACCATAAATCATGAGCGGAGAGAGCTTGAGCTGATAATCCTCTGCTTGCACAGTCAGCAGGATTTAATTGGGAAGGTACATGACGCCACTTAAGTGTGAGTGAATTTGAGTTAATTTTTGTTACTCTATTTGATTCAAATGTTTGTAAACGATGGGGCGGAGTTTTTATCCATGCAAGCACTATGGTACTATCTGACCAACAAACGTGATGTGTAATTGTGAGATGAGCAGACAATTGTTGGGAGACACGCAACATGAACTGAGATAATAGAGTTGCAGCAGACAACTCTAATTTGGGGATTATGAGTTTATTTTTAATCGGTGCGACTTTAGATTTAGCAATCATGAGGTGAACGTTAACAGATCCGTTGTGAGCTGATTCTTGTAAATATATCACTGCAGCAAAACCAATTTCCGAAGCATCTGCGAATCCGTGAAGTGAGTATGTTGATTTGAATTTGTGTGGAGCGATATGTCTGGGAAAATGTATATCTGAGATGTGCGGAAGATCATGATAGATGCGCTGCCAATCATCTGTAATATTATTTGGAGTGGGATCGTCCCAGTCCAATTTAGTTAACCATAACCTTTGAAGAAGTATTTTTGCGCGGAATATGACGGGTGTAACCGTTTGGGTCATAGAGAGAAGCTACTGTGCTAAGAATTGAACGTTTTGTAATGTGGGTAACTGGTGGTAATGAGATGTGATATGTAAATTCATCAGACCGGGGAATCCATCTAATACCCAAAACCTTAATTGATGGAGACTCTGCGCTGATGTCAAAGTCTTTGGGCATTTCGCATTGATCGTCTGGAAATCTTTGCAAGAGCTGAGGTGTGTTTGATGTCCATTTACTAAGTTTAAATCCACCGAGTGATAACAAATCAATGAGCTGAGTTTGGAGTGCTGATGCTTCTTCTATGGTGTCATGGCCGCAAAGTACATCATCCACGAAAACAAATTTACGCAAAATTTCGGCAGCCTGAGGATAGCGATGACCTTCATCTTCAGCTAATTGTGTGTGTCAAAAATCAAATAATGTGCGGATAGCATGATATGGACTTGAGCGCAATCCGTATGTAACAGTGTTGAGTGCATATGTGAGCAGAGGTCGATCTGGAGACGATCGCCAGAGTATGAGCTGATAGTGTCTTTGGTCTGGTCTTAAGAGAATATTTCTAAACATCATTTTTATGTCAGTGCTGAATACTATACGATGTGCGCGGAATGATATAATAATATCTACAATGTCTCGTTGAAGTGCTGGACCTGTGTGCAGGCAATCGTTTAAACTGACTCCATTGGATGACTTACAACTGCCATCAAATACTGTACGGAGTTTGTCAGTACCTGATTTGAACACGCCATGATGAGGAATATAATAATGAGGTTTATGAGTAAATGTAGACGGATGACACGGTGTCATGTGTCCTAAGTTTATGTATTCGTTCATGAATTCTATATATTTTTGTCGCAATGTGTGATCGGATTGCAACCGTTTTTCTAGATTGAGAAATCTACGTAGAGCAATAGCATGAGTACTACCTAATACGGGTGCATCTGATAAGAAGGGAAGAGTCACCATGTAACGGCCTGAATCGTCACGAATGGTGGTTGAGCTGAATATGTGTTCACATTGCTCGTGTAGCGGGTTTGAATGAGCAGAACGAGGCTGGGGTTCTTCCGACTCCCAGAATCTTTCCAGGCTTTTGCAAATATCATGAGTAGAATGAGCAGAATGTGTAGAGTGAGCCGACTGAGTATAATGAGTATGAGTAACATGAGCAGAGCCAACTTGAGCTACAGGTGAATCGCATGAGTGCTCAACGAGTCCTATGAGTGCAAAATCAAAAGTCGTGCCGAAGGCTATGGGCTTCCCCGGGCCCAAAGCAACCTTAGTACCATCCAAAACGTGACCCAAAACGTCTGAGCCTAAAATGAGATCAATGGGCGCAGGAGTATGATAAGCTTGATCCGCCAATGGAATGAGCTGATGAGCTGAGTCTTGTACAACATCTGGTATTTTTTGCAAAGGTAAATAACTTGTAACGTCTTTGAGAATATGAGCGGTAGTAGTAATAGATGGCGTGTCACGGTGTGTGGGCCTAAATGTTATTGTGACCCAACCTTTAGAATTTTGTATGTGCTGATCACCTACACCTGTAATTTTTAATGAACATTGTTTTGGTTGCAAATTAAGATTTCTAGTCATGCGCTGAGTTATGAGCGTTATCATGCTACCACAGTCCAATAAAGCCCGAGCTTTGTGATATTCTCCGCATTTATCAGATATATTTAAAACGACTGTGGGAAGTAACACTGGAGTTTTTATTGGGTTTTCTATGTGCTGAGTTGAATTTACTTGGGCTGATTCTACAGAATATTGGGCTGAACTAGATTTAGATATTTTATGAGCTGAATGTGATGCAGGTGTACTATGAGCTGAATGACATTTTAAATTATTGGGCTGATCTTCTAATTCTATGTGCTCCGTGATTGTAGGTAGTCATTGTTTTTTGTTTTGAGATTGATGAGTTGTAGACGGTGCATGATCAGACGATTGGTTGGGGTCTGATGATGATGATTGATGTGCACGCGTATGTTGTGTGTAGGCCGTGTAGGTATGTGGCTTGTCTTGAGCACGCCGGCGGGGCTGTGCACGTAAATGAGGAAGCAAATGCGCTGACGACACCGGAGAATTTGGAGTTCCGTGAGGATGAAGCGAGGTGTGGTGATTTGCACTTCCACACTCTTTGCATGAGTTTGTCGAACGACATTCATTTTCAAAATGCGGACCTAGACATTTACGACATCTGTCGTTGGCTTCTATGAAATCCCAACGACCTTGAGTGGGCTGATGATTATATTTCGGACACGCGATAAGTTTGTGTTCTGTATTCCTACAATAGGGGCAGTAGAATCGCTTGCGTTTATCTGTATTCCGGGCTGAGTACTCGCGCCGCTCTGTTCGGGGGGAGGGGGGCCAGTAGCGTTGAGGGTAATGAGGAACTGGGCTGACGTGATAGCTACTTAAAGTGTGAGCCGATGGCGAGCGCTGAGCATTACGAGGATACGCGGGACTAATTGGTCTAAAGCGTGGACTGCGCGGAGAGTTTGCGGGGGGTGTGTGTTGACGAGAGGGCCCAGTTTGTGGTGAGTAGGTAACACCGCGCGTTGCATTAGAATACTCGGTTTCGATACAGCGCGCGTGCTCCTCTAAAAAAGAAATCAAATCACCTAAGGTGGGCAGAGTGTCCGAGATGCCGTATCTTCTTTCGAACAGGGTGCGGAGCTCGCCTCGTAATTTTCTAACTACAATAGACACAAATACGTAATTACTATCCATAGGTAAACGCAGATTATTTAATGCGCTTTGTGCGGAGATGAGCGGGGTTAAAAACGTCGCGCGTATGCTTGATCGAATATGAATATTAGGTAGGCCGAGTATTATATCAACAAACCCATCTATCAGAACACGGCGGTTTTCATACCTACGTGTGAGAATATCGAGCGCGACGCTGTAATTATCATTTGTGATTTTTAAATGCGCAATCATGCTGAGCGCCTCCCCCGATAGGCAAGACAAAAGATAGTGCAGCTTAACTGCATCTGTAAGTGACGTCATGTCGTCTGTAAGACTCCTAAAAATCGTAATAAACGATGGCCAGTCCTCAAAGTGAGCTGACTTGACTCTGAAGTGGAACTTATATTTTCCGCTGCAGTTAAAATATCATAATATTCGGATAGCGCGTTCTCGTAACCGGCTGTATAAAACTTTTCAATTTCTTCTGTAACACTGCCGTCGTCTAAAATTTCGCAGTATAAATTTTCTAATTTTTGTTTCAAATTTTGTAGGTCTTTAAAACGCGCATTAAACTCCGTTTTGTTAGACTTTGAGTCACCTTTGTGTAATGCCAATGCGATCTCTCTGAGCCGACTGATAGATTTATAGTTTGCCTAAATATGGCCGCTTGCGATTTTGTAGGCATGTTTAAAAATATATGCGTGTAACTAAGTTAAATATTTAAAAGTAATGAGCGGAAAATACGCGCGCAATTAATTAAAACGCAGAAAATAGATTTTAATAATGTGCCGACAATGTATACAATTTTATCATAAAATGTGTACGAGTTAATTAACAAATGAGCTGACCGATCGCCTGATGCTAATATAGTATTAGTGTATGTTTGATGAGCGGAGATTAATGCGTTACAAGTCGTCTGTAATATTATATTAATGTCCTGAAGTTTGAATATAAACAAATCTTAGCGGGCGCGTTAGAAACAAAATAACGTAATGAAAAAAAAAAGTTGACGTTGTCATGTCACCGTAAAATAAATTGAACAAAATATTGAAAATAAATCGATAAAACCAATTTACGTGACGCCGAAAGTAAATAAATATACATGTTTAAGTATTTGCAGTAGAACCAAATATAATTTATAGCGCCCCAAGTGGGCCAAACTGTGAGTAGATATCCCAAGCAATTCTCCCATACAACTGACAAGACCCGCGACGGAGGAAGGAACAAGGCCCGCAACAGAGGAAGAAACGAGGTAACTCCGAGAAGCCGTATGCTAATTTTTTTGCGAAAAGTGAGCCAACTGTCCCACGCTCAAGCCTACATTCCCCCAGAAAATGACCATAATATAGTTCAAGGTTTTTTTTAATATTAGTTAAGCAGTTTTTTAATTTTTTGTCTATAGTTTATTCTATTATATAAGTTATCTTTTATAGTTTATCTTTACCAACCTATATCAAGCAGCCAGGATGCAGGGACCTCTAATATTTCGACCGTGTCCTTTGGAAATCTGTTGCAATGCTCCCACTGTTCCCGATATTTTAAAAGCCAGCGGGGTTTGAACATCTACGTAGGCAAATGCCACAAACAGCTTCTAACACTCATTCCCCCAATAACCAATTCACTTCCGAACCCAATTTATGAAACAAATTTCTGGCAAGAAATATCCAAATTTAAACGTTGTATACCAGTTCTAAGACGGATCCCTAGGGGTGCCAGAGTGACTGTAGCCCAGAAGCTTGCCGAGACGATACGCCACACAGTGCTGGAGAACTCGAGGCAAGCCTGGGAAAATCTACTCACCTTTCCCTACCGTTTTCTGCATATCACTAGAGATCCGCTCAACAATGCCTCCCTCACTTCAAGAATCAAAAAGAATTGTGTTTCGGACATTAACCTCAACCCAAATTTTTCTTCACATTCCACGGTCAAACATTACATCGTGAAAACTGTGGAAAATAAAATAAGTGAGGGAGACATTAAGGGTGCAGCGCGGCTCCTGTTTTCCAATGACACGGTCGCCCCCGACTGCCCAGAAACCCTCATCGCCCTGGAAAACAAACATCCATCACAATCCAATTCTTTCACAGTTTCCGATGACGCATTACCACCACTACAAACGTCGACAGACAAAGTACGCGGAGCCATCATGTCCTTTCCTCCGGGTTCAGCTGGCGGCCTCGACGGTCTCACCCCTCAGCATCTGAAGGACCTCACAAGCGGTTGCTGCGGGGAGGCCGGCGAGAAGCTCCTGCATGAACTTACGAATCTGTGCAATCTGATGCTACGTGGAGGGGTCGCATCAGATATCGTAGACATTCTGTATGGAGCTAACCTCTGCGCCTTGAGGAAGAGAGATGGTGGCATTCGTCCGATTGCTGTCGGCTCCACATACCGGCGCCTTACAGCCAAACTAGCTTGCAAATCGGTAACTTCCCTCGCGTCATACTTCCAGCCAAAACAGCTCGGTTTTGCCTGCAAAGGAGGTTGTGAGGCCGCCGTTCACTCTTTCAGGACAGCTATCCACAATCAAGGCGATGATGTGTTTCTGAAGGTCGATATCAAAAACGCTTTCAACTCAGTTGACCGAGGCGCCTTGTTGGCCCAAATTAAATCTAAAGCACCTGCCATTTTACCATTTATGCTCCAGTGTTACAACGACCCCACCAAACTCATTTACAAAGACCACCTCATCTCATCCGAAGTGGGCTGCCAACAGGGCGACCCTCTAGGTCCAGCAATCTTCAGCCTTGCTATACACCCGGTCATCGAGCTTCTAGATTCAAAATTTAATGTTTGGTATTTGGATGATGGGACCCTTGGAAGCGATGCACCCACTGTACTATCAGACTTCCGCACTCTGATCCGCGAGTTCCAAAAAATAGGTCTGCAGCTGAACCTAGGTAAGTGCGAACTTTTTGTGCCAGACAGTTGTGGGGATAGAAACGCGATTATATCCAGCTTTAAAGAAATAGCTCCACAACTATCTGTCATTGACAAGGATTCGCTCTTCCTTTTGGGCTCACCTATTTTAGACGAATCTCTCCCGGACTTCTTAGATAACAAATTACAAAATTTTAATGAAACTTTAGACCGCCTCCTCCAAATTAACTGTCACATGGCCTTTACCCTAATCCGTTTTTGCATTTTCGTACCTAAATTGACATATGTCTTACGGTGTTGTCAACTGTGAAAGTTCCCTCAACTTCTCAAACAGTTGGATGATACCATAAGACAAACGCTCTCCACTATTTTGAATACCAATTTCGATGACCGCGCATGGACTCAGGCAACGCTTCCAGTTAGGTTCGGTGGCCTGGGTGTTCGAAAGCCCTATGACATATCGCTTCCGGCCTTCTTGTCCTCAGTCCACGCGAACCATAGTCTTATCTCCAAAATACTACATCACCCATCCTACTCCAATACAGTTACCTTTCTGGACGAGGCCAAGGACGCCTGGAGCGTAACTAGTGCTTGTAGCGAATTGCCTGACAATACTTTTTCCCAAAGGCTCTGGGACGAGCCACTCTGCAGACTGGTACGGAATAATCTTCTTAATACGTCCTCCAGTCCTGTGGAGCAGGCTCGCCTCTTAGCTGCGGAGAAGTGGGAGTCGGGCCTTTGGCTACAAGCATTACCGTCACCCAATACGGGCACATTGCTGGATCGAACAGCTTTCCGGTTAGCTAGTTCCCTGCGTCTTGGCACCCCCCACGTCGTCCCCCATCGCTGTGTTTGTGGTGCAAATGTGGACAGCCTCGGACACCACGGGCTGTCCTGTCAACGAAGCGCCGGCCGCATCTCCCGACATCACTGTCTGAACGATCTCATCCGTCGGGCTCTTGTCACCGCCGGAGTGCCAGCTGTGCTGGAACCCTCTGGTTTGGCGCGCGACGATGGCAAAAGACCAGACGGTATGACCCTGGTCCCTTGGAGAGTGGGACGGGCTCTTGTATGGGACGCTACTTGCGTCGATACACTTGCTCCGTCCCATGTCCAGGGCACCTCGAGTTCTGCAGGTGCGGCCGCCAATCAGGCGAAAAACCTCAAGCGGCGCAAATATGAGAACCTTAGTGAGGATCTCATATTTGAACCGTTTGGGGTTGAAACCTTAGGTACATGGGGTCTGGGTGCGCACAAACTTTTCGGCGAAATCTCCAAAAAACTCATTGAGGCCACCCGAGACCCCAGAGCCGGCACCTACCTGGCCCAGAGAATAAGTATCGCAATCCAGCGAGGAAACTCTTTGAGCCTTCTAGGTACTCTGCCTGGTGGGGATGACCTGGGAGATTTCTTTTTTTTGTAGCATTTTAAGTTTTGGAGTAGTTATTATTTTTTTTTTAGTACTTACCTACTTTTATGGTACAATTGATTTTGTTATCATAACTGATAAAATGTATATCATATTGTAGTATTAGTGAGTTTAATAAACGTATATGATTAATATAAAAAAAAAAAAAAAAAAAAAAACGTAATGAAAACAATGTAAGTAGGTATGAGCAGATTCAATCTCAATAGTGTGCCGACTTATTCAAAACAGCTGTAACGTAACACCTATAATATATTTGTATAAACACAGAACGTCGATAAGAATTCTTATTTAAAACAGCTGTAACGTAACACCTAATAATATTTTTGTATAGACACAGAACGTAGATAAGATATGAATTCAATGTGAAGGTCACTATTTATTCTATGAAGAATACCTAATTGAGAATGAATGTAACAGCTGTTGTTCGCACGGGCGCCGTGTAGGTACCTATTACCTACAGAATGCACACAAATCAAGTTTTCTGTACCGAAGCGAGCCGACGATGTTTGGTATGGGCACTTGAGATGTTATGCAACCCGTAACTATTAAAATAATGCTAAGTTAATTAATATTGTATTTTAAAATTTGAGAATATGAAGATATAAACGTTATATATAGATAAAATAATTCAAACTTAGTAATGCAACGACGATTTACAATTCTGTTATGAGCCGAACGTAATTCATAATACTTACTAGTTATTACTTATTTTATATGCGAATCAAACATTAAAATATTTTGTAAGTAATTAAGAGCTGAGAAAATTATATGAGATATTATTGGCACAAATTATGTATTAGGTACGTTAGGGAAGTTCTGGAATGTTCGAATTCTTTGTTCGACAATAAGCCGACAACCTACCCACAATTTTTTTTTTTTTTGGGTTTTTCCTATGAATTTATGGGCCGAAATATGCACAAAATAATTTAAATAATTAACATATAGGTTAATATCAAAGTACAGAATAGGGGTTTAATGTTAAATGTGCCGAATTGATAATGGGAATGGACTGTAACTTGGTTTTAAAATGGCGGGGCGGCCTGGCCAGAATTAATTGGACAAAATATAAATAATCGAGCTGATTTTATGTGCAGAATTGGGCGGAGTGGAACTGTAGGTGCTGGTTCTAATCAGGCCCAACGCCGGTAATAGGGAGAAGGGCTTCACGAAGGCTCGATGGACCAAGAAATGTGTAAGCTAGGAACTTACACATACGACTTTGAGCTGAGGGAAGTAGGTATATAGGTTAATGTGAGGGCTGGAGAAATCTGGGACTGACCTTATTGTTGAGCTGGTGGTTCTGTATCTGGGCGGAGGTTTCTTCTCACTACACTACACAGCTGTTGAGCGGATTATCGATAGATTTATCGCGGTCCGCCGGCGAATTTGGTATTATATTAACGAGCACAAATAAATATGCGCACACGCGTTCGCGTTCACTAGGTTTCGGGATGAGCTGAAAATGCATCCGGCGCGGAAGGGGATCTAAATGCAAGTGTTCGTCACTCTCTGACAGCGCCCCTTTCGGTCGGCCATACATCACGTAGTGATGTCCTTTGTGTTTATTCTAAACGTCGCGCTAGTGTTGGCGCGAACACTAGTTATAGGATAGGAGGTGTGGTTTGTCGATAGGATTATTGCGGCACAACACTAGTTATAGGATAGGAGGTGTGGTTTGTCGATAGGATTAGTGCGGCACAACACTAGTCCTTTAAAGGAGGTGTGGTTTTTAAATTGTCTATGTCTGTGCCAAATTTCATCTTAATCGGCTCAGTAGTTTTGGAGCCTATTCAATGCAAACAAGTAAACAACATCTTTCCCTTTTATAATACCAGTATAGATAGATCCCCGCGATATCGTGCGCGCATAAGGCGATCCCGCCGGAACTGTACATTTTGCCGTGATAAAAAGTAGCCTATGTCCTTTCCCGTGGTCCTATATCTGTACCAAATTCCATCAGAATCAGCCCAGTAGTTTCAAATGCAAACAAACAAACAAACTTTTTCTCTTTATAATATTAGTATAGATATAAATTATGCTATGTAACCACCCAGGACTGAGACGTTTCTTAAAATTGGGGGCCCCCTAAATCACGGGTTGTCTCTGCTTAGCAGATCGACAAGGACATCAGGACGTGACTTGAGTGCCACTTAACTTTTTAATTATAATTATAAAAAAAAAACTTTATTTCATGAAAATTAAAAAAGAGTGAGTGTGTGTATGCAGCAAAGTAAGTAAGTAAAGTAGCTCTACGAGAAGCCTTCAGATCTGATAACTTGTGTGTGTGCGTGCGTGCGTCGCTTGCGTGCGTGCGTAGGGTTACCAGGGGCCCAATTCTCGCACCTCGAAACTAGGTTCGGTTATCAGTCTGTCCCGCTCACGCGCGCATGATTTGCCACCTATGCAAATGAATCAGCGTGTTAATCGAACCGAGATTCGAAGTACGAGAATTGGCGCCCAGGGGTTGAAATCGAAAAGGCGGTTGCAAGTGTTAAAGAATCCTGATTGCTGTTAAAAAATCCGGTCTTTGGTCGTAAATAAAACTCAGTAGATTATAACTACGTTTTATTATCGTTTATCACAATATTATTAGTACTTAAATAGTCACACAATATAGTTTTAAACACCTGACTGACCTGATAAGTACAAACTTATATTTCTGTCCACTAGCGACTGCAGCTTTCAAAAAAATTTTTTTTAATGAAATTTCACTATTGACTATTTATTGACATCCGGGCGGAGTCCGGTCTATATCCTTAAAATCCGGTCTAGACCGGATTTATCCGATCAGATGTTAACCCTATGCGTGCGCGCGTGCGTGCATTTAAGGCCGTAGTTTCAGCTCAACTTGCGCAATGTCAAATTTATTGGAAGACGTATATAGTATAGGAACTTGTATAGCAGGAGACTAATAAATACATACTCAAGCGAAATGTTCTCACAATTATGACAAACGCGTCATAATATTAAGTCTACGGAACAGCAAACAAGTTTTGACGTGATAACTTCTTATAAATCAATGAACGACGGCTGCACGCACGAAAAATTGTCACGTTCCGCCTGATTGTCACGTTCCGCCTGAGCCGAGCGTGCGAGCGAGTGCGCGGAACAAGCGATGGAGAGGCACGATCGGCCTAAGCGTTCGGCTTGTGATGACGTTATCATTCCTTTGTCGTTAACATTCAATTAAATTTGCGTATATGGGTCGTAATTCAAGTTGCAGTACGAATTGGATAGATATTTCAAATAAAACCACAAGAAAAAGCCACCGCTTAGATTTATTGACTCAGCATTGCACTGTCTGTCCGTCGGTCGTCGAAGTCTGAACCAATAAACTCGATTTCTATAACGAAGTCATGGTATACGATTCAATTGATCCCATAAATAAATGATACAAAATACAATAATCTTAACTTCTCAACTATAAGACGTTTATATAATTTGTATCATTTCACTATTATTATAAAGTAACCCCCTTACAAATAAAAACATTTACACAATGGATAAGCTATACAATGTTTTGTCCTTGTCTGCCAAGAGACTTTTCCGAAGTATCAGACGAGGACAAAACATTGTATAGCTTGTCCGCTGTGTAAATATTTTAATTAGTACGAGGATAAAAGTACTAGATGTACCCGACAGACGTTTCTTGTCTTAATTTTGAACTGAAATAAATAAATACCAACAGTTTCTTTACTAACATCTCTTACTACTTTTGGGGCCATTTACTAAAGTAAGCTAACAACCTATTTCCATACCATTCCGAATACACCTGCAAAGTTTCATAGAAATCGGTCAAGCCGTTTCGTAGGAGTTCTGTGACGAATACTTTTTTAAATAAGACGTCTGTGTAAACACCTTTAAAAACCCACTGGACATAATATAATATGTTGTTGAAGTTTTGTTAAAGAGATACATACGATACATGAGACGTTGGGAAGATGGGCTGCTTTCTGTCGCAGAAAATATCTGAGTTAAAATGAGTATGGACTATTTTGAAAGCAGTAATGAGTGATTGGTATAATTGATAGCTATAATTAATTTTTAACCACGGCCTCATAGAAAACCGGCCAAAAATAACACTTGTTCCGAGAGTTCCCGAGCTCCAAGGAAGATTTGGGGTACTTATTAGTACCGCACATGCACTCCTCCGGTGTATCGGTGTATCCATGTCCGGTGGTTATCGCTTGCCATCAGATGATCGTTTTGCTCGCTTACCATTATTATTCCATAAAAACCGGCCAAGTACGAGTCGGAGTCGCGCACGAAGGGATGGGAGGGTGGCCCGTACAAAACGGGAAAAAACATGGGAATGAATATTTATTTTATTTTGTTTTGAGAAATACATTATCTGTGAAAATTTCAACTGTCTAGCTAACACGGTTAAGGAGATATAGCCTGGTGACAGACGGACGGAATGCGAAGTCTCAGTAATTACCCGAATACGGCGAAGCCAAAAGGAAGAGTGATGATTTTGGCAGTCTATGTATGTATGTATGTTTGTTTGTTACTAAACTACTGATCCGATTTTAATGAATGAGGTGTCAATACATTCGTAATAATAGTCCGGGTAACATAGGCTATATAATTTACGTTGTTGGGTTATATTTTTTTATAAAAATTGTAGTTATAGGGTTCCGTTTTGCCCTTTGGATACGGAACCCTACAAAGCGCCCGTAACGCCCTGACTCTTCAACTATATTTTAACTCCGAATAGTATTGTACACTTACTCTGTGGATAACATTTTAAAGTCGTATATAAAATGATAAATTTTAACGTCCACCCATCAAACGGTCAAGTGTGTCCGGTAAGCGCATTTTTATACAGCACTTTATTTTATAGCAGATACCTTCAGATGTGCTGATACAGAGAATTCTCGATATTATAGAGTTGCTTTGAGAAAGTTGAATTTGAACTGCACGACCAGACATGAGCCAGTGCGTAGTGATATTATACTCAGTGCCTTGGATTTGAACAGAAGCGATATAGGCATATTTCACAGAATTTTGTCGCAACCAAATGATGCGGAACAAAGGTTTCGCTCAAATTAATGGCACAATTATAAGAGTTAGGTGCAAGATTAGGTTACGATGGGGCTGACTTACGCTGTGCGTCAAAAGTCCCCAAATATATTTTTAAAGGAAAAAAATATATATTATTCTATCTAAAGGGCCGAAATTGAGATCAATATCATTATAAAATGTAACGCCTATGTGAAAAATTTCTTGGAATAATCGATTCTTATTCTTGTTTGAACCAAGAGCTTATTTAAAAGATAAATAAACTTTTTTTTTGACTGCTAATTATAATACAAATTGATAATCTGGGTATCTCAAAATAATTGTGCGTTTTGTCTAGAAAAAAACGGAACGATTTCTAAATGATTTGAAAATTTGTGTGTATCCAAATTTCAAAGTGGTTAAGTGGCTTTTCGTGAATTTGAAATAAATATGCAAAACTATAGACGTATATATTATAGACGAGGCATGAGGAGGCAAAAACTGCCCCTACTTAAATGGGCCCACTTTTGGGTTTGTTTGGGACCATTTTGACATTTGAGGTACCTATAGTGAAATCAAGATGGCGTAACTTTTTCGTGTATGAAGACCTGTTCTGTCAAATGTACATCATAGGCCTATCTTTAGTTTTGAAATATTTGCGCAAAACACAATGATATATCTGTAAACTATTTCCTTCTCCTTCATAGTATAGATTTTATAGGAACCCTATAAAATTCGTAGCATTGCGTAACAGCCTGAAATATAGTCTACGTTTTATAGAATACATTTGTTCATTGCGTAACAAACATCCATAATATCGTTACACAAATCCGCGGGCTTATTACGTATCTTGCAAAAGCTAAGCAATCGCAAAAATTGCCAAATTTTTGCTCCTAAAGCTTGCAGAAGCAACCTAGCGACAGTGCTACCTCGACCGAGCAATCGAGGAACTATAGATTACATCAATCGTTCGATCCCTTCACTACTGTCTTGCTTTTCGTATTGCGTAAGACTTTTGACAGCAAAGTGAAAGCAATCAGCGAGCGATTTGAACTGTCAGTTAGCAATAACAAAAAAGGTGATTTTTTCTCGATTGCTTGTCTATCGCGGAGTGCTTAGTGGTATTTAATGTGTATTTTTAAAACAATTGGAAGCTTACGTGAAGAAGAAAGAAGAGATCCAGCAAGCTCAGGCACTGGAACTGTCTGACTCGGAGTTATGGGCAAGATCATTACACTGGTTTTTCACAGCTTCTTTTTGACCTTGACCCAAGGCCACTACTCTGGCTATTGCAGGATGTTCGACAAGGAAATCCAGTGACGCCTCCAATTGGTCATTCGATACTCTGTTCGACATTGCTGAAATACCGAAGATTTATTTAAGAAAATAAAATTTATTGCATCTATTTCACTATCAACAAACAGTACTTACTTTGCGAGATGTAAAGTTATTTCGTTCTCGAAACAAGCACAACTAACGTAAACTGCGAACACAGAGTTTTTCATGCATACCAATGCATGAAAAACATGAATGTGATAGAATATTTTAAAACCAAATGTTTCCACTTGAAATTCGGCCCCAAACCATTTTTGGGCCGAATTTCAAGTGGAAACATTTTCAATCAAAACAATTTCAATTCCATCATTCTATCATTTCTTATAAGTTTTTTCATGAACTAAAACAATATGGAAGCACTTGTAAACATTCCATTAATAGTTCCTATGATTGCTACTAAATTGTTTTTGGCGCTAGTGTCGTAGCAAAAATTAAGCAAATGTACATTCAAACAACAGGTAGGTAACAAACGCATAGGTAATAATACGATTTGTTTGACGTTCAGCAATAATCGATTGCGTCTATCGCGCATGACTGCAAGATTTTTGCTAATCGCTATTTTTACTTATTACGGCGGCCGTATGTGCGTGCGTGTGCACAGTGCGTGACTTCCGCATCTGTGCCACCGCATTTATTATTGTCTGTGGCTGGTAGCATCGCGTGCTGTCGTTAGTGAAGGTCATAGTGCTGTGCCGTGTGCGATATCGATATACGATATTTTTGCCAGAATATAGTCGACTCTTAGAGCATAATTCGATATATGATATCTTTGACATATTGTAGTTGACTCTAGGACTATAATTTATTACAAGCAATTGCATTTAATGGATACAACTTAAGGCCTTCTGATCTAGGCGACCGCGACACGAGACTGCGACCCGCGACCGCGACTAGCTAACCAGCCAATCAGGTTCTCTTGCTGCGCTCACCGGTCGCGCGACGCGGGTCACGGGGATTGTTTAATGCTCCATATAAATTAAAACTAAGCAGTCATTCCGCGATCCTATTTTGGTCTCGGGCTGCGGTCTCGCGTCGCGCGTCACGTGCATCGGAATGCTACCTTTACAGCTTATACTGTATAGGGATCGTGCGTGAAATATAGAGGCAGCACTACTGTCGAAGTGAGCGCTCTCTGGTGTTTCATTGGTGAACATAGTGGTATCAAAACAAATATTTAATAACATTAACAAAAAGTTATAACTATGGAAAAAATAAGAAAATATGGATTTAAACCAATAGTCAATAATATAATACATGGCCAGAACGATGAGAAAGGCAAAAAATTATTAAAATCAAATTGTTGAATAACTTAATACCTCATCTTGAAAAGTTTTATTTTACCCAATACATACAAAATTATACGCCAAAGACTCAACTAAGTAACAATACATTTATGATTATCATTAGTACATTACTTTTTAGATATTAATTATAAAATGACCTAAGAATAATTTTGCATTCGACCGAATTCGAATGGCGGTATTGAGAAAATGTTATAGTACTTGTTATCTCTAGGACTGTTGAGATTTTAAAGTTGCCTAAAATTATTTTTATTATTAACTTAATTTTATACTAATCGTAAGAAATTATTTTTTGTACTTATTCATTACGAAAAGTTTTATAAATGTTATCTTTGTTAAAAATATTTAATATTACAAGCAAATAATATATTATACAAATATTTATCATTTATGAGTCTGTACTTACCTTATGTAAGTTATGATAAAACAGAGAAATAATAAACATTAAATTTGAAATTATTTAAGAAAATAAAACCTTTCTTTTTGGTAAACAATTAATTAGTTTTTATTTAATACAATTAGAAATTTTATTCAGTTTTTACAATTATATGAAAAAGGCTTATTTTTCAACTTCTTTTTCTTTAAACAATGGCTTCTGTACATTTACCAAAGCACAAATAACAAAAACAATTTCATCAATATGAGGAAATAATGAATTTGGTACTTTTGATAGAATTCTAAAGTCCTTAATTCGTTGATTTACTCGTTCTATATGTATCCTCACAGAAGCAATGTTGTATGTTTCGTGAACTTCTTCAGGGGTGAATTGATCTTTGTGGCCAAAAGAAGGCATGATAAAAATAGCATTTTTGTTTTCGACTTGTTTTTATCTGGGGTATTTTATCCCAGTCTTTTGGATTTTCTCTGAAATCAAAGAAAATAAATAAAATGTTAAGTCATAACTATAAGATAACTGTCACGAATGTTTGAAATTTCATCAATTAAATGATAAATTTTTACATATGTCGTATTTAAATGTTATAATTTTAGTGAATGGTGCAGTCCATTTTTAAATTTTTAAATTAATATTGTACTAACACGTAATTTTTCACTGCATTTATACACTGTTTACGTTTTACTATTTTCCATGAGGCTCCTAACACGCTCTCTGGAAATTTATAAAATTTCACTTCCACACTGAATCCACGTTTTCGACGTGATGTATTATTACATATAAGAATACAACAATTTTTTCTCGATGCTGGCATTATTTAAAACAAATAAATATATTTTATTTATAATTATTAAATACATGATCCCAACTGTTTTGGATACTTGACACTAGTTGGCGTAACAGTCTAGAAGCACGATCCCCATACCATAATTATAATTTTAAGATACAGAAGATTTCTACATATACAGCAGTTTTATTGCCGTCAGCTCACACCGAACGAGACGCGACGCGACTTGGCGCTGCATTTTTAACATATCGATTCAAAATAGTATATAAAGTTCAATTTTGAATCGCTATCTTAAATTGCAGCGCCACGACGTAGTGCGTCTCGGTGTGAACTGACGCTAACAACTAGCATATCAATGTTTTGCTTAATAATTTCGAATGTAAGGGCCTTCTCACACGAAGCACAACCATACCACACCGACGCGACGAAATAAATAAATAAATAAGTAAATCATTTACAATTAAATCCAATACAACACAAAATGCATTCTTTTACAAAAATAAAACAACCAAAAGCAAAAGTAAGAAAAAAAAGAAAAAGCAAAAACAATAACTAACAGTAACAATACTAAAACAAGATATAATACATATATATAAAAAAAAAAAACAAAGTATTCTTTTAAATCTAAAAACAAGTGGCAGTGAAATGCCTAAGAATTGGAAATGGGAACTTTTCTTGAATCTTCTCTGAATTGAAAGGGAGGGATAATTCTTCAGGATATGACGGCGACTGTTGGCGCTATCCCTGGTATTCCGTGATCCCCTATCCCCATGATACGTAGGTAATTGTATAAAAGTTCTGAATTAGAAATACGGACAAGCTGTGGACCACATCGCGACCACCAGCGACACCGAGGTTTTTTACCGGTAATTCTCAAACATCGACATTGTGTCCGTTCCACAACGCAACCACAATCAGCCTTGTGGAACTTTTATTTTTTATTTTTATTTATTTGGAAAACATACAGTGATATATATAAACATCTTAAATACAATATAAATTCTTAACACTATTAACAGGTTTCACAATTATATACTAAATAACAACACATGCTTTTCTCATGTAGGTATGAAGAAGAAGCATGTGTAGTATACAAAACAGTTTGTCAATATGATTAACCAACAGTTGAGAAACAGCCTCAAATCATTGCTTAGAGATTAACTTTTAGTAGCGTTAACTGAACAGTTAAATAAATCAAGGTCGTGAGCTTACTTAAGTCGTTATAATGGGAAGTATAGAGAGGAAAAGGAGTATAGAGAGGGTTATAGGATGAGGTTCTGGAGGATCGTGACGGGACTTTTAAGTTTATTTTGAAAAGGAGAAGAGGAGAATCTATTTTTTGCTGTGCTATTTTCAGTAGAATCGAGATGTCAGCTATTCGATGTCTGTAGTATAAAGGTAGAAAATGGTACCTTCTGCATCTCGACTCGTAGTTAGTATCAAATGTCCCGCACGTAGATTGTAGAAATCTCGTAAATCTTCTTTGAATGGACTCTAGCCGGTTGATATGGGTGCTGTATTGTGGGTTTCATATTTGAGAGCAATACTCAAGGACGCTGTGAACAAATGAGCAATTAAGGATCTTCAGGATATTTTTAAATTGAGAGCTCATTCTTATGACAAAACCCAGTAACCTATTAGCTTTAGAAACAATGTAGTCTAGGTGCTTAACATATGTTAGTTTACAATCTCAACAAATCGTGAATGACACCCAGGTCTCAAATCTCGGAAACTTTTTTTAGCTTCTGTTCCTTCAGGAAGAAGGAGAAATTATACGTGTGGGAAGGCCCTAAGTAAGGGTTATATTATTATTATAGTCATATTTATATAGTTATATTATAGTCTATTCGCTTTAAGAAGGCAGTGAATGGTGCGTATGCATATGTTAAAATAGCTTACTTTAATTAATGTGAACACGGTTCATGCGTCATTGGTCAATTTTGTTTAATCATGTGCTTAACTTTGGGCTCCTGCTTGTTACTTGTTGTTGTATGCTCGCCGCCTTGGTTTTCGCTCCTACTACTATTATAATACTGGCATGTCAAGCCTATAATCTCGGATAGTCAGCACGGGTTTGTTAATAATAGGTCGACCACCACAAACATGATATCCTTTATTAATAGTCTAATGGATTCAATCGATAGTCAAAATTGTGTGGACGTAATATACACAGATTTCAGTAAAGCATTTGACAGAGTTTCCCACGACGTGCTTGTGATTAAGCTGTTTGGATTTGGTTTTGGAGGTTCTACGCTAAGTTGGCTAAGATCATACATATTGCGGAGAACTTCAATTGTAATTGTGATTTGTTTTGCATTTGACACTTTTCCTACTCTGTCCGGAGTTCCACAGGGTTCTAGACTCGGTCCATTACTTTTCAATATTTTTATTAACGATATTACTACGTGTTTCATTTATACCGATTTCCACCATTTTGCAGAAGACTTTAAAATTGTTAAAACTATTAACTTACTTCAGGACATGCTTGAGCTACAGAGCGATCTGAAGAACTTAACTGTCTGGTGTAAAAAAAACACAATTAATTTAAATACTAGCAAATGATATCACATGCGTTTCTCGCACAAAATTAAAGTTTCTCATCCTACAGTATACAAAATAGACAATAGTCCTTTACTGGTTTTAGTTTTGCAAGTTCAAGAAATACGTGTCCTTGGTATAATTTTAGACCCAAAATGCAGATCAAGAGACGCGTAGATAATATTGTTTCCCTTAGCTTGGAAACCTTAGGTTTTATTAAACGCAATGTTACTAATTTTCACAACCCCTATACGATTATAACTTGCTAGAGTATTGCAGCCCTGCTTGGAACCCTCATTATGCTTTTTATTCTAATCATATTGAACGCGTACAAAAACGATTTCTTTGGCACATTTCATTAAAGCATGGTTTGGCAAAAAAAATACCTCACTATAAAGACAGGCTTGATTTCTTTGGGATGGAGTCGCTGTCTGGTCGTAGGAAATACCTAGATATAACTTTCCTGCACAGACTTGTAACCGGTGTCATTGATAGCAACATACTTCTGAGCCAAATAGCAATCAATGTTCCAAATCGTTTTCCTAGAAAAAATAAATACAAGCCATTCCACATTAAGCTAGCTAAAACCAATTTGGGACAATTTGAACCGCTTAGGAATTCTCCGCATTCGCGCAGGAGGGGTATTATGAGATCTTGTAAAGTAAGGCCAACGAGACGAGACAAAAAACGTAAATAAACGGACCACTACTAAGTTGCATTATGAAAGTGAGTTAATATTATATCTGTCCTTATCACTCGTATGGAATAATGACGTCAGTTGGTCGAGGACAGCTGTCGTAGCGTGTTTCGTGGTACAGGAAAGCGGCCAGTGCCGCAGTTGTCAACATTTGGTCCGCCAAACAATTGTGAACAAGTTCATTCCTGTTTGGATTGCGTTCGAAGTGATACATATTTTTTCGTCTCCGTATTTACTTGGTTTTTTGTTGTTATTATTCCGTTTCGGTTAGTTTTATTTTTGATTTTTGCTGTTATTGTGAGTGCTTAGTTGTTGATTTTAATTATGGAATCACAGCCTGGCGGTAATAAAAGTCGAGGACAATTTTTATAGCAATATTGACAACATGATTCATAATACAATAGATAGTTTTATCATAAACACAGCTGACTCGGACTCTTCCGACGAATCATCTTTGTCTAGTACAGACGACAGCGATTAAAATTCGAACTTTATAATAATTTATTCAAATAAAAATATTTTGAACCCCTAAAAATTTGTTTACATTCTTTATCTCGTCTCGTTGGCCTTACTTTAGCAGTATTACTTTAACATTACTTTTAGATTTCGCGCAAATTAAAAATATCTTTTTGTCTATATAAATAGAGATCATGCTTGCTTATATGAAATTCAAAAGTAATGTTAAAGTAATACTGCTACAAGACCTCATAATACCCCCCCCAGGTCACGTTATTACGTGTCATATAATAGCGATTCTTGTATACTATCTGATAAGTTACGCAAGTATTCATTTAGAATAAAATTAAAATCCATTGATGTATCAATTAAAACCTAGCTCTTTGCATACAACATACGCCAAGCAAACTACATATTATCATAATGTTTTCTAATGTTATTTTTAGTTTGTAACCCTACCTAGTCGCATCTCTGTTTTCACGTTTTTTCTATCTCTCTCTGAAACTACTTTATTTTTGTTTCTTGTCATAAATTCATTTTTTTGGGATTTAACTTGTGTAAAGTGATTGCATGCGGTCCACACCGCCGGACACCTGTCATTAAGATTGCATATAAATGTAGGTTGCTTAGATTTTTCTAAAATTGTAATAATTGTATTTCCTTTTTGGTGTGTCCAATAAATAAATGTGAAAGTTTGTAAGGATGGATGTTTGTTACTCTTTCACGCAAAAACTACTGAACGAATTGCGACGAAATTTGGTGTGGTAGTTTAGGCTCTGGATTAAAACATTGCACTGGGACACTAACATTCTCGTCGGATAGCAGATATATTTACGCGGACGGAGCCGCGGGAAAAGGCTAGTCAGGGTGGTGACACCAGTGATACAGCAACACGTACATTGAAGCTTCTTTATTTACGTGTAATACGATACATAACAGACACGCATAAGACACACACGTGTACATTTAACACAGCCCCCTGGCTAACTAAATTAAACAGTCTTAGCAATCAAAGCTACTGTCATTTTGACATTTGACATTATACACTTTTTATTAGTACATTAATATGCAACACTTTTTAACCGACTTCCAAAAGGAGGAGGTTAATCTATTACGACTACAGTGTGAGTGTAATGTAACATGGATTATGGACGATAACTGGTTGTTTTAAACGAGAAAGTATATAAAATATTCTACGAACCGCCCATAAACTGAATGTTGTCAAATTATTAGTTTAATTTACTCGATCGAACTCGATCGATCTTTTTATCCAATCAGCCGTTTTGTCTTAGTAAAGGCCAATGTAGATGTAGAAAAAATGTAGATTTAAGGATAACAATATATTGATCCAGCCCACCACTTAAGTGTGAAATATCTTAAAAAAGATAATTTTTCACAAAATCGTCATCATCACTACCGTCCATACTATAACTAAACACCATTTCTCAGAATTAACGTCCATATTCCATTATACTTTTATTGAATCATAAATGAATCGTCTTGATTTCATAAACTGATTTTTGGAGTTCGGACCAATAAAAGCGGTCAAACACGTTGATTTGACGTTCATGAGAATACCGTTTTGCAGTTTGAACGTATCGGGACTGGATTATAACTATTATTGCAGGATTTAATTAGCAGATTCGACCTTCTGGAGCAAGACGTGCCCTCATGGCTAGGAATTAGGTCGTAACCACTGTACCTAGCTAGTTGGCCCTAATTAAAACAAGTGAATAAGTGTTCAATTGTGATTTAAGTAGTTAAGTCTAGTATTATATATTATACTTTAAATGAGCGATCCTTGTTTGACGGCCTCTGTGGCTCAGTGTTTAGCGCGTCGGCGTTCAAATCGGAGGTCGCAGGTTCGAATCCCGCCGAGGGAACAAAAAGTTTGCAATGTTCCTGGGTCATGGATGTGTATTAAATTTGTGTACCTATAATATAATAAAAATCTTAAATATATGTGTAGTATACGAGCATTACATATAGGTACTTCCCCTTGTTTGGTCCCCGTAACACAAGTTCTTCGGATACTTAGCACGGGGCCAGATTGACGTGGTGTGAAGCGTCCATAGATATTATTATTCTTGTATATCTCTTGTATATATCTCGGAAACGGCTGCAAGTATTTCCATAAAATTTAGTTTGCAGGAGATTTGGGGGAGGAAAATCGATCTAGCTAGATATTATCCCTGAAAACTGCACATTTTGTAGTTATAAGTTTTCTTTTGTCGTGAAATATTATAATATCAATATTTTTGACCCTATTAATGTCAGTCATTGATTGTTGCGTTGTTGGCAAATTGGTGTCTCGGGTTCTCATCCCGCTCAGACGAATATGTTTGTGATTTTTAACAAATATATTATATAGAATAAAATACAATTTCTTTGATTTTACACATTGTCATTTAAATAATAATATTTTTAATACTTTTTAGGAACTACTTGAAACATTTACAGACTATAAAAGTACTAAAAAGAAAATGAATACTAGAAAAACGTAAAAAGCTAGAATAAAAAGAAATCTCCCAGGTCTTCCCCACCAGGCAGAGTACCTAGAAGGCTCAAAGAGTTTCCCCGCTGGATTGCGATAGGGCTCTTTGGGCCAGATAGGTGCCGGCTCTGGGGTCTCGGCTGGCCTCGATTAGTTTTTGGAAATTTCTCTAAAAGGTTTGTGCGCACCCGGACCCATGAACCTAGTTTTCAACCCCAAATGGTTCAAATATGAGATCCCCACTAAGGTTCTCATATTTGCGCCGCTTGAGGTCCTCCGCCTGATTGGCGGTCGCACCTGCAGTACTCGAGGTCCCCTGGACATGGGACGGAGCAAGTGTATATACGGAAGTAGCGTCCCATACAAGAGCCCGCCCCTCTCTCCAAGGGACCAGGGTCATACCGTCTGGTCTCTTGCCATCGTCGCGCGCCAAACCAGAGGGTTCCAGCACAGCTGGCACTCCGGTGGTGACAAGAGCTTGCATCACAAACGCAGCGGTGGGAGACGACGTGGGGGGTGCCGAGACGCAGGGAAGTGGCTAAACGGAAAGCGGTTCGATTCAGCAATGTTCCCGTATTAGGTGATAGTAATGCTTGTAGCTAAAGGCCCGACTCCTACTTCTCCGCAGAGAAAAGAAGCCAGCCTGCTCCACAGGACTGGAGGACGTATACGGATATATGGAATAATCCTCTTAAGATTATTCCGTATCACTCTGCAGAGTAGCTCGGAGTGTCAGAGCCTTTGGGAAAAAGTATTTCGGGCAATTCGCTACAAGCACTAGTTGCGATCCAGGCGTCCTTGGCCTCGTCCAGAAAGGGTATTGGAGTAGGATGGGTGCTCTAGTATTTTGAAGATGAGTCTATGGTTCACGTGGACTGAGGACGAGAAGGCCCGATATGTCGGAAGGTTTTCGAACGCCCAGGCCACCGAACCTTACCGTTGCCTGAGTCCATGAGCGGTCATCAAAATTTATGTTCAAAATCGTGGAAAGCGTATATCTTATGGTTATCATCCAACTGTTTGAGAAGTTGAGGGAACTTCCACAGTTGACAACACCGCAAGAGATACGTAAATTCAAATTATATATAGCAATATTTAGTGTTACACCTCTGTTACACCTCTGCAATTGGTCGTGCTACTATTTGCCCGCGGTAAGCGACTGTTACACTTCTGCAATTGGTCGTGCTACTATTTGCCCGCGGTAAGCGACTGTTACACTTCTGCAATTGGTCGTGCTACTATTTGCCCGCGGTAAGCGACTGTTACACTTCTGCAATTGGTCGTGCTACTATTTGCCCGCGGTAAGCGACTGTTACACTTCTGCAATTGGTCGTGCTACTATTTGCCCGCGGTAAGCGACTGTTACACCTCTGCAATTGGTCGTGCTACTATTTGCCCGCGGTAAGCGACTGTTACACTTCTGCAATTGGTCGTGCTACTATTTGCCCGCGGTAAGCGACTGTTACACTTCTGCAATTGGTCGTGCTACTATTTGCCCGCGGTAAGCGACTGTTACACTTCTGCAATTGGTCGTGCTACTATTTGCCCGCGGTAAGCGACTGTTACACTTCTGCAATTGGTCGTGCTACTATTTGCCCGCGGTAAGCGACTGTTACACTTCTGCAATTGGTCGTGCTACTATTTGCCCGCGGTAAGCGACTGTTACACTTCTGCAATTGGTCGTGCTACTATTTGCCCGCAGTAAGCGACTGTTACACTTCTGCAATTGGTCGTGCTACTATTTGCCCGCGGTAAGCGACTGTTACACCTCTGCAATTGGTCGTGCTACTATTTGCCCTCGGTAAGCGACTGTTACACCTCTGCAATTGGTCGTGCTACTATTTGCCCGCGGTAAGCGACTGTTACACTTCTGCAATTGGTCGTGCTACTATTTGCCCGCGGTAAGCGACTGTTACACTTCTGCAATTGGTCGTGCTACTATTTGCCCGCGGTAAGCGACTGTTACACTTCTGCAATTGGTCGTGCTACTATTTGCCCGCGGTAAGCGACTGTTACACTTCTGCAATTGGTCGTGCTACTATTTGCCCGCGGTAAGCGACTGTTACACCTCTGCAATTGGTCGTGCTACTATTTGCCCTCGGTAAGCGACTGTTACACCTCTGCAATTGGTCGTGCTACTATTTGCCCTCGGTAAGCGACTGTTACACCTCTGCAATTGGTCGTGCTACTATTTGCCGGCGGTAAGCGACTGACTGACGTGTCATAATTATTTTATATTTATACAGTACAACTAAATTTCTTAATTTCATTCGAGAATTTTCCTTACATTGTTGGTCGCTATCATAGTAATGCGATGTTTTCTGAGGGACATTAAGAAAGTAGTTGAACCCACTGTATTTTCGCCTAAAAAAACGTCTAATTTTAACACGCGGACTTAAAAACCTACATAACACATCGAAAATCCCGTTTCACCATGAAAAATGATCGGCCATCAGTAAACCCAGTACACCTGACTCACTTGATCCCCGGGTAAATCCAAGATGGCGGACGGAATGGCGGCAAAAATAATTTCACACCATTTATCAAAACGTACACCTGCCCATGTAAATATTAATTCGAACGGGCAGGTGTTAGATTAGACTTGAACCGGTGGCGATAGAAGTGTTTTTACGTAATAAGGTTCACACCGCGACGATGCGCAGCACTACGCGGCGCTGCATTTTTAAGATAGCTATTAAAAGGGAACTTTATTCAAAACACAAAAAGATACATGTTTCATATGACATTAGTCACGTCATTAAGAGAGAAGTTTAAAGAAACTGGAATCTTAACTGTAGCTTCTCAGTATGAAATGTATTATATGTTAAAAAAAATTTAAACCCATTCAAAAAGAAAAGTGACAACCACAATAGAAATACCCGAAATAAGCATAAGCTTGATGTACCAGTGACTAGACTTAGTAAAGTTTATGGTTAAAGTCGTTTAAAGGCCAATGTATACGCCTATACAATAAGATCCCAGAAAGCGTTCAAAATTTTTCAATCAATAAATTTAAAAAAGTAGTTAAAGAACGTTTGTGTGCTAGCCTATTATAAAGTTAATGATTTTATGAATGATAGCACACCTTGGGAATGAGGTCACCCCCTGCAAGGCTACTTCTAAATTACATATATTATTGTACTCTTGTTATGTAGTTTTAGTCATAACATTGTTATATTATATGCCTTTATTTTTATAGTTTTAAAAGAACAATTTTCCATCTTTTTGATAAACGATGGCCCCGCGCGAGTTTCTTACGCCGGTTCCTCTCGCCGGGCTAGTTCCCGAACCGGTGGTAGGCATCATGTATATCGACGTTCAGAAAGTGTATAAAAATAACTATTTTGAATAAAAAATTTCGACTTTTGACTTGACTTTTTCAGTCATACTGCACAATGCACGTGCACTGTTCAGCGCGGCGCAACTTGTCATGCCAACTCTTACAATTAAACGTGTATCTTCTTGTGTAATTAGTAAAGTTACTTTCGTACAGGTATCTTAAACATGCAGCGCCACGACGTGTAAGGTTCCGTTTCGGTGTGAATTGACCCTAAGAATCAAAATACTTTGGCTGATATCTCATCCCACATAGACTTAGCCTTTTTCAATCGTGATTAGATGATTTATACATTACCAGAGGTCGCCTGGTGGTCGAGATTTGCCCATAAGAATTCATAATATAATTCTTAAGTTTGAACTTTATAAAGGTTCTCCTGTCTCTTAGATAGAAAAAAAAAGTGTAAATGTTGTGACACAGTGACAAACGTCAATGAGCAACTTGTATTTTATAGTTTTTTGAAATTCGTCCTCTAAAGGGTGAAATGGGGGTACAAAGTTGTACAGCGAAATATCATCAACAGCTGTCAACTGGCTGTCAGCGTCCTTTGACGTTTGATTTTCCCACGCAGAAAGTTATTGAAAATTATGACGCCGACGTAGACATCTGTTACTTAAAATGATGTTTCTAATTTTATCCCCCACGGATTCGCGATGAGGGTATACGCGGACGACGTCACGCTAGTATTTTATATTTTTTTTGAAATATTACTTGTTTGGCGCATTCTAAAAATACATTTTCCTAGGAGTGATAAAATAAACTAAAAGCCAAGGAAAAAATCAGCACATTTGTGAGACTTTAACAAGAATGCGCTTGTTCTGAAATGGCGCTCGGCCAGCTATTGTATAATTGTTCATTCTTATTTCATACAAGAAATTATTACGTCATAACTCATGAGCTGCTCGCCGGAGTAGCGCAGAAAGATGTTTTGTCTTCGCTTAGCTCGTAATATTTAGTTACAATGTCCGTTGGCTAACAATTCAAATTTATTTATTTCTCTCTCGAACACAACAAATGTGTTGTCCATCCGTGACCCAGGAACACGGAAAACCTTTTGTTCCCTCGACAGGTATTGAACCCGCTATCTCCGGCATGAGCCACACAGGTTGTAAATTTTCAGGCTAGTATCATATAATAATTATTGTTTTAAGTAAATTTTCTATTCTATGCATATATTCCCTATTAAACAAACGAGACTAGCTGTTATCACTTTGAGGTAAATATAACCCAGATAGGTTTTGCTCATTACGTACCAAACATATTCACACAAGTTTGGACATAAACTTTTATCAACCCCGAAGTTGCTGATTGCATTTATAGTGACCTCTTGGCTGTATGGTGATATAAATTTAATCAACACGCACAGTCCCATACATTAATATTATGTATACACAAAATATTCTCATAGAAATGTACATTGCATAATAATATGTAAAAAAAGTTGTAGTAATTTAGTGAAATAGCTAGCCAATTCGACGCATAGTCCGTTTCTTATACGCCGGCATAATATGAAGTTAGTACACCAAAAGTTATTTAAACTTGAGGAACACAACGTTTAACGACTTGACGTATTGAAAGTTAGCCTGTTCACTGTTGGAAATGACAGACCAAGACTTGGTGCGCAAAACTTCTGCGCATAATTTTTAGAATGTCAAAAATTTACTTAACATGCGCGCACACATCCTAATGCGTATGCGCCAAAAAAAATTACCAAAGAACGCAGCCATTTATTGTTAATGCAGTTTTCAGCAACAGATATACTTGTTCAAAAGGGAGGTTTATATTATGTATAATACATTGCACCCGTGCGAAGCCGGCGCTCGCTAAGTTATAAATCAAACTGTCCTTATATTCATTTTCATATTTTATTGTACTTTCACACTTCTCATTAAAACTCATTTATTTGTAAATATTTCACAATACTGTTTCTTATATATACGTTGTACTTGTTTTTACTAATACACTAAAAAGTAGTCGAGACAAAATGACTACATGACGTCCAGCCATCTGGTTATACGTTGCGCTCAATGAATTGGCTATTGTTATTCATCGATTTCATTGAATGCCGGCGTATGATGAACGGCCTAGTCGTCGTGTTGTCTGGCGGATATAACTAGATTGCTGCGACATATACATACTTCACTGTCTACGTAACATTCCTGGGGGTAAATTCTGCTAAATAAATGCAATAACACAATTACAATCAAGTCCCGACAAGCTAAAACTGTCAAACCGGTACTCTCGTAAACGTTAAAGCAGCGTAAAGATACGCAAGATATTCAAGATACTGTTAGTATGTTTTGCGTGGATCGGAACACAAATAATAATTGAAGAATCTTCGGGTAGTTTGAACAACTTCAACAAATAGGACAATTGACACCACATTCGTCCCGTGACCACGGCCGCTCGAAAGGAGCCGAAACGTCGGGAAAAATAAAAGTGCACCGCGACACAATCCGTAAGTGTTTAAAACAATGAACAATATTGGCGTAAGCATAAGAAATCAATATACCAAATTTCATCCATTTATATTCATAATTACAGAAGCTAGAAGCGCGGACAACACAGACAAGACAGACGGACGGACAAAGCGAAACTACAAGGGTTCCTTGAGTATTACGGAACCCTAAAAATGTAAACCTTGCATTGCAAATTAATATGCGTAACAGGTTCTCCGGTTACTACGGCTTACTTAAATAAAAATAAAACGCTATGAAATTTCAAAATAGGTTAGTAAGTTTTCCAATTTATTCTTGTACTAGCTGTCCCGGCAAACTTCGGACCGCCTTAAAATTAAATTTTTTGACGTACTGACAGCAGCGCCACCTACCGGGTCTAATTGCAAATCTAAATCATTCTCGAATCCACTTGAACACACAAAAATAATCATAAAAAATTGTCCAATATGAATAATTTTCCCCGTTTTTGCAAACATTTTCCCTGATGCTTCGCTACTATCGGTCGCAGCGTAATGTTATATAGCTTAAAGCCTTCCTCGACAAATGTACTATCCAACACAAAAAGAGTTTTTCAATTCGAATCAGTAGTTCCAGAGATTAGCGCGTTCAAACAAACAAACAAACACTTCAGCTTTATAATATTAATATAAATGATAAGTCCTTATTTTCTAAGCTCTCCTCAAAACTCACATTATAATCTTCCTTTTGGATATGCAATTTATTAAATGAAATCTTCCTTATAAAAATCCCTACTCCATGGAACCTTAAAAATTATCTCACAAAATCCTGCTTATATTAAGTCTTGAGAAATTTCTTATGAAAATATTAAATAATTTTTCCTCACAAACGCAATATACACCGCTGACATGAAAAGTGCTACGAGTTACTTTTTCCCACAGTTGGGGAACCTAATTTTTTAAAACACGCATCATCACTAAAGTATGCTAGGGCTCAGATAGGGGTCACCATTTGGGAATTCGAAAAGTCCAAACAAAATGGCGAACAATTTAAAGAAAATTCCAGACATAAAATGCAATCATTAGGTAGGTGTATCATAGGTACCTGTCGACTATATAAGGTTTGGTAAACGGATATTTTGGGCGTATTATGATCTATTATAATATGCCCAATCTATTATAAAGTACAATAAGGTTCAGTAAAATCAATTACGGATATTTTGGACATATGATCTACTGCTTATGTAAAGACGGTTAGGTAGAAATTAAAGTTATACTAATTAAAGTTGTGATGCGTTTGTTGCGGCGCCACGGAGGCCTTTGACCTCACACAGCTGATTGTTATTAGTAAGGCAAAGACATTCCATTCGGTTTAAAATCAGCGGTTTCTGTGAGGTTAATGACCTCAGCGCCTTAGAGAGCGCAATGAAATTTTATATAGTATAATATATTTTATTCGAATTTTTAAAATTAATTTTTTCTTCACATAAGCAGTAGATCATATGTTCAAAATATCCGTAATTGATTTTACTTTACCTTATATACTTTATAATACCTAAAAGTATAAAGTAGCATAGTCACGTGGTGCGGTCAAAAATTTGTATTTTGTTTTAAGATGTGTGGTTTTAGGGCTCCGTTATACGCAAGGAATCCTTATAGTTTCGCTTTGTCCATCCGTCTGCCTATCCGCACCTCCAGCTTTGTAATAATGAACATAAATATATTAAATATATTATAATTAAAGATGTGTATAGATCTCGGTTTTGGCATCATGAAATAATCATAATTTTACATTTTAGGGGTGACTCTCCATACATGTGAAGTGGGGATGAAATATATTTTTTCATTCTACCCCATCGTGTGGGGTATCGTTGAATAGGTCTTTTAAAATAAAGGCAAGGTTTCATACATGACTTTTTTTTAAAGACAACCATTTTCGAGTAATCGTCCAATCGTCCTCCAAAGTGGTTTATAAGTTGGTCCCCCCTCTGACATTTTTAAACTATGAGATTTAGAAAATTACATTTTTTCATGTTCATAGAATATGCAAAGTGCTCTTTAGGAAAATTATTTTGAACGAAATCGGACGGTAACTTTGAAGAAAAAAAATCTATTACGCGTTTATAGTTACGGAACCCTCCTTAGACTCCTTAAATATTTGTTTACATTTTTTTATCCTGTCTCGTGCATTTGAGTATGTACTGTGTGTTTTAAAACGTATTTTTGTGAAATAACAATTCATTTTCAAGTTATATATTACATTAGCTAAAATTGATCGGAGTGAAAATCGTAAAACGGATATAAAACTTGATTGTAACGAAATCTTTCCCAGAGTTTAATCCAGTAATTCAGTAGATTGGATCGCTGGAAACTGATTTGTTACTTCATTTCAGCAAGTTTGGACCTAAAACAAACTATACTCAGTTCCGTACCATGAGCAGGTCACGACATATTTAAAGGGGAGAAAAATCGATCTAGCTGGGTCTTATCCTCGGTAAACTGCGCATTTTTAAGCTATATATGTTTTTCCTGTCGGCATGCAACTATATACATCAATAATTTCTACTTTATTACTGTCAGTCCGATTGGCAGTTGATACGATGCTTAGTTGATACGATAAAATAATATTATATTATCCGTTTAATAGATAAATAGATAGAGTTTAGAGAAGATATAGCTAAGATTCTCTTGATCTTGACCTGATTTTTGGAGTTTTGACCAATCAAAACGCGTTTGACATTCATGAGAATACCATTTTGCTGTTATAGCACATCGAGACTCCATCGAAACTGTATTATTGTAAGATTTAATTAGCAGAACCGACCAACTGGTTCGTGACGAAGCGAAAAAGTTAAACAAGCAAGTGTGATGATGATGATGATGATGATGATCAAAGTAATAGAAAATGTACAGCCATTATGGGACACTGGGTCAGTCCCTACGTTGTTTCCCTTTACATAATATTTAAAAATGTAATCTTTAAAACCCCAAAACACACAGAATATAAATTTCCCAGACGGCCGTTGAGGTCTTAAAGGCCCCCAAACTGCTCCTAACCGTTACTTCGCCCCGAACTATACATTGGGGACAAAACAATTGCACAACGGGGTAGGCTAGGGTAAAATTGGTACTGTTACGTTTTAAATCACTTTTGACTTCAAAATGACATATTTTTTTATTCACGTTTGGCTTCAAAATACCGTTTTTTGCATTCGTCTTGAAAATACCACACTTTGATTCTAAAATGGAGTTTTATTTTCGAAATGGCTTCAGAGTTGACGATTGATGCTCAGTATGCGACATTTTTAGAATTATTGGAGTTTGAAAAACTATTTTTTCTGAATACATATTTCAGTGTGATGGATACATTTTGTTATTCAGTTTGCTGCTGATTTTAGTTTTTTTTTGAAGTGAAACTTCTATATAGACGGGGAGGTATTACGATTTTCTGTTGCGATATGAGTAGTTTCGAATACTAATGTCAGATACGCGTAACGCAATTACGTAGGCGCTTGGATTTTGCATTGCTGATCAATTGGTCTCAGGTTCGAATCTCGGTCAGACGAAATAGTTTTAATCTTTTTATTTCTTTTATAATTTTTTAAGTGAAACAAATATTTTATAGGCACGATGAGAGTATTTTTGGATTTTAAATAACGAATGATGTGTTACTTTTGCCACGTGTACTCTGTACGTGTCATTTTTTTTTTTATAAAAAACCGCTTCCCTTTTAATGTAGCAGTTAGCATACAGGTAATAGATAAATAAAATCTTTATAACCTTTCACTAGATTTAGATTGTAAGTAAGTCTGGGACTATATTGTCCGGAATCCGGAAGGGCGGAGAAAAGCATCAAAAGCATTGAAAACAACTCAAAACTTCGATTTTCAACTCTATTGTATTGGCGATAAGCAGATTCCCTAGCGGAAAGTCGCAGAACTAACGTATGATAGATGAAAGTATGATTACGATTTTACGTACGATTTCAAATGATTTTAAAAATAATTTGTTTTTTTGTTTCAAGAATAGAAAATAAACTTTACTATGAATTTAATTTTAAAATTACTACAAAGGATAATAAAAAAATACTTACTGTTGTGTTCCTCAATATTATAATAATTTCTAAATTATTATAATAATTATAAAATTGAGGAACACAACATTAGGTAAGTTACTTACTTAAAAGTTTTCATATTTTTCCTAGTGACAAAAAGTAAGAAAATATTGGGAAAACACCCTAAAATTAGGAAACTCTGCTTCAAAATTCATGCGAGTTTGCTCACATTTCACAGAATTAGATTATTTTCCACCAGAAGTTTGTGCAGCTAAGCCCGGAGGCTTGTAATTAGCGATATGTTTACCAAATATTTTGTATTTGTTTTTATATTCTTATTAGTCTGTAAGTCTTCTTAAAATTAAATAAATAAAAATAAAGCCTAAACACCTAACTTCTTTAGATTTTCGTTTATTGACTGATGTGGTGTGTGCTGTTAACCCTCACTAAGTGGTTTTTTTTATATTTTTACCACTTCGTAGATGTCCAACAAAGAAATCATGACGCACTTTTAGAGAATTATTTCAAAATAAAAATAAAATTGACTATTTTTACTCTTTTTATTAGTTTTATTGCTGTTTTAGTATACAGCCGGATGGAAATATCAGTCATAGGATAGTTACGAAATCCGCCGTTTCCAGTGCTCTGAATTTTTTCGGGCCCGCCGGATTCCGGATCATAGTCCCAGCCTAAGGCAGCCGAACAAAGCAAAATATCAGTTTCAGTTTTTAACGGAATCGGCATGCCGATTGGACGAAAAGTAGATTAAATTTCTAGATATAATATATAAGGTATAATACACGTCACAGATACGTCACTTTACTTCTTTACTTCGTATATATGATATTATATAGAACTAATATATAGAAGTGAACAAAACCCCGGGCTCCTCAACAAAATCTATTATTCAATTAATGAGTTCTTCGATGACAAAAATAATAATAATATGTATTTACGCTTCACACCACGTCAATCTGGTACCGTGGTAAGTTCTCGAAGAACTTGTGTTACGGGTACCAGACAACGGAAATATATTTAACACTTTTTATACTATACATATATTTAATTTTTTTTATATTATACACATTCATGGCCCAGGAAGACGGAAAACTTTTTGTTCCTTCGGCGGGATTCGAACCCGCGACCCCCGGCATGAGCACCGACACGCTCAACCAATGAGACACAGAAGTCGTCAACAAAAATACAGAATGTAAAAGTAATGTCATATTGTAATGAATATGTTTTGAAATTTGACATTATAATAGGTCTTTACCTATGAAATATGCCGTTCTGCAGTACTGGCCATTTGAAATCAAAATAATTTGTGTTTGGCTAAGAATTCTAATTTCAAATAAATTTTATTTTAAAAACATGGAATTCTTTTTCCAAAAGTAGTCATTTGTTTATTGATTAGTGTTACATTTTCATCGCATTTCAATCTTTTTCGTCATCATGGATACGTTAAAAATTCGAGTAATTATGGAATATGAGTACCGTCGTGGCAGCAACGCGGCACAAGCGGCACGCAACATCAACGACCTTTACGGAGCTAACACTACAAATCAACGCACTACCTGTTATTGGTTTGCTCACTTCTGTTCTGGAAATTTCGACCTAAAAAATGAACCTCGCGGTCGTCCGAAGACTTTGGTCGACAATGACGAATTAAAGGCGATTGTGGAAGCTGCTGATACACAATCTACGGCTGAATTAGTAGCAGCTTTCGACGTTAGCGTCAAAACAATATTGGTCCATTTGCGTCAAATTGGCAAGGTAAAAAAGCTTGACAAATGGGTGCCCCACGAACTCAATGATCGCCAGCGCGAAGTACGCGCCGAGACGTGCCTTGCACTGCTCAACAGACACACAAATGAAGGAATTTTGAACCGCATTGTTACCTGCGATGAAAAATGGATTCTGTTTGATAACCGCAAGCGCTCAGCAAGTTGGTTGGATCCTGGTTCAGCACCTAAACAATGCCCTAAACGAAAACATACCCCTAGAAAAGTGATGGTCACTGTTTGGTGGTCTAGCGCCGGTGTGATTCATCACAGCTTCTTACCAAACGGGGTGAGCATTACTGCAGATGTGTACTGTGAAGAACTAAACACAATGATGGAGAAGCTGGCACATCTCCAACCAGCATTGGTCAATCGCTCGTCTCCGCTGTTCCTGCACGACAACGCGCGACCTCATACTACACAGCAGACGGTCTCCAAGTTGCAAGAACTGGGGTTGGAAGCTCTACGTCATCCGCCCTACTCACCAGACCTTGCGCCTACAGACTACTACTTTTTCCAGAATTTGGATAACTTCTTGGCGGGAAAAAAATTCAATACCCGAGAGGCAGTACAAAATGCCTTTGAAGAATTTGTTGCCTTCCGTCCAGCTGATTTCTTTAAGAAGGGCATCAATAAACTGCCACTGCGTTGGCAAAGATGCATTGATTGCATGGGTGATTACTTCGATTAACACAAATAAAAAATACATGAAAAAATGGTTTTAATTTTTTCATACAAAACGGCAATTTCATAGGTAAAGACCTAATATAAACTTGGCCTTTAGTCAAGATGCATTCGACAATTTCGACGGCGAAGTTCGAAATCGGAGTTTTGCTGGGTAGTTCAATGGGTGACGTTGTGGAATTCGTATTTCTTCATAAATTTGTGTTATCTCGGTCCTTAATGTGTAATATTGGTAGAATATTAACCATTAAATATTCGTTAACGTGCACAAGTGTGGGCAAGTGGTACAACTTCTAAAAACGTGCTATTTTGTGTTTCCCGCCAAAAATCCCTAGGAACTTTCAGCAAAGATTCTACCACTTTACTGAATCGGTGACACGACTCATGGATTGTACTGACTGTATATTTGGACTTTGACTAGACCTTAGACTTGACGATATAGGTGTTGAAAATTGAAACAAAATTATATTTCCCGCCTTTTTAACTTGACACTGGCAAATGGTTATAAGCTGATGCCATATATAAATAAAAAAATTTAAAAAAGTTCGAAATCAAAAATGTATGGGTTTTGACATAAGTCATCGTTGAGTGACATGTCGCTTGCGAACTACGCCGTCGAAATTACCGAATGTGTCATGACTTAAGGCCCTGTAATTATTTTGCTGACTTATATGCATTGATTCTATTTGTCATTTCTCTGATCGTTATCCAATTTTTTGTATCCACTGTTTGTAATGTATTATTTATTGAACTGTAATCATTATGTATTGACATTTGTTAGAAATTTTTATTTTCTTGTCAATTTTATAATATTAGGTAATCATTTAAAATTCACGAGTAATTAAAATAACTATAATATACCTATTTGCACACTGCATGTAATAGAATATGTGGAAATGTAAAATGCTAACGCCTAATTGCACCATATATCCAGCAAATAAATGATTAATTGATTGATTGATTAAAATTACGTTACTGTAAAATCAAAGAGCACCATTCGCAAACTCGAATTTCGCCAAATTCGCGTCTGATTTGGTAATTAATAGCGAAATGTAAAATCGTTATGTGGGCTTAGACGATGATTGGCTACATTGACCGCCGCTCTTTGACAGGGTCTAATTAAATATACATGTTTTGACATGCGATAAACGCGGTACCCCACTGACGGCAAATGTCGATTATCGCGCGACATTCGATAAAAGTGGGGTCATATCTACACAGTACAAAATATAGCTTCCGCTGCCTGTTCGGTAAGATCTTTTAAAGTATTTAAACTACTCAACGGATTTTAATGCAGTTTTTAGCAGTAGTGATTCAACAGGAAGGTTTATATTTATAATACATTGCACCCGTGCGAAGCCGGGGCGGGTTTCTAGTTAACTATAAACGTCTTTATTGTTTTTTTTTGTCAAATATTGATGTAGTCACGACTTATAACGATATAATCCAACTACTATTATAGATGTGAAAGTTGGATGGATGTTTGTCACTCTTTCACTCAAAAACTACTGAATGGATTTTCATGAACTTTGGTATGGTAGTAGTTTAAGCTCTAGAACAAAACAAAGGCTACTTATTATTCCGAAATAGTACAGTGTTTACGTGGGATACCTTATTTATGCGGATAAAACTACCTCTCAATAAATGTAATTTGCTCAGTCTATTCATTTATATATCTATGTTCCAACCCTACATAAATCGAAAAAGATGACGTCACGATGCTTTTTTCATTTACAAACTTGTTGAGAGTCAATCAATTACGTATTCCCAATGCGTGACAAGCAACTATCAATATACAAATCAAATTCAACCCAATAACCGACGCTTTGAAAACAAACTTTATTGATATTGGTGGTAACGTTGAAAATACAATAAAATTCGAATTGACAATAGCTGTCATAATTTACATTTGAAATATGAACTTTATGTGCACACGAGTAAGGATAAAAGTAAAATCAAATCAGATTTAGAAAACAATAAATAAGTCGTTCATACAACTAGAATCCTTGTATTTTTATAAATAAAAGCAAAATTGTGTGATGAACCTTATCAAAATAGTGATAAAATTGAAAATACATTGAAATCGAAAGCCGGTAATTTTTAACTAAATATAAGCTCTATACAAATGGGGATAGAGTATAAAATTATTAATATAGAATAAAATTCTTAAGAGTATAAAAATATTTCATTGAGCGAAAATGATAAATTTTTGTCAATAGAAAATAAACTCTATATATATGGGGTAGAGTTGAATGTTCGTTGTGCAGATGAGGTGTCAATTCAATATGGCGTTTTCAGGGCTCTCGCCACGCACGACAAGCTTTAATTATAGACAACAAGCAATATGATCATCCATTTAGCCTCGTTTAGCCCGCGACTTCGTTTGTGATGTAGGGCGAAAGATTTGCCTGTTTATCTGAACGCTATAGGTAAATAGTATCATATACTTTAAACGAGACAATCTTCTATATACAGGGTGACCTGAAATTCGATACATTCCTTTGAAAGATAGAAAGTAGACCTCATTTACAGTAATATTTTTCATGGCATCCCCTATCCGAAAGTTGATATTTACAAAGTTATTGAAATTTCAAAAATTTTTTCTTTATTTTCGACTTTTTGACTTTGACATGACGTATTTTTAAAAATGTTTGTCTTTTTAGTGATTTTTTTTATGTATTTTAACCGTCAATGAGTCAAATAATATTTTTAAGGAATAAATAAGGACAAACTAAGCGAGAATTTTTCATTATGAGACATGAAACAGAATTTTCTTTTAAGAAAAATGCACATTTTTTTTAAAAACAGGTGATTTTCTTTAAAAAGTTGTATGATACAATGCGTACAAATACCTTAAATAACTTTCTTACCTCAAAAGCATAATGTAATAAACAAAGACAAAACAATCATCAGGTAACGTTATCTCAAGAATTACTCTACCTGAGGCGACCTTTTTTTTCAATTGTTTCCTTTGTTCAAACTTCGGGATGTTTCGGCTACTGTCGTCGCGGCCCTTTGTCAATGAGTTACCGACTGGCTTAGAGAGCAAATTTAGTAGCTAATATTAGTTTTAAGTCAACTATTGCCGTGTACGGACGTATTGTTGCTTTAAACTACACCCTTACTTCTACTTGTGATTTTTTTGTATCGCGATGGCTGCTTTTGAGTACGATGAATACGCTGACATCTTGTTTTGTTACGGACTTTGTAATGGTAATGCTGCTGCTGCACGAAGAACATACGTTGAACGTTTTCTGAATCGACGAGTGCCAAACGTTAGAGTGTTTTCAACAACATTTCGACGAATTCGGGAAAGCGGCCGTGTTGATAGAAGACGTGGCGATTCAGGCAGACCTCGTTTGTATGCTCTAGAAGAAGAATAAGAAATTTTAACACTTTTTCAAAATGATCCTTCTATTTCTACAAGAGCGGCAGCTAGAAGACTTGGATTGAGTCAATGGAAGGTGTGGTTTACAGTACACACAGCGCGTCTACATCCATTTCACTACACACATGTCCAAGCGTTGGAAGAGGGAGACCCGGTTAGAAGAATGGAATTCTGCCGTTTTATGATAAATGCAGACATGGAGGATCGCAATTTCTTCTCAAGAATATTGTGGACGGATGAATCGAAATTTGACCGTGACGGGATAAACAATTTCCACAACACACATTACTGGGCACCAAAAGGAGAAAACCCCAGGATGAAAAACGAAAGGGCCCATCAAACCAGATTCAGTTTAAATGTCTGGATGGGTATAATTAATAATAATTTAGTTGGACCTCATTTTTTGCCTCAAAATTTAAATGGTGAAATGTACGAACATTTCCGAAGAGAGGAGATTACTGGTTTAATGGAAGATGTGCCAATAGCAACTCGTCGTAATATGATTTTCCAGCATGATGGTTGCTCGGCCCACTTCCGCCTCGGCGTACGCCAGTGGCTAGACCAATCTTACCCACATCGCTGGATAGGTCGAGGCGGGCCAATTCCTTGGCCAGCACGGTGTCCCGATTTGACTCCGTGTGATTTTTATCTTTGGGGTCATATGAAGGCTTTGGTGTATACTACACCCATAACTACTGTAGAGGAGCTCAGAAGCCGCATAAGAAATGCAGCAGAAGAAATCAAAACTACTCTTACTACCAGAATAATCAAAACAGAGGTACGGAGAAGACTACGGGCCTGTATCAGAAACAGAGGTTCACATTTTGAACAAGACCTAAAGTAGAATATTTATTATTAAATTTAATTAAACATTGATGTTTTTTAAACACAATAAACGTAATTAAATTCAAGTTTTTCCTTTTATTTTAACCTTATCGCAAATAAATCGATTTAGACATTATTTAATTTTACTTCTAATATGTTTACTACAACGTCATATTTTTATGTAGACATTTGCACCTTTTTGGAAAGCTAATGAGATAAGGAAGTTATTTAGAATATTTGTACGCATTGTATCATACATTTTTTTAAGAAAATCACCTGTTTTTAAGAAAAATGTGCATTTTTCTTAAAAGAAAATTCTGTTTTATGTCTCATAATGAAAAATTCTCGCTTAGTTTGTCCCTATTTATTCCTTAAAAATAACATTTGACTCATTGACGGTTAAAATACATAAAAAAATCACTAAAAAGGCAAACATTTTTAAAAATACGTCATGTCTAAGTCAAAAAGTCGAAAATAAAGAAAAAAATTTTGAAATTTCAATAACTTTGTAAATATCAACTTTCAGATAGGGGATGCCATGAAAAATATTACTGTAAATGATGTCTACTTTCTGTCTTTCAAAGGAATGTATCGAATTTCAGGTCACCCTGTATATGTAAGTAAAATACTTTTTAATAAATAGGTACTACTTTTAAATAAGTAGGTTGAAAAAATGTGCTATGTACCTATTTTGTTTGAGGTTGTCAAATTATTAAAATGGAGGTTGAAAAAATGTGCTATGTACCTATTTTGTTTGAGGTTGTCAAATTATTAAAATGGAAAAATGTATAAAGGAAAGAATTTGAATAGATAGATAGATAGAAGATAAATATTTTTGTGATTCTTTTAAATTTATCAGAACTCCTAGCAATGCTCGGTTACCCAGGTAATTATAGTATTAATATAGCACAATAAGATATGAAGCAGAACAAAAGCCAATACGCACATAGAGAAAATTAAATCTAAGGATATCATGAGCAACAAGAAGAAATGCAATGCATTCCTAAAGATGGCACTGAAAATAGTGAAAAAAGGAGTCAACAAGCAAAACAAATAACCTACATCAAGATAGTACAAGTAGTATAGATACAAGTAGACAGCAACAAAGAAATACCTTGGCGCGACACTTAGAAAACACGAAGAAATAAAAAAAAATTACAAACATTTAACTATTTTCGAAAGGAATGTAATAAGGCTGTTGGAAACTATAAACCCATAGTTATGTTAGAAAAAAAAATATAATAGTAAATTACAGTAGTATTTTGTCAAAGAAAGAAAACTTTAATTTCAAAACTAAGGATGGGCTATGACGTACATTTGACAGAAATTTAAAAAATTGCAATACTTACTTATTTTAAGAATTTATTGATTTTTCTCTGCTTTGCTGTTTTCCTTATTATTATATATACCTATTAAAATTATTTACGTGACTTAGGATTTTGACAAAATTTAATAATTGAGAATTCAATGAAGGTTAAAAATGTATAAATACTTTTATAACATATTTGATTGACAAATAAATTACAATAATCTTCATAGGTACAACCCTGGCGCATTCGTGCTATGTCGAGTGCGATGTGCGTGAGTCGCGAGTGAGTGTACACGTGAGTCCCGTGTATCGTGACTCGCACGGCCGACTGCACAATCTCGACTCGTGCGCGTACTAATGGTACATTTTTTCTCGCTGCGAAAAGCAGATATTATTGTAAGATTTTGTAGGCAATTATAGCGTAGGCATTTTCGCTTTTGTATGGGAGTCATGTATCCGTTACGTAGTAACTATTTATTAATCTGTGATTATCCTAAGGAAAGCAAATGTCAAATTGTCAAGATGATAAATGTCAAACCTCGCCTGCCGTAAACATCCCCAAAAGTAGGGCAATTTAAGTGTGGCCACTCTTTGCCTCGTCATGCCCCGTCTATAATATATTTAGGTCTATAAACAAATCTGTCAATTTACTAACTACTTTAAAATGGCGCCGTACCGACGACGGTTCGGTTCGGTTCGATAATAATTCATGTGTAATACGCTAGCTCATGGTAATCCGACCAAGTGAAATTGTGAAACTAATAAGAGTTTCGAATATCACGTATGTTACTTTGGGTTCTTTGAATTTAGAATTATTTTCATTTTGACAGATGAGCATCGTTAATATAAATAATAATTCTTTCCCCTGGATTTTAAACCCTGAAGAAAAAAGAGGGTTGTTATAAGATTGACGTTTCTGTCTGTTTACCTGTCTGTGTATCTGTCTGCCCTACTGTATGTTTATCCATGGCATCGTAGCTTGTAAACGAAAGGTCCGATTTAGATGCGGTTTGTTTTTGTTTGAAAGCTGACGTGATCGAGAGTGTTCTTGGCTATAATTCATCATCGTCAGCTCGCTCACTACTTGAAAATTTGGGGGTAACGTACAATTTTTAATTTCGTTTTAACCCCACTGCGGTAAAGCCAAAAGGAAGGGTAACGATTTTGGCAGTCCAAGTATGTATGTATCTATTTATGTTTGTTCCACCGTAGCGCCGAAACTAGAGATCTGATTTGATTGACTTTGGTGACATAGATTCGTTATAATAGTCCGAGTAACATAGGCTATATAATTTACGCAGTCAGGTTAAAGTATTTATAAAAAATATAATAATTAGTATACCTAGTGTTTAGCTAAATTCAGAGCTATAATCAGGACTGAGCAGAGGTCAGACGCCGGTAATGTATTATGTATTCCTCAAAGACATAGTGCTAGGTAGCGCGGCGTGGTGCAAGTTGGAGGACATAGTGTTACTAGCCGTTGCCCGCGACTTCGTGCAAAAAAATAAATGCCGCGGGAGCCGTACATTTTTCTGTGATAAAAAGTGGCCTATTAGTTAACGCAGAGTCTAAACTACTAAATACTGTAGTTTAATGAGACTTATATTAAATATCAACACGCGCACTCGTGGGGCGTGGTACGGTTGTGGAGTGGTGGCAACTGGTATGCACCAGGTCCCCGTCGAGCTCGCCAAGCTCAAGCACCCACTGCCGTTCCAATACCGACCGCCGAGCGAGTGGGTATGTTACACAGCAGTTAAGTAGTGTTTCTGTTACCCACTCCAATCCTACAAATACCATACGAAAGGAGATCGGCAAGTCGCTATACATTCACCGCCTGTAATTAAAATAAAATAGGTCACAAACAGTATTTATTGCAAATTGTACTTCATAAACATAGGAACAAAAAAAAACAATAATATTATGCATCAAACTCGGGGGGAAAATGATTATTGATTAAATATAACTTAACCTATTATTCAATAAATTGCCCTAGTGGCGGTTTGTGGAAAAGCGACATCTATCAATTACGTAATGAAATCAATAATTAGTTTGTGATGATAATATGTAAATTACGCATTATGATAACAGATAAATGATAGATTTCGCTTTCATGTTATGAAAACCAAGAACATAATAGGTAATTATTTTTCTTAGTATAAATTATAAATAGTATAGAGAGATTTATTTCACACCCCAACTAGCATTTTTTTTCCTTAAACTATACTAAACTGCTGAACTATAGAATAAGAACATAACTTTAAACTCCAAATTATTTAAATTAAATATATCTATTGGGCCACTAGATGAAGCTTTTACGCCTCAAATTGACAATAATTTACAGCTTGATAACCATAGACTATACAGATATGATGACAACGATTACCACAGATAAGTACACATTTTGCACATGACTTTTCTAATATTCGGAGACTCATAACTTTTATTCCCAAGCCCTAAAAATATAATATACTTTTTGATATAATAACTTTTTACGTACTATAAAACCACATATGTTCCAAACTTTGCCATGACATGAAATGACAAAATCAGGTAGGATTCGCGAGTGTCCTTCGTTAAAATACGTTCTGTACTTATCGCGAGAAAAAGTAACAAACATCCACACATCTATACATACTTTCAAACTCTCGCGTTTATAAAATACAATCCTTAGCCTTATCTACTTTGTAAAATTTTATATCCACTTTTCAGAAATATACAAGTATCAGTAGTCCCACTGCAATACCAAATTTCATTAAAATTCGTTTAGTAGTTGTTGCGTGAAAGAGTAACAAACATACAGACATACAAACTTTCGTGTTTTTAATATAAATAAGGATATTGTAACTAAACATTCGCTTGTGACTGACACCACCCCACAAAGTCGATATCCGCGAGTATTTGGGCAAAGGCGCAGGAATGCCTCAGAGAATAGCCAACAGCTCCATTACAACTTAAGTTGTTTTAAATAGCTCAAAGGTAAGCTGTATATTTACTTTAGGTTCATAAAGATCGGAATGTACAGCTAAAGTAAGTTATATGATATAGCTCGCAGCTTCAAAGGCTGTATATTACGTTGATAAAGATCGGGATGTACAGCTAAAGTAAGTTATATGATATAGCTCGCAGCTTCAAAGGCTGTATATTACGTTGATAAAGATCGGGATGTACAGCTAAAGTAAGTTATATGATATAGATCGCAGTTTCAAAGGCTGTATATTACGTTGATAAAGATCGGGATGTACAGCTAAAGTAAGTTATATGATATAGCTCGCAGTTTCAAAGGCTGTATATTACGTTGATAAAGATCGGGATGTACAGCTAAAGTAAGTTATATGATATAGCTCGCAGCTTCAAAGGCTGTATATTACGTTGATAAAGATCGGGATGTACAGCTAAAGTAAGTTATATGATATAGCTCGCAGCTTCAAAGGCTGTATATTACGTTGATAAAGATCGGGATGTACAGCTAAAGTAAGTTATATGATATAGCTCGCAGCTTCAAAGGCTGTATATTACGTTGATAAAGATCGGGATGTACAGCTAAAGTAAGTTATACGATATAGCTCGCAGCTTCAAAGGCTGTATATTACGTTGATAAAGATCGGGATGTACAGCTAAAGTAAGTTATATGATATAGCTCGCAGCTTCAAAGGCTGTATGTATTACGTTGATAAAGATCGGGATGTACAGCTAAAGTAAGTTATATGATATATCTCGCAGCTTCAAAGGCTGTATATTACGTTGATAAAGATCTAGATGTACAGCTAAAATAAGTAATTTATAGCTCGGAAACACGTTTCGTTGCAAGAGTGTCACGTTGGTGCAGCTCGAAATTCGAACTCTGGCAATTAATTGTGTATTTTCTTGTGTAGTGAATAAATATCAATTTTGAATAGATATCTTAGAAATGCAGCGACGCGTCGGGTAGCGTCACGTCTCGGTGTGAACGGACGCTAATCCAATAAGCACTAATATTTAACCCATAATGAAACGAACATTTGTTTACATTTATGCGTAACAACAATCAGCCGGTACTCCACCCTCCCGTCCACATTAATAAAATCGGATCATAAAATATTGTTCAAATGTGGGTAGTATTGAAAACAGTCGTCAAAAGTGTCAATGTCGCGGCGACCTTGGCCGGGTCGAGACGTCTGGCTTATAAATAACCACATCAAAATAAAAATGGCTGTGTAATTTTACTTGAGGTTCAGCCTCGAGTAATGTTTTTTTTTTCCTTGATTAGAATGCTACTAAGGCCTCAGGCAAGCGTTTGTTTCTTTGAGTGAAGTTACCGGAGGGAGTAAGAGTTCAGAAAAACATTTACATTACTCCTCTGATATTGGTGTTCATAATTTCTCTCATCTAATGCCCAATGTCCATGCACAGTGATAATTGTTGACCATTAAGGCGATCAGTCTGCTCGTTTTCCGGTCTTGTTTCATGAAAATAGGGAAAATGTATATAACATATAATTTACTAATAAAATAATAATATGTTTCTAGACTGAAAAATAAGACATGGCGAAAAATCACCAATATCTGTTGGAAAATGAGCAAGATCGAGCAAGAGCAGTCAAAGTTTTTAATCTATGCCTCTCTAGCAAAAAGAAATTTAGTATGAGCTTTTAGCTCATACATTGACGTCACATGACGTCACGTTATACGTCATGGGATCTCTCTGTTTAATTGGCTAGATTAATTGCTTATGTCTTTTGTATTTCAATGAACTGATTGTACAAAATGTTTATATTTAACAAATAAGATAGATATTTTTAAATAAATAAGAAAATAATATTATGTACTATCAATCAAGTTGCCGTTCTACAAGCAGAATATAGAAATCGCATAACAGCGCCGTTGAATGAAGCACACATATGTAAATATCACGTGTAAATAAGTAGTTTCACCGCGCATGCAGTCGTTGCAATCACTTCTTTTATGTTTAGATTTTTTCGCCAATTACTCTTCATTAACTAAACAATTGCATGAAATCAAAAGACTCTGCTCCAGGAATAGATAATGTAACGTTTTCTTTGATCAAAAATCTTCCGTTGCCCGGTAAAGTACATTTAGTTAAAATTTATAATTTTTGTTTACATCTATGGTTTGTTCCATATCAATGGAAAGAAGTCAAAATTGTTCCCATTCCTAAATCTAACAGTCATTCTATCTTGAGACCTATTGCATTATGTCTTGTATCTGTAAAACTTACTATTCTTGCATACTATTCTTGTACATCGGTTAGAATGGTTCTTAGAAAAGAAAAATATAAGGGTGTTAAACCTCTCCTGTGATATATCTGGCAATATTTAATAGACCGAAAACTAGTTATTGTTTTAAATAATGGTTATATTTTTAGATTCACTAGTGAAGGAATTTCACAAGGTGATCTCTTTCACCTCTTTTGTTTAATGTCGCTTTAAAGATATCGACCAACCAAAGATATTAATTGATAAGGATTATTTAAAAAAACAGCTGTATAGATTTACTTTCAAATCAGTTTCTCATTTTCTACTAGATTTATTGTGATGTAGGTGCTGCTGTATCTGACCCTCAAACCAATACGTCCGTTAAGTTGAAACAGAATAAATCACATTGTATTATGGCGGCCGAATTAGCTGGCATTCAGGATGCCCCACGTTATATGAAGAGTTTGTTGTCTTGAGTGATTCCCGAAGCGCATTACAGCACTTGGCTCGCTGTACCTCAAATTTTCGAGTAAAAGCGACAGCCTATCAAATTTTAGACTAAATACAAAAACTTAATACAAGTCAAAATAGTGACATTCCAATGGGTTCCTTCGCATATAGGTCTTGAAGGAAATGATAAGGAGGATTGTTTAGCAAAAGAAGCCATAAGTAATGGATTAACTTCTGATATTCTTCTTCATCATACTAACTATATTCCATACATGAAACAGCTATGATATAAAACCTGGAAATTTTATTTTGATCATACATCTGTGACGAAAGGCATATGGTATAAAATATTTTTTTTTTTTTTTTTTTTTTCGAACGGGTCTATGCTAAGGGTCGGGTTAAGACCGCTGTAGCTAAGTCGGACTATAACTAGCCTGGTGGCTAGTTTGTTTGGTGGTAGACGATGGGAGGGTTTGACCCTCCCTAACATCACCCGGGTGATGTTCAAACCGGATATTGGGGACAGCTACGGATTAGAAGCTATTATTTTGACAGGGGAGACGCGGGTCTCTCCTGCTGAGGGGTCCGACCCCTTCCTCACTCGCTGATGAGTGAGGTTGCTCGCGCGCGGTAGCAGAGACTAGCGGCGTGCGAGTTATCGCGATAGAGGAGCTCTCGATTTGGTCGATATCGGTACTGAGAGGGCCGTCCCTCTCCCCTTCCGCGTACGGTCGGGATGACTCGCGCGCGTAAGTCCTAATGTCGATGAGGTTCGCGGTATTGGTAGAGCTCTCTATATCAATATCGCGGTCGCGGACACTATTTAGGAGTGTACCTAGACTACTGGGATGCGAACTCGAACTCGGGTTCGGGTCCGGTCCCGTGTTAGGGTCGGTCTGTACGTCTGTACGTGTTGTCGTGTCGGATGTGGGACCTCGGGGTAGGCGCCGGCGTCGACCCCGGTGCAATGCTAGCGTCGCGGGTGCGTGTGATTTGTGTTTACGTAACTGTACACAGTACGTTACGTATTTTGTGATCGGGTCAACGGGATCGGCTAAGATATGCTTAGGCCGTTTGTGCGGGTGTCGGAAAGTCAGTGCGTCGTGGTTGTAGTCCAGTGCCTTTTTTATAAGGGGGTTTGGGTGGTTTTTCCCTTTATCAAAGAATCTCTCTACGAGTTCCTTGATATAGGCTTTAATGGTGACTAGTTCGCAGTCCCTATGCAAGTCGATGTTACGCATGTACCAGGGGGCGCCTGTTGCCATGCGTAGAAACCGGTTCTGGACTCTTTGCAAGCGGTCCATTTGAGACTCGCTTATCTGTGCGAAGGAGACGCACGCATAAGTGAGTATCGTTCTGATGCAAACCTTATACAATGTAAGCTTATGTCTTAAGGACATTTTGCTTCGCGAATTAAGTAGCGGATATAATTTGTAGAGTACAAATTTCGCTTTACGCAGTGTGTTACTGATGTGACTCGAAAACGTCATCGACTTGCCTAGTACTACGCCTAAATATTTGACCTGAGAGACCTCAGGGATAATGTTGCCGTGCAGGCTAATAGGGCTCATTACTTTACGGGGGCACTTACGCCCCGCTGATTTATTACCATTGAATTGAATGGCGTGACTTTTATCGGGATTGACTTCTATTCTCCACTTGGAGAACCAATTACCGAGAGCGGTAACTGACTCCTGGAGGACTTTAGACGCGGTACGGGCTCGTGTGTTTGAATAATAAAGGGCTGTGTCGTCCGCGAACATAGCTAATTGCACCTTAGCGTGTTTGGGGATGTCACTAGTGTACAGGTTATATAGGGAGGGCGAGAGGACCGAGCCCTGCGGTACTCCCGCCTCCATATATCTTGGCGACGACAGTGCGCCTTCTACGCGGAAATGAAATTTACGATTTTTTAAAAAGTTACTAATTAGTAAGACGAGATAATCGGGTATTTCCATTTGATAGAGTTTGTATAACAGTCCGTTATGCCAAATTTTATCAAAAGCTTTTGCAATGTCAAAGAATACGGCGCATGTCGTCTTCCTGTCGTTTTTGCTAGATAATATGTACTCCGTTAAGCGGTGTACTTGAGCGGGACAGCTGTGCATTTCGCGGAAGGCGAACTGCTCGTCTGGAAGGAGTTTTTTGTCGGTTATGACGTCATTAAGGCGCCTTTTAATAACTCTTTCGTAGACTTTACCTAGGGAGCTAATGAGACTTATTGGACGGTAGCTACCAGGCACCTTCCGGGGTTTCCCCGGTTTGTGGATACCTATGACAATAGCTACTTTCCAAATGTCTGGAAATGAACATCCTACTAGGAGGGCGTTAAAGATGTTCACTAGGAGTTGAATTAGCTCGGACGGTAACATTTTAAGTGTTTTGTTTGAAATACCGTCGAGGCCTGGGGCCTTTTTGGCATTCATACACTTAATAATGTCACTGACCTCCTCCGAGTCCACCATCCTCACCCTGTCTACTTCAGGTGGCCTCGAGAGTCGGCTGTTGACCTCGCTATTAACTAAGCTAAGGTGCACGGGATCAATCGGGAGAGTACTCGGCCGGCACTGTTGTTCGAAATTATCAGCTAGGCACTCGGCCTTGTCAATGTCTTCGAATGCAGGAGGACGGTTAGGTCTATCTAACGGAGGCATGTCGCTCTCCGTGTTGTTTTTGAGGGCCTTCGCGAGTGGCCAGTACGCCACGTGAGACGGTTCTAAATCACTGAGAAGTCGATCCCAACTCTCGGCTTTGTGCTGTTTGATTTTAAACTTAACTTCCCTCTCGTAGTGACGGAGGGCTTTCCTCCACTCTTCCGACGGGTAGCGATCATATGTGCGCTTAGCCGCATTTCGGAGTCTGATGGACTCCCTTATGTCCTCAGGGAGGGGCCAACGGCCCTTGGGGGTCGTTGGCACCTCCCTAGATGAGTTCTCTATGGTCGCTACCAGGTGATCGGTCAAGTGGGAGGCGGCCTCTATGGCTGTCTCTTTACTATCTATAATATCGGGGATTTTGTCTAAGTGGCTAGAATGAAGGACTTTAATGTTCTCCGCTAGTGATTTATAATCTATTATCTTCCTAGTACTAGAATTATTGGGGTTAAGACTACCAAGTGTAATCATAACCGGTCTGTGGTCTGAGTTAAGCTCGTGGAGAGTCTCAATATTGATATTGAGAGAAACATTTTTAACTAAGGCTATGTCTATCGTACTAGGATCGCGTATGACACCGTTGATGTTTTCATTGGTGTCATAGCGAGTGGGGTCGGTGGGGGCTAATAGTGCAAAATTTAAAGTGTCGGTTAAATTACAAATATAAAATAATTCAACCGTCACCACTTAAAATACCTTGGTTTAGGGGTTCTTTGAGTGTACAATATACCGCAGTATCATTAAGGTTTCCTTCTGGACATATTCCACTAAATAAATTTGCATTTTTATTGAAGAAGGTAATATCTCCTAATTGCTCAGAGTGTGATAAAAATCGAAGATGTCTAGCAGCGACATATTGATCGAGTGTGTCCGGAACGAAGCAGCTAGACGAGAAATCTTTTACCATCTTGACTTTGACTTGACTTGACAAATATTGACGATGTACGTGTATTTTTTCTATATATGTCCACCCCTCTATCTAATGAAGCAATTGCTTTGTATAAATCAGTTTTAAGAGGCTTAAGTGTTAGAGCTTAAGCATTATATTATAATTATATATATATATATATATATATATATATATATATATATATATATATATATATATATATATATATATATATTACGCTGTGTCGTACTTCAAGTGCTCCGTGGCCTAGTGGGTAGACCGTTTGATTCGCACTCGTGAGAGTGCAGGTCAGGTTCGATTCCCATATTACCATGTGTACCAATGAGACTTTTTCAGATCTCAAGTACATTATATGGACGCTCCAACGGTGAAGGAAAACATCGTGAGGAAACCCGCACATGGTTGGCCCCAGACGTATTGACCAGTCATTCCTCTGGACTAGGCTGACTGTGTTGTGAGAATATCGTATGTGTTTGGGCAACCATACGACATTTAAAAAACCGACTGTCCCAGGCACTACAGTATTTCAAGAGTGGTTACTTCGCTCGGAGAATACTGTATAAATCATCCAATAACGGAGGAAAAGGCCTAAGTTAAGTAGTAGTTAAGTTCAATGGTACGAGAGTGACACGGTCTAAACTGTACCAAAATCTCAAAAAAAAAATTAAAAAAAAAAGTTTAAATATTTTGAGGCGTCCAAGTGCACAGGACAATGTTTAGAAACTGGTCGAGAGGGAACTTTGCGATATTGTATAGTATTCCCTATATTCGCTTTGTTTCACATCGGGAAAGTCTTTTACGGTTTCATATTTCAGACGCATTGTCAAACAATTTCAACTTTTCCCACAATTTTATTTTCTTCCGACTTGTTATAATTGAATGAAATTGCACGAAACGCGTTCGGCCATTTAAATTCTGCGACAAAAGAGAAACTCGATCGTGTATCGCGGTATTGTCAGAAGCCGCCATTCAACAGAAAATAAATTAAAATTATATTTGACGGCTGAAAAAAAAATTGTGCCGTTTCAATGCGATATATCCATCGTTTAGATATTTGTAATTTCTGTACCAAATGAAATGTTTTCCTGTATTATTCGCTGCAAATTATTTAAAAGATGCAAATGTCAGCAATCTTTCACGTTATATAAATTACTAGACTTTGCCCGCGACAACGTGCGCACAAGAAGGGAAATCGCGCCGGAACCGTACGTTTTGCTGCGCTAAAAGGTAGCCTATATCCTTCCACGTGTTCTACTCTATATGTGTGCCAAATTTCATCAAAATCGGTCCAGAAAAATGGGTATTTATATCAAATACAAAAAAATATTTCGTCTTGATAATAATATTGTGCATAGAAAAACTTTTTTAGTTTAATACTTATGGTAATGTAAAAATAATTTTCAATATAATATACTTATCGTAATGCTAGCTTTTGGCCGCGGTTCCGCCTGCATAAATAAAGTATCCCACGGAAACACTGTATTTTTTTAAACATCTTTCATAGAACGTTCCCAACGATCCAAATTTTTAAATCTTGACGTCGCCTTCAACGGTTCACAATTTTTCCACACAATCGTGGACACACCGTAGGCTTATAGTAGTACAATCAAATCGAAAGCTATGTAGCTGTTTTTCTGTTCCTCTTTCTTTAATCTGTGCTTTTAGTCGCCCCGATCTCTATATCCATCCAATCTCTCCATCCCCCTCTATAATCTCTCTCAGCGTGCTGCGGTGTCCGTGCTGCATGGCCCGTGGTCTCAACTAATGCTTGTCATAAATCAGCGGGACTAACACCTCTACACACAGGTGGGTAGGATAGGCGGCATCATGAATTTATATAGTTACAATTGATCAGTGTGCTGAGTACGAGTTTTTGTGCGTACGAGTACGAGTAGTAGACCATTTTCATACTAGACCGCCTGAATCGGCGCACGCACACATACGCGTCATTAACATGGCCGCTAAGGGAACCTCAAATAGCAGAAGCATGGAGTCTCACGCCGCCATGACTTGTCGCTGTATTGAACGACTAAGGTCTAACGAGTTTTAGTTAGTTGTGCCGCTATGCTGCGCACTGTCAACGCCTTCTTTGAAGACGTACCAGATTTAACGCTCCGCTCGGTCACACATATATATTGCCCGCGGCTTCGCCCGCGTGAAATAAGCTTTTAAACTTTCATTCCCTATTTTACCCACCTAGGGGCTGAATTGCAGAAAACGCTGAAATACATAACTCATTATTTTTTCCGTATTCAATTCATACGAAATATCATGCAGATATGTCCAAGGAATAAAAAGTTTCATACAAACTTTTATCACCTATGTTACCCCCTTGGGGGTTGAATTTAAAAAAAATCCTTTCTTAATGGATGCGTATGTCATATGAGAAATACGTGTGAATAATGTCAAATTTCTAACCTTGAGGGTTTGACCTGGTTTGGCGTTGATACATCAGTCAATCGGCATTGCCTTTTGTATAAATAAATAAATGGATGTACAGTTCCGCTACTGTACATTATTTGTGTTGTGGTCTGGAAGGCAGTGTGCATCTAATCTCCCGGCTTACCTGAGGAGTTAGGTTACCCTGCTAATACAGTACAAAATTGTGTATGGATGTATGTTTGTTACTGATGTAGCTTTCTTAAAGAATGGGTTTTAGACAAGATAAGTCTGCATATAACGTCAACTGATTATTGCATTTGTTTTATTTCGCCTTTTTATTCAAACGCCTTGTCACTACGGATTATTAAAACTGTACATTTTGCCGCGATAAAAAGTAGCCTGTATCCTTGCCTGTGGTTCATTTTATATATTTGCCAAATTTCATCAAAGTGAGTCCAGTAATTTCAATATAAAACATACAAACAAACAATCAAATCTTTCCTCTGTATGATGTTAGTATAGACGTCTATTATTTTCATTTCTAAGAAAATTAGATGTGTGTCTGTGTCGATGCTCATGATTTTAAGATTTAAGGGTCAGCTCACATGCAAACGCGACGCGGTGCCGCCTTTATAAATATAACGATACAAAATATAACTTTATTCACTGCACAAAAAGACACACGATTCATTGCCAGAGCCTATATTCGCAATCCGAACTCTTGCCATGAAACTTGCACCTTTTTGTGCAGTTAATAAACACTTTATGTTTTTGTAATGCTATCTTAAAAAATGTTCGCCGCGTCGCGCCTCGTCGTGAACTGATGCTAAGTCATAACAATGTCATCAAAATTGCGAAGTTTTTCATTTTCGGCACTAACAGCTGATAGCAATAGCTCCAACGTCGTAATACTGGACTGTCATAAGTGTCTAGTGATCGGACTCTGTCGATAGTAATTTGACAGTGAAAAGTTTCTAGGGATGGGACTAAAAGTCGATAACAATTTGACAGTGTCATAAGTTTCTAGAGACTGAAAGTCGAAAGTAATTTGAAAGTCATAAGTTTTAGTGATGGAAATCTGTCGATCTTTAGGGACTGAAAGTTATCAGATAGTCGTTAGATATTGAAAATTTGTTCGATATTTAATGAAACTTAGATAGTTTGAGCTTAAATAATCATTCTATATTTTATCTGCTATTAGCGACTTCGTTCGTACAATAGAAAAAAATATACAGCCGAACGTATAACCGCCTCCTTTTTTGGAAGTCGGTTAAAAAAACATTTGAGCACCTTAAATAATTGGAAAACCTTTATTTTTTGTCGGAAGGAAGCCAACATTGTGTCACTATGTTAAATATATAATGCCCTGACTGATCTATCAACAAATAGCATAAACCACTGAACGAAATGCGTTGAATTGCAACAATAAAAGGGGAATTTTAGAGATAATCACTTTAGTTCTTTCTAATTTGTAGGTTCACAGCGACAATATCTTAGGCGGGCAAAGCCGCGAAATTCTAGCGATATGAATACTAAGCTCCATCATATAAATTTATCGATATGATGTCCCATCACTACCGATAAGGGGCACAGCCAAAATGAATATAATCAAATGATCGTATGCTTTTATGAGCGCAATCTGCGACTTTGTTACTTGAAGCTAGAAGCTGGAAAGGCTAAAGCTTTCATTAAGTAATTGAAGCTTAATTTCAGCTTTTGGAGCAGCTTCATACAGACAACCGACTGTTTAGACATATTAAAAATAATTGCTCCTGAAGCATAGACATATATATTATAGATGAGGCGTCCACACTTAAATGACAAAATCTTCTGAAACCAAGATGTATTAAGTTTTTTTTTCGATGTCTGGGTATATCTGTTACGCCTAAGATTTACATCCGCAATACCAAAAGAGCGTTGCTCCAGCCTCACTTGAGTCTCACTAACATACACAATATTTTACGCCAGTTATCTGTGCGTCCGTGGTATCTCCAGTCAATTAATGTTAAGATGAAAGAATTTATTTGTTTGTTTGCATTGAACAGGCTCCGAAACTAACGAACAAATTGATGTTTGGCACATATATAAAGTAAGCCACGGGGAAGGATATAGGCTACTTTTTATCCCAAAATATACTCCCGTGTATTTATGCGGGTGGAGCCGCGGACAAAAGGTATAAGCTTGATTCACTCTGTTTATTGATGAAACCGCATTAGAATTGTTATCGCGGTGGCGCACGGTTCCCACGGGATTTCCTTTTGCGCGCCCTAAGTCGCAGGTAACATGTAGTCCATAATATTTAAACTTGGCAAACCTTTGCCCGCGGCTGTGAGTTAACAATCAGTATCTGGAGCTCCGCCAACTTTAGACAAAGCAACATCGATATTGACTTAGCGTTAACTTTGCCAGCTAATTGGACATTATTAACTCTTTAATAATATTGATGACCGGTTCATTGCGGTTCGTTCCGTGTTGAACCCCTGGATTTTAATGCCTCGTCCTTGTAGCGACGTTACGTATAAGAGGGTTGTAATTCTAGGGGTTTAACACGGAATAATCCTTCTATCATGAGCCTAGAACTTCCGTTGACATGCGCATAATCAATGCAAATAATCCTAAATTTAATCAGCAGGTCGATTATGAATTGTGATAGAAACAATTCTTCTTATAAGAAAAACCTAACCAAGAGCATGTCAGGACATGTCTAACGTTCCGTAACTATCAAAACTCAATAGGTTTTCTTTGAAAAGTTATTGTCCGATTTAAAATTTTATTTTTTTAAGTTATAATAATATTTTTTTTATTGTTAAAAAATATAATCTAATATAAACTTAATCAGTAGGCTCAATTTTAGTAATAATTGAGAGAGAGAGAGAGAGAGAGACAGACAGAGAAACACGCGCACGCAGCACGGCTTACAACTATAGCAAAAAGCGTCGTTAGAGTCTTAATTTTTTCCGTCTAGCCCCCTTTCGCAACGCGCGATAAGAAACTTCGTTCCAATTATTACGGACAGAGCGAAACTATAAGGCTTCCTTGAGTACTACGGAACCCTAAAAAGTAACGCCATCTTGATTTCAGAAGATGACTGATTAAACTGCGGAAAGCAAATGTTAGTTAAGGGCAGTTTAAGTGTGAACACTTCGCCTCGACATGCCTCACCTTATTACAATAGGTCTCTGATCCATCCTGATAATGATCATTTCCTCAATTTGGATTTTCATTATCATAACAATGATGAGTTATTACTGCTGACACATTTAATCAGTATCAGAAATTATCAATGTTTTGTGTACATGTTGCTAATTACAATCATATCGGTTATATTCATGATGGATTTACAATTGGTGTTAATTAGTAATTACCGATTTTAAGATAAATTTTGCATAAAATTCGTAAAAAATTGATGCAAAACAAAGCGATAATTATTATTATTACTATTTGTTTAGTAGGTTTGGGAAAAGTGGCTCAGTGGTCGGGCGCGTCGGTGCTCAAGCCGGAGATCGCGGGTTCGAATCCCGCCAAAGGAACAAAAAAAGTTTTCTGAGTTCCTGGGTCATTGAGACGTAATCAATATGTGTATAACAATAATAAAAATCTTTAATATGTATTGTATAAAAGAATCAAATAACATACTGTCGTGGACTGGTAACCGTACCTAACACAGGTTCTTCGAGAACTTACCACGGGACCAGAATGACGTGATGTGAAAGCGTCCATAGATATTATTAAATAAATGAAATGATATATTTAAAAGGTACTCGGGCCTCCTGTAACGTAACTCAATAGGCGAAACACAACGCAAGCGTTATTTCGCGCCGGTTTTCGTGAGGCCGTGATACTTATCCGGTCGAGCCGGCCCATTCCCAAAGCGTATTCTCGATAGAACTTCCGTCACGATGTCGTCGCGTTTTTAACCGACTACAGCGAAGCCAAAAGGAAGGGTAATGATTTTGGCAGTGTATGGATGTGTGTATGTAGGTATGTTTGTTGAAGCATAGCGCCTAAACTACTGGTGCAATTTGAATAAATGGATTCGTAATAACAGCCCGGGTAATATAGGCTATATAATTTACGCAGTCGGGTTGGAGTTTTTTTTATAAGAATTGTGGTTATCAAAAATATCGTGCGTATGCCGTTTTATCTCGCTTCAAAATAAACACAATAAGGACCCACGTCATGACAAAGTGTATGATGGATCATCATTAGAAAATATCAATCATGGGGTAAGAATAGGATAAGACAGTGAGCGATACTTGGGTATCGCTCTAGATTGGTCTACAGGTTATGGGGTAAATTATATTCGATAATATGGGAAATGGATGCAATGAACGATATCGAAATGAGTCGCCGCGGGGCGCCTTACAGATGTGATTCATCGAAATTGTTTTGCACATTCGCGAACAATTTATCCGTTCAGTAGTTTTTGCTTGAAAGAGTAACAAACATCCATCAATCCATCCTCACAAACTTTTAGATTTATAATATTAGTAGAATTGTTTTAGAGTTCATACTTAATCATAATATTATGTTATCCACAAATCCCAAGATATGATAATATATACACAATCTTATACTTTAAACGTCGAGCTAATCTTGTATTTATATAATCGTAATCTCGGAAACGGCTGCAAGTAGATCCATGAAATTTAGTCTGCAGGGAGTTTTTGGGGAGAAAAATCAATCTAGCTGGGAAACTGCACAATTTAAACTATATAATATTACCAGCTGGTGCCCGCAACTTCGTGTGCGTGGAAATAGTAAACGGTAACGGAATTCTTTTTACCCGACTACGGGGAGGCCAAAAGGAATGATAATGATTTTGGTAATTAGGGGTTGAATATCGAAATGTCATGAAACACGACGTGTTTACTTATATTCTTTTAGGACTACATTTACAAAGTTCCAAACCGAAATGCTGATTTAATATTTGATTACCCATACAAAGATTAGTACCACTTGTTACCCCTGAATAGATCGAATTTAAGAAAATATTGAATTCTAGTTTTAGTAAATCGTGTTAAAGAGTAATCACGAAACTCCAAACAGATCTGACCACAAACAAAAAAGTTACATTTAGGGGGTGAATTTCGCAAAATCCCTTCTTAGTGGACCTATACGTCACAAAAGGAAGCCACAGTCCAAATATTACGTTTCTAGCTTCAGTACTTTTGCCTCGGCGTTGATGAATCAGTCGGGGCAAGTTACTTTATATAATAGATGTTTTTTTCTGTCGTGGAGCAAATATACATCAACTATTTCAACGTCACTCCGATTGGCAGTTTGCGTTGTTCGGAGATTCGGAATGTGGTGGGTTGGAATCCCTGTCAGATAATTGTTTTTTTTTTATTCTTTTTATTTTTGTTAATTTATCAGAACTCCGAGCAAAGCTCGGCTATCCAGGAAATTACTCTTAATAAGTAAACACGAAGTATAATGTAGCTTTCTAATTTAACTCTATGAAAGTCCTTTTATAATTGTTCTCCCGAGTTAACCAGATGGCCATTGTTTTGTTCTAATTAAAAAATAAGCGACTCCATTTCCCTGTTCTGTTCTCATACAAATATAACACTTGTTGCGCTAAGTGCAGGGTTCATTTTTATGTATGGCGAAAAACAGCGGAGTCGACATAATATATTCACGCATAAGTTTTTATCGTCGCGAGGGTGTGTAATATTTCTTCTTGATATGGCCATTAGCAATTAAAAATTAGGCCGATTAATGAAATGACCAAGATAGTCGTCTACTTTATGACCGTTCTTTTAGCTGAGTTTGTCGGCCCACCGTGGGATTGTCGCTAAATGTGGATATTTGTATGCTCTGGGCCTTTAGTCGAGATGCATTCGTTAATTTCGACGGCGAACTACGAAATCAAAAATGTATGAGATTTGACATAAGTCATCGTTGAGTGACATGTCGCTTGCGATGCCTTATGTCAAATCCCATACATTTTGTTGTCGAACTTCGCCGTCGAAATTATCGAATACATCTTGACTAGAGGCCCTGTTCAGATACCATTGAATCTAAATGTAAGCAAACAAATTAAATTCGACAAAATTCATGTTTCTGTGTATTTTTAATTGCACGGTAATTAAGTGATTATACTAAACTAGCATTGATTGCCCGCGGCTTCGCCCGCGTGAAATTAGGTTTTAATCTTTCATCCCCTATTTTACCCACCTAGGGGCTGAATTTTAGAAAACGGTGTAATATGTAACTCATTATTTTTGCCGTACTCAATTCATACGAAATATCATGCAAATATGTTCAAGGAATAAAAAGTTTCATACAAACTTTTATCAGTTATTTGACCCCCTTGGGTGTTAGATTTTAAAAATTCCTTCCATAGTGGAAGCCTATGTCATATGAGAAATACGTATGCAATATTTAAAATTTTTAGTTTTAAAGATTTGACCTATGCGTGGATACATCAGCCAATCAGCCTTGCCTTTTATATATTTTTTTCAAGTAGGAAAGTTGATCCCATGGTAAAAGTTGCTTATATTCAAGAGTCTACTCCTCATAGTTTGGACACTGACTGAAAATACACCATGTATATAGATAATAAAAAAAATAAAATAATACGTGTGGCACTCGGGGACTGCCGCGGTAAAGCTATTGCATAGTAAGTCTACACGGATACGTCCAGTCGCACGCACACAAACACCGTGCCGAAGTCTGCCGAACTGAAACGACGTTAGACGATGCACGGCTTTCAACGCCGCACCGCTGTGCCGGTCGGAGTCGGGGTGTTAGGTTTATTTTCGTTACGAAATTTCTTAATTCGGGTCGCCGCGCTCAAAGCCCGCGATAAAAGCTAAGCAATAGCTTATCTAAAACCCGACTGCAAAAAACATACCTAAGCAACGCACTAAAAAGACCGAAACAAGATTGAGAAAACAGACTACACTACGAGCTGAGATGCCTAAGTGAAAAAATTGACGTTATGTTTGGTAGCAGGCGGGACCCATTTGTAAATTAAAAATCCTACAAAAATATTATGTTTTTTGTAGTCGGGTTTTTTTTTATTTTTTTTTTTATTTTAGTTTTTTAGTGGATCCAACACATACTTGGTCGATTTAAAGCAAAAATTGAATGCATTGCATTGCAATTGCAGCTGCCCTAGAAGATAAAATAAACGTCAATTTTCTTTTCAGATTTCTGAATACCGTTTTTCATTTATATTTTTGTTTAGAATATAATAACCTATAAAGGCCGTAGACAGATTTTTCATGTAGATACGGTGGCCGCGGAATTTCTCATCGCGCGTACGAAGTCACGGGCAATGTCTAGCTGTACAATAATACTAGTTTTTGCCCGCGGCTCCGCTCGCGTGATTACAGTATCCCACGGGAACACTGTACTTTTTCGGAATGAAAAGTAGCCATATTAATCCAGATCCCAAACAACTACCATACCATAATTTCATCGAAATCCGTTCAGTAGTTATTGCGTGAAAGAGTCGCAAACATCCATCCATCCATAATGACAAACTTACATTATTTATTAGTAGGATTGTTTTCGACCTATGCTATTTTTTTCAAATAAAATAAACCAGGAAACGAGCCGACGGATCGCCTGATGGTAAGAGATTAACGCCGCCCATGGACACTCGCAATAACATAGGAGTCACACTTGTAACTTCTCTGGTGTCGCGACTTGCGTTCCCAGTCCTTAAAATTCCCAACCCCCTTGGGCACCCGGTAACCTCACTCACTCGGCGAAACACTACGCAAGCGTTATTTCACGCTGGTTTTCTGTGAGGCCGTGGTATTTACCCGGTCGAGCCGGCCCATTTATGCCGAAGCGTGGCTCCCCCACAGTTAAACGATAGCTATTCTACAAAACAAACAAAAAACTAAGGGGCATTTATATATTACGTAAGACGAGGGAGGGGGATCTGTCATCTCTAATTAGACCATTGTATCGTAGCGTTATTCTTATTTTTTCTTATTTAATATACTAGCTCCAAGTAAGGTAAAAAATATTTCTTTGCGAGGACGTGGACGGCGGTGATGATGATGATGATGGTGACCACGATGGCGACAATAATAATTCGTTCGTTTTCTCTGATTAATAGACTGATTTATAATATTATTTTATATTTATAATTTATATTATAAATCGTATTACTATTAGGTCATTACATATGAAATTGGCGTTTTGTAAAGGAGGAACATAAAGTCGATTTTTTTTAAACATAATATATTTATTTCATCAAAGTATATACGATTGCTATCTATGCACTTTTGTCATCTCATAGGTAGTTCATTGATTCCTTTACTAATAAAACCATTCGGACAGGAATCAATAAAATCTTTGAAGGCGCTTTGGACTGCCCCATTGGAGTTGAATTTTTTCCCTTGCAAGAAGTTATCCAAATTTCGAAATAAATGGTAATCTGTTGGAGCAAGGTGAGTACGGTTATGTCTTAGACATTACAATTGAAGCTCATCTAATTTGGTAGCCGTCTGTTGTGAAGTGTGTGGTCTAGCGTTGTCCTGAAGCAGCAGTGGCCTGGAGCGAATGACCAACCTCGGTTGTTTAGCAGCTAGCTTTTCCATCATGATTTGCAGTTGCTGGCAATAGACATCTGCGGTAATTCTCTGGCCAGATTTAAGAAAGCGGTAGTGAACGACACCGGGACTAGTCCACCAAACACTCACAAGTAACTTTTTTTGAGTGAATTTTCGCTTGGGGCAGCCTTTGGCTGGTTCGCCAGCTTTCAACCATTGCGATGAGCATTTCCTATTATCGTACAGGATCCACTTTTCATCACAGGTAATGATTCGATTTAAAATCCCTTAATTATTGTGCCGTTGAGTAATGTAACGCAGCAGTCGACGTGCGTTTGTCGGTTTGCTGCACTCAATTCATGAGGCTCCTTCCCAATTTACTTCAAGTGGATTAAAACAGTTTTATCATTAATACCGTAGCCTGCAGCTAACTCTGACGTGGTTTGCGATGGATCCGCTTCCACAATAGCCTTCAATTCTTCATTATCAACTTTGGTCTCAGCCCGTCCACGGGGTTTGTTCTGCAGGTCGAAATTTCCAGAACGAAAACGTTGGAACCAAAAACGCACTGGTTTTCTTTTGCGACACCGTCGCCATACACATCATTAATCCTTCGAGCCGTTTCTGCAGTACTGGTGCCACGGTGGAACTCGTACTCGAAAATAATACGATATTTCAAGTTTTCCATTTTGTAAACAGAGTGACGCAAAGAAAAAACCAAAAGAGGAAAAAACAAATTAATTACGGTTTTCGAAACATAAATGCATGAGTAAATAGCGGTATAATTTTGAAATTGGAGTTCCTAACCAAAGAAGATATATTTGAGATCACAGTGGCCAGTACGATAAAACGCCATTTTCATATGTAAGGACCTAATATTATAAATGTGAAAGTTTGTGAGGATGTTTGGATGTATGTATGGATGTTTGTTACTATTTTATGCGAAAACTACTGAACGGATTTAAATTTGGTATGGCAATAGTTTAAGCTCTGAAATAACACTTTATAACCCTAAAAATTCCAGTGTTCCCGTAGGTTATTGTATTTAGACGGGCGAAACCGTGGGTAAAAGCTAGTTAGTTATAGTACTAGTATCGTCATACGGAATAAATGAATAGCCCCTAAGCACCGTACCACTAGTGACTAGGGAATAATGACTAAACCATTAACCAGGGGCGTGCGCTCGATATAGGCAGAAATGCAGTGCTTTACTTGTCATTCACAGATATTTTAATAAAACATTCGTACGTTTTAGATGACTTTAATTAATAGTAAATAAATTAATTAAAAAAATATAATAACTTTTAAAACGCCTAATATTTTATAAATAGCAACTAATGCCGTTAAGTTCTGCAGGAAAAATCATCGCATGTGTGTGTAATTTTCATACTTCGCAAACGCACACACCCATGAATATCGCGATATTCATGATTAAATAGCGATAAGTCATGCGGCGGGAGATGGACGTACCGAGAGCCGAGCCGAGAGCTTCGGTTCGGCTATCCGATCGCTTCCGAAAACCGCTGAACTGGCTTGTTGGAAATTATTCGTTGCCTATAATCCGAGTAAAAACAATACGGCGCGAATGTAATGAATCATGTATGCACAATATGCATTTTTGTTTAGTAAGGTATTATTTGTTTAAATAGAAGAAACGTTTTGTGTTTCGCGGGGGCCATATTGCATATTTCATGTGATAAGCATTGTTTACAATTTAATCGCTCCTGTTTATTTATAGTTTTCTTAAAATATTTTTCATTTTAACATTTGAAAGTGTGTACATTTAACAGTTTCTTACTGAGTTTCTATAATAATTGTAGTGATTTGCTTTTACAAGGTGCGTTTGTTGATTTTTTAAAAATGTTATTTGATTTGTGAGGTTTGCGTTGATAATGCGTGTTTATTAAAAATTAAAAATAACAAGTTCTCACAATTGTCATTCAGTGAAAAGTTTCAAATTTTGTTTAAAGGTAGGTGTGTACCCGAGTTACAACAATTAAACCAGCAAAAAAATAATGTAACTCGAAAATTTCATGTTAAAAGTTATGAAACTTATAACTGGCTGTGTGGTTGTATACACACGATTAAATTATATTGTTTTCCTTGCATATTATTTAGTAATTTACTTCGGGATATAGTAATCTCAAGTAACCGGAACCTTGAATATGTGAAAATTGAAGCTGACTGACTGGTGAGTAGTAATAATATTTTAGAATATGCTTATTATTTTACTTATTAGAATTTCTTCCGCCGCGACGATCGATCGCTGTTTTGTCTGCGTTGCCGTACAAGATGTACATGAATAGTAGTACATCTAAGACTTGCTCTGTTGGCATGGTTTCGACTTAGAGATCCGTCGCTTGGCTGTAGCTATGCTAAAAATCTATAAACGAAAAAGTTTTTGTGACCGAGTACTTCGCCGCATACCCAGTATCATAATCCTGTGCACGCCACTGCCATTAACCCAATTCTCGTAACTAATCGTGATCATATGTTTCGGTCTGCGCAGTGTCGCACTAACACACACACGTCTACCACACGTGAGCGAGTGAGACAGCGCGCGGACCGAAACCACAGGGGCGACACTCTCCACAAATGACAGCTCGAGCACCGAATGTCAGCCATGTTGACGTAAGCCTAAGGTTGACACCGAAATAATTACAAACGTCGCGTCAGACAAATCTATTATAAATATTATGGAATTATATTGTCAATTATGTCAAAGCACGAAACGACGAGCGGCCAGCCCCGTGAATGAAAGTCCTTGCTTGAAAAAACTCACGACCTCGCTGCGCGCTCCTGCATACGTTCAATTACGCACACATAGCCACGGGCTGTGTTACGTGTAGATTTATATTGTAAGTCTTATCGAATACCAGCTCTTTACGTTAGTAATATATATTTTTGCCGAAACAGCATTATGATTACAAATAGAACTTACGAGAATTGAGCTTCTGATTGCAACGAATCGAACTGTATATTTTAACCATCCTATTTCTGTTTCCGAAGGTGAGAAATGGTTGTGGAAAATGCTTGGTACCGCAATTGTAACAATATAAATGTGAATTTCGTGATTCCTACTCATTGGCGAAATATATTCGACTTTACAATATTATATCGGATTTTAATATTTTTGTTTACGTTACAGCTTGGGATCGTCGTTTTTATGGTTCTGTAATACATAAGGAACCCTTATAGTTTTGCTCTGTCCGTCCGTCTGTCCGTCTGTCCGTCTGTCTGTCTGTCTGTCTGTCTGTCCTCGCTTCTATCTTCTTAATTATGAACATAAATTGATGAAATTTGATATAAATTATAGATTGTGTATACATCTCGATTTTAGTATCATAAAATAAAAATAATTTTATATTTTAGGGGTGGCTCCCCATACATGTGAAGTGGGGATTATTTTTTTTCATTCTACCCCATCGTGTGGGATATCGTTGAATAGGTTTTTTAAAATAAAGGCGAGATTTCATACTTGTTTTTTACAAAGTAAGCCATTTACGAGTAATCGGCCTCCAAAGTGGTTTATAAGTTGGCCCCTGGCATTTCTAAACTATGAGACTTAGAAACTTGTGATTTTCCATGCTGATAGATCATGCTAAACACTCTTTTGGAAAATTATTTTGAAAGTAATCAGACGGTAACTTTTGAAGTAATTTGAAAAAAAAACCTTTTACGCAGTTACAGTTACGGAACCCTCCTTAGACATGTCCCGACATGCTCTTGGTTAGGTTTTATTCATACATCGCTCTGTGAAATCCACAGACAAACGATGAAGCGTACTCCAAGAAATTAGTTGCACTGTATATCGATTATCGACAAAGTTCCTGCTCGATCAGTTTCTAAACATTTTCCTTTGCACTAGGACGTCTTTAAATATTTAAACACAAATTGACCGCAACGACTGCATACATGGTTGACCTGCGTATTTACACATATTTCATCATTAGTTTACTTACATCATATTATACACGAACATTTTATTACGGTAAGTTTGAACTTAAACGCACAAACTTCGGAGATATTTACAAATATGATCCTGCGGCCTTATACTTCATACACTTTTACCTAATCGTGACGTCACAGCTAGGTACGACTTTTGTAAGTGTTTTTAGTAATTTTTGTAAACAAATCGCTGTAGTTATGAAAATATTGATTTTTTGTTTATATGTTTATTCTGTTTCTTCTTCATAATATTTAGGAGTATAAAATATTGATTTTTTGTTTATATGCTTCTTCTGTTTCCTCTTCATAATATTTAGGAGTATAAAATATTGATTTTTTGTTTATATGCTTCTTCTGTTTCCTCTTCATAATATTTAGGAGTATAAAATATTGATTTTTTGTTTATATGCTTCTTCTGTTTCCTCTTCATAATATTTAGGAGTATAAAATATTGATTTTTTGTTTATATGCTTCTTCTGTTTCCTCTTCATAATATTTAGGAGTATAAAATATTGATTTTTGTATGTTTCTTCTGTTTCTTCTTCATAATATTTAAGAGTATAAAATATTATTTTTTGCACATGTTTCTTCTGTTTCTTCTTCATAATATTTAGGAGTAGGTACTATTTATATATGCAATAAAAAAATCCATGCCTAGCCCATTCTTCTGGAACTGGTCATGTCACAAGTGATGACACCGCGTCATCGTAGTAAGAACCGGAAACACCCCTGGTGTTGTGGGTGTCCTCAGTCCTGCAGGTCTAAAATGGCCTGAATATTATGAAATGTCATCTATTGAAATTGAATAGACGATGTTTCCTGTGATCCCTTACGATCAGGCGATCCGTCTGCTCGCCTACCGGCCTATCCCGTGAAAGAAATACTCTACAGTGGGCGATATACACATCAAAACACTTATTTTTTCTATAAACTTATTTATTAAAGATACACCAAAAAAAGTACACACATAATTCAAACAACATAATATTAAGACTCATAATTTTCACCTGATGACGTCATAACGAGTAGAGTGACAGCCTACAATATTTAAAACATTTCCAACCAAAAATTAAATATATATGCGAACTAACAATAATACTTTACGATATGTTTTATACTAACTTAATCTGAGACTAACTTAATCTAATAATAATTATTGTTATTTCTTAGAAAGAGGTAACATATTAAAGTACCTATAGAAAATATGATACAGGAGTGGTGTGGAGGATATGCATAAACTGTTTTTAAGCCTATGTATGTTGTAAATAAATATATCTATATCATTATTATTACATTTTAAAAGTTCGTTGTATTGTCGAGCCATTCTAGTTATTGGATTAAAGAAGGAGATGTTATTTATGAAAGTTTGCAATAAAAAAAAATTGATTAGTTTTATTCGCTCTGCGTACACTATATTTTATATTAAAATTAAGACAGGACGGGAGTTCAGGACAATTAATAATTGAATGTACAATTTTTGAAAGATAAATGCAATCAAAGTATATACGGCGCATTTCTAGGGTTTGAATATTGAACGTTCGAAGTCTATCCACTCGAACAATCTAACACATTAATAAGGCGCATACATATTATGCCAGGACACGATCGCACAAAAACAATAACCGACCCTCCCCTTCCTACCCCATCCCACCCCATACCCCATCCCCCATCCCGCGGGATCAGGTCAATATAATTGGTTATATGTTATGCGAGGCATAATACGCTATTGTCAATATTCTTATTGAATTCCTCTTCGATAGCAAATGCTGGATGCGCGGGAATTTTTGCACGTGTTTTTTTAGGGTTCCGTAACAAGACCCTATTATTGAGACTCCGCTGTGCGTCCGTCTGTACATCTATCCGTATGTCTGTCACCAGGCTGTATGTCCTTAAGCGTGATAGCTAGACAGTTAAATTTTCACAGATGATGTACTTCCGTGGCCGCTATAACAAACAACAAATACTAAAAACAGAATAAATATAATATTTAAGTGAGGCCAAAAAATATATATTACTAACGTAAATAACCGTCATTCTATAGACTTACACGATTGACAGCTCGCGGCTATGTATGTGTGGCTTGACGTGCGGGGGTGTGCGCACGGCGAGCGGGGCGTGAGTTTTTTCCAGGCAGGACTTTCGTTCACGGGGCTGACGGCTGGCCTTTTCGTGCGTGTGTGTGTGTGTGTCTGTGCTTTGAGATATTTGACAATATAATTTCATAATATTTATGATAGATTTGTCTGACGCAACGTTTGAAATTATTTCGGTGTCAACCTTAGGCTCACGTCAACATGGCTGACATTCGCCGGTGCTCGAGCTGTCATTTGTAGAGAGTGTCGCCCCTGTGGTGAGGCTCTGATACAACAATCGTAATTTTTAAGCCGTTTTCTAAGAAAGCCTTCGAGTGCGAGTCCGACTCGCACTTAGCCGGTTTATTAACCCCCGACGCAGAGGAGTGTTATAAGTTTGACGTGTCCGTATAGTACTATGTATGTCTGTCTGTGTGTGTGTGTCTGTCCGTGGCATCGTAGCTCCCATACGGATAATGTAAGGTCAATGATTTCATTAACGATTGCACACCTTGGGAATAAGACGGCCCCCTGCAAGGCAGCTTCTATGTACTTAAGTATCTTGACTTTAGTTATATTTAAATTAAGTTACTATATTCGAAAAATATTTTTTGAAAACAGCAATTTTCCCATATTTTTGCTAAAAAGTTTCTTCGGTTCATCTCGCCGGGCTGGTTCCCGAACCGGTGGCAGGTTTCATGTAGGACAATTCTACATGTGTTATTTAATAACCTATGTTATGGAAATAAAAATGTTGAGTTTGAGTTAGAGTGGTTCTTGAAGAAGGTCTCAACTTAGAACAGGCATGTCGAGGCAAACATTGTCTTCACTTAAACTGCCACACTTTTGGGGTTGTCTGGGGCAGTCGAGGTGTCACCTTGACATTTTGATATTAGCTTTCCGCATAGTAATCAGTCCCCATTTAACAGACAAAATCTTTTGAAATCAAGATGGCGTAACTTCTTCTAGTTTGGAGATTTTTTCCTGTCAAATGTACGTCATAGCCCATCCTTAGTTTTCAAATCATTGGGGCTTGTACACAAAACCACTACGTCATCCATAGATATAAGCCATACTCAGCGCAAAATATATTATCATCATATTCATTTATAAATAACCTTAGTTAACCTAACTTCATAAGATACGGCCGGATTAATGACTGGCAAGATACTGTATCTGGGGGCACGGTAGCACAATATAAATTATGCACAGTAGACCATCTTCATACTGTGCCGCCCCAATCGACGCACGCACACATAAACATCATTTACACAGCCACTAACGAAACCTCAAATAGCTGAACTATGTAGTGTTAGACCGCGCGCCGCCAACACTTGTCGCTGCATTGAACGACTAACGAGTTTTAGTTACTTGTGCCGCGACATTTGCGCACTGTCAACGCCTTCTTTGTAGACTCAATCGTAGATGAAAATTTCAAGGGCTGAGTTCCGCTTCTGTATATTATTTATATTTCGCTGGTAGTTTCTACAGCCACGTATTTTGACTAAGGTGTGGAGTTAGTGCAGTTAGAGCGTGTAGAGTCAGCTTAGTTTTACATGAGATCTGATAAACTCTTAAGCATCTGGCGAGCCGACTGCTCGTTTCCTCGTTGATTTCATAAAAAATGTGCAAACATTAATCTATTAGCATTAGCATTTAGTAGCATTAATGTATTACAAACAGGAGATGAACTTTCGAATGTTTAAAAGAGGTTCCATAAATTAGGTGACGAACGGCTGGGGTATGTTGGTTTTACAAGAGATTTGGGCCTTTGCTTAAGATGCATCTCATGCATTCGATAATTTCGACAGCGAACTTCATTATAAAGATGTATGGGATTTAACACATAAGTCATCGCTATGTGACATGTCGCTTGCGATGCCTTAATTATGCCAAATCCCATACATTTTGTTTTCAAACTTCGCCATCGAAATTATCGAATGCATCTTGACTAAAGGCCCTTGCCATTTTTTGACAGTGTGAGTGATACGGTATCGTCTTCGCATTATTTCAATATTAAAATGTTTTTGGTGGGATTAATCTTTAATATAATATTAATGTATTTCCTTCTTAAAACCCCATCCTATGTTAACTTTTGTCAGTACCCAATTCATATTTTACCCACACCCCATTCTTCCTCATTGGAGATAGCCGCAGTTTTTGTCCTTATCCCAAATACACTTAAGGTTTTAGGTCCATATCCCTGCCCGTTTCACCCTCAGCTGTATGTTTTGAAATGTGTCACAAGTAATCGTGTTTTCTGTCCAAAACATAAATATTATCATTGATGGTGTCGTCTGTTCTCTTATTATTTTTCCTCTCGAATATACTACTTGGTTTCTGTTGTTTTTTGTCGGCAGTTTTTCTATTCAACAGCGTTTTTGATTGGACGATGCCAAAGAGTTAACCAATCAAAAGGGGTTTTGAATAGATAGACCTAAAACCAGTAGAAACTGGACAAAAGTTCTTATTTTTTGGTTATTTATACATTGCAATTACTCATTTATACAGAAAATACGTCTGAAGCTTTTTTAGAATTTCATCAAAAATGAAAATTATATTATTGTTTTGTCAATAGCGGTAGCCACCAGGAGTTCCTTGAAACTATTGGTAGGGGATAAATAAATTATCCCTTATATTAATAATTATTATATATTAATAATTTATTTCCTTGTTTAATATCTTTTAAATTTGATTATAATATATTTAGTTACTGCGTTTTTAGCGAAATAGTTAAGTTTCAAAAGGAATAATATATTCATTTATATCAAGTTGTAAGGAACTAAATAATAAAATACTAGCTTTTTCCCACGGCTATCCGTCGGTATCCTACAGGAACACTACTATTTCGCGATAGAAAGTAGCGTATCTGTTAATCCAGAGCCTAAACTACTACCAAACCAAATTTCATCAAAATCCGTTCAGTAGTTTTTGCGCGAAGGAGCCACAAACATCCACTCTCGCAAACTTTTAAGAGCAAGCGTACATAATAATTAATTGACATAGTTTTAGCAAGTAATTTATCATTATGTTGGAAAGATGTAGGTTTTTTAAAATCTTCAACTTTAGTTTATTGACCAAAAATAATAATGACCACTTTCTAGTTTCCTCTTTGATATTGGCAGCTTCCATAAGCTCCTGTTAATTCAGTTTTTTATTACGATAAATAATGTCGTCGTTGACGTATTGACGTCATGGCAATAATCACAGTAATAACACACAGGACTTCTTGCACTGTTTCCCCTTTAATAAGTATTTTACATTCATTTTAATATATTACACGTTCGGTTTCAACAAAGTCATCATCATCAACTGTGAAACATGAATTTCCACACACAACCTACAGTACAATCGATAACATATATAACGGCAATAATGATAATAATGATAATGACACCAATAATGAAGACGAAACAAAAGTCCAAACAATTAATGTGCATTGTGCATGGCACGTCATGACTCCGTGATTGAAATCATTGTGGCCATAGGGCGAAGAAAATTTGATATGCCATAGAGAAAATCCGTTGTTGAACTACCGGGAATATTTACAGCTAGATAAGGTTAAATAGCTAGCTAAGTAGCTAATGACGTAATTTCTAAAATTGTTCAGAGTAATAACCAGCCAACCCTATACTGCAAAACGTCAGAAAAAGTAAAAACAAATACACGGGGGTTAAAAAAATTAACCCCCGACGCCAACAGAGTGGTATCATAAGTTTATCGTGTCTGTGTGTGTGGGTGTATGTGTTGCGGGATTTCGTAGTTCCAACTGGATAAACCGATTTTGATTTAGTTTTTTTCAAAGCTGGCGTGTTCGAAAGTGTCCCAAGCTATATATGTATATTATAGCTTGGAACACTCTCGAACACGCCATTATAATATAGGTATATATATATATATATATATATATATATATATATATATATATATATATATATATATATATATATTGTTTATTTAATGCAATGTTAATGCAATGTGAATGTGCGTGTTCATTTACTGCTTTTATCAAATTAGGACTTAATTTTTCATAAAAATTTAAAACACATATTTTTACTTGGTATCAAAACTAAACTTTCGAATTTAGGTGGATGGTTCGAATCCACTGGACTTGAAACTGTCATTGTATTGTCATTCATTCCTATCCTATCCTAAAGCCCGTCTTGCATAGCTTGTATAATTCAAAGACAGGTTTCATCAGGTATTCGCAAAGCAAATAGTAGTAGGAATTGCTGATGTGACAAAGCGAAGTGTATTATTGGTGTCCTTCAGCTTACAAGTTACAACGTATGTGATGTGGAAGGTATGTAGGTGGAAAATCAATTTCTATCATTGAATAAGTGAGTATGTAGTAGTAATTGAAATTGTTCAATTACTACTTCATATACTAGTGAGTACTAGAGGAAGTAACAAGTTTTTATGATTGAAATCTTGACAAGGATTGGTATAAATAACCTTCCACAGATTTTCAACTTTTTGTAAATGCATTTACACATTGCTGTCATTTATCTCTCCTGTATTTACTCAAATTAGTTATTCCTAAAACTTATATTACTTTTTCGTTACTTCTGTCCCTGTTCATCAGCCTTCAATCACTCATTGTGCATAAGTAGATACCTATGTACAATATTATTTTTTCGCCATTTCCTACCGTTTCCTCAGTCTTCCGCTCCGGATCTGGTCATCCGTTACGTTGACTCCGGTCGATGTTGACAGCCCTTCATTTCCACTGGTTCATTATACGCGTAATCTGCTAGGTACTACGAGAACTCGAATTCGCTATCATCTCATGTGTGAGATGTATTCGAGTTCAGTTTGTGTGATGCAGCATCTGTGTTTCGGTAAATTTTAAAGTAAAAATTATTGTTGAATTGTTGTTTTCTGTGAATAACACAAATGAGGCATGAAGCATCGTAGTTATAAATATGATCTGTTATGTCAGTGGCATAGTGACACTTTACAGTGCTAAATCCCCATGACTACCTAGTAGCATTAGAAGCTTAAGTCGTAATTAGGCGCCTATAATTTAAATCCTTTACTTTGTTGTCCTTCATTATTCATATTCTCCCTCATTTTTCACTTTGAAGCGAATTGAAAAATATTTTAACTGTTGATTTCATTTTAAATATATTTTGGTATATTTCGAGAACCAACAGTAGGGTGTGCTCATACGAGCTCGCAAGATTTAAAGCTGGTGTCGCTTCAATAGCGGGTCAGTCGAAATACCCGGATTATACAGCGAGTGACTTATTAAATGGCCGCGATACGAGAGATTTGAAAGGAAATAAAAGATGCGAAATTGATGTTTTCGATACAAAAGTAAAAGCTTACAATTAGGAATGGCGACGTAGAAATAAAATCCCTGAATAAGGATCAAATTGAAGTTTTCGATAAATAAATAGAAGCTGTAACAACGTTTATAGTTAGAAATGGAAGTATATCAAAAAATATTTTTAAAAAGATTTAATCAGTGACAACATTATATAAATAAATAGCAATGATACGAGGTGATCATGAAAGGTTATTCAAATTTTAATACAAAAAGTACATGCAATAATTAAAATGTCAATCAAAACGATAAGTCGGAAGTACATGATGTTAATTGGTTGTTACGACTAGCGTGTAGCTCAACTACAATAGTTAGTGTTGTACTAACAGCTGTTGTAGTTCATAGAGAATTAACCAGAACATAACAGGATGTACACTACATTGTACTTACCTAAACACTCACGGTTTTAGACCATGCTCAATTACATAAAAAAAAGAAAAATACTGGCCCTAGAATTGAGACCTGGGGAACACAATATTATACTTACTCTCCATTTAACATTATAGCAATATGTGAGAAAAATTGTAGCCCTAAAAATGAGACCTGGGGAACACCATATTATGCCCTCACTCCATTTAACATTATTGCATAAAGTAAGAAAAATTGTAGCCCTAGAATTGACACCTGGGGTACGTCATAACGTTATATCGGAACGTAAAATGTATGTTATATAACATGACGTTATATTCAATTATTACATTATATCTTGCAATAAACAACTTTCTTTTTACCAAAACATTGTTATACAAATAGGAACTAGCGTAGAAACAGTAAGATAACAGGTCTAAGAATAGATTCCTCAGAACAATATACATATGGCCTGGGAAGGGGAAGTCAAATTAATTATACGAAAAGGTTCTATTGTGAAGCTGGAGGTAGAGGAGTACCATAGACATATTGGGTATATCCTGCATATACCTATTCAAATTGGATTGTAATTTTATAATGGAAATAATACCTTCATCGATTATTACCTGGTTTTTAATTATATACTACTAGTTAATAGTTATCCAAACTACTAGATGTTGTCCGCAATTTCGTACGCGCAAAAAAAAACATTTTGTTGCAATAAAAAGTAGCCTATGTATTAACCCAAAATCTAATCTACTACCATACCAAATTTCATCAAATTTTGTCCAGAAGTTGGTGCGTGAAAGAGTCACAAACATCAATCCATCCATCTATCCATCCGTCCATTCTCACAAACTTTGATACGAAAATTTCCTCTTCTTGACCCAAATAACCTTAAGTAAAAATATTTTGATCAAAATCCGACCGGTAACTTTTGAAGTAATTAAAAAATCCAATAAACGTAGAAAGTTATGGTACCCTCCTTAGATATGTCCTGACATGCCCTTAGGTTTTTAATTTTTACTATCTTCCATCGAAAATACCTAGAATAATCATTTAAATAGGTAGCATTAAGTAAATATCATTTTCAACAGCTCCGTGAGTGGTTTAGAACTTGGCTCGACGCCCGACTCCAGAGGTCTTGGATTCGATTCCCGCGTTGGATCAACAAAAAATATTTTTTTCAAGTCTAGTTAGGACAATGCAGGCTGATCAAGTCTGTCTGTCAGTCTGACAAAAGAGATGATCCATGTGTCGGATGCCCATCCGGTAATCCATGTAAAAAGTCGGTCCTATGCCTGATCTCTCGTCAATCGTATCGGTCATCCGTCCCACTGGATTACGAGAATAAAGGAAGAGAGAGCGCTCTTGTGTACTGCGCGCACACTCTTGGACACTATAAAATAACTTCTAGCCGTTCTCCTTAGCCTGACTGGTTTGAACGAAACTAGCCACCGCCACCGAAATCGGTGTGAGACCTGTTATTTTTTTTTTAAATTATATGTTTTCTAACATAAAGTCGTCATCATATTATAGTAAGAAATAATCCTGTAATAATTTATATAATATCGTATATTCTATAAATCTAAAATTTTTCATTTTCATTTTTACGACAACAGAGGAGTATGAAGTTTGGCACAGTTAAAGTTTATGTATAGGAAAGTGTGCAGAAACCTATTTCTTTTTAAATAATGCTTAGTTAGAATCACACATAAAATTAATAATATATAGTTACACACACTACTACTTTTGTATAATAACAGTAGGTGTTAGTTTCAACAACTTTTAATCTTTATTTCACATTCCATAGACAATATTTAAATATATTTTTTCCTAATCAGGTTGAAACTCAAAATTTCAATGTGTGTGACGGGCGAACTCCGACAACTGGCCGATCTATAGTCCAATTTATTATAATAATATATGTGCGCGAAGACATCAAAAGCCTGATAGAATTCGACGGAGATAAAAACCCAATGAACAATTATTCAGATCTATGATTATATTTGCCGTGCCAACGGGTTGCGTCATCGAACCTTTTTCAAAACAGTAAATATAAAAATTTAATGTACTATGAAGGGTTCATGAGGGGATCGTTATGTTGCTTACACACGTACCGATTTGGTCTGGAGCGGACCATTATAACGGCACGACACTCGTGTTTTTGTTTTCAGCTCTATTGAATTAGCACAGAGTACTATTTACAGTGCATTCCGATTTTTGTGTAGTTTTCCAACTCTCAAATATATTTTAAAATATACTTCCAAAAGATTATTTTCTACTTTCAGATCGATTGTCGATGTTATATCGATCAATAGCTTAATTTAATTAAAAACAAGAAAATACAAACCTCTAAAATTAACCCTTAAAAACCTTCGAGGATTTTTTCCCAAATTTTAGGGGGAAACTCATAAGTTGGTAACCAAATCCGTGGTTTGCTCCGGAGCAAATCCTTACGTGTGTTAATTCTTTAAAATGTATCACATTTTCCATTTTATATATAAATATTTAACCATGAACGAGAGATTTATAGTTCAAGGAAATTGGACGTTCAGCAGAATGCCATACTTCTGAAATTGGTCCTGTTATTATTTCCCGAGTTACCAACAACTAATCAGGATATATAAAACAATAAGGCAGGGGGCTATATTGTCCAGAATCCGCATGACCGTGGAATATTAGAAGCCTGCGCTAATACCATAGAGTTTAAAATCGAACACACGAGTGTCAAATCAAAATAATATGTCAAATCTGTCAGATTTGACATATTTTGATTAGACACTCGGGTCAACACTCGACATTCAACTTTACGATTTTCTACTCTATTGTATAAGTCCAAAGTTATATTTTCAATGTGAATTTTCTCCAGTGTTACGGATTCCGGACAGTATAGTCTGGGACTTTATTGTCCTTAGACATCTGATAGAGTTAAAAATAAAAGACACTGGGCGTTTTTACCTGTCTTTAAACACGTCGCGACCACAAATCAAAATACTAATATTAATAGTATAATTTTCATTCGCGTTTCATTTTCCGTAATTATCATAATTCAGATCCACGGGGAAGTGGGGATCTTTTTCTTATATTTAAAAAAGGCAATTGCAATAATTCTATTGTATCGCTAAAGCTCGAGAACGGCTGGACTGATAACTCCAATTATGTTATTGAAATAATTGTGGAAGCTCAGGGAAGGTTAGAATTATCATAAAAATTGCGGAGAAAATATTAAAAACGACGATTGAATTTTCCATACTAAAAGTGACAGAATAATTTAAAGGTGCGTTCAGTTGACGTGTTTGGTTTCTTTAGAAAAAATCGGCCGGCCCCAGTAGCCAGTAGCTTGGTAGGTAGGTGTTAGTGTAAGTGTATGTAGGTTGTAGTTATTTATTCCAGTTCATATAGAAATTAACACAGAACAATTACGTGTGACTGTATAAACAAATAAATAAAGCTTTATTGCTTCCATACAAAAATATTAAATACATCATAAATTTTTCAATACATTATATCAATTTCATATTATTATATAGTTTCATTTAAGATTTATTCATTGAGTACATTAATAATTGTGAATAATAATTAAGTAACCATAATATATACCTAGTCTTGCCATAAATACTGAAACAAAGAAAAAAAAATCTATTGCAAATAACATTTATTACTTTTACAGTGTGTTAGTTTAATACATAAATATAAAACAATTTAAAATATAAAAAGCTTATTCGAAGTGGTCTCCATTGGCTGCAATACAGTCCTTTAGACGTTGAGGCTAGTTATCAATAGAAGCACGCACTCTTTCCATGGGAAAATTCTTCACTACCAATCGTACGGATTGTTTTAGGGACTCCAAATTATCATGGCGTTTAGAGCAAGCCGTACTCTCTAAAACTGACCATAAATCATAATCCAGTAGATTAAGATCGGGACTAGACGACGGCCAGTCTTCAGCTCTGATGAAGTCCGAAACGTTCGTTTCCAACTAAGACTGCGTAGACCGAGCTTTATGACCCGGCGCCGAGTCTTGCTGGAAGGGCCATTCTTGGTTATTGAACATGGTGTTGTTAAGGGGCTTCACTACCTTCTCAAGAATGGTATCTTGATACACTTGTGCCGATATTTTGATACCTTTTTCACAAAAGTATGGCTCAGTCACTCCTTCATAGCTCCCCAACAGACCATCACTGAAGTCGGATAGTGCCCACGTTGCACTCTGTCGACGAATTGGGAAGCTTCCTTAGAGCTTTGGGCATAAATACGATCATTATGTTTGTTAAAATGTTGCTCAATTATAAAAAAAATCTCATTCGTAAACAAAATTTTTCTGTGACCTCCCTTTGCGTACCGCTTCAGTAGTTTTTTCGATTTTACCACCCTATTCTTTTTTAAATTATCAGTTAAGAAATGACCAGTACGTCTCCTAAAGGCTGCAAATCCTAAGTCATCTTTTAAAATACGCGACATGGTTCTAGGTGCTATCTTCATCTCCCGAGATAAAATATTTTGTTTTCGGACAGGATTTCTTCGAATTCTTTCCCTTACTGCTTTGACCACCTTCTTCGTACGAACACTACGAGGACGGCCAGATCTTTTCTTTCACAAACAGAGAAGGTCTCATTGTACCTATTAATAGCCCGGTATTCAAACATTTTACTAATACCAAGCGTGGAGAGTTTTAAAAATTGCATTTGGCATACCTACTTTGTGTAATGCAATCACAGCGATTCGGTTGTCTTTATCACCCCACTCGATTTCAATACGAGGGCGGCACTGAAAATTTCGGGAATCAAGGAAGTGACACAACATTACTATTTAAAAATGTATTTATTGCTTTTCGAAGTATTCTCCGCGAAATTTGACACATTTTTCCATACGATGGAACCAATCATTGAAGCAACCATTCCATTCGGAAGTTGGGGTCTCCAAAATAGCCGTTTTGTAGGCGTCCACAGCTTCTTCAGGTGATGAAAATCTGACCACGCAATTTATTCTTTATTTTAGGGAAAGTATAGAAATCATTAGGGCTTAGGTCGGGGCTGTACGGCGGATGGTCTAATAATTCTATGATTTCTTGCTCTAAAACCTCTTTTGTTCTGTGCGCGGTGTGAGAACTCGCATTGTCGTGATGGAGGATGATGCGGCGGTTGCAGTTCTCTTTACGGAGTTCAGAAACGACCTGTGGCAAACAAATGTTAGCATACCATTCTGCATTAACCGTTCTTTGTCCCTCAAGAGGAATAGTCGCAACATGGCCGGTTTTGGAGACAAACGTGGCCACCATTTTTTTTGCAACACTCCGTGAACGAACGATTTTTATATCCAGGATATATCCAGGATTCGTCACCTGATACGATGTTGTATACAGCATTTGAGGATCCTGCGTGGAATTTTTCGAGAGTTCTGACGCACCAAGTAACGCGAGCCGCTTTTTGCTCTTCACAGAGCAAATGCGGTATCCATCGGGAAAACAACTTTTTTACACCTAATTGTTCATGCAAGATTATTTGTATTTGACTCATGCCAATGTCTAAAGTTGCCTGAATTTCGCGGTATGTCACATGTCGATCTTCCTCAATCAGCTTACACACAGCATCAACGTTTTCTTGGGTGACTGCAGTTTTTGGACGACCTTGACGGGGATCATCACTGAGCTTGACACGTCCACGTTGAAATTCAGCAAACCAACTACAAATTGTGGTTTTGGATGGGGCTTCATCACCAAATGCCGAAATCATCCGGTCAACACACTGTTTTTGTGTTAAACCACTTCGAAAGTCATAATAAATCATCGCTCTAGAATTTTCTCGAGTCAATTCCATTTTCTCAACGACTAAATAAGTTTGACAAGACCTTGTGACAAGATCAAGAATCTTTTTTTAAATAAATAAACGGTATTAGATTTTTAAAACCAAGGAGTTTTAAATTAAAAAGATTTTAATATGACAGGAACAGTGGAAATATTCCATTCCCGATACTTTTAGTGCAGCCCTTGTATCGCAAAATATTGTACAATGTATTGGCGCCAAAATGAGAAAACACAATGAACAATCATATAAAAAGAACAGATTCCAAATTCAAATGTAATATTTTGTTTATTTTTAATTGTAACAGTATTTATGGCCAGACTAAGTATATATTTTTTTGTTATAAATTATTTATTAGCTAATATTTTATTTTTACTATCATTGTTGCTAAATGATTATTTTTGGATGGACCCCCTAAGGGTAAAAGCCTCCTCCAAGGTACACCACAACTACCTATCTCTGGCAATGTTTGGCCAATCTTGTCCTGCTATTGCTGCTAATTCATCCGCCCATCTGGCGTGCGGGCGGCCTCTAGATCTCTTTCCTCCTTCCTCAGCTCACTCTATCAACCTCCGAGTCCATCTGTTACCCTCGTACCTCGCTACGTGTCCTGCCCACTTCTATTTCCTTTGTAGCGCGTAAGTTAGTGAATCGATAACTTTGGTATTTTTTCGGATATCCGTGTTTCTAACCATGTCTGTTGGGACAGCTAGTAATCAATAAAATATCGTTAGTCATATTTAATATGAATATTCATTGAAATTATTTAAAATATCACCTTTTTTACCTCATCTGCAGATATAAGATAGCATGCTATATTCTATTCTGTTGTATCCAGGTGTAATTGCGTTTAAATCTATGATCTAACCTAATTTTATCTTTGGTCGCCGTGCGTAATAATTTCATAGAAAAAAGGCCCATGTCCTTTTAATTTGAAATTATAATACGAAATGTAGTACACAAAGTTAAAAGCCTTCAATATTATGTATTAAAATTTAAAAAACTCAAACTTTTAATTAAAATTTCAGTGTTTAATCGAAAATAATTTCGTGCTTAAAGAGGAGACGGTCTTAATTTACCGTGTTCTTTAAAAGTTTTAACGCTAAGCGACTTGAAATTTGTCGCTTAGGCTGGGAATATATTATCCGGAATCCGGTAGGCCGGGGAATATCAGAGCATTGAAAATAGAACTGTAATATATTGAGGAAAGCGACATCTTCGGGCGACAAAACTATCATATTATTATGAGGAATCTTAATCCTGAGGGTCAATTCACGTGACGATACACGACGCTGCATTTATAAGATAGCTTTTCGAAATTGAACTTTGTTCACTACACAAAAAGATACATGTTTCATATGACATCAGTCATACACTGCACATGCGCTGTGCAGCGCGGTGCAACCTGACATTCGAACTGTTACAATGAAACGTTCTTGTGTAACGAATAAAGTTCAATTTTGAATAGCTATCTTAGAAGTGCAGCGCCATGTCGCGTATCGTTTCGGTGTGAATTGACCCTAAGAGTTGCCATGTTCAATTTAAAACACCGTATTTGAAATTACAATGCGGTTTTAAATAAATGAATTCCGTATGAATCCCTATAGCTGTGTGGATGAGCGTAGATGAATGTGGATGAAGGTGGATATTAATGAATTTTAATGAGGTTTAATGAATTATCGAGCGATTTCTCATTCATTCTTTGGATTTATTCTCAGATGAGAGGTTTAACTCTACCATAAATTAGACTATATTTTATAGTTTTTAGTATGTAATATTATATTTATTTATATAATATATACGCCAACAAGGAACAAACATTGTTAAAAGCCATAATTGCAGATTCATGTTGTTTATATCCAAATGCTGCCATAATTATACAATGGCAGCATTTGGATATGTAATACATCTTGCATTTTTTATAAGTACTTACATAATTTCCGGAAGATTATATAATATGAATTAATAGAATTTACAAATTCGACAAAAACTTAATCAATAACTTATTAAGTAATGAGAAATAAATGAAACAATAAAACATAAATGGAGAATTATAATGGCTGAAACTCCGCTAAGATGGCCGACGGTTTCTTTGATTTTGACTGCGTTTTTTTTTAAATTCATATAACTTATTAAAAAATATTATATACATGCCTCGGTCGTACATTCATTCGTTGTATGTTTCGTTTTGATGGCTATAATTAATAAATGAACATATTATATTAGTCAATTAAACTTGTAGTATTTAGCATTCAATATAAGGCCTTAATACAGCATTTCATACAAGATTTGTAAAAATGATTTAACAGAACGTCGGTTCTGCTAATTAAATCCCGCAATAACAGTAACAATCCAGTCCCGATACGTTCAAACTGCAAAACGTCATTCTCATAAACGTCAAACCAGCGTGTTTGACGTTGGTTTGCGCTCTGATTGGTCCAAACTCCAAAAACCAGGTTATGATATCAAAACGACTCATTTATAATTCAATAAAAGGAAAATGAAAGAGTTAGTTAATTACGAGAATTGGGTTTCTGAAATTATAACCTGAAAAAAGACCTGTAAATTTTTAATTTCCTATTAAATTACAAATGGTACGTGTAAGATAGGCATGATAATGCCTGCCCTTGCCCTTAATGGTGTTAAATTACTATCGATCCCTGTTTAATTAATTTGCATAATTATCGAATTAAAGTATCGACACGTCCCATCTCTACGCAATCATTGAGTAAGCGAGAGACACCGATGGACCGTGCCGTCCCGTTCTTATCTTGTACTTTAAACGAGAAAATATTGTATATAATATTATATAATCAGAATCTCAAAAACGGCTGTAACTATTTCCATTAAAATTAGTTTGCAGGGAGTTTTGGTGGAGAAAAATCGATTTAGCTAGGTCTTGTTACTGGGAAACTGCGCATTTTAAGTTATTTATTATGTACTTATTTTCTTTCGTCGTGCAACAATAAATAAATAATTTCGACTTCATAAAATATGTCAGTCCGAGTGGTGGAATGGCATGCTTATGTATAATTTTTGCGTTGTTCGAAAATTGGTAGTGTGGTGGGTTCGAATCCTGGTCAGACAAATGTTTTTGTAATTTTTTTTATTATTTTAAATCTAGACCCTTCGATTTTCAACTCTATTGTAGTAGCGTAAAGTCTATATTCAATGCTCTGAATTTTCCCGGGCCCGCCGGATTCCGGATCATAATATAGCCCCAGCCTTTCTGAACAGAGTTTCTACATATCTATAGGAAGTAAGGATTATTTCAGTCCTTCATGGAATATTTATGTTCAATATTTTACAGAATTATGAAGCAGTTTATGCGAAATGCATTACGAGCTAAAAGTTATATTTAGATTGTTCTAAATTTTCAACTTTATGTCGTGAAAACCAATAAAATACAAAATTTACAGGAAAATTAAATCAGTTTGGACGTCCTCGTAACTTGTTCGTATTATAACGTGGTGTAGTTTAATATAAACGTAAACGAAGGAACGATAGCGCACTATAATTATAATAATATTTACGCTTCCACACCACGTCAATCGGGTACCGTGCTAAGTTCTCGAAGAACTAGTACCAGACAACGGAAATATATTTAATAATTATATACACTATACACATAGGTATATAAGATTTTTTCTACGTTATACGCATATTTTATACACATCCAATATCCATGATCGAGGAATATAGAAAACCATTGGCGGGATTCGATCCCGCGACCTCCGGCTTGAGCACTGAAGCGCTAACCACTGAGCCACAGGTCGTCAATAAAAATGCAATGTCGCTTCTTTTACCGTCCAATGAGGGTGTTTGATAATTTTTTTTTCTGCCGCTAGGGGGCAGGCCCAACGGACATAAGGACATACCGTCATCTGGTGGCGAATTTTCGATTATTTTTCTGTCACCAGGCGGCGCTCGGGAGCCCGACGGTCCTTGTCGTGTCAAAAAGCTGTCAGATGTCACGAATTTAAAAATTATGATATAAAATTTGGTTGAATATAATCTTTTTTTGAATTTGAATCCTGTTTTGAATGTTCAGCTGTCCCGCTCGCGCGCGCACAACTGACGCGTATGCGAATTAGTCAGCGGGTTGACCGAACCGAGATTATATAAAAAGATAATTTTACTTCTAAATATAGTATACTCATAACATTAGGAATATAAAGTTATCTAGAAGCGATAGAATGTAGCTTTTAAATTTTTAAAACAGAGTCCTCGATGTATTTTGTACCTATTACGAGTACATAGATTCTAGTTGGTTCAGCGTTGTGAAGCCCACTGTAGGACTGCCTGCCCACTGACACTGTAGCCTGCCCCATAGACTAAATAGCCACGACCGGTCGCTCGCGTCCTGTGTCCACCAACTCCCTGCGACTTATCTCAGGTCGTCTGTCCACCTGGTGGGAGGTCGTCCTACGCTTCGACGTCCAGTTCGTGGTCTCCGCTCGAGAACCTTTCGGCCCCAGCGGGCATCGGTTCTACGGGCTATATGTCCAGCCCATTGCCACTTTAGCTTGCTAATGCGCTGGGCTATTCCGGTGACTTTAGTCCTGCTACGGATTTCCTCATTTCTGGTTCTATCACATAGAGAGACTCCGAGCATAGCCCTCTCCATAGCTCTTTGAGCGACACGAAGCTTATGGATAAGTCCCATTGTGAACGACCACGTTTCGGCTCCATATGTCATCACCGGTAACACACACTGCTCGAAGACATTTGTTTTCAGGCAGTAAGAGATTATTGATGAGAAGGTGTTTCTGAGTTTCCGAACGCTGTCCAGCCTGCTGGATGGACAGATGGAGCCGGACTCGACGATTGATCTAGTACATAGTACCTACTTACTTTAATATATGACATAAAAGTAATAAAAATATCTGAATGTTCTACAATCATCGTTTTTCAATGAAAATGACAGACGTAGGAAAAACGACGACCCCCGAAATACATTAAGAACGTGTATTTCAGTCATTAGGAACGTGATTATTCAATTATTTATAAACATAATCTGTTCCCCCGCAATTGTTTTGTTGAAACTAAATGTTATGCACTTGCCGCTTAAGCGACTACTGTAAGGGTAGGATTTTACTGTAGGAGATTCAACAAGAATAGAATCCACAGAAGTGATACCACGGCCTATAAAAACCGACGCAGATATTAACGAAATTGATGATCTTGTGTATAAAGATAATGCAGCTTCAAAATTTTGGTTGAAACATAAATTGCGCGAATTCTCGTAAATAATGTAATAACCAGTAGTTAAAATTTAACACTGCAATTCATCTGGGTGATTTTTTTAACTGCAATCAATTACCTACTATAAAAACTATATTATCATGATAATAATTGATATAATTATTATTATAAAAATAAATATTTACTAAGTTTTATTTTTATACTATTATTTTAAAGAGGTTTAAAAAAAGAAGTACATTTTTATTTATTGCTTATATACTTTTGTTTATTTGTGACTTTGTGAGATTGTAGCTTGTATTCTATAATAATATTTATACACACATACGCTTCACACCACGTCTATGTCACAAAGAAAAAAAAACGTTAGGTGATATGTATATTTGTCATATCGGATTTGCGTAAGTTATCAACTAGGTATTAATATTGAAAGATTATTGATAAGTTCGAGAACATATTCGCAACCGCTATAGCCCGAGCACGAACAATTTGTGTAAAAGTGTTTGTACCGTTATCGAATCAAAATTATGTATCGAAATGATGCTACGAAAACATTTTCGCAAATTGTTCTAGCTTGGGCTACTGACCTTATGGTCGACGGTGGCTACCATCAGGCGATCCGTGCTCGTTACTTCAACTATAGTACAATGTAGTTTACGATGTACACTTTGATTGTCGCGTTTACTATTTTGGCTTATATTGGCTCCATAGACGTATCATACCAAGGACAAGGCATGTCAACAATCAGACATTAGCCAAAAATAATCTTCATACAAGAAAAAACCTACCATCTGTTGAAAACCGATTTAACGACGATGTCTACAATCGAACTACGCGTCGTGTGCGTATTATAGGCCGCGACAGCTTCCACAGGTATCGATAACTAATAATATTTTGCCTCTATTACCTACAATATTCTATTATTACAATATTATATCTCTTCCATAATTTACTCGTTTTTCAGCGCAACACTAACCTTTATATTGTCAAATGTAAAACTCGAGTGGCCCATTGGGGCCATAAGTAAAGACGATTTTAGCTTCGACATGCCCTGTCCCCAGTATACACGTCTATGGTTGGCACAGAGTGTTTACAGTGTTACGGAATTAGATGCACTTAACACGAGCGCTAAAACCGATGTGCAATTCCAATTGATTTCAAGGAATTTTGATGTAAAATATGAACGGTCGCTGACGAATTCTGCGCAACGCTTTTGAACCTTATAGCAATAAGATTGAAATGTGATATACAAGTTCTGTCGTATATTGTACAAAATAATGTCGCCGATAGCACGCGGACGACACAAATGACAGCTCAAAGTGAAAGTCAAAAAATTTATACACTTTCTGAACGTCGGTCTACATGATCCCGGTTCGGGAACTAGCCCGGCGAGAAGAACCGGCGCAAGAAACTCGCACTGAGCCACCTTTTAGCAAAAAGATGGGAAAATCGTTATTTTCATAAAAATATTTTTACAATGTAGTAACTTAATCTAAGATAACAGAAGTCATAAGCACAAAGAACATACTTAAGTACATAGAAGCAGCCTTGCAGGGGGGCATCTTATTCCCAAGATGTACAATCGTTAATGAAATCACTGACATTATAATAATAAGCTTTAGCACCCAAACGTTCTTTAACACCTTTTTTAAATTTATTAATGGAAAGATTTTTAACGTTTTCTGCGATTCTATCTGATCACCTATATATATTTCTAACTTGTTCTTATTTCTAGTATTCCTACAATGATGTCGCTTTTCTTTTTTTAATTATTTAGATTATTCTTGAATTACAACACATTGTCCAAAATGCATTGAGAAGCGACGGTCGGAAAAGCTGGAGTACCGGCGTAAGGTTGACACCGAAATAATTGTGGTGCATAAAGTGGTAGCATACATCTTAAGCTGGCGTCAGTTCACACGAATTCATTTTGTTTTCAATGTTTCATTTTTGCTGGCGGTTTGCTCCAGCAAGTGTTATGTTTGGTGTTTCGCAGCTGCTATGTTTTTGGAACGAAGTTCCTTATGGGGTGATGCGGAGGGGTACCCTAGCCGGGAAAAAACGTCCGTAACGTAAGATTTTTATGTATAGTCTATAATATTTTCTTTATACCTCGAATAGAACTTAAAATTAATATTTTTATAATAAGGAACTTCGTTCCTATCCAGTGTCCCACGATACCCTACGACTTTTTTTAAGAAATGGACCGGACAACGAGCAAACGGATAGCCTGATGGTACGAGTATGCGATGACCGCACGTTGACACTCGCAACACCAGAGGAGTTACACTTGGAACTTCTCTGGTGTTGCGACTTGCGTTCCCAGTCGTTAAAATCCCCAATCCCACTTGGGCCTCCAGTAACCTCACTCGGCGAAACGCAACGTGAACATTATTTCACGCCGGTTTTCTGTGAGGCCGTGGAAATTATCATGGCTGGCATGCCATGGCTCTCCCATTGTACATCGCGTCGGTTCAATATTGTTAAAGGGATTTTAATCTCCATGTGTATTGTGCACTACGGTCTTTCGACAGCCCTCTTGCTATGAAGTATACTATGTCGGAAGTCCCATTTTGATTGTTTTCTTTTGTCTCCAGGCAGTTGACTACCTGAAGAAGCGGACTCCAGCGCGCGCGGCGCTCATGATAGCTGCCGTGTGGCTAATGTCGGCCCTGGTCTGTATACCGCCTCTACTGGGCTGGAGGGTGAGCAGACCGCCGGAGCAGTTCCCGCAGTGCAAGGTGAGTAGATCTAGTAGAACTAGTAGACCGAGTAGACCGAAGAGACCGAATAGACCGAGAAGACCGAGTAGACCAAGTAGACCGAGAAGACCGAGTAGACCAAGTAGGCTAGTAGGCAGAGACCCCCGAGCTCAATAGGTCACAGTAAGCCACAGAGCACATCTGTAGTTCACTTCTTGCTCACGCAGAAAGCCTGAATTCCCGCTCCACTCTTCGAAAAGTCCGAAGCCGATTCGCAAATTTTTCGCGTAATAATTCCACTTAATTTTCGCGGACCTTTTGCAGTGACGCGCGCGATTCGCGGAATATTACTACAGTGGAGTCATTTTAATAGGTAACATTTGACGCCTGTCAGTTTTATCTTCATAGTGAGGTGACCTGCTTAAAAACATCGATTAAAGTGAATGAATCGATACGGACTCGAAACATATGTGAATTTTAAAAATCATCAGGCGAATCCCTGTCCCATTATTTTTTTTTCTTTTGTAAATGTAAGGAACAAAATAAGACAAGTACATAATTTAACTTTTTTATTTTTTGTATTTTTATAGTTAGTTAAAAGAATAATAAACATAATTATGTCTTATTATAATCACAACGTGGTTATTAATTTATGGTGATATTTCTTCACAAGTAATCATTGCATTCGATTCTACTTATCAGCATTCGATTTTTAGAGTAACATCCCTAGTGTTTAAAAATAAAAGGGTTAACTGACGCAACATTGTAACGACGTTCAGTTCTTTAGATCAGAAATGGTTTAGTATGTTTAGAATGGTTTATTAGTGAAAGCAAATCGTAAAATTACTTGTATCGGTCATTATTACATATATGTATTACATATATGTAATCGTAATTGAAAAAAAATAAGCAATTGTGCAGTTCTAACAAAACGAAAAAATATATTATTATGCCCGCCGTTACAAGGTTACGTTGTTGAATTTTGATGAATTGTCAAATGTTACCTATTAAAATGACTCCACTTTAGTTAGTAGAACCTAGTAGTGGAATTTTAAAAAACCTGAGTGTGTCCAAATAATCATGGTCACATTTTTAGATAGATGAATAGAAAACTCTGTATTTGCACACACACAATATAATAGAGCACACAACAATGATTACTAAACCATAGGAGCTGTACAATAAGGCGGTTTTAGGGTCAATTCACACCAAAACGAAACGATATGTGACATAGCGCTGCAGTTTTAAGATAGCTATTCAAAAATGAAATTTATTCATTACACAAGAAGATACACGTTTCATTGTAAGAGTTCGAATGTCAGGTTCGCATGTGCAGTGTATGACTGATGTCATATGAAACGTGTTTCTTTTGCAGCGCTACGTATTGTCGCAGTGTGTATTGACAGCCATAATAGACCATTTTCATTGTGAAGATTTCAAACATTCCATCTAAATCAAAATTTTGACGCCCCCTTCACCGGCCCACGAAATTTCCACACAGTCGCGAACACACCGTGCGCTTGTTGTAGTGCAAACAAATCGAAAGCTAACTGTGTAGCTGTTTATCTGGTCCTCTTTCTTTAATATGTGCTTCAAGTAGCCCTTTGTAGCACAAAACGTTGATGTGTTAATAGAGACATAATGTAAAAGACGCTGTTGGCTAAGCTCCAGCGTTGGCTCGAAAAGACTTACTTAATAGTAAGTAATCGCGTCTTCTGATATATTAGAAGGCATATTTAAATACTTGTTGTCCGCGACTTCGCAGCGCACGAAAAGAAATCCCGCAGCAACCGTTCACTTTTCCGCATAAAAAAGTAGCCTATGTCATTCCCCGTGGTCTATCTGTATATGTAAAAGGAGATGTCCTCAGTGACTCACTGACATACGCTCGCACAACCGAAACCTAATTGTAGATCCGTATTACGTATCCGCTTACGAATTTAAACAGTAGCTTTAATTTACAACTATGAAGGGATTTTGAAAAATTCCACCCTAAAAGGGGTGAAATGGGGGCCAAAGTTTGTATAGTGGAACGTTGAATTTTGTCACAAAGTTATTATAAAGCAGAAATCCGTCAAAAATGGTTTTTCGAAATACATATCCCACGGGGGTGCAATGGGCATCCACGCAGGCGACGTCGCGCGAAAAAGTCTATGTGTGTGTCAAATTTTATCAAAATCGGTCCAGTAGTTTCGAATCTTGTTCAATGCAAACAAACATACAAACAAACAAACCCTTTATTGTATTACTAGCTGTCCCTTGCCCACTTCGTTGAGCTCAAAACATTTTTACTTGTGATGAAGTTATGAGCGTGGTTCGATTAGTAGTGAGTGCTATGATTTATATCCTGACTGCCAAAAGGAGGGTATATTTTTACATCACAATATGTGTGTGTAATATCGCCAATACCTTTTTTTGTAATATCGTAATTATTATTATCGATATTACAAAAAAAAGATGGAACTCGAAAGTGTTCCCAAAGTCCGCCGGAGCCGCCCGCGCCCGCTTTAACGACCATAATATCTCTTTAACCATTCGTCCAACTTATGTGCAGTAAAGCGGAAGAATCTTATGTCCTAAACGCTTGAGACGATAAATTAACTTATTTTGATAAGAATTCATATTTGTTGATAATACGACCAATAAAAATGACCTAACGATTTAAATTATATCTTTAATTCAAAAACTACTAAACACACCGGCATATTTAGCGGAACACAAAAAAAAGGTGCATAATTAAAAAAATATGGTTTTACTTTAAAATCTACATACTACACTTCTTTTGTTATTTAAAGTTTCATTTGTTTTACTTAAAATGAGATCACATTAAGAACAGATTTTGCGAGTAAAGGCAATTTGTGAAAAATTGTACATTTTTTAACTTTTCATGTAACAGGGAAAAGTGAAAATTAATATTAAAATAACAGTTAATTAAATTAGAAAAATGGTGATTAATATCGCGTATTTCCTCCACGTGCTCTTATTAAAGTTTCTACCCGTCTAGGCATACTGAGAATGATGTTATCGATGGTCTCCTGGGATAGTCTCCGCCATTCCTCAACTACGGCGATTCGCAGTTCACCCACGTTGGCAGGAGCTGGAATTCTGGACTTAACTTTTCATTTCAGCGAGTCCCAAACGTGCTCTATAGTTACCCGAGCGGTATGCGGCCGAGAATTATCCTGCATAAAAACAAAATCGTCACCGATATATGGGGCAAACGGTACGACATTTTCTTCTAAAACTTCTCTGATATAGCGGTCTGCAGTCAGACTCCCTCTGTCAATCGCTACCAAGTCTGTGCGAGCTCCCAAACAAATGCCCGCCCAAACCATTATTGATCCACCACCGTATGCAACTGTAGTTTCAAAATTTGTCTGAATGTATCGTTCTCCTTTGCGTCTGTATATTCTTTGCCTTCTGTCAATTTGATTTAAGAGAATTCTGCACTCATCACTAAACAATACCTTACTCCATTGGTCCGCGTTCCAAAGTCGATGTTCCTGAGCAAAAGTTAACCTGTTTCTACGATCATTTACCTCGAGCCTTGGAGCCTTGGCGGGCACAAATGAACCCAAACCAGCTTCTTCGAACCTTCTTCGTACCGTACGCTCACTTACGGTTACACCCCGCACTGCTTCTAACTCATGTCGGGCTTGGACGGCCGTCAAACGGGGGTTCCTACGTACACGAAGCCGAATGAAACGATCATCCCTACTCGAAGTGCGTCTTTTTCTGCCTTGTCCTGCTCTTCTCACATAATTACAGTTGTAATTACAGTCTCACGTAATTACAGTTGAAACTGGTCGACGAAGATCTCTGGATATCACTCTGTAGGTTTGACCATTTCTTCGCATTTCGAGTGCCCTGGCAATCTCCGTTGGGGCTAAGTCAGGCATAATTCAGTCCTCAACTCCAAAAAGATACGCGATTAAAAAAACTAACAAAAACAGTATTTCAATGAAATTTTAAATCAAACTTAGAAGGAAGAAATACTCGAAGTTCGCTCCAGATAAGGTGTATTTGAATAAAATTAAAACAATTGCATAAAATGTGATGTTCAGTTGTTTTCTTAATTTGAAAATATTTCTTTTTAAATTAAATGACGTATAAACCAGCCAGCAACCTTATATGATACTGATATCAAACCTTTATTTCATGTTCCGCTAAATATGCCGGTGTGTGCATTTAGACTTATATATAAAAGTTAGATATAATATGCTGTCGGTGAATTTTTTGTAGGCATTATTAAGCTCTACAACTTTTCTCTAGGACTTAATCATATATGCTATCCCTCCCATCGGTAAGGCAGCAGCAGTAAGAAACGTTTTCGTTCGACCGTTTTTTCTCCGACTTACGACTTACTTAGCAATTCCGGCTATCACGTAAAGGTCTTTTCAATATCGGGTTGATATATAGCTTATGTTACTTACAAATAACGTAGCCTTCTATTGGTAAAAGAATTTTCAAAATCGGTTCAGTAGATCCAGAGATTACCCCCCCCCCACAACCTCACAAACTCACAAACTTTACCTCTTTATAATATTAGTATAGATTGAAGTTTGATTATTCATCTGGACTAGGTCGAATATATTATGTTGATCCAATTTCATCGAAACGTAAACAAAATGTGTCCTTGTATTTCCTTATTGCACGGTGTATAAGTGACATTTAATTTGGTAGCATTATACTGCGCTATGTCTCTTTGTTTACGCATAAATTAAATTGTATTTGAACGGACTCCCTATATTACGTGGTGAGAATGCCGTATGTGCTAGGTATAAGACATTTAAACCGCCTGTCCCGGGCACCGAAGTATTTACTTCGCTCGGAGAATGTATATAGGCTGGGACCATATGGTCCGGAATCCGGAAGGCCGTAGAAAATTCAGAGCGTTGAAAAATAGAGCTCTGGACTAATGCAATAGAGCTGAAAATCGAACACACGAGTGTCGAGTCAAATGTCAATGTCACATATGATGAGTGTTAACTCATCACTACAATTTTCGACTATTGATTGTATTAACGCAGAGTTTTATTTCCAGTGCTCTCAATTTTCCTGGTCCCGGCGGATTCCGGATCATATAGCCCCAGCCATATATAGTGTAAATGTGTGGTTTAATGCCCAAATTGTATAAATAAATATTTTATTATTATTATTATTAAATCATACGATTACGGATGAAAATAAGTAATTTCATTTGTAAAACAGTTTGATCTTAGGTATAACAGCAAATATACAGCTGAAACTATTTAACGAATTGCGCTAAAAGACACGCATGTAGTTATAATTTTTACAAAATTCACTCCAATGGGAAAACACTGATATTATAAAACAAAATTACATCAATTTGTAGGGTTCCATACCCAAAGAGTAAAAACGGGACTTTTACAACATTTTTCAAAAGGCCGGAACGCACTTGCGACTCCTCCGGTGTTACGGGTGTCCATGGGTGACGGTAATCTCTTTCCGTCAGGCGATCCGTCTGCTTGTTTGCCCTCCTATTTTATATTAAAAACCTAATCAAGAGCATGTCACAACATGTCCAAGGAGGGTTTCATAACTACCAATAGGCAATTGGTTTTCTTTTAATTACTTCAAAAGTTATTGTCCGACTTCTTTGTAAAAAAGTCATGAATTAATATTAAAAGACCTTTATTTTAAAAGACTTATTCAACGATACCCCACACGATGGGGTAGAATGAAAAATATTTTTATATTTTTCTTCCCCACTTCAAATATATGGAGAGCCACCACTTGAATAAAAAAATAATAATTTTATGTTGCAAAAATCGACATATATATACAACCTTTAACTATACCAAATTTTATTCATTTATATTAATAATTACAGAAGCTAGAAAAGCGGACAGACAGACAGGCAGACGGACGGGGACAGAGTGAAACTACAAGGGTTCCTTGAGTATTAAGGAACCCTAAAAAACGGCAATATAATATCGATGACGTACATCGGCGTTAGACTTTCATGTGGCCGGACAATAATATGAACACATAGAAGCTCCCAGGCCCAGTTGACCAACAAACTTCACATTGTCAGTGAAGTTCGCAACTGATTTTAATGAAGATGCATGTCAGAAACTTCTATTACATTATGGGCTCCTAGTACTTTAATAGAGAAATTATGCTGTGGCCAGGCAAGCTATGTAGAAATGACGTTAATAATCTCGTTATATCATTGAGCTTACGTAATGCATTGTTTAATTTAGATCGGATAACTTATGCCTAAGCCAACGTTCAATCTTTGCCACATTTAACGTCAAGTCCCGTTACTCCGGCTCAGAAATTGAAGATTATATTCTATTGAGATGAGTTTGTGACACCATTACTATCTCCTACGGCAACTGCAACACCAAAGGAGTTACAGGGGCATTTCAACAGCTTCCGTGGTCCAGTGGTAAGAGTTTGGCTCCTGTCTCGGAAGTCATGGGTTCGATATCCGCGTTGGATCAACAATAAATGTCGTTTCCAAGTTTTGTTAGGACAATCCAGGCTGATCGCCTGATGATCTGACAAGAGAGATGATCCATGGGTTGGATGGGCATGTAAAAAGACGGTCCTGCGCCTGAGACCTCATCAGTCGTGTCGGTCATCTGTTCCACTGGGTTACGAGAGTATAAACAATAGAGTGTGCTGTTGTATACTGCGCCCACACTTGGACTTGGGCACTATAAAAATAACTGGCCTAACACCGAAATTGGTGGGGGGAGCTATTATTATTTACAAGTGCATTTTCTTCTACAATATAGGGCTGAAAATAAGAGGTTTTGTAAAAGTGAATTTTTTATCTGTCAACCATACGTTTGCCTATAAAGGTAGCCTTCCGATGCACGCGACCCGCGACCCGAGACCGCGACGCGCGACCGCGATCCGAGACCGAAATAATAAGCCACTGGTTAGTATGAATTTATATGGAGCACTAAACAATTCCCGCGGCCAGTGTCGCGTGACCGGTGAGCGTGGCCAGAGAACCCGATAGGCTGGTTTGCTAGTCGCGGTCGCGGGTCGCGGTCGCGGGTCGCGGTCGCGGGTCGCGGTCGCGGGTCGCGGTCGTGCGTCGCGGTCGTATAGATCGGAAGGCTACCTTAACGGTTTCGTCTCAAAAGTGCACCAATGTATTCACATATCGGATATTCCAAAGGTATATAGGTCTCGGACCAATAAATCTCAGGGTCGAATGTCCTTTTCATACAGTTTTTGTATGTAACAGCGTCGGGCGCGCGCTTTTGTCGGGAGACCTTTTTGGAATTTATTAAGTCGGAGAGTGGGTTTTGGGGATCCCTGGAAAATGTGGAGCACGGAGTGGAATGCTCACTAATATTATAAATGTGAAAGTGGGTTTGTTTGTTTGGTTGTTTATCTTTTACGTAAAATCTTAACATCTTGAAATTTGGCGCATAAAGTAGACCACGGAGAAGGACATAGGTTACTTTATCGCGGCAAAATATACGGTCCTCACGGGGTCTCTTTTTGCGCGCACGAAGTCGTCAGTAGCAGCTAGTCTATATTAATATTATAAAGAGGAAAGGTTTGTTTGTTTGTTTATTTATTGGATTGAAAAGGGTCCGAAACTACTGGACCGATTTTGATTAAATTTAGCATTGACTTAGAATAGACCACAGAGAAGGACATAGGCTACTTTTTATCGCAGCAGAATGCACGGTTACCTCGGTATTCGGCGCACGATGTCGCGGGCAACATCTAGATTATAACAAAGAAGTATATAAACGCGGTGTAAACGAAACAATGTAGTAGTGAAAATAATCATTTAATCTAGGCTTCACTAAATACTTCCTCAAGGTCACATTTCCTATGTGTCCTTTGACCTCTCATTCCCAATTAAACCCTTAGTCTCAAAATATTATCCCCACTGAAGACTCGTGCATTCAGACTGATTAAATATCCGTTTCACGTACGCGGGTTTATCCCCTGGGGTGATGTACGATGGGGGTGGGGTACGATGGGGGTCGGATGGGGGACATTCGTGATCGGCCGTAATTCGAGTGTTTTCAACAATTTCAAGATATAATTCAATAAGTGTCTGCGGCCGTTTACGACTCTTTTGTTTTTGATGTTCTGTTTTTAATTCCTTTCATCGTGCGGATAATGTTTTTGGGAGTTCCACAGTTTTTATTTGGCTTGAAATATGTTTCTGGTTTTTGTTTTTGGTTCCATACCCAAAAGGGTAAAAGCGGGATAGGAGATACAGCCTCAGTATTACTGAGGCCTCGTTGTCCGTCCGTCTGTCACTAGGCTGTATCTCCTAAGCCGTGATAGCTAGACAGTTGAAATTGATCTTCCTATCATCTATGATGCTAACGGATACATCACAGATGATGTATCGGTAGCAGAAGCTACCGCTATATGAACAAATGCTAAAAACAAAATAAATTAAATATTAAAAGGGGGCTCCCATACAAGAATAGTGATTTTATTGCCGTTTTGGCCTAGTTTTTATTGGTACACATATCACATAAGCTACTTTAGGTTAAAAAAACATGTTTTTTGGCGTTTTGTAAGGAACCCTTCGTGCGCGTAGCTTCGCGTATTGTCGCGGTGTGCACTGACCCTGAGCACTGCACTGAGATTAATAAATAGTTACTACGTAACAGATACATCACTCCCATACAAAAGCGAAAATACCTACGCTATTTTAGGCTACAAAATCTTTATGATAATATCTGCTTTTCGCAGCGAGAAAAAATTTACCAAAAGTACGCGCACAAAGAGTCGAGATTGTGTTGCCGGCGACTTACGTTACACGTGACTCGTTAGTTACTCGCACGAATGCGTCAGGGTTGTACCTATGAGGATTAATGTAAGTTATTTGTCAATCAAATATGTTATAAAATTATTTAAACATTTTGTAACCTTCATTGAATTCTCGATTATTACATTTTACAGTTGAAAATATCCTAAACCGCGTAAATAATTTTAATAGGTATATTATTAATAAGGAAAAAAAGCGGAGGAAAATCAATTTGAAATATAGTTGGCCGGATTTCCTTGTTCAAACTCTTTATTTTTTGCCGTCCATTTGTCAAATACGATAAGAATGATTTAAAAAGAGGCTTAAACAAAAAATTATTACCTACCTACTTAAAAATTAAAGGTTGCCAACCAAGCATTAAAATTCACCGACCGTAAATATTTGTTCAGCAATTAGAAGATATACATCATACTAACTACGAGTCGAGATGGAGAAGGTATCCATTGTCTACCTTTATACTACAGACGTCGAATAGCTGACATCTCTCCTCCTCTCTCCTCTTCTCCTTTTCAAAATAAACTTAAAAGTCCCGTCACGATCCTCCAGAACCTCATCCTATAACCCTCTCTATACTCCTTTTCCTCTCTATACTTCCCATTATAACGACTTAAGTAAGCTTCACGACCTTGATTTATTTAACTGTTCAGTTAACGCTACTAAAAAGTTAATCACTAGGCAATGGTTTGAGGCTGTTTCTTAACTGTTGGTGAACTAATATGATGAAATCATGGTGACAAACTGTTTTGTACACAACACATGCTTCTTCTTCATACCTACATGAGAAAAGCATGTGTTGTTATTCAGTATATAATTGTGAAAAACTGTTAATAGTGTTAAGAATTTATATTGTATTTAAGATGTTTATATATATCACTGTATGTTTTCCAAATAAATAAAATAAAATCAGATCCTGGTCTTATCCACCGGAAGGAATGGCTTTTTCATGAGTACTAGAGGTCGGCCTGTGATCAAAATTCGCCCTCTTTTTTTGCCTCTTATTAAAAAATAAAAACGAGCGAGCCTTCCAGAAGTATTATGACTTGATGAACTATGATGTGTATTATTTTATAAAAATATTTAAAAAAATCACTGTACTTAAGTACGAATTTCTAATATGATTTTTTTTTAATTTAACAGAAATCAACGTGAAAATTGAAAAAAGCTATATACCGAAATATTTTGTTTGAATCTGACGGCCAACTCTACCACCGCGCGCTCATTCGTCAATTCAAATATCGCGCGCTTCCGCGACTTCCCGTTACACACTTCCGTCCCATTTCACGAAATTCCTCCCACAAATTGCAAGAAAGCGAGAGCAAAGATGTTACACATCAAAAAAGTGTAAATGTCGTGACAGATTGACAATTGAATTTGACTGAACGTGTAACAAAACTGTAGCTTTCAAACTTTGTTGTTATTTTTGTTTTTTTTTTTATTAATTTAATGTATTTCTACGCATTATTAAAAAAATAGCTTACCGCACACCTTATTCGACATAAATGTTACCTGTGCAAAATATCATACTCCTCCGTTCGTACAATTCTCGTTAAATTGTACCGAAAGTTTTTGTTTCACGTATCAACTTATTATAATATGATAATAACTACAATTTTTATAAAAAAAATTAACCCGACTATGTAAAATATATAGCCTATGTTACCCGGGCTATTATTACGAATCAATATCTATTACGAATCAATTGACACCTGATTTATTAAATTCCGATCAGTAGTTTAGGCGCGTAGGAACAAACATAGATACATACGTACATACATACATAGACTGCCAAAAATTTTCCCTTCCTTTTGGCTTCAACGTAGCCGGGTAATAACTATCAGGAAACATCAATAAATAATATAAATAGCAGGGCAAAAGGACACATCAATAAGTTATATAAATAGCAGGGCAACAGGACACATCAATAAATAATATAAATAGCAGGGCAAAAGGACACATCAATAAATTATATAAATAGCAGGGCAACAGGACACATCAATAATTTATATAAATAGTAGGGCAACAGGACACATCAATAATTTATATAAATAGTAGGACAACAGTACACATCCATAAATAAATTATATAAATAGCAGGGCAAAAGGACATATCAATAAATAATATAAATAGCAGGGCAAAAGGACACATCAATAAATAATTAAGCATTAGGACATTTTCAGTATTGATCATAATAGTCTTTGACTTAAATTTTATAAACAAACTATCAATTTTCTATATCAAACATATGAAATGACAAGGACAGCTTGTGAGTTGTGACCACAGAAATAAATCTTGATTTATTTCTGTGGTTGTGACGCTCAAGTCATATGCCGTCCTTGTCATTTCGGCTAGCAGAGATAGCGACAACCTGTGAATGGGCGGGCTCTTAATTTTGATTAGCGTTTCTTTGATCGGTAATAACTTAATTTAAAATCGTAGGTTTAATCTACACCCCCCAAATAAGAGTCCCTTAAATAACTGTATCTGCTTGTTGAGACAAGAACAGCATGCGACTCGAGCGTCTCTTAACTTGAGTAGCGTTTAACTATTCGACAACCTTGGGTTATATTTTTGTGAAATAATTTCAATGCTAAATAGAAAATATTTTCAAATGATCCGCGTAAAAGCTGAGAGAGGAAGCCTCAGGCGGAGCTCGACTTTTATATTTCTCTTTGTGATGGCGAATTTAAAAATTAAATAACTACTGCTTGTCAGTTGTCTCCGGTTAAATTCTACATTTTTTCGTATTTGAAATTGAGATTTTTCTCGTGGTCTTTATTCTAGATTTTCTTATTCTTAAACTACTTCATTTACTTCATCGAGCTAAAATCTATTTTAGGGTCAGTTCACACCGTGACGATATGCGTCGCTACATTTTTAGGATAGCTATTCAGAATTGAACTTTAATCACTACACAGAAAGATACACGTTTCATAATATGACATTAGTCATACACTGCACATGCGCTGTGTGGCGCGGTGCAACCATTCTCCAACCATCGAACTCTTACATTTAAAAAAAGTGTATCTTCTTGTGTAATTAATAAAGTTTCATTTTGAATAGCTATCTTAAAAAAAATGCAGCGCCGCGTCGCGTATTATCTCGTTTCGGTGTGAGCTGACTCTAAAAATAGTATCCTACTTTCTTATTGTTATTCATTTCTACACGTAATAATTCAGGCTTTTTCTCCAATATATTAGAAGCATAATTTATTATATTTTCCCTTTCGATCCTTGTCTGCCGAACAGAGATTCGCACTTAGAATATTGTTGTTACTGGCCCCATGAATTTCACTATATTCCCCGATAAAAGTAGCCTACGTCCACAAGAATGTGAGATAGGTAATATTTTAGTAAAGTCTATTCGCGTCACAGGGGCTCACTCACACTCTCTACAAATGACAGCTCAATTACCCGCGAATGTCAGCCTTGTTGACGTAAGACTTAAGGTTGACACCGAAATAATTTAAAACGTCGCGTCAGACAAATGTATCATAAGCTAGCTGACCCGGTAAACGTTGTTATGCCATATATATATTTGAAACAAACATTCTTCCACACATAAAAGGAAGAATTATCCAATTTGGTGCAATCGTTTGGAAGTTATGCGCGTCCAAACATTTCGGTAATTCATTTTTATTTATATAGATATCTAGAAATTATACTCGTATTATCGAATATGTCAAAGCGCGAAACGACCAACGGCCGGCCCCGTGACCGAAAGTACTGGCTTGAAAAATCTCATGTCCCGCAACCCCCGCGCAGACATAGCCGCGAGCTGTCTTTCGTGTAACAAATCAAAGTGTGTAACAAAATAAAGTTTGTGAGGTTGTAAGGGGTAATCTCTGGATCTACTGAACCTATTTTAAAAATTCCTTTACCAACAGGAGGGTACGTTATTTGTGAGTGGCATAGGCTATATGGATGGGTGGATGTTTGTTACTCTTTCACGCAAAAGCTTCCGAACGGATTTCGTTGAAGTTTGATATGGTAGTAGTTTATGCTCTGGATTAAAATATAGGATACTTTATATTCAGAAAAAGTACAGTGTTTCCGTGGGATACTGTAATTACGCGGGCGGAGCCGCGAGCAAGAGCTAGTATTATATATTCTTGTTCGCGATAAGTTTCCAGGGAGTCATGTACCTGTTTTTGTGCATTAAGTGTAAATAAATAAATATCACTCAGTCAATGTCAAAATGGCTTACTTCAATTCGTGGATGTGAACACGGCTTAAGCGTCATTGGTCAATTTTGACATTTGCTTCGATGGCTCTCTACAAACCTAACGTGAATGGGATATAATTAAAGAATATTATGTATTATAAACTACACACACCGGCATATTTAGCGGAACATAAAATAAAGGTTTGATATCAGTATCATATAAGGTTGCTGGCTGGTTTATACGTCATTTAATTTAAAAAGAAATATTTTCAAATAAAGAAAATAACTGAACATCACATTTTATGCAATTATTTTAATTTTATTCAAATACACCTTATCTGGAGCGAACTTCCGAGTATTTCTTCCTTCTGAGTTTGATTTAAAATTTCTTTGAAATACTGTTTTTTGTTAGTTTTTTTAATCGCGTAACTTTTTGGAGTTGAGGACTGAATTATGCCTGACTTAGCCCCAACGGAGATTGCCAGGGCACTCGAAATGCGAAGAAATGGTCAAACCTACAGAGTGATATCCAGAGATCTTCGTCGACCAGTTTCAACGATCCATCGCAGTATACAACGGTTCAGGGAGACCGGTACTTATGTGAGAAGAGCAGGACAAGGCAGAAAAAGACGTACTTCGAGTAGGGATGATCATTTCATTCGGCTTCGTCTACGTAGGAACCCCCGTTTAACGGCCGTCCAAGCCCGACATGAGTTAGTAGCAGTGCGGGGTGTAACCGTAAGTGAGCGTACGGTACTAAGAAGGTTCGAAGAAGCTGGTTTGGGTTCATTTGTGCCCGCCAAGGCTCCAAGGCTCGAGGTAAATCATCGTAGAAACAGGTTAACTTTTGCTCAGGAACATCTACTTTGGAACGCGGACCAATGGAGTAAGGTATTGTTTAGTGATGAGTGCAGAATTCTCTTAAATCAAATTGACGGCAGGCAAAGAATGTACAGACGCAAAGGAGAACGATACATTCAGACAAATTTTGAAACTACAGTTGCATACGGTGGTGGATCAATAATGGTTTGGGCGGGTATTTGTTTGGGAGCTCGCACAGACTTGGTAGTGATTGACAGAGGGAGTCTGACTGCAGACCGCTATATCAGAGAAGTTTTAGAAGAAAATGTCGTACCGTTTGCCCCATATATCGGTGACGATTTTGTTTTTATGCAGGATAATGCTCGGCCGCATACCGCTCGGGTAACTCAAGCTTATCTTACTGATATGAATATCACTGTTATGGAGTGGCCGGCGAGATCACCGGATATGAACCCAATAGAGCAATGGGACTTGCTGAAAAGAAAAGTTAAGTCCAGAATTCCAGCTCCTGCCAACGTGGGTGAACTGCGAATCGCCGTAGTTGAGGAATGGCGGAGACTATCCCAGGAGACCATCGATAACATCATTCTCAGTATGCCTAGACGGGTAGAAACTTTAATAAGAGCACGTGGAGGAAATACGCGATATTAATCACCATTTTTCTAATTTAATTAATTGTTATTTTAATATTAATTTTCACTTTTCCCGGTTACATGAAAAGTTCAAAAATGTACCATTTTTCACAAATAGCCTTTACTCGCAAAATCTGTTCTTAATGTGATCTCATTTTAAGTAAAACAAATGAAACTTTAAATAACAAAAGAAGTGTAGTAAGTAGGTTTTTAAATAAAACCATATTTTTTTAATTATGGACCTTTTTTTTAAGTTCTGCTAAATATGCCGGTGTGTTTATAATATTATTGTATGTGTAAGGAGAACTGTATCAATGTAAATTTTATAGATTCGATAATCCTCCTACTATTACAGACTAACTGTTGCCTATATATTAATCATCCTGTTACCATAAATTGACCGATAGTCGGTATTCTACTACACTATTTTAGTACATTTAAAATCCCAACACAGTCATTTTGAAATTACATTAACTACAATTCTTTTTTTTTAATTTAAATTAAAACCATGTGCCAGTGTCAAGTGAAAAAGGCGGGAAATAGAATTTTCGTTTCAATTTTCAACAGAAGCTTCACTGAAAGTTCTTAGGGAGTTTAACACAAAATAGCACGTTTTTTGGAGTTGTACCACTTTCCCACACTTGTGCACGTTAACGAATATTTATTGGTTAATATTCTACAAATATTACCAATATTAAGAACCGAAATAACACAAATTTATGAACTACATACAAAAACCACAACGTCACCCATTGAATTCCCCGTCAAAACTCCACAACAATTCTTATTATTCGAGTACAAAGACAGCTGTTGCTTGACGTTTGTTCGATCCAGTGTTGCAAATTATTGTCAGTTAAGGCGCGTCTCCTACTCATGTTTTTTTAAACAACACAAAATCATCGAAATTGGAGCGTGGCTGTGCACATTTGTGTACGCATACACAATGTTTTTGTCATCCGGACGGACTGAAAACATTCCCCGCGCGGGTAGAGAGGGGAAGGCAAAAAAGTGGATTTGTGCGTAAAATAAATATTTTTGTTATGACATCCCCACATGTCAAAGTGAAAAAAATAATTTTTCGATTACCGGTTCGAGTCAAATTATTTTTTTAGGGACATGTGGTTCGCTCAATCTACAATCAAGCTTCGATACATTAATAAATGCATCGTGGTGAAGTTCGTCGTTTGAAGTTAAGTAGAATACAATTTTGCTGTTTCCGTACCTGTAAGATCCGGACTGTATCGAACAAGTATCGAAGCTGCATTATTGTTGGATTAAAATAGCAGAATCGACCTACAGAGCTTAAACTACTCCCATACCAAATTTCATCGAAATCCCTTCAGTAGTTTTTGCGCGAAAGAGTAACAAACATCCATCCATCCGCACAAACTTTCACAATTATAATATTAGTTGAATGTGAATGTTTGTGATGGAAAATGGATGAATGGATGGTACATCATACAAACATCCATACTGCATGGATGGGTGGATGTTTGGTACTCTTTCACGCAAAAACTACTGAACAGATTTTGATGAAATTTGGTATTTCGAGCTCTGGCTCAACACATAGGCTACTTTTCATCCCATAAAAGTACTGTATTTACGCGTTTTTAAGCAGTAGGATTTCTAAGTTGGACGTGAAAGCGTTATTTATCATTATAAAAGTTCAAAGAATACTTGAAATGTTAATCTAAAAATAATGATTGTAGGTACATAGTGAAATGAAAATTCGTTAATAATTATACCGACGTTTACAGGAGGCGACTACGACACGATTTTTAAAACTTCAGATCCGACGTTTTGAAAATCCTACTACAATTATAAATTTAAAAGTTTGTGAGGATGTATGTATGTATTTCACGAAAAAACTACTGAACGGATTTTGATGAAATTTGGTATAGTAGTACTTTAGGATCTGGATTAATATATTATAGATTACTTTTCATCCCGAAAAAGAATAGGGTTCCTGTACTGATACTTACTATTCTTTATTATACTAATAACTCCCCCACACCGATTTCGGTGAGGACAGGACTAAGCAAGCAATTTTATAGTGCCCAAGTGTGTGCGCAGTACACAAGAGCACTCTCTCTTCCTTTACTCTCATAACCCAGTGGGACGGATAACCGACACGACTGGCGAGAGATCAGGCGCAGGTCCGACTTTTTACATGCCCATCCGACGCATGGATCATCTTTCTTGTCAGACAATCGGGTGATCAGCCTGCATTGTCCTAACCAAACTTGGAACTAACATATTTGCTGTTCCAATGCGGGAATCGAACTCACGACCTCCGAGTCGAGAGCCACGCTCTAACCACTAGACCAAAAATAAAAATTGTATATAGAAAATAAATAAAATACACATGTAATAATTAGATGAAGACAAATGTAGACAAAGTAGGCCCAGAAATGGGCCCATTTAAAAAAAAAAAAAAAAAAAACCACTAGCCCACGGAAACTTTTCTTATACTATACTATGAGCAACATGGTTTCACTGTAATATTAGGAAATCTAATTCATAACCAGGTAGGTAGAATGTTCTTATAATATATCTGTATGTTATTGACGACATGCAGTCACATTTTATTTGTCAATAACATATCATATTTTATATTATTATAATTATATTACAAACAAATTATGACAACCGCTAACCTGCTTATGAATTAGATTCCCTGAATACGAAAATAGTAATTTAATTTAAAATAAAATATCGTGTCAGTGTCGTCACCAATAAAAAGGCTCTCATTTGGAAAAAAAAAACTCAAATCAAAAATATTTAGATTAAAAATATTAGATTTTTGTTTATTACTTTCCGTCGAGACTTCAATCGACAGCTTAAAATATGTTCGAATATGACTACATGTTTTGTTTTTTATTATAATTATGGTCTTTAAATAAAGGACATTGGAAGTGTCGCCATTTAAATTGCTTTATGTTAATTGAATGGAGATTTTCCTCAAGGTTATTTATTATGTACATTCGCGTCGAGAAGATACTCGTATCTTATTACTGTCACTTGGAATTTCGATGAGGCTGGTTTTTAGAGTTCCGTAATACATAAGGGACCCTTATAGTTTCGCTCTGCTCGTCCGTGTGTCTGTATGTTTGTTTGTTTGTCGTTCTGTCTGCTCTTCTAGCATTTTGTCGCGATAAAAAGTAGCCTATGTCCTTCCTCGTGGTCTATATCTGTGCCAAATGACATCATAATCGGTCCAGTAGTTGCGGAGCCTTTTTCATACAAACAACCAAACAAATCTTTGTAATGTTCATCTAGATCAACTTATTTTATAGTCTAGTGTAATATACAGTTAGTATTCTCAAAAATTCTCCCCCCCCCCCCCGTGACGTCAGAACTCACCTCCTGCCGGAATGCGAGCATACCGCGTTTTATTACATTGTGGTGCAAGCTACGAGCGGGGAAGGGTAGAAAAGCGGGAAAAAACCACACTCCGGGGGTGCTGACAGAAGTGCAGGCAAATAGCGCACAGGCAAGCATGCGGCGCACGAATACTTCATACATATTTGCCTCCTCATACCGCACCGGTGTCGGTAACAGTGTCGAGAGTTTTCACTTTATTAATTTAAGAATTATGTCTCATACTTTTTATATGAATAAAACTATTTCTAATGATGGTTTTAAAATTCGTGACATCTAACAGATTTTTAACACGACAAGGACAAGCACAACAAGTACAAAGCGCCGCCTGGTGACAGAAAAAGAATGGAAAATTCTTATTGACCGTTTTTTTGTTTGTGTGCGTTGGGTCTGCCCCCTAAAGGAATAAAATATATCAAACACCCTCATTAAATCTAACCGGATGGAAATAGTATTTCAGAGTAAAGTTTGGGTGAAAATTAAACCTGCCTCGAATTTCGAGGTGAACAACGCGGCGGCGGCGCGGCGGTGGGCGGCGACAGCAGCGGCGACGCGCGCTGACGGCCGCCATAGTTGCCGTTCGACAGGAATGCATTTCTGACAAGCGATGACTATGGCGCCCGCCTGCGCGTGACGCCACTGCTGTCACCGCCTACCGCCGCACCGCCGCCGCGCTGCTCACCGCCCACCGCCGCGCCGCCGCCGCGCTGCTCACCGCCCACCGCCGCACCGCTCACCGCGAAACTCGCGGCAGCAGCATAAGAGTTCAGTCTAATATTTAGTAAGTTATGTACAAAATTACCACCTATTATAGGGTATTATGTAGGGTACTATAAGAATAAAATGTGTGAATCGGACTCACGCACGTGAGGTTCCGAACCATTGCACCAATATTTTACACGTTTACTTGGTAATTGGTAATTTGTACCAAGATTTCCAAGTAAGCGCATTTTATAAGTTAAGTCTCCTTAGCTTCTAAACTGACAAAGATACATTATCCATTAAAGTTTTCCTTTGAAGTTTAAGTTTCACATGAACTATCATCATGATTTTTTTCAGATTTTTTGTGCTAACCGTTTAGCTTTTAGAGGAGGGCCCTATTTTTACAAAAAAAAATGCGCTTTCAAGTTGAATATCTCGCAAACGGATATCTAAAACAATAATCGTTTTAGTTACCTGTCAATGTTTTTAAAAACCTATCTAAAGATACCCCACACTGTGGTGTAAAAGCGAGGAAAAAAAAACATATAAATTATATTAATAATTACAATTGTATTTCGCGAATTGCCCGCAGGCTTTGGTGAAACCTAGGACAAAGTAGTCATTCCGGGAAGAAACTGCACATCGACCTTTGACTGTAACATAACATACACAAAGTAAATACTCGTTAAAAAGTATACAAGTAAACAAATTACTGGCAACTCCATATTACCTGCACAAATTTAAATCTACATACATTTACCCGCTGCCTCTTATTACTCAGCCCATGCTACTTAAGACAACGCACCTCCATAACCTCTAGAAATAGGGTTGCCAACCGCAAATGTAAAAACTAGTATTTGAAGTTGGAAAAACCAGGACCATTAAGTTTCAAAACAGCTCGCAGTAATAGAGATGCAACAGTTAATTAATATGTAGTGAAAATTGGTTAAATTATACACATGTAATGCTAATAATCACACTGCTTCATAAAAGTAATTGATAAAAATAAATTTAGACAGAAAAATTGTAAAAGTGGCGTGCCAGTTTTTAAATACATGACCTTATCATGGCACTTTAAAAAACCAGGACGCTGCTTTGAAACTATCCAGGAAACCCCGGGACACTGCAAAAACTAGGACATGTCCTGGGAAAACAGGACGGTTGGCAATCCTACTCTATAAGAACTTTGTTAATTGCGTTTTTGCACACGCCGACCTAACCTGGACCCTTTTGCACGAAAATGCGAGGGAAACGTGGGAACAAATTTCACTTATTATTCTTCTTTACGAATCCATGTTACTTATAAAATACCGACCTATGTATGATACTAGATGTGGTCCGTGACTTCGCTGATTCGAGCCCGTGGGTTCGAAAGTTAATCTCGCGGGAACCGTATATTTTTCCACGACAAAAAGTTGCCTATGTTCTTTCCATGGTCTTCTCAATATCTGTGCCGTTGTGTGTATCTTTCGGAGCCTATACAATGCAAACAAACAAACTTTTCCTCTTAATAATATTAGTATTGAAATAGACGAGGCATGTCGAGGTAAAAAGTCTCCACACTTGTAAACCACATCGGAGATTGATTACGCGAAAATTGTATACACTATACAAAAAAAAATTACGAATCCTTGCCTCTAAAGTACAATAGAGTTTAAAATCGATGTGTCAAATGTCAGATGTATCGATAACTCTAGACGATTTTCAGTTATATTGTATAAGCGTACAGCTCTATTTACAGTGTTGTTTTTTCTGTCGCGACCACAGAGAAACGCTCGTGGGAACGTAGCGTTATTCTCTTTATCGCTATTCGGCTTGTATGTCGCTTCACGTCTGTGACTTGAACCAAACACCGTACGTAGAATTTTACGACACTACAGGTATTCGCACTTCGCACGTCTCCACTGTAAATCTAAAGTCACTAGAAAGACGCGACATATATTTTGTCGATTATGTCGCGACGCGTAGTCGCATTACAATGTATCTCACTACTATTATAAAATGAAAGTTTGAGAAGATGGACGTTTGTTACTCTTTCACGCAAAAACTACCGAACGGATTTCAAAGAACTTTGGTATGGTAGTAGCTTAAGTTCTGGATTTATACAAAGGATACTTTTTATCCCGTAAAAACAGTGTTCTCGTGGGATACCGTAATTACGCGGGCAACAGTTAGTGAGACTCTAAGTGCTCTGTTCAGAACCAACTTAATCACAAAACATAAAGATGAAATTCGACCAAATTATTACGTTTATTTTTTTACTAGCTTTTTTTCCGCAGCTCCGGCCGCGTAAATATAGTATCGGGTATACCACGGGATTACTGTACCTTTTCGGGATAAAAAGTGGCCTATGTTTTAATCCGGAACCTAAGCTACCAACTAGCATACCAAATTTTTGCTAGAAATAGTACCAAACATTCATCCATACATCCATCCTAACAAACTTTCACATTTATAATATTAGTAGGATTGCGCGGTACATAGGTGACATTGAGAATGGCAGAATAATTATTGTGAACTGTTCATAGACGCATAATATTGCGGACGAGGCATGTCGAGTCAAAAACTGTCCCCGCTTAAATAACTTTTGTGGTTGTTTGGGGCCATTTTGACATTTGAGGTATGGTGAAATCAAGATGGCTGACATTTGATGTATGGTGAAATCAAGATGGCGCAATTTTTCTTGTATGAACATTTGTTATGTCAAATGTACGTCGTAGCCCATCCTTAGTTTTGATATCTTTGGTACTGTTGTATTTTTTACGTTTATATTATAATATGTGGTACATAAATGTATTATCACTCACACTACAGCACTTAGGCTGCCTTTCCCCCCGAAAACAGTAATTGGACCCCAAAACGAAGTAGCGGACAGAAGTTAATTTGAAAATATAATCGAAATTTGTTATTCTTCAACCACAGGAGGGACAGAATTTAACAAAACAGGTATTTTCATTATGTTTTCGTTTAATCTTGCGAGGGAACGACAAATCGTTTGGATTACATAATGTGGTAAAATCGTGATTTTAGGGTTCTGTATCACTACAAGGGACCCTTATAGTTTCGCTCTGTCCGTCCATATGTCCGTATTTGTGTCTGTCCGCCCATTCAATTTCTGTAATTATTAATTTAAAAGTTTTAGAAGTTATAAAATAGAATAAAAGTTATAGATTGTGTATAGCCCAAATGCCCACGGAATATAGACCTCGATTTTGGAATCATAAAATAATAATTAACAAGTTCCGATGCTGATAGAACACGCTTAAAACTCATTAGGAAAATTATTTTGAGCGAAAGCGGAAAATAATTTTTGAAGTAATTTTAAGAAAACCTATTGGGCGTTGATAGTTACGGAACACTCCTTAGACATGCGTGTGCGTGTGTGTCTAGTTCTTTTTTTTAGAGTTCCGTCGTACTCAAGGAACCCTTATAGTTTCGCTGCGTCCGTCCGTCTGTCTGTCTGTCTGTCCGCGCTTCTAGCTTCTATAATTTGGAAATTTGGAATATAAATGGATGAAATTATAGGTAGGTATAGTTATGACTGTGTATAGATTTTGTTTTTGGCATCATAAATGTAGTGATGTGACTTTATATGTAGGGATGAGAATCACTACATATAAAGTGGGGATGAAAAATATATTTTCATTCAACCCCATCGTGTGGTGCATCGTTAAATAGACATTTTAAAATGAAGACAAGGTTTCATATATGACTTTTTACAAAGCCCACAATATTCGATCCAAAGTGGTTTATAAGTCCCCCCTGGCATTTCTAAACTATGAGACTTAGAAACTTGAACTTTTCCATTCCGATAGATCATGCTCAATACTCTTCAGGTATCTTTATTTTGAACGAAATCGGACCAGTAACTTTTGAAGTAATTTGAATAAAAAAACCTCGTTTATAGTAACGGAACCCTCCTTAGACATGTCCTGACATGCTTAGGTTAGGTTATTTGGTTTAGAAGCTGATGTGATCGAGAGTGTTCTTGGCTGAAATTCATCATCATCAGCTCGCTCACCGCTTGACAATAATTCCGGGGATTAGAATTCCGGGAAGAATTATAAAACAATTATATAGTTCGCAAACGATGTAATGACCGAACACTAGCATGCAATACCTTTCTGAATACCTAATTCGCAAAATTTATTTCGCTAAATTCTCAGTTCGGTTACATTGTCAGCGCATGCTATCGCACTCGTACACGCTTCATGTGCGACTGCTGTGACACTGGAAGTGAATTTCAACTGCAAATATAACAGAAATAATCCTATAACAGAAATAATTCTAAATGTGAAAGTTTGTGAGGACGTAGGTATGAATGGATGGACGTCTGTTACTCTTTCACACAAAAACTAATAAACGGAATTTGATGAAATTTGAAATTGTAGCAGTTTAATCTCTGGATTAACACATAGGCTACTTTTTATCCTGAAGGAGTACAGTATTCCCGTGGCATACTGTATTCACGCGGGCGGAGCCGCGGGCAAAAGCTAGTTTTTACATAAATTGCCCCCACCCCCCCAAGTTATAATATTTATCTTTCTGTAACTATATCAGACTGTTGACTTTGAATTACTGTATCCCACGTAAGCGTAACTGAGACAATTTAACTATTCAGTTTAACTGTTATTGTCAAGTTTCGCTAATTTCCAGTGTAAATGCTAATATCGTTAAACTTCCGAGTTAAATAGTTTGGGTTGAGTTAATATCCGTCCCACTGGATGTTGCCTTTTTCGTTCGCGTAAAACGTTATCTATCACGGGAACCGTACTATTTTTGGGCAAAAAGGAGCTTACGTGATATGCGTGCCAAACAAAAAAAAATCGAGTAGGAATCGCGCACGAGGAATTCCGTGCAAAACGGCAAAAAAAAACACGCCCTCATAAATATTTATTTTATTCTTTTTTTAGTATTTGTTGTTATAGCGGCAACAGAAATACATCCTCTGTGATTTCCACTGTCTAGGTATCACGGATACGGAGGTACAGCATGGTGACAGACAGACGGACAGCGAAATCTCAGTAATAGGTCCTGTGTTTATGCTTTGTGTACGGAACTCTAAAAAGAAAATACTGTTGTGTCCTTGACGACGGACTCTTGACGCACAAAGTCTACTCTCAAAAAAACTCAACAAAGTGATCTTATAAGGGTTCCGTTTTTTCTTTTTTACGGAACCCTAAAAATAGACAAGGCCTAGACATTTTACCAAGATATCTAAGTATATCCAAGTATCCTATATCTATTTATCTATAAAAATATAGATTTTTATATTAGTATAAGTATAAAAATCAAATTTTAAAATTTTTGTCTGTCTGTTCCGTCTAATCTCTGAAACGGCTCCATCGATTTAATTTCAAGGGACTTTCACTGACAGAAAGCTGACGATATAAGGAGTTGCTGAGGCCACTTTATCTTAGGGTTTCGTTACCGTTATTTCCACGCAAACGAAGTCTCGGGCACCAGCGAGTATTACTTTAAATTCAGACACAAATCCAATATGGCCGTTATTCTGAGTCAGGTTAGCTAAATTAGTTTTGTTTGGCACTCGCAAGGAATGCCGTGAAATAGAAGGTATTGCTACATAGTAGCTTGTTGTCTGAAGATATCAATCAATCAATCAATCATTTATTTCACAGAATGTGGTTAACAATGGTATATATAATAAACTATGTATCTCTGTTAACAAAATGTTCACAGTAGGCACACTATAATCCTACTAGTATTATAAACGTGAAAGTTTGTGAGGATGGATGGTTGGATGTTTGTTACTCCTTCATGCAAAAACTGTTGAACGAATTTCAATGAAATTTGGTATGGTAGTAGTTTAGGCTCTCTATTAAAATATAGGCTACTTTTTATCCCTCAAAAGTACGGTGTTCCCGTCGGATACTGTATTTACGCGGGCGGAGCTGCGAGAAGAAGATAGTGCTACATAAACGACACTTATTTACCGTGCACTAAACATAGCTTTGACGGTAAAATCTGACGGTAAAATTTGATGGTAAAAATCTTCATACAAGAAAAAGTTACGTCATTTTAATTTCAGAAGACTGAGTATGCCGCGGAAAGCAAATGTCAAAATGTTAAGATGACAAATCAAATGTAAATGGCCCCAAACAACCCCAAGTTTGGGGCCATTTAGGTGTAGACACTTTTGGCCTCGACATGCCTCGTCTTTATTATATGCGTCCGTCTTGATTTCAGAAGTTTTTGTCAAATAAATGCGGACTGATTATACTCCGGAAAGCGAATGTTAAAATGTCAAACCTCGACTGCCCCAAGCAACCCCAAAAGTAGGATAGCTTAAGTGTGGACACTTTTTGCTTCGACATGCCTTGTCTATATACTATAGGTATGTATCATTTAACGTTTTCACTGATGACTCTCTGCATTCCTAACGTGAATACAGGTAGTGCGTAGTAAGTAGGGTAGTGTAAACCACAGAGAAACAGCTTTCATAGAACGATCCAAATTGATCATAATTTGAAAATTTTCACGTCCTCTTCAACGGTTCACGATTTTTCCACACAATCGTGGACACACCGTATGCTTGAGTACTGCAATCAAATCGAAAGCCAACTATGTAGCTGTTTATTCGTTTGTCTTTATTTTATCTGTGGTATAAACTACGAGTATAATATTATAGGCTACTTTTTGCCGACAAAAATGTAAGATTTCCACGGGATTGATTGATTAACTTATCGCGGGCAACATCTTATGGTTTATACAAGTCCCACGGCCCACGAAGCTGGAGGGTTCAAATTTGAACCGTAGTTATTTACTGACCGGCAAATCTCAGAGGACACCCGGGTTAAGCGCGAGCCCGGACCAAGATAGGAGTTCCGTATTTATAATTGTTTTGCAAAACTGCCCTGTTAAAACGCTATAAATTATACGACTTATCCGGTTTCTGAGGATTTTACATAACTCTATATAAACTAAAATATAACTGGCGCAGAGCCTCAAAAGATCCATTTAGTGGTCACTACTTTTTTTTTATAGTCGAGAATAAAGTGTTGTGTTTTGCTATAATTCGCCAAAGTTACTAGATTTATGAAAACATTTATTACTTTTGGAGTAAAATGGAGCTTTAAACTGTTTTAACTAATAAAAATATTCATTATCTGTAAAGTTTTATATTGCCTTATATTAGATTGTTTTATATAATGTCAAATGCGAGTTATGGACTCGAGACACGGATCACATTGGCCATCCAAGTTAAACTTAGTTTATTTATTGTAATTTTTGTTCAGAGACAAGTTATCCAACCAATAGATATACTTCCGAAAGATTTACCACAGAATCACCGGGTATTGTGTCCGAGTTAATTATGCGTCGCCATATTTTATATGTCTACACGAGCCGTAATAAAAAGCCTTTGTGTAAGAATCTGCGATAACCATGTGCCGCAGCAAATAAGTATATCGTCTACATATTGTCTTTGTTAATTTATATTAACTTGAAACTTGGTGTACTTTAATACTGTCGCCGACCTAGTGAAGTAAAGATAATAACAGCCTCCGTGGTCCAGTGGTAAAGAGATTGGCTCTCGTCTCGGAAGTCGTGGTTTCGGTTCCCGCGTTGGAACAACAAAAAATGATTTTTCAAAGTTTGATTAGGACAATTCGGGCTGATCACCTGATTTTCTGACAGGCGAATGAAAAAAAATCCATGGGCATATAAAACGTCGGTCCTGCGCCTGATCTCTCGCCAGTCGTGTCGGTCATCCGTTCCACTGGGTTACGAGAGTAAAGAAAGAGAGAGGTGTCTTGTGTACTGCGCACATACTTGGGCACTATAAAAATATCACCGTCACCGAAATCGGTGAGGGGAGCTATTATTATTATTATGTATAGCCAACTAACTTTTACCCGCGGCTCCGCCCGCGTAAATACAATATCCACTTTACTTTTCCGGCATAAAATGTACCATATGTTTTAATCCAAAGCCTAAACTACTAGCATACCAGATTTCATCAAATTCCGCTTAGTACTTTTTGCGTGAAAGAGTAACAAACATCCATACATCCAGCCTCGCAAACTTTCGCGTTTATAATATAAGTAGGATTGATATTATTGTGATTTGTGACTGCGTGATGTCATTGTAGCGCGAACAGTTTTGAGAATGGTCTACCATACTAAATAGTTGGATGAACAAATTTAATCCATGGAGTAAAATTTACTACGGATCTACTACGGAACCCTAAAAACATGGGAATAATCCAACAACTCCGGATCTAATCCGCAGAATATATAGGGCCGTATAATTTTACAGTTTAGACATCGTTAGGGCACACGAGGCCCCTGGGGCTGGAGCATACGGGGGCCTCCATGCGGGGGCCTCCATGCCTTTTATACGATTCTGTTACTAATTAGAATTATGCCTCAGGCTAAAACCATTATAAAAGCAAGTGTATAAGAAATATGCAGTGTAAACTACAGCTTCTTAACTGTAGGTTTATCAATGTGTTATGCCCGTATCCAGTATGCCACTGGAACACTGTACTTGTTCGGGAAAAAAGTAGCCTATGTCCTAATCCAGAGTTTGAACTACTTCCATATCAAATTTCAACAAAATCCATTCAGTAGTTTTTGCGTGAAAGTGTAATAAATTCCTCGCAAATTTTTACATTTTTAATAGTAGTAGGATTATGAACAAGCTTTGCCCTCGGCATCGCCCGCGGAAAATTGTGTCATAAACAATATCTTTATTTATTTATTGATATAGGAAAACAAACAGCTTTTAATACATAAAACTAAATATACAAAATTAGCCTATGTGAGCAAGTAAAGTTTTCACAATTAATTATTACACAAAAATATGAAATAATGTGACACAAACTAGAAGTAAACAGAAGATTAGTAAACCAAAAACAATTTTGATTATTATTATTAAGGATATTTTAAATTTAATGCAAACAAGAGATACATAATATGTCCATGTTAACAAACCAAAAAAGGCAAATAAAAATAAACGTTTACATTTCTTTGATGGTGGCAATAAACGATCGAATCAATAACCTATGACACTCACAAATCATTTGGCTATCTATCGGTAAAAGAATTTTCAAAATCATTAATGTCATATTCAAAGTGAAAATATTGGGTGAATCTCCGCTCAACGCAAACTCGCCCATATAAAGGAAGATTTATTTTCGAGTACGACAATTGTTTGTCTGCCTAAACGTCTATACATAAGCAGTAGATCATATGCCCAAAATATCCGTAGTTGATTTTACCGAACCTTATACTCGTATAGCATATTATTTTACCCGGAGTATTGTTACGGATTTTTTTACACCTCATTTATTAAAATCGGATCAGTAGTTTAGGCGCTACGGTGGAAGAAACATACATACATATTTAGACTGTAAAAATAATTTCCCTTCCTTTTGTATTCGCCGTTCAAATGACAGCTCGAGCATCGGCGAATGTCAGCCATGTTGACGTAAGCCTAAGGATAACACCGAAATAATTTCAAACGTCGCGTCAGACAAATCTATCATAAATATTATGAAATTATATTGTCAATTATGTCAAAGCAGGGAAACGACCAGCGGCCAGCCCCGTGAACGAAAGTCCTGGCTGGAAAAAACTCACACCCCGCCCGCCTCCGAATTCGCCCAGCCACGCAACACAGCCGCGAATTGTCATTCGTGTAAATCGATGGAATGTTCGGTTATAGTCTTTTCATTTAAATTGGCAGCATTGACCTAGTGTTCTTTTGTTTACGTTTGGATTATGTACGGTTGTTGCACCGTACATGGCTCTGGCAATCCGGCTCGAAGGACCATAAAGATGTACGGTTCGTACACCTTGAGATGCTGTTGCTGCTATAGATGCTGCTGTTTGCTGAGTAAAACTAAGTTGCTGCTGCTAATATGTATATTTGCTAAGATATAGGATAAAATGCTAATGCTATATGCTAATGAGTTGCACTAGTCCGCATTGCGCGACGGTTATGCGTGAACTGACTTATACCTAAAATATATCTAAAATGAGCGTACGCGTGAAATGTGCAAAATGCTGATGATGCTCTGTACGGTTGTTGCACCGTACAGATTAAATTGAATATGAATGCAGTATACAGTACTAAAGAATTCATGCTTAATACATTCCGCTCAGATTTATTTTGTCTGTGACAGGCCTTTTATGCCGACGCAAAGATTTCAAAACAAAGGATGTGCTATGACATACATTTGACAGAACAAACCTTCATAGAAGAAAAAGTTACGCCATCTTGTTTTCACCAACCGTGGGAGAGCCACGCCTCGGCACGGATGGGCCTGCTCGACCGGATATATATACGTCTATGTGCTGACGACATAAGGATCTGTCTGTGTACTATAAGTAACCCAAGGGTAAAATAACCCTGAACGTAATTGTATATAATACATAATTACGTTTAGAGGGTAACATTAAAAGCATTTTAAGTACACAACACCAGGGCTCTTGACCTCCCTTCAGCTCGCTAGGGCATTGAAAAGGAGGTCAAGCATGGTGGCCCTAGCGAGAACTATAATGAGCCGACATAAGCTATATTTACAACAGCCTCCGTGGTCCAGTGGTTTGGAGCTAGGCTCTCAACTCGGAGGTCGTGGGTTCGATGCCCACGTTGGAACAACAAAAACTGTTTCAAAGTTTGGTAAGTACAATGCAGGCCGATCACCTGATTGTCTGACAAGAGAGATGATGCGTCCATGCGTCGGATGGGCATGTAAAAAGTCGGACCTGCGCCTGATCTCTCGCCAGTTGTGTCAGTCATCTGTCCGAGTAAAGTCTGGTTACGAGAGTAAAGGAACACAATAAGAATAGAATAAGAATTGTTTATTCCGAGAAATTGGTTACATAGATGTTACATTTTTATAAATGATCACAATTTCGGCCCTTATGGGCATAGAATAATATTAGTACATAGTTTTATATAAAAAAAAAATAGAATCATATTAGTGAACAAAAACATTCCCATTGTCATCAAAATCCCAGGACCTTAACAATCAATAAGTAATAATAATGTATGCAAGTAATTAAACATTAAAATATTCCCCACCGGCCGACAGTCGTGAAATATAAGATTATACAAACATACAGAGTCCGCATATCATCTACTTATACTTATAGATATAACGTCTTAGGAGATTCATTAAAATGAATATAAAAGAAGCTGCTGTCAATGTAAAAATAAAAAAATAAAACTAAAAGAGGTTATAGCATCGCGGCTTATGTGCGGCATGTGCACAATATTTTAACTTTTTAACCATGGAGGAAGTAAATTTAAATTATAAGCAATTGAGAAATCCATTAGTGTCACATGTTTTATTCGACGAGCTATTTTTCTGATTATCGATCATAAGATTTTGGCGAGAATCATGCTACCTTCCGCCTAAGGTAGCATGATTCTTCCGCCTACATCACAGGTATTTCATATTAAGTTTTTTTACATTTTCATTGTATATTTCCAGTACCTATTAATTCTGTAACTGTATATATATATATATTTGTTTATTTCAGCACCCCAAAGGGGTGGGATGTTTTTCTAGAAGTTACTGGCGAAAATAAAACAGTTTCAGTCTATTCATAATGCCACCATATATCACATTTCAAGCCTAGCAAACAATAAAAATAATCCCTCTTATTCAACATAATATAAAATTAAGTATTTTATATTATGTTGAATAAGAGGGATTATTTTTATTTACACACAACTTTTGCTAATTCTAATACATAGAAGAAAAATAGAATGATAATATTAAATCACAATCACACACTTATTAAATAATTTGAATATAAAATTAGATGTCCTACAATAATAATTAAAATGTCAATATATTTGAAACAAAGTCATCATAGGTATAGAATATACATAAAATGTCAATTACAGTTATTAAATTAAAAATGTCATAATATAAGTTTATATAATATTAATCCATTTTAAATCTTATTCTAATAATAGTTATTCATGATGTCTAAAAAATTCATTAATGGTGTAAAAACATTTTTCAGTAAGCCAATTGTATAGTCTTCTTTTAAATAAGTTACCAGTAAGTTCTTTTAAATTGTAAAGATATTTATTATCTATTTTTATGGACATACAATAGCTGTTTTTACTTATAAATGTTGTTTTTGTAATTGGTAACACTAACTTGTTGGGGTATCTAGTATTGATCTTAAGGACTTCAGATTTTTTAATGTAAAGTTCAGCTTATATACTTGCGAACGAACATACTTATTTCAAAAATATACAAACATACTAAAGTAAGTAATTTTAATTTTTTAAATAGAGGACGACATGAATCAATAGGTTTTGCTCCACAAATAGCCCTGAAACATTTTTTCTGTCCAATGAATTATCTAGGTATATCTACCGAGTTGCCCCATACTATCAGTCCATACCTAAGAGCATACACTACAAGTGAATGGTATGCAGTTAATGACGTTTTTGTGCAGATTGTTTTTTGTAAGCGACTAAGGAGATACACATATTGGTTAATTTTCTCGCATGCCAATTCAATATGTGGTTTCCACGACAGATTATTGTCAATATTGACACCTAGAAACATTACAATATGCGACTCACTTATCTTATGCATACATTTTTATATTTTATACATAAATCTCTACCTTTATTACACTTGTTATAGAATTGCATATATGAGTTTTTTTTAACATTAAATTTTAAATCATTATAGCCCATCCATTCAATTATGTCATTAACAGCTGTCTAAAATTGTGAGTAATTAAATATAAATAAACTAAAAGTTTAATAAAATAAAACTAAAAGTAAACTAATCAAATATAAATGTCACCAGAGAACGCTTCCTGTCGTAAATGCGGCAAAAAGCACCATACGATGCTTCACTTTGAAAAAGAGGATAAAGACGCTTACGATAGATCGAGGCAATCTGAAACAAATAAGAGAGATAATCAACAAGAAGAAAGAGAAGTAACTGTAGAGAGGGGCACGGATAATATAGTTGCAAATTTTTCGAGGGAAACTGTTAAAACCTATAATGTATTGTTGGCTCCAGCTGTAGTAAAATCTAAATCTAGACACGGTTATTATGTAATAAGAGCTTTAATTGATCAGGGCTCTCAAGCTTCATTTGTTAGTGAACATACTTTGCAATTATTAGGTCTTAAACGTACACATGTAGATGGTAAGGTGTGTACTTTGGGAGACGGTTAAATTAATATAAAACATGCAGTCAGTATTGGAAGTTGAATCTCGTCATGAACCTGAAAAAAGGTCCGGGTTAATGCTTATGTACTAAAATCACTTACCTCGTCGAAAAGTGTGTATCCCTGATTGGTTGGAATTAAAAAGCTTACCTCTTGCAGATCCAGAATTTTCATCCCCAGGTAATGTTGACATGTTACTTGGTGCTGATGTATATGGAGAAATATTACAAAACGGAGTAAAGAAGAGTCCACATGGGAATTTACTAGCTCAAAATACTTTATTTGGATGGATTTTATGCGGAAAAATATCACAGGAGTTTAATAGAGAAAATATTGTAACGTTACATGTACAGATACGAGAAGACGAGCTATTGAAGAAATTTTGGGAGATAGAGAACGAGCCTAATAGTATTGAGTAAAAGTTAACAGAAGAAGAAAAGGAGTAAGAGAGATTATACGAGAGAACTACTACTAGAAGAGAAGATGGGAAGTTTGTTGTTAGATCACCGTTTAAAACAAATGATCCGCAATGTTCAAATACACAAACGTGTTACACAGCTTTTAGAAAACTATGTGCATTAGAGAGAAAGTTGAGCAAGAAACGTAATTTATACAGTGAATATAATAACGTGTTAGAGGAATACGTAACGCTCTATCACATGGAACCAGTAGAACAAGTTATGAATTATTTTGAGAAGAATAAAATACTAACGAGACTCTACTAACTAACGAGAAATCTATAACAATAAATAATGATAATACGGTAAATGTATTAGGTCTAAAATGGAATCGAGTGACAGACAAGTTTGAGTATGTAGTTAATTTAGAGAAAACGGAGGAACCCATTACGAAGAGGAGAATTTTATCGGACATAGCTAAACTTTATGACCCTACTGGATGTATTTCACCAGTGCTTATTACTGCCAAAGTCTTTATTCAGAAAATATTGAAAGCGCATTTAGAGTGGGACGAAGAATTACCAAAAGATTTATTAACAGAATGGCTAAAATACAGAAATGAGTTAATTAATACTAAGAATATTTTTAATCCACGATGGCTTCGCTGTACAAAAAGGTGTAAGCTTGAGCTTCATGCACTTTCTGATGCATCAAATATAGCATATGCACCTGCTATTTATCTGAGAGTTTTGGACGAGAAACAGCAAGTGCATGTAATGCTAGTTACTGCCAAAACTAAAGTAGCACCGGTTGAGAAGGAGTTATCAATACCTAGGTTGGAACTTTGTGGGGCTGTTTTGGCGGCAAAGCTATTAAATGAAGTTTCACAGGTAATGAAAATACCTAAAAGTAATTAGTTCGGATGGACCGACTCTACAGTGGTTCTGGCTTGGTTAAGAGGCCCTGCTTGTTGATTGGCAACATATATGAGTAACAGAGTATCACATTATCTACAATTATGGATTATGAGCAGTGGAGACACGTGTCAACTGATGTTAATCCAGCAGATTGCGCATCTAGAGGGTTAAAACCCACGGAGTAAAGTAGGTATGATCTATGGTGGTATGGTCCGAGTTGGCTATTGAGATTAAATGTTATAGTTGATAGACCTGATTTAATTGAGACACATGAAAAAGAACGAGTGAAAACTTTTGCTATAATGGATGAACAGATTGAATCTCTTGAATTGAATGAAAATCGAACGGACAACATTTTCTGAATTGACTAGAATGTTAAAAGTGATTTCGTTGTGTAGAAGATTTCTTAAGATTAGAGTGCCTATTAATGAATGAAAAGATTTTTCAAAATTTGTTACACCGGAGGAGATGGAAGAAACTTTAGAATGATGTATTAGACAAGTTCCAGAATATATTTTCGCAGAAGAGATACACGCACTAAAAACTTAAGGAGAAGTTGCTAACCGGAGTTCTTTACGCACGCTTTGCCCTTTTTTGGATAAAAATGGGGTTTTAATCGTGAGTGGACGATTGACGCAATCAGACGTGAGTTATGATCAGATGCATCCCATTATTTTGCCAGCTAAGAATCATCTTAGCCAGTTAATAGCGGACCTCAAATTATGATGAGTTTTTTGAGGACTAAATTTTGGATTTTGAGAGCTCGTGATATGGTTAAAAAGTGTTACCGTAATTGTATTACTTGGTTGAGTTATTCTAGATCAACAACGTCGCAGTTGATGGGACAATTACCGGAATGTAGACTTAAACCTAGTCGTCTGTTTAAGAGTTCTGGTGTGGATTACGCCGATGGATGGATTATTCCTATAAACATAAGGTTTTCTCCTGGACGCGGTGCTAAATCATACAAGGAATACATTTAGAAGCAGTTTCGGATTTCACAGCTAAAGGGTTTATTTCTGCGTTTCGAAGATTCGTTTCTCGTAGAAAGATTTATACAGCGATAATGGTAGTTCCATTCAATTAATTTCATTCAATTTTGTGGGTGCAGATGCTATGTTAAGGAACATGTTTGATAGTGCTAAATCGGAGTTTACTAATGAAATAGCAGAGTTATTAAGTTTAGAATCATGATATTTAGAACATGGTATTTTATTCCTCCAAGCGCACCGAATTTTGGAGGAATATGGGTGGCGGGTGTACGATGTACTAAAGCTGATTTAAAACGTGTCATCGAGGATACAACTTTGTCTTTTGAGGAGATTTCTACATTGCTTACGCAAATTGAAGCTTGTTTAGATTCCCGGCCTTTAAGCGTTATTAGTGATAACCCTAACGACCCTCTTCCACTAACGCCTGGACATTTTTTAATAGGTGAGCCTGTTTTAAATTTAATGGATGTAGATTATACAGATTCAGATGTTTCGGCTTTGGATATATTTAAGTTAAAAAAAAAATATATATTTTGGAAGCGATGGTCTAAAGAGTTTTTAAGTAATTTAAATTAAAATTATTACTATCTTAAAATATCTAATTGAAATTAGATATTTTAAGATAGTAAGAAGATGTGACTGTAGAACTTTAAAATATTAATTAAATAAGTTGACTACATATTAAAAACTAGCATTTGCTCGCGGCTTCGCCCGGGTGAAATTGGTTTAATATCTTTTTAGTAATTTAAAACTTTCATCCCCTATTTTACCCTCTTCGGGGTTAAATATTAGACAACGCTGAAATTTCATACAAATATGTCCAAGGAATAAAAAGTTTCATACAAACTTTTATCCCCTATTTTACCCTCCTAGGGGCTGAATTTTAGAAAACGCTGAAATATGTAACTCATTATTTTTGCCGTACTCAATTCATACGAAATATCACGCAAATATGTTCAAGGAATAAAAAGTTTCATACAAACTTTTATCCTAAACCCTTCTAGGTGTTGAATTTTAGAAAATGCTGAAAAATGTGACTCATTATTTTTTCCGTACTTAATTCATACGAAATATTGAATTTTGAAAAATCCTTCCTTTGTAGCCTACGACATAATATTATGAGAAATACGTGTGCAAAATACCAAATTTCTCGCCTTTCAATCAGCTTATTTTTTATTTTTATATTACTTCATCTTACATCCGTCCATCAGCTTTGTCTTTTATATAATAGACGTAAGGTAACGTTTTTGTATTTTTTTTAAGTATCAAATAAGAATTAGACTAGGCACTTTAATAACAATTCCAAATTAAAAAGATGGCAGATTTATACAAACAACGCAATGTGTTTTACATTTTTATGACAATTAAGCGTATCTGTGTTTGTCCCAAACTTTTAGCTCCCACCTAAAAAACTTTGTGAACTTATTCTCCCGAGGAACAGGATCGCAATAAAATACAGCACTTATTAGTAGGTCATGTCGAAGGCCGCTTAAATCACAGATAATACGACGGAAAAGATTCTATTCCTCCTACATTTTCCGGGACATCTCGAAGTAACGTGCGTTCATACTACGCGACCCAGATGATTTTTAATCCAAATCCGATCCAAATTTGAAAATTATGACGTCCCCTTCAACGGACTACAATTTTTCCACACAGTCGTGAACGCACCGTAAGCTTGTTGTAGTGCAATCAAATCGAAAGCTAACTATGTAGCTGTTTATCTTTTCCTCTTTCTTTAATCTATGATCGTAGCGCCCAAACGCATGAACCGATTTTAATGTAATTTTTTTTGTTTGAAAGCTAACATGATCGAGAGTGTTCTTAGCTATGACTCATCATCACCAGCTCGCTTAGTGCTTGTTATTTTATTGCTACGAAATGTATGGCCATATGCACAAAATTTCTTATATCTCCGAAGTTTGCGGGCTTATGTTCATACTCACCGTAGTAAATCTTTTTGTATTTGATGTCAGTAAACCAATTATGTAAGTTTTTAACACTAATGTTGTAAAAAGAATATTACAACTATTGCATCTAATTGCAAAACTACACATAAAATCCTAATTATTTTTTCTGTTGTCAAGTTGTAACACCTTATTATTTCTGAAATGGCAGCTCGAGCACCGGCGAATGTCAGCCATGTTGACGTAAGCCTAAGGTTGACACCGAAAGAATTTTAAACGTCGCGTCAATTATGCCAAAGCACGAAACCAGCGGATAGCCCCGTGAACGAAAGTCCTGGCTTGAAAAAGCTCACTTCCAGCTCGACGCGCGCACCCCCCGCATACGTCTAGCTACGCACACATAGCTGCGGGCTGTCATTCGTGAGAGGCTATTTAATGACGGTTCTTTGCGTTAGTAATATAAATATTATTAGACGTCGTGGACTCGTCCTAATTCCTACCACTAGCAGTGTTGGACTGGGATGAAGTTTGTTGATGCATTCTGTTCGGCCGGGCACTGAAGCACATAGTAAAAATATATACTTACGTACAGAGGTACAGCTTTCATAGAATGATGCAAATTTTATCAGGGTTGTCACAGAAGGTCTATTCACTAGCTCATGGACCCTCTTATAATAAAGCAATACATCCCCTAGAAAATGAAATAAGTATTTGATAGGTAGTGCTGATTTTGATTAATAATATCCAACTAAACAAAGAAAAATTACTTTTGTTTGCTTTTGTAGCAACTAGAACGCAATTTCAATTTTTTATGAAAATCAATTTTTTTTTACCCAGTAGAATACAAAAGCAAGAAATTGAACTTTAATTTATATGATACGTAATCGCTTTTATTTACAAAGAATAATAAATGTTAATCTCCAAATATATAAAAAGAAACAGACAGAAGCTTTAAAATTGAATATTTTTTGTTTTTCTTCTGTGTAATAGGAACTTTTTCGTATTAGATTCCAAATATCGATAACGTTGTTCAAAGATCAACACATCTTGATGAAAGCGTTCTCCTTGCTCTTCTGAATCCCCAAGTTATCTTTAAACTGGTCTAAGTGAGCATGTAGCATATGTACTTTAAGGGACATGCTGCAAACCATGGGTTTGAAATTCTCAAGCAGATTAGAAATGAGCTCTTTATAATTTGCACCTTTTTTATTGCCAGAAAGCCATGGGTCACTGCTTTAAGGCTGAGCCACGCTTGTATTTCGTGGGCGTTCAGTAACTCTGCGAGTTCTTCACTGGCCATTATTTTCTTAATTTGTGGACCGAATAATAATACCCGCTTGAACTTTAGCCTCTGACAATTCAGAGAAAAACTATTTAAGTATTCAAAAGGAGTTTTGCCGGGGAGTTCAATGGGTGACGTTGTGGAATTCGTATTTTTGTATTTGGACTTTGACTAGACTTTTGACTTGACGATATAGGAATACGGTGTTGAAAATTGAAACGAAAGTTCTATTTCCCGCCTTTTTAACTTGATACTGGCAAATGGTTATAAGCCGATGCCATATATAAATAAAAAAAAAAGTATTCAAAAGCTGGAGCCTTCACAAATTGCTTCATGGGGCCTAATTTAATATGCAACGGAAGCATCAAAATATGATCGTCCTTCACAATCGGTTCATTCTTGACATTATATTTTTATATCTGGAACTCTTTTCTGGAACGTTTAGACCATAACTGTTGCTTGTAGTAAAGTGTGTCGGCTCTACTGTCCCATAAGCCAAGATAGCAGATATTTAGTGTATCCGCCTTGCATTCCCACCAAAAAACCTACCATCTTGAAATCCCTTATCACGGGCCAGGCATACTCTTCATACTTCAAAGTTTGAAGCACCATATTTATTTTTCATTGTAAAATGTACAAAAGCAAACTGTATTTGCTATGAATGGAGCCCCTGGTTACTTTTAGTTGTAAACAATCGGAATATATTAATTTAATAACAAATCCAAAAAAAAAAACAAAAAAAAATTGTTGACTTGTGTTATTTTTCATACACACAGTTCAATATATAACAATATTTTCGTTTCATATTATAAAGTTTAAACATTCATTGGACACAAATATGTGTGATATTTTTAATTATTTGTTATTTGTCGTCATGACAACCAACAATACATCACAATGAGTGTGTTTGATATTTTTTCTGCCGTTAGGAGATAGACCCAATGCGCACTAAGCGTCATCTAGTGGCGTAAGTGGTATCTAAAACGGTCAATAAGAATTTTCGATTCTTTTTCTGACACCAGGCGGCGCTTGGTAGCGCGACGGTCCTTGTCGTGTCAAAAAGCTGTCAGACGTCACGAATTTAAAAACCCTCATTCTAAATCTCACATTACATAAGAGCTCAAACAAAAAAGTTGAAAACTTTTACGTCCCCATGACGGCACACAATCTTAACCGGATTTTTCCACTATTGCTATGTACACGATAGGAGAGTTGTGGACACACCGTGTGTTTATAATACTGCTATCGAATCGAAAATTTAAATCCTAGCTTTCTTGAATCTGTGACTGTATTACAGATTCAAGAAACAATATATTTTTATTGTGTGACTGAAGTGTGCACTCACGTCGGTAAGGGAGAAAGAAGGATTTTTTTTTATGTCTATAGACGCTTCACACCACGTCAGTCTGGTCCCGTGGTAAGTATCCGAAGAACTTGTGAGCACTTGTGTTATAGGTACCCACCAGAAAACGGAAATATATTTAATACTTTTTATATTATACTTATATTTAAGATTTTTATTTTACACATATTTAATACCAATCCATGACCCAGGAACACAGAAAACTTTTTGTTCCTTGGCGGGATTCGAACCCGCGACCTCCGGCTTGAGTGCCAATGCGCTAACCACTGAGCCACAGAGGTCGTCAGTCAAATATCTGACAACTTGAAATTATCAATCCAACTTAATGGAAAGAGGGTTGTATTTTTGATTATTGCCACGTTTTGGAGTTCCTTAACGGAATAGGAAATCACTTTTGACTTGATGTTGCCCGTGATATATATTTTTTTTTTATTAATGGATCCGACGAAACCATCTATTCGGTATTAACGTAGCCTATGTGGTAGGTTAAAAATGATGTGCCAAATTTCATTAAAATCTGTTCACACGTTTTTGCGTTCCGACAGTGAAATATTATACTAACACGGACATTTAAAATACTGGATGATTTTTTTTTGCGTTTCAAGAGAAACAAGGTATAATATGTACAAGAAATAGAGTACTATGACATACTTAGTATACTTTAAAAAAAAAAAGGAAAATAGAGGAAAAAGCAACAGCTGTGTGACCTTAACGGCGCCGCGCCTTAAAGAGCGTAATATAATTTTGTTTCATACATTTTTTTTCTAAAATTTAATTATTATTCTGTTTAAGCGTCTTGACATAAGCAGTAGATCATATGCCCAAAATACCCGTAATTTACTTTGAATTAGCTGTTGCCCGCGGCTCCACCCGCGTAAATGCAGTATCCCACGGGAATACTGTACTTTTACGGGATAAAAAGTATCCTATGTTTTAATCCAGAGCTTAAACTACTACCGTACCAAATTCCATCGAAATCGGTTCAGTAGTTTTCGCGTGAAAGAGTAACAAAAAAGAGTTGTTTGAGCTCTGTATTTAACACATATGCTACTTTTTATTCCGAAAAATTACAGTGTTCCCGTGGGATACTGTATTTACGCGGGCGAGACCATATAAAAAGATACGGAACCAAACAGGCAAGTAGTGCCCGGCGTGTTTTTTATTTTTAAATTAAAATACTCGAAGTGAAGGCCTCTCGAGATAAAACGGCTCGAGTGGAGTCGAGTGGACCAGTATTTGCTTGACATGGAGTGATCTAGCTTCTTAAAGTTCTGAAGGTAGTCTCCCAATCTATGCGAACGCGACGCGAGACCGCGACCCACGACCGCGACCCGCGACCGCGACCAGCACACCAACAAATCAGGTTCTCTAGCCACGCTGACCGGTCGCGCGACGCGGGTCGCGGGGATTGTTTGGTGCTCCATATAAATTCATACTAAGCAGTGGCTTGTTATTTCGGTCTCGGGTCGCGGTCGCGGGTCGCGGGTCGCGTGCATCGAAAGGCTACCTTTAGTGTTCTTAGACGATGATTTTTATTAGATAAGTTTGGTCGGATTACTTAGCATATTATTCTAATATGCTAAGAACTAATCCGACCGAGCTTTGAACTCGATTCAGCAGCAACAGCCAATCGGACTGACATAATAGAGTCGCCATTATAAATAATTATATTTTGCACGAGGAAAGAAAAAAACATATATAGCTTAAAAATGCTCAGTTTCCCAGGGATAAGACCCAGCTAGACCGATTTTTCTCCCCATGGTAATACTTGCAGCTTTTTTCGGGAAACCGATTATACTGGTATTTTTCCAGTCAGTATCCAAACTTTCAAGACTGAATATACTCTTGAATATAAGCAACTTTTACTACAGGATCAACTTTCCTACTTGAAAAAAATATCAGCTGTTTCATACAAAGGGCTACTACGGCATAGATGGCATTTTGTAGGAAACAGCTGATTTTATTTTTCAAGTAGGAAAGTTGATTCCAAAGTTAAAGTTATATTCAAGAGTATATTCACTCCTGAAAGTTTGGACACTGACTGGAAAAACAACCCGTATATTATATACTTACAAGATTGTCTCGTTCAAATTATTAAATTTAGATATAAAGTCCTCATTATATAGGATGATGCGTTCACAAAAATAGACATCCAAAAATATAACATGTGACCTTAAATGTTGACCAGATCCTATAAAATACTTACAAGTCTATTCATAACCAATGCGCAACGGGCGCGTGACTTTCAAGGCCGGCGCGTTGTACGGCAGCGTGATGGTGTACATGGGTAGTGCGTATGTCTTCCTCCGTGATCTACTCTGAACGTGTGCCAAATTTCATCAAAATCTGTCCAGTAGTTACATCGGTAAATAGTATCTGAACAGAGTACCTGTAATGATTTTCCTGTTGGTTCTTCTGTGAACTGAACCACAATATAAATAATGTAAAGTATCTGATCTCGGCCGTGTCCTTGAAGTGTTTTCCTACGATTGAGCGTGGCCGAGCGAAGCGCTAGGGCTGGTACGACTACAAAGAAAGCGTTGACAGTGCGCAAGTGTCGCGGCACAACTAACTAACGGCCGCACTCAGAGACATTTAATGATTACTTAAGGAGTTTATTTAATACAGACTTTGACATACATTTCGTACAGTTTCTGTCAAAATCTCTACTAAGTAGCACCTTAAGTAAGCGTTAAATGTCTCTGAGTGCGGCCGTCAATCTCGTTCCTCGTATAATGCAGCGACAAGTGTTGGCGGCGCGGTGGCGCGGCGTGACGTTGTGCCACTCCATGGTTCTGCTATTTGACGTTTCGTTTGTAGCCGTATAAATGACGCTTATGTGTGCGTGCGCCGATTCGGGCGGTCTAGTATGAGGATAACTGAGCATGGGGTTAGTGATCGTGATAATCCCTGCTGGTCCTTACTTCCTTAATTTATGTACGGTTCCCCCGTTCAGGCGGCCTAGCAGGAACATGTAACAGCGGCGTAACTTTATCGAATTCGAAAAATCGAATATTACCCCATAATATATGGGGATAGATTTTCATACAATTCTCATTCGATAACGTTACGTTTACGCCGCTGTCAAACGTTCCTGCTTGAACCACAGATCGTTTAACCCCTAGGCCCTATGCTATAAAAAATGTGTTTCATCTATAAAACCTATTAAGCAGAATCATAGGTCTAACTCAGCTAATCGAACTTTTAAAACCAACGCGAACGAAAACTGCCTAATTGGACTAGAAAAAGACCTCGAGTCTATTTTATACAGAAGTGATCGTGTTTTCAACTCAACTTTTTTCCAAACTCGCTCGCGGCTTTGCGTGGAATGTGAACCGTGCATTTTGGCGTGATAAAATGTAGCCCATGTTATTTCAGATGTGGAATCATTGTGGAAAAATATTTAAAACCCATTTCAGTGGTTTTTGCGTGACAGAGTATCAAACATACAATCATTCCCATTTTTCCGCAATTAACATTTGTTTTATAAAATTTGAAATTTTGCTTTTAATCTTAAATTTCAATGTTTCAAAACCAATTTGAAAATAAGAATAAGAGACAAATCATCAATTTATTAAAAAGCCTTTTTTAAAAGTCCAAAATCTCGCAAAATATTTGTTTTAGGTCGAGTATTTCTTAGACGAAAACATCAGAAATCATGGGAACTACAGGCCGGGCCCGCCGTAATTTTTTTATTTTTAATTTTTTAATTGTAAATAATAATTTCATGTCTATTGAACAAGTTATGCCAGGCATAAGATGAGCACACATACTCACATGTAAATAAATACGTAGTTCAACCGCGTCTGCAGTCGATGCGGATATTTCTTTTGTGTTTAAATATGTTGAGGCGTCCTAGTGCAAAGGAAGATGTTTAGAAGCTGGTCGAGCGGGAACTTTGTCGAAATCATCCAAACCAAAATAGATTATTCTAGGAATGATATCTAACTAGAAAACCCAATTCGACCGCAAAGACAAGTTGATTTTCTTCGTAGAACTCCGCAGAACGTACTGTCGACAGCTTTTCCCGCGGGAATAGAACTCGGAAACTGGGAAACTGGATATTTATTCTGTTCAGTGGAAGTTAGCATTTTATATTGACTGTTTTATTGTATGTATTTTCTATAACTTTTTAACTGATAAAACATGGAAGACACTTCTTTGTTTTAACGGTAAACTAGCTTCTGCCCGCGGCTTCGCACGCGTAAATTTAATACCGGGTATCCCACGGGAAAACTGTACTTCTCGGATTCAATAACATAACCTTAAGTAGAATTTAAGTAAACAAAGCTTGTTTGAAGTAAAGTAATTAATTAATAGGCACAATCGAGGAAATAATATTATGTTTATAGTCGTCGAATCATCGTCATTTTGTGTGTTTTCCAATGACTAGCTTTAGCCCGCGGCTTCGCCCGCGTAAATGCTGTATCCCACGGGGACACTGCACTTTTTCCGGATAAAATGTAGCCTATGTTTGAATCCAGAGGCTAAACTACTACCATACCAAATTTCATCGAAATCTGTTCAGTAATTTTTGCGTGAAAGAGTGAGTGAGTGCCCGCAATACAAGAGGAGTTTCAAGCGCGTTGCCGGTGCTTAAGCCCCCCGTTGGTCCTGTCCCACTCACTCGGCGAAACACCAAGCGTTATTTCACGCTGGTTTCCCGTGATTTTTTGCGGTCAGCCCATTCGTGCCAAGGTCGCTCGCTCATGATGATGAACTGTTTAAAAGGCGGATTATAGCTTATTTCGGTTTCCACTAACGGCTAAAAGGTATTACAGATTTGAACCATGCTTGCAGTTTGAGTATAGTAGGTAATTCTTATAAACCAGGTTAGTTTCACTGATATAATGATGATAACTTAAATCCAAAAACAAAAAGATATTGTATTGTTGTCTTGGACATTAATAAAAAAATACAGTCACAGTCGAGGAATATTAATGTTTAGTAAGCTTGTGACGACACGTCCTACTACTATTATACATGTGAAAGCTTGTGAGGATGGATGGATAGATGTTTCTCACTCTTTCACGCAAAGGAAAAAAATAAAACTACAATACTACCATACCAAATTTCATTAAAATTGATGAAATTTGGTATGGTAGTAGTTTAGCCTCTGGATTAAAACATAGGCTACATTTTATACCGAAAAAGTGCAGTGTCCCCGTGGGATAGTGTAAGTACGCGGGCGGAACCGTGGGCATAAGCTAGTCATTGTAAAACACACAAAATAACAATGATTCGACGACTATAAACGTAATATTATTTCCTCGATTGTGCCTATTAATTATTTAACTTCAAACAAGCTTTGTTTACTTAAGGTATATTAAGGTTTGTTGAATACGAGAAGTAAAAGTAGTTTAGTTCGATCAAAAAAGGCTGAAAACGGACTAATGAGGATTCCTTCGGGCGTCGACGTATCATATCTAAAGATATCGCACATACAAAATTGATGGTAAAATGTGGTTTGAGATTACAGTGTGTATTGTGAAGTTTAAAAATAGGTATTCTTAACTTTTAGACAATAATAATATCTCTCGATGGACACTTCACACCATGTCAAACTGGTCCCGTGATAAGTTCTCGAAGAACTTGTGTTACGGGTACCAGAGAACGAAAATATATTGAACACTTTTTATACTATACATACATTTAAGATTTTTATTATATTATACACATATTTAATACACATCTACGACCCAGGAATACAGAAATAGTTTTTTTTCCTTCGGCGGTATTCGAAAACTCGATTCCCGGCTTGAGCACCAGCACGCTCAACTACTGAGCCACAGAGGTTGTCAAAGAAAGCGAAGTTTATGAAGTACCTAATTAGTACTCTGTCACTTTGATTCTACGTTACACTTATTACTTTTTAGGGTTCCGTACCCATAAATCCTACTATGAGGCTTCATTGTCTGTCCGTTCATCCCTCTGTGACCAGGCTTATCTCTTGAACCGTGATAGGTGGAGAGTTGAAATTTTCACAGATGTATTTCTGTTGCCGCTACACTGCGTGTTTTTCCAGTCGGTGTCCAAACTTTCAGGAGTGAATATACTCTTGAACATAAGCAACTTTTACTATGGGATCAATTTTCCTACTTAAAAAAAAATCTGCTGTTTCCTACGTCAAGCTATGAATGTCGTAGCCCTTTTGTATGAAACAGCTGATTTTTTTTTTTCAAGTAGGAAAGTTGATCCCATTGTAAAAGTTGCTTATATTCAAGAGTATATTCACTCCTGAAAGTTTGGAAACTGACTGAAAAAACACTCGGTATACAAAATAATTTAAAAAACAGAAGAAAATTAATATTTATACTGGGCTGCCATACAACAAACATTAATTATAAGCCGTTTTGCATGGAATTCTTCGTGCGCAAGTCCAACTCATACTTGGCCGGTTTTATATGAGGATGCGTCGACCCTTACACAAATCAAATATCATGATTAAATCAATAAAAAATATTATTGACTGCATTTAGGCATAGTTCATAGGTAACACAAAAATATTATATTGATTATTTGAATATCTTACCAAATGGTATCGATTAATACTTCCTTTTGCCATTTTATGTCGCCAAGTTCAACAACATTGAGATTCGGTATTTAATTACAGAAAGTTAAGGTATTTTAAGATGTTACTTTGAATTACACCTGATGATGACTTTGTCGAAACCGGTCATGTTATATTAGAATAAATGTAAAATACTTATTGAAGTGGAAACAGTGCAAGAAGTCCTGTGTATTGTTACTGTAAAACGTGCATTTCCTACAGAAGAACCTACAGTATAATCAATAACATATAATTTTGAATTAAATTATTATTGTTGCGTTAAAAGATAAAATGGATTGAAATTTTCGAGAAGCGTGTTAGGAATACGATGTCCAGTGGCTATTAGTTTTTGTCATTACTTCAACGTAGTAATCGTATATACACAGAAACATTAACAAAGACACCAAAGTGCGCTATAATGCAACAAATTTTAATGTCACTTACCGTGCGAAAAATAAATACAATGATACATTAAATCGATAGAATTTAATATATTTGTATACGTTAAAATTAAATTGTATCTGACCGGAGTATACACTTATACAGTCAAATGAAAATCTACTTTTTTCCAGTGTGTTAGGAATGCGATGTCCGTGAGGAGGGTACGTCGACGTCTCCAGGTATCCAGTAATCGTGTCACAATCGGACAATGGAAGATCGGATCGTATTAGGAAATTAAATCTTCGACTGACAGTCCTGCATTTTAATAGGGAGGGGAGTTACACCGCCGCGATCATTATACCTTATTAGCGTTAAGAATTCAGTGAATGATCAGTGCGAATCAAAATTGACTAATAAAGCTTGAGCCGTGTTCTTATTAATTAAAGTAAGACATTTTGACATCTGGAAGAAATTTATTTTAGAGATATGTGATAATAGCTATGTAAATGTAAAAGGAAGATGACAATGTATTAATTAAATTTTATATTTGTTTCAGGTACGTGCGAATATTATATACATGAAAATGATTTGTGAGTGAAAGACAAACACATAATATCCCCTCTTTTTATCCTTTATTTGGACACCAAGCTGCTTTTTATACTTAATACTGGCACTAACATAATATTATTTAAAATTTGTTTTATTGTAATTTATTTGTTGTAATTAAATGCTAACGGAATTAATAACGAAGCAACAATAATAAAATTAACAATAATATCATAAATTAAATATTAAATGATATGTTATAATTTCATAAGGCTCGGACTATACGATCCGGAAGCCGTAGAAAATTCGGAGCACTGAAAATGGAACTCTGCGCTAATACAATAGAGTTGAAAATCGATCATATGTGTGTCGAGTCAAATGTCAATGACATATGCTCGATTTTCAACTATATTGTATTAGCGCAAAATTATATTTTCAGTGCTCTGAATTTTCCTTACATGACCATGTTACACTATAAACGTTCGTATCGGTGTAAACGGCGGCCGTTCTAATGTATTTTGCGTCCTGAAGCTTTCCACTCGTATTGAATGATGTGGGAAAAATTATCGCCCTCTTCCTCTAACCCATGGCATTCTATATCTCTGTCCCTGTTTATAACTTTAGAGTGGACTTCAAATATGCATAAAATGTGGACCTCTGTCGAAATTAATGGGATGGTTTTACACGAACACTTTGTGCGCCGGAATTAGTATTGTTTACTTTGATATGGTTCTTAATTCTATAGAGAAAGATGCTTTTATCAAAGTACTTTAGAAATGAAATTATCTTATTTGACTCGCGACTTCGACCTATCCTACTACTGTTGTAAATGTCAAAGTTTGTGAGGACGGATGGATGAATGTTTGTTACTTTTTCGCGTTAAAACTACTGAACGGATTTTGATGAAATTTGGTATGGTAGTTGCTCTGGAACTGGCGAAGCCGCGGGCAAAAGTTAGTTATGACATAGAGGCTCTTATGTCATTCTGCCAAGTAGAGACAGTGAATAAAATTAAATTTATTTTATTACATATTTTTATTGTTTTTAGTGAAAGTGGTAGGTTGAAATTTAAGAGCCCTCTAACTTTATGCGGCGTATTTCAGCATTATGTCTCAAAGTTGTCTGATTATCGCAATTCGCAAAAATGTCTGATTATGTTTCAAAAATGTCTGATTATGTCTCAAAAATGTCTGATTATGTGTCAAAAATGTAGACGTTCTTTCAAACATTCCTTCATCGGTTCACAAGCCGTGTCGAACACAAGAATGTGTACTCCGAACCTTCATTGTACCTAAACTTCACGTGGCGCCAAAGGTTTGATTTGTATACTAATCTTAAGTACTATAATGTTAAGTTCAAATATGAGTCCGTCGCGCGGTCACGGCCCCACGGCCTGTACGGGTAGTGTTGCGACACCAATATCACCGATGAGCCCCACGCCGCGGCCCAAACGGGTAGTGTTGCGACACCAATATCACCGATGAGCCCCACGCCGCGGCCCAAACGGGTAGTGTTGCGACACCAATATCACCGATGAGCCCCACGCCGTGGCCCAAACGGAATAACCATTGAATTTGAATCGGCGTTTGACTTGTTTTTTAAAGTCCTAGTTACATGTTTTAGCTCGCGATTCTTGGGCGGATGACGGCCGAGTGTGTTTTAACTCCCGATGCAAGAAGATGGGTGTTGTAAGTTTGACGTATCTGTCTGTCCGTCAGTGTGTCTGTCCGTGGCATCGTAACTCCCAAATGGATGAACCTATTTTGATATAATTTTTGTTGTTTGAAAGTGATCAAGAGTGTTCTTAGCTATGATTCATCGTCATCAGCTTGTGCTCGTGCTTGAGAATTCGGCGGTTACTTAAAACATTTTATTTTGTTTTTAGCGCTTGTATACTTACATGTTTTAGGTCGCGACTCTACAGAGATCGTCCGTATGCATTTTAGCGCCTGTATACATGTGTTAGGTCGTAGGGCGGTGGAGCGGGCGGTAGAGCGGGTGGTAGAGCGGGCAGTAGAGCGGGCGATAAGCGGGCGGTAGGGCGGATTTATGGGCAATTCTGAAGACTGTGTAGCGTGTAATTATGATATGTGCTCATGCCTGCAACTTTACTGTCGAAAGTGAAGAATACTTTGTGATATATGAACTAATATGGTGAATATATGACCTAAGCGTCAGTTCAAACCGAGATGGGACGCGACGCTGCATTTTCAAGATAGCGATTCAAAATTGAACTTTGTTCACTATAGCATAAGATACACGTTTAATTGCAGGAGTCAGAATTACAAGCTGCACCGCGCTGCGCAGCTCTTGCCGTGACACGTGTATCTTTTTGTGTAGGGGATAAACTACAATATTGTTTCGCTATCAATTAAATGCACCGCCGCAGAAAATCCTTGCCCGCAGAAATATAGTAACTTTCGGCCACGACTCCGCCCGCGTAATTACAGTATCCCACTAGATCCATGCCAGTAATCTGTTTAGAGGTTTTTGCGTGAAAGAGTAACAAACATCCTAACAATATTTCACATTTATAATAAAGTAATTATAGTCCATAATACATCTAAGAAATCCAGCCCTTTAAGTAATAAGTGGGTCAAAGATAATTGCAAAGTTTAGGGGCGGTTAATGCGTTGCTTTTGCGAACTTAGAAAATATAATATTTCATACTAATATAAAAGTTGTAAACGCACATTTTTTAATGAGACTTTAGGTGATAAAATTCATGTTTAGCCGATTGATCCATTTCCCGTGGCGGAGGCATCCTTCCGCACGAATAGGCTGGCTCGACCGGATAAGTACCACGGCGTTAGTGAAAACTGGCATTAAAACTTTTTGAGTGAGCCGAGTATTGTAATGTTTTAGTGAAATGAAACCACTGGATGCTTAATTAAGACAAGGTTTATTCAGTGTGAAATAAACATTATATAGTCCAGCATAGTGCTGTGACATTTCTATGATTAATATAATATACTTAATTTATTTTACCATTAAAGGAGACCCAACGGGTTGTAGGGACCAGGATTTACTCATATTTAAGAGTAGCATTCGTAGCAATAAAAAAATCAGCCGTCTAGCTTATTGTCCCCTAGCATTTATCACAACCACTCCCCAACACGTCGAAAACAATAACGTCATGCCGCCATTACACGCGAGCTTCCGGTCCGCGCCGGATGCGGCGTGTAACTGTTTCCGGTGCCGACGGAAACAGATGGGGATGATGATTTAATTGACTGTGATTAGTTTTGGTTCAGTTGTGATAATTGTTTTAAAAAATTGCCTATGATTTTGTTTGGACGGTTTTTTCACCTTTCCGTAGGTTCCAATTTTAAATGTAGTTCGGCAATACGACTATTGCCGAATAGAAACGTCGATAGCCGAAATACATTAAGGACGTAGTGTAATTTTTCTAGCTGCTTTGTCGGATTTAAATATTAATCTTTTACAATTTACTTTTATATTTTTACTATTTCGAAAATCGAAACCCTTCCAGACCCACGGCATAATGACTATACTCAACTGGTTGTGCCCTGGACACGGTGTGTTCTTTTCATCATAACTGAGTTACAAACAACTCAATCCGGACCCACGGCACAATTACCATGCTCAACTGGTTGTGCCCTAGACACTGTGTGTTCTTTTCAGCATATCTGAGTTACCAACAACTCAATCCGGATCCACGGCACAATTATCATGCTCAACTGGTTGTGCCCTGGACACTGTGTGTTCTTTTCAGCATAACTGAGTTACCAACAACTCAATCCGGACCCACGGCACAATTACCATGCTCAACTGGTTATGCCCTGGACACTGTGTGTTCTTTTCAGCATAACTGAGTTACCAACAACTCAATCCGGAGCCTCGGCACAATTATCATGCTCAACTGGTTGTGCCCTGGACACTGTGTGTTCTTTTCAGAACGACTGAGTTATCAACAACTCAATCCGGACCCCCGGCACAACGTAAAGCTATGGTCCACTGGTTGAGTCGTAATTCTAAATATTCATAAAAAGGTAATTCAAAAACCAATCTGATTCCCCATAACACAACAGCTGTTACCTCATATGCCAAGTTTATGGTTTTTATAGCCTACTTAATCCTAACCTACTAAAACTCTAATGTGGGTTACTTATTTGCCATACTTAAAATGTTACTTTGCGATTTTAAATCGGGGTACGATTTTAAGGTCCCGCATATATTTTCAGTCAAAGCGGTATAATGTGTACCTTCTATGAGTTTCTAAGTATCTCATACTTTAAATGAGACAATCTTATATTTAGTTTTGACGACCTCTGTGGCTCAGTGGTTCAGCGCGTTGGTGCTCAAGTCACGGGTTCGAATCCCGCCGAAGGAACAAAAAGTTTTTCTGTGTTCCTGGGTTTCTGTGTTGTCATTAATGTGTTTAATATAGTAAAAATCTTATATATATGTATAGTATATATTAAATATACCGTTTTCTGGTACCTGTAACACAAGGTACCTTGTGTATTCTTCGGATACTTAGCACGGGGCCAGATTGACGTGGTGTGATGCGTCCATAGACATTATTATTATTAGTATTATATATATAATCGGTTTCTAGAAAACGGCTCCATGTCTTATCCTTGCGCAACTGCGCATTTTTAAACTATATATTTTTTCCCACGTCGTGCAACAACATTATATCAATAATTTCGTCTCCATTACGTCAGTCCAATCGGCAGTTTGGTATGCGTATGTATAATTTTTGCTTTGTTCGAAAATCGTGGTGGTTTCGAATCCCGGTCAGATAAATATTTTGGTGATCCTTTCTTTTTAATTTATCAGAACTCCGAGCAAAGTTCGTTTGCCCAGGTACTGAAAGATTAGATGCCTTACCAAATGATTTTGAGACAGGATGTATTTCTACCTCCCTTTATCTCATACATAAAGAGCGAGACAGCAATATTAAGAATAATTAACTTGAATGTCAGTGGCAACTGGCAGCCAATGGCCCGCACATTTTTGCCTTTCTTTTAAAACTTACGAGCAGCACAACAAAGGAGTGGCGTGTGGGTTAAGGCACAGGATGATAATACATACAAATCCTACTACTATTATAAATATGAAAGTTTGTGAGGATGGATGTATGGATGGATGTTTGTTACTCTTTCACGATAAACCACTGAATAGATATTGATGAAATTTGGTGTGCAATTAGTTTGGGCTCTGGATTAAAACATAGGCTACTTTACTTAAACTTGTATCTATCAAAGTTTGTTTGTTAGTTTGTTAAGTAAAAGTTTGTTACACATCGACGTTTGTAGTTTATCTGTCACAACGTTTACACATTGTTTTTATTTCACGCCCGTTTTCTGTGAGGCCGTGGTACTTTGTTCCGGTCTAGCCCGCCCGTTCGTGCCGAAGCATGACACTCCCAAGACCCACATTTAAAGTAACTATATATTGCCGCATTTATAATACTAGTGACTGTCATCCCAGGCCCGTCAGACTCCCCTTATATTCTTACTGATAAAATGTGTATTACCTAACTAGCGGGTGCACATACGTTCATTGTACACATTAATATTACAATATGATAATATACATTTTATCAGTAACAATATAAGGCCGGGACTGTATCATCAGGAATCCGGAATGAGAAAATTCACAGAACTGAAAATAGAACTCTGCGCTAATACAATAGAGCTAAAAATCGAACACATGGGTGTCGAGCCAAATGTCAATATCAAATCTGACAACTCGACACTCATATATTCGATTTTCAACTATTGTCCAGAGTTCTATTTTCCATGTTCCTGTATGTTTTTTTCCGGGCCTGCAGTCCCAGATCAGATCATAGTAAAGTCCCAGCCTTTGGGCAGTCAGGCGAGCCTGGGCTCTCGGTCCGTAGGGAAGTCGCCACCGCTCATCGCTCGCGCCATACCTTTTGTTTGCCGTCCATATTGTGTTATCATTCCGCTACATCTGCGCTCAGCCCTCAGACAGAGACTGAAAATTAACTTTTGTAATCTAGAATATTCTGGATATATCACAGCTTCAATTACTGAACGTTATGCGCTGAAAATGTAATGACGTCGGCCAAGAAAGGTTTGTGTTATATTCTCTAGGAAGGTCTGAAATTGATCCACATTTAGGATTTAACCCTGGAACTAAGCCAATGCGTCAATAATAAGAATTTTTTATAAGCCTTCAATTATTATTGGGTAATATTATGTAATCTATAAATGTTTTATTTATATTATTTTTGTTTATTCGGAAAAATTACAGCTTATGATAAAAAATAATAAGTTTACATATATATAAGCCATGAAGCCAATTGAAACTTTTCACTGATAACTAAGAAATCAAATATGAGTCACGTTACGACTTAAGTTCTAAACACCAAATTTCTACTAATAGAACTAAGTACATTAAAAATAAATGATAAAAAAATAAATAACAAAACAAAGCTTAATTTACATCGAACTACTGCATCTTGCTGCGAGTTGCGGCCAAAAGAACAAAGAATAAACCACCACGAGGAAAGTTCGGGTATATAGTACCTATATATTATGTGCACTGAGACACACACACAACACAATGAGTGAGCTACAACATGTCTACTAAACTGTCTAAGGTTTTAGATGCTTTTATTGAAAACACATCCTCAATACAATTGCCACAATAGAATCGGTTGAATTGGGCAGTAGATCTACAAACAAAAGGTTTACGGATATAGTGTTTTATAAGGTTAATACGTTTTATAAGGTTACATATAGGTTATTACGAAAGTATCTACTGGGAAAGCTAAAATTAACTATACCTAATAAGTCCGGAGCATCAACGACATTATTAATTATTTTACATGAATATACTAAATCCGAAATAATATGTCTACAAAAAAAATCAAAATCAAAAATCAAAAAATTTTTTTATTCAAAATTGATATTTTTAAATACTCTTTTTGAACGTCGATACTACGTGATGCCTACCACCGGTTCGGGAACTAATCCAGCGAGAAGAGCCGGCAAGAAACTCGTCTGGGGCCATCTTTTACCAAAAAGATGGAAAATTATTCTTTTAAAATCAAAATTATTACAATGTTTACTTATGTCTATGTAACAAATAATAAAATAAGATAAGGAGCTACCTTATTCCCAAGGTGTGCCGTCTTGAATGAAGTCATTAATTTTATAATACGCTTTGGCACACAAACGTTCTTTAACTACTTTTTTAAACTTATTAATGGGAAGGTTTTGAACCTTTTCTGGGATTATATTGTATAAGCGTATACATTGGCCTTTAAAGGATTTATTAACTTTGCTTAGTCTGAACACTGGCATATCTAACTTGTTCTTATTTCTAGTGTTTACACAATGATTATCACATTTCTTTTTGAAGTTGTTTAGATTCTTTCTTACATATAACACATTTTCCAAAATGTATTGAGATGCGACGGTCAGAACTTTTATTTCTTTAAACTTTTCCGTTAGAGATTCAAAAGTCGACATCTTATAAATAGAACGTATAGCACGTTTCTGCAGCACAAATATTGTATTAATGTCCGCAGCGTTTCCCCACAAGAGGATGCCGTACGACATTATGCTATGAAAATAGCTAAAGTAAACTAATCGCGCGGTCTCTATGTCGGTAATTTCTCAAATTTTTTTAACAGCGTATGCTGCAGAACTCAGCTTATCTGCCAATTTAGCAATATGTGGTCCCCACTGTAACTTACTATCTAATGTTATACCTAGAAATACAGTGGTGTCTACTAATTTCATTTTCTCATTATTTAATAGTATATTGGTTTGTGCCTGCGTAACATTTGGCAAGCTGAACTTTAAACATTTTGTTTTATTAGAATTCAACAGTAAATTATTAGCATTAAACCAATGTACTATTTTTGAGAGAGCACTATTTACCTCGTCATTGTTAGATTGTCGTCGCTTCACATTAAAAATTTGTGAAGTGTCATTAGCAAAAAGTACTATCTCATGCTTATCATTCACTAGATAAGGTAGATCACTTATATAGATGAGAAATAGAAAAGGGCCCAAAATAGATCCCTGTGGTACTCCTAGTTTAATTTTAGTACCATTAGACCTTTTGGAATTAACTTCTACAGTCTGTGTTCTATTTATTAGATAAGAGCTTAGAAGCTTTAGTGCCGTGCCCCTTACACCATAATGGTATAATTTCCTGAACAACGTATCATGCTCCACACAGTCAAATGCTTTGGATAAATCACAGAATATACCAAGTGCATCCTGTGACCTCTCCCAAGCTTCAAATATACTGCACAGAAGACTGCTGCCTGCATCTGTTGTGGACCGACCTTTAGTAAAACCAAACTGATTACTATGTAACAATTTATGCGAGTTGAAGTGAAAAAGTAATTGATTTAGAATAATTTTCTCAAAAATTTTACTTAAAGTCGGTAATATGGATATTGGTCTATAGTTAGCTGGGTCTGATTTATTCCCAGCTTTAAAGAGAGGCATCACCTTGCTTTGCTTCATCAAGTCAGGGAACACGCCACTTATACAATTATTAAAAACTAATGCTAGGTGAGGGGCAATGATGTCAATTACTGGTTTTATAACTTTTGTGGACATACCCCAGAGATCAGTTGTACTTTTTATATTAAGTAATTTAAATGCCTTGATAATGTCTCTAGAGTCTATTTCTTTGAAAATAAAATTTACATCACATTCCTTCACATTATCTCTAAGTAATTTTTCGGCAACTGTAGGTGATGAATTTAAGTTTTTTGTAGTTGAGATCGGAATGTCTGCAAAAAACTTCTCAAATACTGTCGCAACTTCAATGTCAGAACTAACTTTTTTATCATTAATATAAAATTCAAATTTAGAGTTGCGACTGGCGACTCTTCCAGTCTCATCTGCAATTATTTTCCAGGTGGTTTTCACTTTGTTTTTAGAGTTCTTAATTTTTTCTTTGATGTGAAGAACCTTTGCTGCTTGACATACCTTCTTGAAAATCTTCGAGTATTTCTTGACATATAGTTTAAAAGCTTCACTCCTGTTCAGTGACTTCTCGTTATACAAGTCATACAATCTTTGTCTACTAACAATAATACCTGCAGTTGCCCAGTTACTAAAATTATTTCTTTTATTACTAAATATGACCGATTTAGAAGTAAATACAGTCAAATTGGTTTTTTACTACTTTAAATAAATTATTAAAAGTTTCATTTGGATTAATTGACTCATTCAAACATTGAAAACTTGAAAGTAATTTACTTCTAAATTTCTCAATACGTTTTGTGTTTACAGGAATCAACTCAATATTTTCTATCAGATTATTATCACATTTAAGATCAAATGATGCTAGCTGTCACAGTGATCAGAGTTAAGTACATTAATTATGTCTTTCCTAAAAGGAGTGACATTTGTGAAAATATTATCTATACAAGTAGCTGTAGTTTCACATATTCTTGTTGGTTCATAAAATAAATTAATTAGATTATACGATTTGAACAAAGATGTGAATCTAACAGTGGTGGAGTTACAGTCTAATAAATTAATATTAAAATCACCACATACAATAATCTTCTTATTAGAGACACATACTTTCGTCAGCACTTGATCCATTATTTGTTAAAAAGAATCGTATAAGCTTGATGGAGGCCTGTATACGCATACAATAATAAGGTGGCTCAACTCAATACAAGCCAACTCAATAATTCGTTCACTAGACAGTTTTACTATATCTTTACGTTCTTTACATTTCAATTTTTTATTAATCAAAACTAAGGAGCCACCCCTAATGACATTTTCTCGACAGAAAGAGCTCCCTACTTGGGGATCACAATAGTTAAATATTAATTCATGATTTTTTAACCAATGTTCTGTTACGCATATAATGTCTCTAACTCAAGTTCTAATTCTTTCCCTATTATGCCTTGTAAATTTTGATGCACCAAGTTTATATTAAAATTACAGTTTTTCCCAGAGTTCTTACTAGGCCCTTCGTAGGAGGCATCAGTATAAATATTTCCAGCTAAGAAATTGCTAGAGTGAGCCTCTGTTGTCCTATAATCTAATTCAACATATTCCAAGTTTTTACTAATAAAATTGTCAGTATAAGAACACTGCTCAATAAAAGCAGTGGTCGGCTTAGCCAATTTTTTGGCTTGTCATAAAACTAAAAAATTATATAGCCATTTAGCTAAATGTCGTGTAAAAAATTTTGATAAGTAATACTTATCATATGTTAGATTATTTAACCTAGAGATAAAAATATTAATAAAGTCAACCACATCAATTTGTGGTAAAATCTTATTTAAAACTAAACAATTTTGATTAGTAGCACTACACAGTAGGCTGTTCAATTTAAACCTAATATAATTTTCTTTACTCTCGTGCGGCAGTTTATTATTTGATAATTTGATGTAAGGAAAGGTGAACAATAAGATTTTTTTAATATTTTCTTTGTTACTTAATGTGTCTATATAATCTAACATCTGTTTTTTGTTTATCTTTCCTCTTCTCCCGACTAGTATAACTAAAGTTGTATTGGGGCAACAAGTAGAATTGATTGCCCGGCTAATGATTTGTTCAAATGATGCCCCCGGCAAACAAGTGCTAGTTACTTGTTGTCCCAAACACAATTTATTTAGATACACACCAAGTCCATGGCCTATTTCATCACAGTAAATGCTAATGAAACCAGACTCTGGGGTATGTGTCTGTGTCTTATTATAATATTTTGAGGATTCAAACTACGATACTAAACTACGATAGTATAAGGGGAGAAAGTGAAACTTTTTGCACCTTGATCCGTAGTCAGGAAGTCAAAGTCAAACATTTTTATTCAAAATTGGTATTTTTATACACTTTCTGAACATCTGTCTACATTATGCCTACCACCGGTACAGGAACTAGCCCGAGGCGAGAAGAACCGGCGTAAGAAACTCGCGATGATAACGATAGCTGCGAGAAGGATAACGCACTTATATTGAAGGAACCTCAAAAAGCGTTTCTGGATGGATTTCACATACGTACAGTAGAGTATTCTAATGGCTTTGATAGATTTGAAATGCGTACAGCACCTAATGACAAACCCGAAAGCCTTCAAGGCTTCGTTAACTAGGTATGTAGTTTGTGCGCTCATCGAAAAATAATTTATAGTCCACAATTATCCCAAGACCTTTTATTGTATCCATAAAGGCTAGATCTTTACCTTTGAGTTTGTAGTTACACTTTACTATATCAGACTTACGGCTAAAGATAAGGATAAAACACTTTGCTACGTTAAAATCTAGCCTCTTAGCAGTAGTCACTAAATCCATCCAAGTCCTCTTGTGGAAGACGATAGACGTTAGGTGAAGAAATATTTTTCATTGTTTTTGTATCGTCCGCGTACGATATAAATTTTGAATTGTGAAAACAATTAATGTTAGCATTAACGAATATCGCAAATAATAAAGGTCCTAATAGCGAGCCTTGAGGGACACCTGAATAATATAGGGGTGTTCAAAATGAATTACGGATATTTTGGGCATAATATGATCTACTGCTTACGTAAAGACGTTTAGGTAGAAAAATAATCTTTTGTATCTTCTTGCGTAATGAAAAAAGTTCAATTTTGAAAAGTCAGGGATCTTAAAATGCAGCGCCGCGTCGCGTATCGTTCCTAGTGAATTGATCGTTACGCCCTTAAACCGTCCTAAAACTATAACCGTCCCCATACCCCGATAAATCACGACACATTATACAATAACATCATTATGTGCCCCGGTAATTTAGTGGCCCTCCGTGGCCCTTTTGTAGGGCTCAGATAAGGACTAGTTATCTGCCTAATACCCTTAGCCGTAGTCGTTCAAATAAAAAGAAGTAATGTTTTTAACCACGGACGCAAAAAGAGGGGTGTTATAAGTTGGAAATGTGTGTGTACGTGTGTCTGTATGTGGTATCGTTCCCAAACCAATGAACCTATTTTGATATTTTTTTGTAAGAAATATAGAGTCGTTTAGCTATAGTTGTTTATCATCAGCTCGCTTGCTGCTTGACGATATTCGAGGTTACTTCAATGATTTTAAAACTATGGTACTTATAAACTATTTTTAGGATGCTACGACGTATATTTGACAGAACAAATCTTCATACAAGAAAAAGATACGCCATCTTGTTTGCACCATAACTCAAATGTCAGCCATCTCTATTTCACCATACCGACAATGCCAGCCATCTTGATTTCACCGTATCTCAAATGTCAAAATGGCCCCAAACAACTCTAAAAGTGGAGCCATTTAAGTGTAGACACTTTTTGCCTCGAAATGCCTCGTCCATTAGGTTTGTGGCCTGCGGGTTACTTAATTTTTTTCATTTTGTTCTATACAATTTTTATATAAAGATCACGGGGGTCTCGTACTTGAATAATGGTTTTAGGATTTAGTTGTACAATCATAAACAGTAGTTTTAATATAACAAATGTGCAATTTAAATGACTGAAGTTATAATGTATTTTGTGAAATAGTTTAGCGCGAGTACACTTCCAAGTGTTTCATAAAATATGGACTACATTTTGCCAAGTTGTATAATGTGTTACATAAGCTGTAAATCATTTTTTTAGAGCTCTGTGGCCTAGTGGGTAGACCGTTTGATTCGCACTCGAGAGATGTAAGTTCGATTCCCAGGTTGTGGCGTGTACCAATGAGACTTTTTCAGATCTCAAGTACATTATACGGACGCTCTAACGGTGAAGGAAAACATCGTGAGGAAACCCGCACATGGTTGGCCCCAGATGTATTGAACAGTCATTCCTCTGGAATAGGCTGACTGTGTTGTGGGAATGCCGTATGTGCTTGGGCAACCATAAGACATTTAAAAACCGACTGTCCCAGGCACTACAGTATTTCAAGTGTGGTTACTTCGCTCGGAGGATACTGTATAAATCATCCAATAACAGATGAAAAGGCCTAAATCAGTTAAATCATTATTTTTAGTAATAAAGAAAATCTATACTATAAAGAGGAAAGACTATTTTGTTTGTATTAAATAGGCTCCGAAACTACTGGATCGATTTTGAGGGAAGACACAGGTATAGGTAAGACCACGAGGAAGGTAATAGTATAGGAAAAAACAGGATAAAATGTTAGCCTGTGTTCTTTCCAAAGGTAAATCTATCCTTGTTCCAAATATCTTTAAAATCCATTCAGTGGTTTATTCGTGATGACGTAACATACATACACAAAAACACTTTCTTTTGATATAATAAATTACTTAACAGGCATATTACAACAACTCCGAAAATAGCTTCAAGTTAACTGCGAATTACTCCTATCTACGATAATATTATTGAGCAAAATTTATACCAGAACAATTGTTACTTCATGAGGAATAAATATTTTATAATTTTAAAGCATGAATTTATTAACCTATTTGAATAAAAACTATAAATACAACTGCAAAATCACTACAAAATGCGAAATGTCGGAAACGCTTCAAATACCTAATCTCGCAGAGTGCAGATTTGTAATAGGGCTCTTAAAGACCTCATACAGACAGACAGTTCTGCGAACTACAAAGTGAAGCCGGTCTAAACTACGCCCCGCCGTGTAGTTACACAGTGTCACGCACACAAATGCAACGAAACTACGCCTTACCTTGTAAGACGACCTGTTGAGGTGTGGTTTTATAGGATTCCTTTAAACTCAAGGAGCAATTATAGTTTCGCTCTGTACGTCCGTCTGTCTGTCTGTCCGCTCTTCTAGCTTCTATAATTATATAATATATTCTACTTCGATATAAATGGATGAAATTTGGTATAGTTATTTATATATGTAGTTAGTAGTACTAGGGATACCCTTAGATTTTGTTTGACAAACCTCTGTCCATACTTTTGACGTGATAACGTCTTATAATTCGATGGAGCCGGCTGCACGCACGAAAAAACATGACTCATGCGGCGTTACCTCGCTCTGAGGCGTTCCATTTAAGGCTTGAAGTGCAAGCGAGAGCGCGGAATCTGTCTCTCTCCTACTTGAGCGAGCGATCCATCAGTATTTTCTTATGACGTCGTCACGTTCAACTATCGTCAGTAAACCGACTTTACAGACAACCGATTTTTTATTTGATCTGAGGTTCACAATAGTGAGGTTTGAGTAACAAATTAATGCAATAACATAGATACTCGTAGAAGTATGTATAACAAGTATTCTCTAATGTTAATCCTAAAGCCTAAGCCTGTCCCAATCCAACACTTATCCCGGGATAACAGAGGTTCAGGAGCAGATATTACAGAAAATATTTGATTCGCTAAACCCATTTGAGGCTGTTAAGTCCGTGGATTGTGGGTGTTTTTACCAATTTCGTTGGTCGTGACTGAGTGAGTCGTGACTCGTGGTAAGATATTTTCCTTTTCACTTTCCTCCGTTTAGATCGAATTTAGAAAGAAAGAAAATTTGTTTTGTAAATAATAAATAATATAGGACACAGAACAATAGAAATTGTCCTATATTATTTATTGCGTTTCGTAACTATCAACGCTCAACGGGTTTTCTTTTAATTACTTTGAAAGTTATCGTCCGATTTCGCTCAAAATAATTTCCCTTAAGAGTTTTTAGCATGATCTATCAGCATGAATCTTACAAACTTCTATGTCCTATAGTTTAGAAATTGAAACACAATCTTTAACTATACCAAATTTCATCTATTTATACTGACAGACAGACATACGGGCAGAGCGAAACTATAACTGTATTTAGAGTTCCTTTAAAAACACAAGAAATTCTACCAAGTTAGTACCCACTCAGCACGTTATCGTTATCGCAATATAAATCGAAACGTAAACGAACAGATCAAATTCTAACAAAATGTGTCACTGTATTTTGAATTGGTAGCATTAAGTTTTATTTGCAGACGTTTAGATTAAACTAGCGAACCGTCCGGCTTCGCACGGGTGCATTATACATATTATTATAAACCTTCCTCTCGAATTAATCTATATGTTGCTGAAAACTGCATTAAAATCCGTTGAGCAGTTAAAAAGATCGAAGCGAACATGAATGATGTGTTCCTTCACCATTGGAGCGTCCGTACAACCACAATTTAAATAATGTAAAGTATCTGATCTCATCCGTGTCCTTGAATTTTTACCTACGATTGAGCGCGGCCGAGCGGAGCGCTAGGGATGCTACGTCTACTAAGAAGGCGTTGACAGTGCGCCATCGGGATAAGCGATGTACAATACCGGCAAAGTTCCTGCTCGACCAGTTCCTAAACATTCTTTCTGACGCCTCAAAATATCTAAACACAAAGGAAGTGACCCCATCGACAGCAGACGTTGAGGTCGGATTTTTACACGTGAGTATGTGTGCGCGCGATTCAACGGCGCTGTTAAGCGATTTCAATCGTATGCCTGGTCGAGCGGCAACTTGTTCGACAGCACCTACCAGGCCAAGGGCCTGTCAATATTATAAACACTATATAAGACCTTGGTTTATTTGGCAGTTAGCCAGGATGGCCGTTAGTTTTATTCGCTAGGACACAATAATTCATACAAGAAAAACAATCCCTAACTCCTAAGTTCGTAACGCGTGTAGTATTATTAGTCAAATAATTTAGCACACAAATCGTTTTAGTTGTCAAAACATTGTATATTTTGATTTGTTTGCCAGAAAAAGCAAGTTATTAATGCGAAAATTCTAGAAAATCTATCGTACGCCGCCTGAATCAGTAACAAACCTGCGTGAAATAGCGCTTTCTTTTGTGTTCTTGTGAAATGTTTCGTTGAATGATTTTCAGCACCGAATGCCCAAGTTAGAGGTAAACCCGGTCTGGTTTCAAGAAAACCGGCCACCGTCACCGAAATCGGTGTGGGGAGCTATATATATATATATCATGGTTATTGCACTTTTAATTGGGCATTTTCCTACATGTATTTTTTTTATACAAAATAAGAATTGATTATATTTATTATATCTCGATAAAAATAAAAAGAATTAGGATTTTATGTGTAGTTTTGTGATTATATGCATTTCGCAGTCACAACAAAGTTGTAATATTTTTTACAACATTAGTGTAAAAAACTTACATAATTAGTTTACTTACAACAAATAGAAACAAAATGATTTACTATGATAATATTGATTCTAATGAATATCTTAGGAAATATTGATATTTATTAGTAATACCTACATAAAAAATATAAATAAGTATTCAGAGCACTACATATTCATTTATGTAATAAAAAATACAGGAAAACACCGTATTATAGGCTATTACATCTTGCTATAAAAATAAATAAATGTATCGGCTATGAAATAATTACAAAAAAAATACAATGAAATTAAAATTAATCAATGTTAAAGTAAATTAAAATTACATTAAATCGAATAAGATAAATAATTAAAGATGACAATTTAAAAAAATAGTTAAAAGTTTAGTGAAATTAAGTAAATAAAAAGAAAATGTCATCTCAATTTCGCCAGCATTCAAACATTGTAAAAACGCATCGAAATCGGGCCTTTCGTTCATGAGCTACGATGCCACAGACAGACATATAGATCACAGACATGTCATACATAATAATATAACATCCCTCTGTTTGTGCCGAGGGATAAAACAATAATGTCATTTGGGAAATCATTTAAATCATGTTGTGTGAATATAAAATAATGAACTCCTTTAGGAGCTAAAGTGCTACGGACGGGCACACAGACCATAAAATATGTCGTCACTCATTATCGTCTTTCTTTGTCGTGACATAATATAATGTCACCATACACTACAACCTGTTCGGTGTGAATTTAAATCGCCGGAAGTGGAGCCTTCAGCCGTCTGCATTTCCGGCGCCGGACGTGTCGTGCTCAATTGCAGGCTCATTTCCGGTTCCGACTGCAGTTCTTGCGTTATTTATCACAGACGGACAGATATGAGATACTTCATCATCAGTAGGGTAGGCGCGAATAATTGAACGACCTCTGTGGCTCAGTAATTGAGCGCGTTAGTGCTCAAGCCGGAGGTCGCGGGTTCGAATCCCGCGCCGCTAACAAAGGAGAAGGTGAAAAAGCCACATGTAACTTGATCCCATCCCAAGGACAGTGTCGCGCTTTGGTACATTTTCTCGCGCTTGTCGTGTTTTGATATTTTAAAATGTTAAAGCTTTAACACACGTACAGATTTGGTCCGGAGCAGACCACGGATTTGGTTGCCAACTTAGGAGTTTGTCGCTAAAATTTGGGTAAAATCCGCGAGTGGGAGGATGTTTAGGGTTATTTTATGAGGTTTGTATTTTCTTGTTTTTAATTAAATTAAGCTATTGAATTATTTACTGTTAAATTAAAATTAAATAAAATTCCGTTTATTTCAGGCTGCATAGGCCTTATTATTAATATATTATAGACTAACATACTCTATTTAATAAACTAACACTAACACTAAAACAAACACTAAACACGTATTGTCTGCGACGTGGGGCGCAAAGTCCTCATTAGAGGACAGAAGATTTATCTTCTGTAGACGACTCCAATCGGCCAGAACTCCTCCTTCTCGAAGGTCTGTAAATGATGGGTTGGAACTCTTACCGCGAAGGAACTAAAATTCACTTTATGACGAGAATCCAAACGCTCGACCCTCAAGGCGAAGTTGGTTCTGCTCCTGCTCTGAGAGCTCTTCCACGACCTGCTCGACCGTCGTAGACCAATGCAGTCTGGACACGTACAGCGTTGTCGCGGAAGTCTCACACCGAAACAGCTGCTCAGGTCCTCCGGGTGCGGTGCCGCGATGGTTGCGGACCACGGGTTTCTACTTCTTCCTCTCGATTTAGATGAACCCGTCATCATCGCACCTTCGGTCCATTTTAGTAAGGTACCATCTTTTGTCCCGTACAAAAGATGGTACCTCCTTCTTCCCTTAGTTTTTCGAACGCGGGGGACGCAAGCGGCGACAATTGCGTAATTCAGCACCGGCTCCTTCGTGGGTGGGGAGCGAGCGGCTGGGGCGGCAGCGACGATTTTCGTTGACCCGTCGGATAATGCTGACGGATAATAAACGTACCGCCTGCGCGCCTCGACGATGAGTGATGTTTGCTCCATTGGGTGACCTACATATTGAATTAACACTTTTTAACAGTTAGATAATACACTACGTAGTTCACTTATGGTAGACTCTGATGCCTGCAATCTACCTCGAAAATTGGCCAGTACTTCCTTCAGGAACTTGATGTCCTTCAGTAGACTGACGACGTCGACGTGGTCCAGTGTCACTAGCGGCAGCTGCCGTTTATTATATTATATAGTAAAAATTTATTTATCAGTTTATATAAGCTTGACAGCTACTTTTGACTAGCTATTTTTGAGATTTGGAACACTGCACAAAAAACAGAATGCACTGTAAATAGTACTCTGTTCTAATACAATAAAGCTGAAAATCAAATACACGAATGTTGTGCTGTCATAATGGTCTGCTCCAGACCAAATCGGCACGTGTGTAAGCATTCTTAAAAGGGAATCCGTAACATCTAAATACGTTTAATAATGTTAAAAAGAGACAAACTGTCGACATACACTTCTCGCTCACCCACCATACTTATCGATAATTTTCCAAACAATAAGGGATGAATTTAAATAAAAATCGACAAGAGAAACCTTTTTGGAGGCACAAAGGTTCCATACAATGTACAATGCCGTGACTGATGAGAACTGTACATAATGAAACTGTTCATTGTCCAGGGTTATGGATGGGGTAACAGAGGGGTAAAGGAGGGGTAAAATGGGGGGGGGTGATAAATTATATCAGTCCGTTAATCCGAGTAAGATGGGACACTGATTGTATTGTTCGTTTTCTAAATGTAACGCTCGTGACAGATGGTTTTTTCTAGTAAAAAAAGCTTTGAAATATGGGTCTGATTGTAGATACTTAAGGCTGGGACTATAAGATCCCGGTGAAATTATAGTTCCAGCCTAATACTTCTCTGGAGTAGGCTGACGATGTTGTGAGAATGGCGTATGAGCTGGGCAAGCATACGACATTTAAAAGCGCCAGAATACTATATAAATCTAGATGATTTTTCGCGGATGAAAAATCTTGAGTTAAATAACGTAACCATGAGCACGTCAGGACATGTCTAAGGAGGGTTCCGTAACAATCAACGCGTAATCGTAACGCGTAATTTCGTTCAAACACAATTTTCCTAGAGAGTGTTTAGCATGACATATCAGCATGGAAAATGTCGAGTTTATAAGTAGCATAGTTTAGAAAGCCAGGGGGGGGATCAACTTGTGATCTTGATCAACCACTTTGGAGGTCGATCACTCGGAAATGGTTTACGTCATTAAAAATTCATGTATGAAACCTTTTCTTTATTTAAACAGACCTATTTGATATTTCTATTCGATACCCCACATTCCTTGCAGTTACTATGGAGCCCTAGATGTGGTATGTTATAGGATTTTATTGCGTTGTCTAAATAGGACATTCGTGAATGACGTGACAAAAAAATTACAGAAATCATTCATGTGTGAGTGGTTTGATGGACCTCATATAAATATGCGTGGTGGACATTACGCATGGCGCAAACGTGCGACTGACTGAAGCTATCGCTACATAATTTTATATACTAGATTTTGCCCGCGGCTCCGCCCGCGTAAATGCAGTATCCCACGGGAACACTGTACTTTTTCGGGATAAAAAGTTGCCTATGTGTTCATCCAGAGCTCAAACTACTAACATACCAAATTTTATCAAAATCAGTAGTTGTATGTAGTTTTGGCGTGAAAGAGTAACGAACATCCATCCATCCATCGTCACAAACTTTCACATTTATAATAGTAGTAGGATATTGAGTTGCCAGATACCCGTGTATCCACTTATTGCAACTCTAAATAGAGGTATTTAGGGCTACGTTCCCTTTTCCTAAACTTTTTTGAGCGGTCGCGACAGGAAAAACAGCACTGTAAATAGATCTGTGCGCTAATACAACAGAGATGAAAATCGTGTAGCGTTGTCAAATATGACATTTGACACTTGACACTTCGATACGAGGGCTTAAAATATTATGTCAGCTAAGTAGCAACATTAGTAGTAAAAACAAAAATTATTTGGAATAATATTTTTGCAGTCACAGTTTAGGCGATAATCCTATTTCGGCAACGCAATAAAAATATATCTCTATAACATTACAAGCATTTCTATTATTAGGGTCAGATCACACCGCGATTATTCGGAACGCGACACGTGTAAGATATACGTGTCGCGTGTTAGTGTCGCTAGTGTTATGAATAAAGTTCAATTTTGAGTAGCTCAAAATGGAAGGTTAAAAATGTCGCATTTCGCTACGTTTCGATGTGAATTGACCTTTAAACATTTAAAATACGAGCCCTTTTTCAAAGCTTTTCTTTTGTTCTGCGCGTGCCGTTGTTGTGATCGCGCGTATCCTTTGCTTACGTTTATCGAGCGAAACGCTGTGTTATTTTTTTTCCAACTACCCACATGGGACAATAAGTGTTGGTGATTCGACGTCAGATTTGACGTCGTGTTTTGTTGAAGAAGAATGTGATGAGCAAAAGATGGAAAGCGAGCAACTAGTACAAGACGATGAGGGGCAGATCAATATATTGGAAGATAGGCGTGAATATAATATATTGGAAGATAGTGTTATTACTTTAGTTGGTTTGAAGATTCCCCTGACAGAATTCCAACAAAAAGAGGAAGACCACTAACATCTAGCGATAGTGAGATGGATGATGAGGGCATTATTACTGCACAAAGACCGGCAAAACGTCTCAACATAAAGTTATCAACTGAGAATTCAATAACCTCTGATTTGGCCTATGAAAATAATAGTAATGATAATTTATTTGAAGTAAGCATAACAGCAAAGCACCCATTACCGAAAAAAATTGGCTTAGCGAAGTTATCAAGGTCCTAAGAAATACAAAACATTCTTAAAATTAAGTATAAAAGCCAATTTAGAGTATTTTATATATTTTGTTGTAAAGAAGATGCGAAAAAGCTAGTGGATTGCGAAAAATTTAAACTTTTAGACTATAGACGTTAATTTACAAAGAAATTAAGCTATACTTTTGAAGTTGTAAAGCAAGTTGATCTTGACGTTAATGAGAAATAATTATTGGAATATATATATTATAATTGGAATAAAAATAATTTCTATTAAACGCTTAAACAGATTAACTTCGAATGAAATTAGGCCACCGAGTGAAACCGTTCGAGTGATGTTTAGATCTTCTACTTTACCCCCGTTCATTTATGGTTACGGTTGTCGGCTTAAAGGAAAAAACATGGCTGGAAATTTGGTCATTTGGCTCGAAGCTGTCTCAACAAGCTGTCCAAAGTATAGTGATCATCATGCTAATTGTGAAAGCACAAGTTTTAAGTGTGTTAACTGTAAGGGTCCCCGCATGACATTAGATAAATCGTGCCCTATATTTTCTAAAGAAAAAGAAATAAGAAATATTATGTGCCATGATAGTTGTTCGTATAAGATTGCACTAAATCAATTTTTGAAGAAGCGTGGTTGGATAGTTCTGGAGGTGTATTCTTGATGAGCTAGGTTTTGGAAAAAAGATCTGTGAATCTTTGGAGTTTTTTAAAGGAAAGACATCTAAAAATTCCGGACGATGATATGCAAGTATAGGTATAACGCAAGGTGATCCATTATCACCTATCATTTTCAACATTAGTACTTTTAAAGTGTGTCAACAAATCCAACAAGTCTATATTTGTCAGTATGCGGATGATTTTGTTTTATTTGATTGCTGTTCAAAATTAGAGGATAGTGTAAGAAACGTACAAATTGCTCTGGATGTTATTTCATCTCTATTATGTGAATACGGTCTCCGATTATCTTCTAGCAAATCAATTGTTTGTAATTTTAGTAGAGGGAGGCGTAGACAAGATTAAAATCTTAGAATAGATAGTACACAGCTTGTACCTTCAGATTGCGTTAAATACCTTGAAATGTGGATTGATTGTTCTTTAAGGTGGTGCAGGCACATCAATGAAACACGTGATAAAACTCTCCGTTTCTTAAATATCTTAAAAGTTTTGTCAGGTTCTGGTTGGGGATTGAATCCGAAGCACTTACACATTGTATATCTCGATAATAAGAAGTCAAATGGACTATGGGTCTTTCTTTTATGATAATAGTGCATATTTACATTTAAATAAGCTAGACGTTGTTCAAAATAAAGCATTAACAATTATTGGTGGCTTCATAAAAAGTACGCCAGTTCACGCAATGGAGAGTGAGATTGGTGTCCCTCCTTTGTGTCTGAGACGTAAATATTTGGCATTCAAATTTTGTTTAAAGTCACAGTCCTGATCTAATAGTACTATTTTTAATAATTTTAATTATCTTGAAAACTCATTTCTTAGTAATATATATTGGAATAGAAAAAAAGAAGCCTCTTTTACCTGTAGTTTATTCTGAGACTAAAAGTGAAAACTTGTATTCAACAGATAAATTTCCTTGAGGTTTCAAAAGGAGGATGAGGTTTCAGAGGGAAAAATCCGATCCTAAATCGGACGAAGTGTGGCTTCTGACTGACTTAATTCCAACTAGCTTTCTTTTTAGGATCCTAATGGATGGAGACCGTCTTAAGGACGAGGTGGGATATTTAACAATACTACTCTTACAAATCTAATCGTGATTTATTTTCACTGTTATATTTGTGTTTTTATTTAATGTTTTTTATGTGCATTGTGCGTATTAAAAACAACATATTAATAATTTTGTCGCCCGTTCACGCCGATCCTTACGTACATTTTGTAATTATTATTTAACTGGGCCGTGGGTGCATCAATTCAATGATAGTTCATTTCCGGAGAATTAGCGAGCGATCAGTAAATGCGAGCTAAATATACCTGGACTGTATTTAGCTTTGATAAGCTAGACTATACTAATAATATTATAATGAGGAAAAGGAATGGTGCATTGAATAGGCTCCAAAACTGCTGGACCGATTTTGTTGAAATTTGGCACATTAATAGAGTAGACCACACAGGCTTGTTTTTTATCGCGGCAAAATCATTTTAAGGAATCTGAGCGGAACCGTATTTAAGATCCACGAAGGCGCGGGAACATCTAGTCAAATATAATTAACTACATGTTGCCCGCAACTTCGATCGCTCATTTTATATTGCGGGAAACCGTACATTTGTCCAGATAAAAAGTGGCCTCGATCTACAAGTACAGAATACATCCCCGCCATTAGCAGCCTCCGTGGTCCAGTGGTTTAGAGCTTGGCGCTGGACTCGGAGGTCGTGGGTTCCATGCCCGCGTTGGTACAGCAAAAAAGTCGTTTCCAATTTTGGTTAGGACAGTGCGGGCTGATCACCTGATTGTCTGACAAGAGAGATGATCCATGCGTCGAATGGACATGTAAAAAGTCGGCCCTGCCGCCTGATCTCTCGCCAGGCGGGTCGGTCATCCGTTCCACTGGGTAATGAGAGTAAAGGAGTGTTCTTGTGTTTTGCGCACACACTTGGGCACTATAAAAAATCTGTTCAGTGGTTTTGGCATGATTGCGTAACTGGCAGACAGATATACTTAAGGGTTGTAAACTGGATTCCCGTTAATGTTTAAAGTTAATAATAAAAATATGTCATAGCCTTCCATTGTAACATTTGCATGCTGGCATGTATATTATGTTACCTATATGACGTAGCTTTTAAATAATAAAAGTGGTACAAAAGTGTATTCTGTCAGGTTGAGCAAACAAGTCGCCGTCTTCGAGCTTTTTAAAAGCACAGAATAATACATTGTGAAACTTTGAAGGAGCTTTTTCTAATATTTATTACGTCGAGCTTAATTTTTACAGGAAGCTTTCACGAGTAATGGAACTTTTGTTGATAAAATTACGCGTTCATTATAATTCGGTGTTATTTACCCCATTACCCCTCACTCCGTTACCCATGTTACACAATAGGGATACATGACTAGCAAAATTCTTATATCATCCAAAGGACAACATAAATATTATGGATCGTAGTTTTTTTTTTTTTTATTGAATAATCATCATCGCTCATGGACACTCGCAACATCAGAAGAGCTGCAGGTGCGTTGCCGGCCTTTAAGAATACAAAAGTACAGCAATCAGTTGCTAAATAAAACAGTTACAGGACTAAAAAGGTTTTCAAAAACGTCTTTTCTTTTACTATAATTGAAAAACGATAACCGTTCAAATCCTTATGTTATTTGTGACATATTCCTTTTTACATTGATATACATAAACACACCATTAAAGTTACTAAAATCAATTTTATATTTGTCCTAATAGATTTTCAACTGCTGTGAAGTCACTCGTGCATTATTTTTTGCTTTGAGCGTTTTTAATGCCCTCCAACGATCTCACTTATTTCGTAAAAGGTTGATAGTAGATATGCCATTGCAAAGACAATATTTTTTGGCTTATGTTCTTTTCGAAAAGCCAGTAAAAAAACTATGCATGTATTACCCCTTTTTTCTGTTATTGTTATCCCATTGTTTACCCCTTTTTATTACTGTTACCCCGGTTACTTCACTCGAGTTCTCGCCCGCATTCCAAGAATTGTTCGGGAATTTTCTCCACCATCAATCAATGTTACTTTCGGTCATGTTTTGGATGCCTCATTTTCTTTTTTCACTTGAAAACCCGGAGCGTTACTGCAGAATAAATGCACCAGGATTGAAAAATATAGCTCTAAGGTTCTATTCACACTGAAAGGAAACGATACGCGATGTGACGCTGAATTTTTAAGATAGCTATTCAAAATTGATATAAGTGAATAAATTTTAATTTTTAATATCTTAAAAGTGCAGCACCGCGTGTCGTCGCAATGTACACTGACCCTAAATTTCTTCAAGAGTGGCTGTAAAATTATTTTTATTATAATACATAGAGGGCAAACAACCGGAGACATCTATATAAATATTTAATACACATCTATGACCCAGAAACACAGAAAACTGTTTTTTTTAATTATATTATTCTGTCCTTAATGTTATCGTAAACAAAAAGATAAAATTTGACCGAATTAATGTCACAACGACGCTCTTTACAAATGACAGCTCGAGCGCCGACGAATGTCAGCCATGTTGACGTAAACCTGAGATTGACACCGAAATAATATTAAACGTCGCCTCTGCCAATTCTATCACAAATATTTTGAAATTATACTGTCAATCATGTCAAAGCATGGAAACGACCAGCAGCCAGCCCCGTGAACTAAAGACCTGGCTGGAAATAACTCACGCCCGCCCACCTCCGCACTCGCCCAGCCACGCACACACAGCCGCGGTCTGTCATTCGTGTAAATCGGTGGAATGACGATTCTTTAAGTTAATGACATATTATATTCATTGTTAATGTGTCATTATAGGTATTTCTAAATGACACTTAGAGCATTAACCCAACAAAGTACACTGTTAACAGTTGAGTTATATAAACGACGATGATTTAAGCTTCAATTTAAATTTTAGCATTTTAGCAGCCTCCGAACCCCCGGGACGCGCTAACCACTGAGCCACAAAGGTCGTCATTATTCTGTACTGTTTAATATACTAATCCACACGTCGATCAGAATTTCCGATGAAGGTTTTCTAATTTATATTCCCGATTATTCCCCACTAATCCCGATCCCGGCTGGGGTAATATTTACATAGTATTTTCGGGTTTTTATCCCAAGATCGGTGATTAGCATAGCGGACGCGCGAAGCCAATGACAGCTGTCAATGTGTTTTGAAAAGAGAATTGGAAGATACTTTGTTATTATAAAACACGTTTACTTGTCGTTTTCGGCATCTACAATTGCCCTGGGGCAGAGCAGTCGAATATCTTGAATGATTCACGAAGCGCTACATTCCAATCTTCTTATATAATTATGTTTGACAATGTTGTAGCACTGATTAAGGCGTTGACATTGATATTCGGCTTTTTTCGTACACATTCGGCTGCCCTGGCCCGGGGCAGTTCGAAATGCCAAAAACGCCATTTAAAAATGGATTTGAGACCATTGAATATACGATACGTCAACTGTGTGTGCACAAATACTTATTACAAACTAGCTTTTGCCCGCGGCTTCGCTTGCGTAAGTAAAGTATCCCTCGGGACTTTTTCGGTTTAAAAAGTAGCCCATATTTTAATCCACAGTCTAAACTACTACCATAGCAAAATTTATCAAAGTTAGTTCAGTAGTTTTTGCGTGAATCCATCCTACACACATCCATCCTCATAAACTTGCACATTTATAATAGTAGTATGATCATGACTAGTTATCGTGTCGAGTTGACCGCTTGCTGACCGTCAGCACCGACACCGAAATGTATGAAATGTTCACGCTGACCGCTACGCGTTATTCGATAACGCTTCCTAGAATTGCATAAATGTCGGCCTGTCGGCGCTGACGGTCAGCGAGCGATCAGCGCAACACTAAAACCCGACTCAAATGCTAGACTTTACACGCTCGGCAATCAGCTTGCCAAGCGAACAAAATATATTTTTACTGCTTGACAATCTGCTTGCCTAGCATGTGCGCGCGCCGTGAAAGCCCCTTTTGAAGTCAATGAAAAAAAAGCCAATATACTCTGAAAGCGAATCTTGAAAATTCATTGCGACGACAAAAGAACATTGACAATCACGAAGAGTTATATTAAAAAATATCGAATCGAGTAACATGTGCGATGCTATGAGATGTTATTAGATTGTGTGAGATTCAGTGAGATTGTGAGATCCATTGAGTTGTGATGAGATCAGTGAGATTGCGATACAGTTTCTGGGGCACTCGGCACGGAGCAAAATAGGCCTCGTTCCTATATTTTGCAATCAAAGTTTTTGCAATCAAAAATTTGCAGATACGTTATTTTTACCCGACTCGGGCGAAGCCAATAGGTAATGATTTAGCCAGTATCCGTGTATGTTTGTTCCACTTTAGCGCCTAAACTACTGATCCGATTTTAATTAATGAGGTGAGGTGGAAAACAGATTCATAATGATGACTCGAGTAACATAGGCTTTTAAATTTATGCATAGACCGATATTAGGTCATTACAGATGAAATTGGCGTTTTGTAAAAGAGGAACATAAAGACGATTTTTTTAAACATAATATATTTATTTAATCAAAGTATATACCATTACTATCTATGCACTTTTGCCATCTCATAGGTAGTTCATTGATTCCTTTACTAAAAAAAACCATTCGGACAGGAATCAATAAAATCTTTGAAGGCGCTTTGGACTGCCCCATCGGAGTTGAATTTTTTTCCTTGCAAAAAGTTATCCAAATTTCGAAAAAAATGAGGATCAAGGTCCGAAGGGTACGGTGGATGTCTTAGACATTCCAATTGAAGCTCCTCTAATTTGGTAGCCGTCTGTTGTGCAGTGTGTGGTCTAGCGTTGTCCTGAAGTAGCAGTGGCCTAGAGCGAATGACCAACCTCGGTTGTTTAGCAGCTAGCTATCATGATTTGCAGTTGCTGGCAATAGACATATGCCGTAATCGTCTGGCCAGATTGAAGAAAGCTGTAGTGGACGACACCGGCACCAGTCCACCAAATGCTCAAATAATTTTTTTTGAGTAAATTTTCGCTTGAGGCAGGCTTTGGCTGGTTCGCCAGGGTTCAGCCATTGCGATGAGCGTTTCCGACTATCGTACAGGATCCACTTTTCATCACAAGTAATGATTCGATTTAAAATCCCTTCATTATTGTGCCGGTTGAGTAATGTAACGCAGTAGTCGACGCGCGTTTGTCGGTTTGCTGCACTCAATTCATCAGGTACCCAACTTTCAAGCTTTTTCACCTTTCCAATTTGCTTCAAGTGGATTAAAACAGTTTTATCACTAACACCGCAGCCTGCAGCTAACTCGGACGTAATTTGCGATGGATCCGCTTCCACAATAGCCTTCAATTCTTCATTATCAACTTTGGTCTCCGGCCGTCCACGGGGCTTGTTCTGCAGGTCGAAATTTCCAGAACGAAAACGTTGGAACCAAAAACGCAGTGTGTTTCTGTTTGCGACACCGCCGCCATACACATCATTAATCCTTCGAGCCGTTTCTGCAGCACTGGTACTACGATGGAACTCGTACTCGAAAATAATACATTTCAAGTTTTCCATTTTGTAAACAGAGTGACGCAAAGAAAGAAAAAAGAGGAAAAAACAAACGAATTACGGTTTTCGAAACACAAATGCATGAGTCAATAGCTGTATAAATTTGAAATTGGATTTGATAACCAAAGTTTGAGATATATTTGAGATCATATTGGCCAGTACGACAAAACGCCAATTTCATATGTAAGGACGTAATATTAAAAGGCAAAAAGTTTATGTACTTTATGTGCCCCACATTTGGTATTGTTTTGGGCAGTCGAGGTTTGACATTTATCATGTTGACATTTTGACATTTGCTTTCCGCAGTATAATCAATCCATATTTTAAAAAAAATAAAATAAACAAACAAATGAATCGCTTATTTCCAAAATCCCTAGTTTACAAAATTGACATATAATTGACAAATGTTCTGAAATCAAGATGGCGTAACTTTTTCTTGTATCAAGGTGTTCCGTCACGTCATGTACGTCATACGAGTTACGTCGTCAGTCGGGTTAAAGTTTTTAGAAAAAAAATAATTATACTAATATTTTTTACTATATTATAAATGTGTACTGACGATCTGATTCTCAAAATGCTTCTTTAAGAATAGGGGACCCCTATATCAAAGGCTGGCATCTTGACGACCTCTGTGGTTCAGTAGTTAGCGCGTCGACGCTCAAGCCGGAGGTCGCGGGTTCGAATCCCGGCAGGAAACAAAAAAGTTTTCTGTCTTCCTAGGTCATGGGGATGTGTATTAAATATGACGTGTATTTTATAACAAAAATCTTATATAATATATCCCCGTTACTAATAAAAACATTTACACAACTTAAACAACGTTGCTATCTTTTTCTATCATGTGACATTTCCAACGTATCAGACAAAGACAGCAATGTTGTTTAAGTCATACGTTCTGTAAATAGTTTTATTAGTAAGGGGGTATGTGTATAGTATAAAAGTATTAAATATACATCCCGTTGTCTGGTCCCCGTGATACAAGTTCTTCGGACACTTAGCGCGGAGCCAGACTGGCATTATTCTTTATCTATTCAAAATTTAAAACTGATCTAGAAGGCTCAATGACCTGAAGAAAATTAGTTTATCTTCGTTCAACTATCAAGGAAAGAGACTAACTTCAATAGTCCTACTTATAGACGAAGTTTTATTGTTGATTACCACCAGAAGGCAATAAATTGATTAATCGATTCATATAAAAGCCAAAACTGCTAACTTTTAATTGGTCGAAATGTTTCTTCAATAGACTATTAGGGTCAGTTCACACCGAAACGGGACGAAACGCTCCACGGTGCTTTTTTTTAAAAACAGTGATTCAAAATTTAAATTTATTCAGGACACAAGAAGATACACGTTTCATTGCAAGAGCGGCGCTGAGCTATGCAGAGTGGTGCAGTTTGCCATCCGAACTCTTTCAAAGAAACATGTATCTTCTTGTGTACCAAGTGAATAAAGGTCAATTTTGAATCGCTACCTTAGAAATGCAGCGCCGCGTCGCGTATCTTCTGGTTTCGGTTTGAACTGACCCTTACTAAATTGTGTAAGTTAGTTTCCGCGTGAAAGTTATAAAACTTGCCACAACTATGAACTATTAACGAGATGTCAGATGACCTACTTGACTATATTATGAATATAGGCCATAGACGTATATATTATACGAGTATAGACGAGGAATGTCTAGGCAAAAACTGTCCCCACTTAAATCCCTTTTGTGATTGTTTCTGGGCTTTTTGACATTTGAGGTATGATGAGATCAAGATGGCTGACATTTGAGGTATGGTGAGATCAAGATGGCGTAACTTTATCTTGTATGAAGATTTGTTCTGTCAAATGTACGTCATAGCCCAACCTAAGTTTTTAAATCTTTGACATAGATCCTTTTTTCAGTATTGGATTAGAATAAATACCTCCAGATAACATTTGTACGTATATTATCTTAGAATTATTTGCAATATATAAATGAAAATAAAAATATAGAGTGACGTTAGCCCGTGTGCCGTGCGTTGTCGTCGGTGGTGGCAAAATTGCTTTGCCATCTAGCCGAATTGTCATTTATATGGCCGATTTATAATAATAAATAAATGTTTATTTCCAAAAACCAGTTTACAGTTATAATGTGGAACTCGTAGTCACCTAGTAAGCTTACGCCTGTATCATGTGACTAGGCTCTTCCACAGCTAATATTAATACAAAAATCTATCAAAATACATTACATTACATAACATATACATTATGAAACTCATTTACTAGAGCACAATAATAAAGTTATGGTAATTTAAAAATAACAAAACATTTTACTAAACATTTATTACCAGCATAGCTCTAACATCTAACTGTGTGTGTTAGTGCGCATGTGTGTAATGTGTAGATGTATGTGTTATGTTTGTACATGTGTGTTTGTGAGTTTATGCGATATTTCCTGTTATAATTTCAATATTTTCTACCAATTTTTCAGTTTCCGCATAGCTTAACTTGACAAATAGTTAGTCTCATAATTTGGTTTGTTACTAATGTCTAGAGTTTTATTTATCTTATTATACAGAAAATTCGATCTATTGACATATTGTTTAAGTTCAATATCCGTGTTTATAATTGCTATTTTGATTATATTTCCTTTGCTACGTTTAGTTTTAGTAATAATCAACATATTAATATAACAATACCAATAACATATAAATTTTTATGTTTTTTTTAAATATTGTTAATAAAATATGTAATTTCCTTATAGACATGATCTTGCTAGTTCTGTATAACTATACTATTGTAAATGTGAAAGTTTGTGAGGATGGATAGATGGATGTATGGATGTTTGTTACTATTTCACGCAAAAACAACTGAACGGATTTCGATGAAATTTGGCATAGTATTAGTTTAGGCTCTAGATTAAAACAAAGGCTACTTTTTATCCCGAAAAAGTACAGTGTTTCCGTGGAATACCCGATACGACATTAACGCGGGCAGAGCCGCGGAAAAAAGCTAGTCCCTCATAAGTAAACAGTATCTAGATCAATGCAGACGGCTCAGTTCTTTAAACAGATGTCTTTTATTTTACTAGTTCGCTACACACTCGTGTCTGATCCCGGCACGCTCGGCTCGCTCGCTCACTTCACGGGAATCGCGGGATTACGCCGGGAATTGTATTTGTTGAGACATCTCTACACTAGCAGGTACACTACAGAAGAGATTGTGACAATATTGCTGTAAATCAAACTGCTATAATGGATTCGTGGATTATTTTATTATCTCCTTAGGAATTACATTTAAGGGATGCTTGTTAAGTTGTATTATTGCCTCCGATATGAACAGAGGGGTGTTGTAAGTTGGACGTATCTGTCTGTGTGTTTGTGTGTCTATCCATGGCATCGCTCCCAAACGGATGAACTGATTTGGATCTAGTTTAGTCGCGGGTCGCGGATATTGTTAAGTGCTCCATATAAATTCATACTAAACAGTGGATCTGCGACCCTGTTTCGGTGCATCGTAAGGCTACCTTTAGAATGAAATAATATTCTGCATTATTCACATAACACATGGGGCCTGTCCAGTGTCCACAATATGTCCACATCTTAACGTCGTCAACGAACTCAGCCGTGTCCTTGAAATGTTTACCTACGATTGAGCGTGGCCGAGTGGAGCACCTGTGCTGGTACGTCTGTACCAGCACAGGTGCTCCACTCGGCCACGTCAACGCCTTCTTTGTAGACACAAAGAAGGCGTTGACAGTGCGCAAGCGTCATCACAACTAACTAAAACTCGTTAGTAGTTCAATGCAGGAAGTCTTGAAGGCGCGGCGTGACACTACATACTTCTGCTATTGGAGGTTTCGTTAGCGGCCGTGTAAATGACGCGTATGTGAGTGTGCCATTTCGGGCAGTCTAGTATAAAGATGGCCTACTGTCTATTTTATATATTGTAGTGAAACAGCGCTAAATCGCGGCACGATGCGGTGTCGTAGCATTGTGTATTGTAGCCTCAAAACGGCGCTATATCGCGGCACGATGCGGTGTCGTAGCATTGTGTAACGTAGCCTCAAAACAGCGCTATATCGCGGCACGTTGCGGTGTCGTAGCATTGTGTAACGTAGCCTCAAAACGGCGCTATATCGCGGCACGATGTGGTGTCGTAACATTGTGTAACGTAGCCTCAACACGGCGCTATTTACGCGGCACGATGCGGTGTCGTAGCATTGTGTAACGTAGCCTCAAAACGGCGCAATATCGCGGCACGATGCGGTGTCGTAGCATTGTGTAACGTAGCCTCAAAACGGCGCTATATCGCGGCACAATGCGGTGTCGTAGCATTGTGTAACGTAGCCTCAAAACGGCGCTATATCGCGGCACGATGCGGTGTCGTAGCATTGTGTAATGTAGCCTCAAAACGGCGCTATATCGCGGCACGATGCGGTGTCGTAGCATTGTGTAACGTAGCCTCAAAACGGCGCTATATCGCGGCACGATGCGGTGTCGTAGCATTGTGTAACGTAGCCTCAAAACGGCGCTTTAAACACAGGATTTTTATGTGGCATCTAGCGTCGTGACGTTCATTTTCAGGGCGACCTGAATCATTTACACGTTATTTCAACGCGCCGTGCCGCAACACCGCACTGTTCCACATTGACATGTGGACACACCGTCAGGCTACGTTCCGACGAGAGTTTTAAAGATAGCTGAAAATCGTGTACAGCTGTCAAATCTGACATTTGACTCTTGAGACTTGATACAGCGCAGAGTTCTGTTTACAGTGCAGTTTTTCTGTCGCGACCACCAATCTTAAACAATCGCAACTAAATTCCTTTAAAATTGAAAATTTGAGATGCAATGAATCTTTCAAATTGTAGGATCCGACACTGATTGAGCCTCGGGGGCAACTCGAGCGCGTATTCCTTCGATTTCAATCGGACTTCACAGCCGATGTCGAATGAATCAAATTTTGACGGATGTTCTTCATCCAGACTCGTTATGTCGAGCATCTATCTTGTGTGATTTATTTTTGCACAAAATGGCGGCTTTAAGTCAGCTGTTATTAATGATTTAATTTGCGCATTTCGTATTCGTTTTTTGAGTTTGATTAGAGTATTGGTAAACGATATATCTTCAGGTTCACTTTGACGATTACTTCGCGGTTCAGCTGATAAAAAATTATCCAATTTTGATTATTTTTGATTGACGATTCACGTATCTTGATTTATTAAATTCTTTTTATATTGTGATGGGCGAAAAAAAAATGAAATAAGTACATATATTTGGTGAACAAAACTATGCGAAACTCAGAAAACGGGTAGAAAATAAATTTTTGGAGTAAATATACAAAGGACAGAATAACATTACAGAACATTACTTATTTTTTATTTGTTTTGGGGAGAAATATTTTTGAGAGTTGGAACACTGCACAAAACTCAGAATGCACTGTAAATATAACTCTATACTAATACAATAGAGATGAAAATTAAACACACGAGTGTCGTGCTGTCATAATGGTCTGCTCAGTCAGTGAAATGTCATTACTAAGAACTTCGCCTCTATCTGCCTCCGTGTCAGATCATAGGGACGAACTAAAATTTAAAATGACAGGATAGTTAGTTACTTTTGGTCTATCATATCATTGATGTAACATCAAGCATACATTCAGCACAAAGCTGGTGGCTAACAAAAGTAATGAACGCATTGTAAATGAAATGAAATAAACAGTACCTAAAGATGAAATGTGCGCCATTCTTAGATGAAAGCGATGCTGTATACTTGGGATCAGGCGATTGAAGCTTGTTGAGAGTAAATAATAGATGAAGATCGTATATAGATATTTAAATGAATAGGCAAGAATGAGGGTGTTTGATGTTTTTTTTGCTGCCACTTTTTTAGTAGTCGCGACAAAAAAAGCAGCACTGTAGACAGAATTCTGCGCTAGTAGTGCTAGTACATTAAAGCTGAAAATCGAAGTGTCAAGTGTTAAATGTCAGATTTGACAACTGTACACGATTTTCAGCTCTATTGTATTGGTGCACAGTTCTAATAACTGTGCTGTTTTGTCCGTCGCGACCACTTAAAAAATGCTCGTGGGAACATAGACTTATGCCACAATAGAAATATATATTTCTAATGGTTAACAATTGTGACAACTTGGACAACTAAAAATGCTCGTGGGAACTAGGGCTTAGTATTGCGATAATTTTTATCATCTGTTTTGACAATAAATATGGCGTTTTCCATTAGTATTACCCTCGCAATACAATGACAAATTATATTGTGTAAATGCGTTGTACATGCATATTTTGTTTCCGTCAAAACATTTCAGTTTATTATGTTTTATGATGCTGGCTGGTGGCGAAAAAAAAAAAAAACATTTGATAGCGTCAAACCGCTACCCTCGTCATAAAATACAGAGAGATATTATATACCCACCCTCACGTACCGGGTGAATAATCATACATACAATAATACTTGTGTATTTGTGTTGTTTGAAATTGGTAACTTATTTCATCATTTTATTTGTAACTGTGTTCGCCCTGTGATAGAAATTCGCCCGTAATATTTCATATAATTTTTAAGTTTGAACTTTATAAGGGTTCTTTTGCCTCTTGGATATAAAATATTAAAAAAAAAATGTCTTGTAGTCCATATGATGAACTTTGAAGGAAAAATATTAGGTGCATAACTTCGTTGGTTCAGGAATTATAGATGCCTAACTTGTAAAATATGGTAACTTGAAAAACTTCGTACAAAATAACGATATTCTAAGTGAGCATGTAAAATATTGTTGTGATGGTACGGAGCCCTACGTGCGCGAGTCTGACTCGCACTTGGCCGGTCTTTTGTCCGGCTCGCGCAGACAGTGCTCACAGGGACTGTCAACACAGCAACATCGAACCAAAGCACTTCGTGGCAGCTTTCGCTATGCGGCTGCGAAGTTTTGGAACAAAATTCCTCCTCCGATACGCACACTCAACTCAACTCAACACATTAAGGAACAACGTAAACATGGTATGATTATTAGTAACCTGTCGTTCATATGAATATTATACATACAATTTTATTCATTAATTATTCTTATCTATTAGTTTAATTTGAAATTTACCGTTGTTACTCAGTAGTGTCTTGATGGGCTGTGTTGTTGTAACGTTTGCTAGCAGTTTGTGCGGTCTTTTATCTAGTCACCTAGTGTATAGTTTGTAAGGGAGTTGTATGTTTAAGTATAGTCTACTATTATCATATTATATTATGTATTATGTTTATGTGTATGTATATATGTATGTATATGTATGTGTGTCATCATCATTAACAGCCATAGGACGTCCACTGCTGGACATAGGCCTCCCCCAAAGATTTCCACAACGAACGGTCCTGGGCCACCCGCAACCAACGGCGGCCCGCGACCTTCATAAGGTCATCGGTCCACCTAGAGGGAGGCCGTCCAACGCTGCGCTTTCCAGTTCGTGGTCTCCACTCTAGAACCTTTACTCCCCAGCGGTTATCAGTTCTACGAGCGATGTTGCCTGCCCATTGCCACTTCAACTTGCTGATTCTGCGAGCTATGTCGGTTACTCCAGTTCGTCTGCGAATCTCCTCGTTGCGGATTCTGTCACGCAGAGAAACCCCGAGCATAGCTCTCTCCATCGCCCTTTGAGTGACTTGGAGCTTATTTAAGAGGCCAACGTGAGGGACCACGTTTCACATCCATAAGACATCACTGGCAACACGCACTGTTCAAAGACCTTTGGCTTTAGGCACTGAGGTATTTCGGCCTCGAAGACGCTGCGTAGTTTCCCGAACGCTGCCCATCCGAGTTGGATTCGTCGTTGGACCTCACTATCGAAGTTGGACTTGCCTAATCGGACTGTCTGTCCCAGGTAGACGTATTCGTCAACAACTTCGATTTTAGAGTTCCCAACAAATACTGGAGCGGGTACAACATGGGCATTAGACATAATTTTCGTCTTGTCCATGTTCATTTTTAGACCCACTCGTTGGGAAGCTCTATCGAGGTCACCGAGCGCTAAGGTCTTCCAGCGATTCTGCCATTATGACTATATCGTCAGCAAACCGAAGGTGAGTGATGTATTCGCCATTTATGTTGATGCTGTATCCTTCCCAGTCTAGGAGTTTAAAAAACATCTTCCAATGCTGTGGTGAAGAGTTTAGGAGAGATGACATCTCTCTGCCTTACACCTCTCTGCAATTGGATAGGTTTCGTACTTCCATTCTGTACTCGGACCGACATGGTGGCATTGTTGTACAAACACTTCAACACTTCTATATAGCGATAGTCAATGTGGCACCGCTGAAGAGACTGAAGCACCGCCCAGGTTTCGATCAAATCGAAGACTTTCTCATAGTCCACATACGCCATACAGAGCGGACGATTATATTCCTCCGATTTCTCTATAATCTGGCGGAGTGTGAGGATGTGGTCTATGGTACTATAGCCTTTTCGGAAACCGGCTTGTTCGGGTGGCTGGAAGTCGTCGAGCCTGCGCGCGAGACGGTTCGTGATAACCCTCGAGAACAATTTGTAGATATGGCTCAAGAGCGAGATCGGTCTGTAGTTCTTCAACAAGGTATTGTCTCCTTTTTTGAAGAACAGCACCACAACGCCCCTGCACCATGCCTCAGGTGTGGCGCCTTCATGTATGACGGAATTGAACAGTTTCTGGAGGACTTTGAGTACCGGTTTTCCACCCGCTCTCAGAAGTTCTGTCGTAATTCCGTCTTCACCTGGCGCCTTGTTGTTCTTAAGCTGTTTGAGGGCCATCCTAATCTCGTACAGGCCGACGTCCGGGATATCCTCGGTATAGTGTCGAGTTAGCTTGGATCTTGGATCTTTAGCCGTACTGTTAACAGGTGTCCGTGTCGATATGTACAACTGTCCGTAGAACTCTTCTATCTCCTCCAAAATCTCTGGCTTCGACGAGATGATCTTGCCTTGATCGGTCTTCAGCTTCGTCATCTGGCTTTGTCCGATATACAGTTTCTTTGCGAACACTTTAGAGCCCTTGTTTCGCTCAATCGTTTCCTCAATACATCTAGTATTGAAGGAGCGTATATCGTGTCGCATGGCCTTGGTTATCTGTCTATTAATCCGTCTATATTGTGACATATCAGCTGAAGACTGCAATCTCATATCTCGCCTTTGCGCCATGAGTTCCAGAGTTCCATCGGAGAGCTTTTGAGTTCTACTTTGGCGTCGGGTCTTATAGAATTTCGACCCAATCGCATGGACAGCTTCCACAAGCCTGTTGTTTATATCGTCCACAGATTCGCACTCGCCTAGGCATTTGAAGCGATTTTGGAGCTCGAGTTGGAATTTTTCGGGATTTTGGATATTGGCAGCGGTGGGTCTGATCGTGGACTTCATCAGACTAGACCTTTCCAGCTTAACGTTTAGATTTAATGTGCCTCTTACCATGCGGTGATCGCTACCAGTCTTAACCCTGTTGATCACAGAGACATCATTAAATATACGCCGCTTGGTCGTCATAATGAAGTCGATCTCATTTTTTGTGGAACCGTCCGGGCTGATCTAGGTCCACTTCCTGGTAGGCTGCTTCTTGAAGAAGGAGTTCATCATGAAGAATCCCTCCTTCTCCATGAAATCAGCCAGTCGCTGACCCCTTGGGTTCCGCTGCCCAATTCCATATTGTCCCATTCTCAACTCATCGCTTCGTTTGCCCAGTTTCGCGTTGAAGTCTCCCATCACAACCGTATAGTGGGTTGGTGAGGTATGTATGGCTTTAGAAATATCGTCATACATAATCTCAACTTCATCGTCAGGGTGTGTCGAAGTAGGTGCGTATACCTGTATAACCTTGATCGAATACCGACTGGTAATTTTGAGTTCCAGGTATATCACCCTATTCGACACACTCTCGATCTTCACTATGTTGTTGACAAGAGACTTGTGGACGATAAACCCGACACCACCTTCGGATTTACGTTCTCCTTCCCGGTAGTAGAACAAGTTGCCAGATTTGAGAATTATCGTGTCCTCGCCCTGTCTTCGGACTTCAGATAACCCTATGATATGCCATCGCAACTTGTCCACTACTTCTTCCAGCTCAGCAATCTTCGAATCTTCCCTCAAAGTGCGTGCGTTGTACGTTGCCAGGTCGAGTCGTCGGGGGTGGTAGCCGGAATTTCGGAGCCGGAGATTCTTCGCACCTCCTGCCCCGCCGTTCCCGTAGCCGCTACCGTAGCCAGGGATAGCGGGGCTACCGGTGACTAGGGGCCGTGGCCGTTTTGTGATGTTCATTTTTTGGGGGGGGGTTTGCCGTAGTCACCCTTGGTACGCTTGGCAGGCGGCTTGGTGACCGCAGTAGTGTATACCTACTTACTCAGACGGACGCTGCTGCCCATTCGCCTGAGGTCCGGGTTTGTCGCCTCTTACGACGATGTGTGTGTATATATATGTATGTGTAAGTATGTGCATACGTGTTTATATATAGTATATTACGATGCTTGATGTTATGCAGAAAGTTGCATGATGTCCGTGGCTTACTACACTTCACGGTTCAGTTGAAAATCGGTATCATGTATGCGCGTGTCTATATACGATATACGTGGCTTATGCCGAACTGGACCCATTTTCTAAGTCACATGAAGGCACAATTTGTCCTATTTAATTTACAGCAGTAACTATGGTGTATGTCTCAATTTGTCATTCTTTTTTATATCTTCCTATTTTAAATCATGTTACATTTGTGTCTTTTTTGTTCTTTCTTCTTTCTTTTTGACGGGATAACTTATAAATCTTACAAGTCTTATAAATCGTTGAACGTCGGTTGCGCGCACGAAAAATTGACACGTTCCGCTTTCACGTTCCGCCTGAGCCGAGCGTGCAAGCGAGAGCGCGGAGCAAGCGATAGAGAGCCACGATCGGCCTAAGCGTTCGGCTTGTGATGACGTTGTCACGTAAAATTATCGTCCGTAAACCGACTTACGGCCCGATTCAATAACCTATCTACCAATAACTATTTGTTGAAAACGTCACATTTGTATCGCATAAAACCGGCAAATGATCGAATGACGACGTTTTTAACAAATAGTTATTGGTAGATAGGTTATTGAAACCGGCCGTCAGCAGACAACCATTTTTTAATTTAACCGTATACAAATTCTTCATATAATCATATATTATGATGGGCTTGAAAGAAAAACTAATCGATATTGAAAAATCCAACAAACTTAACTGTAGGGGAGTAAGACTAAAAAAAGCCGAAAGCGGCAATTATTGGCGACTTCAATCGTGATGAAATCTAAATGAGATTTTGACACTGACATTTTAAATAACTCCCATAAGACTTCAATGTTCAGATAACATTTCGAAGAATTACAAGACTAATGAATAAAGTTATTTGATACTAGCCGACCCGACGGACGTTGTTGTGAATATGAATTGAAATAAATAAATAACTTCCCCTACAATCCACAGTCACGACTTACGACCCGAATCAATAGCCTCTATCTATCTATAACTACACACACCGGCATATTTAGCGGAACATAAAATAAAGGTTTGATATCAGTATCATATAAGGTTGCTGGCTGGTTTATACGTCATTTAATTTAAAAAGAAATATTTTCAAATTAAGAAAACAACTGAACATCACATTTTATGCAATTGTTTTAATTTTATTCAAATACACCTTATCTGGAGCGAACTTCGAGTATTTCTTCCTTCTGAGTTTGATTTAAAATTTCATTGAAATACTGTATTTTGTTAGTTTTTTTTTTAATCGCGTATCTTTTCGGAGTTGAGGACTGAATTATGCCTGACTTAGCCCCAACGGAGATTGCCAGGGCACTCGAAATGCGAAGAAATGGTCAAACCTACAGAGTAATATCCAGAGATCTTCGTCGACCAGTTTCAACGATCCATCGCAGTATCCAACGGTTCAGGGAGACCGGTACTCATGTGAGAAGAGCAGGACAAGGCAGAAAAAGACGCACTTCGAGTAGGGATGATCGTTTCATTCGGATTCGTGTACGTAGGAACCCCCGTTTGACGGCCGTCCGACATGAGTTAGAAGCAGTGCGGGGTGTAACCGTATGTCAGCGTACGGTAGGAAGAAGGTTCGAAGAAGCTGGTTTGGGTTCATTTGTGCCCGCCAAGACTCCTAGGCTCGAGGTAAATCATCGTAGAAACAGGTTAACTTTTGCTCAGGAACATCGACTTTGGAACGCGGACCAATGGAGTAAGGTATTGTTTAGTGATGAGTGCAGAATTCTCTTAAATCAAATTGACGGCAGGCAAAGAATATACAGACGCAAAGGAGAACGATACATTCAGACAAATTTTGAAACTACAGTTGCATACGGTGGTGGATCAATAATGGTTTGGGCGGGCATTTGTTTGGGAGCTCGCACAGACTTGGTAGTGATTGACAGAGGGAGTCTGACTGCAGACCGCTATATCAGAGAAGTTTTAGAAGAAAATGTCGTACCGTTTGCCCCATATATCGGTGACGATTTTTTTTTATGCAGGATAATGCTCGGCCGCATACCGCTCGGGTAACTCAAGCTTATCTTAATGATATGAATATCACTGTTATGGAGTGGCCGGCGAGATCACCGGATATGAACCCAATAGAGCACGTTTGGGACTTGCTGAAAAGAAAAGTTAAGTCCAGAATTCCAGCTCCTGCTATGTGGGTGAACTGCGAATCGCCGTAGTTGAGGAATGGCGGAGACTATCCCATCGATAACATCATTCTCAGTATTCCTAGACGGGTAGAAACTTTAATAAGAGCACGTGGAGGAAATACGCGATATTAATCACCATTTTTGTAATTTAATTAATTGTTATTTTAAAACGTCGCCATTCAATCGTTTGACGGTTTTTTGCGATACAAGTTCGACGTTTCTAACAAATAGTTATTGGTAGATAGGTTATTGAAACGGGCCGTAAATCTACACCTTCTATTTACAGTCTACAAGCAAAGCCTGCAAGCAAAGTTTATTTCTACAGTTTTAAAGCAAAAAAAAAACGAAATTAATTTTTTGATGTAACCTGCAAATTGTCAAGTGTGAGCTAGCTGATGATGATGAATTATAGCTAAGATCACACTTGAAAAACTCACACTTAGCACTCTGTTGGTATGAGAAAATCTAATTTGTCATTTTTAATATTATCCTTGCAAATTTTTCATTGCTCGACATTGCTAAACGAATTACACACTGAAGTGGGCCGGCCATGTCTGCAGACGGACAGAAGGTCGATGGAGCAGACAAGTGTTGGAGTGGAGACCTTCGGCAGACGTAGTGTAAGACGTCCTGCGGCACGACGGACCGACGATTTGAAGAAGGTGGCTGGCAGCGGATGGATGAGGGCTGTCCAAGATCGGGATAGTTGGCGCTCACTGGTGGAGGCCTACGTTCAGCAGTGGACGGCTATAGGCTGATGATGATGATGTTGGTGATGATGAAATTTTTCCAATATTTCACACCGTTTAAACCTTCCCCGAACTTCCACAATTAAGTTAGACAAATCGGTCCAGGTGTTCTCGAGTTTAAGCGAGACAAAGGAACTGCAATACATATTTTTTACTATTTTTGATATTGTTTATCTTTTGAATAACTAAGCCGTTTGCTAGCCAGTAGGAATTTACACTTAGGCTGGGACTAAATGATCCGGAATCCGGCGGGCCCGGGAAATTTCAGAGCATTAAAATAGAACTCTGCGTTAATACAATAGAGTTGAAAATCGAAGTGTCGAGTGTCGAGCTGTCATAAGTGACATTGATATTTGACTCGACACTCCGATCTCTCCCGGGCCCGGCGGATTCCGGATCATATAGTACCAGCCTAAGAGCCTGTTTCACAATCTTCTAATAAATGTCGGATAGCTTATTCGGAAGCTTAGTTGCTCCTTACTTTTTATCGAGCTACAGAGACAAAACATGCATATGAGCTATCTGACACTTAATCAGTAGTATGTGAAACAGGCTCTTAAAGTTGAATACTTAATTATAGTACACTAACGCTTCTTAAAATTAAGAAGCTCCTATATCACGAGGAACTATTCTTGACAGAAAGCCAAGGCTCATTCGACTTAAGGGCTTTGCTATTTTAAGTACCTACCTAGCGTTTGAAATTTCTACCAAAACTGTCTTTTTAGGGATTGCGTAATCATAGCCAAGGGACCCTTAGATATAGTTTCGTTCTGTCTGTCTATCTGTATGTCTGTCTGTCCGCCCTTCTAGCTTCTGTAATTATGAATAAAATAGATGAAATTTGGTATAGTTATATATATTGTGTATAGATCTCGGTTTTGGCATCATTGAATATGTGGCGGAACAATAAGCGCCACAATTCTGAATCGCGCTATCGAAGTTTTCAAAGATCGACTATATACGGTATCCGAAACTCATACAAGTGGGCTTCGGCCTGACCGAGCATAGCTCCTCGCTCGGTCGGAGATCTCCCTTGGGGCTTGCCGCCATAATCCCACAAATAATAATAATTTTATATTTTAGGGGTGGCTCTCTATACATGTGAAGTGGGGATGAAAAATATTTTTTCATTCTACCCCAACATGTGGGATATCCCTGAATAGGTCTTTTAAAATAAAGGTAAGGTTTAATACATGCCTTTTTATAAAGTCAACCATTTACGAGTAATCGGCCTCCAAAGTGGTTTATAAGTTGGCCCCCGAATGACATTTCTAAGCTATAGGAGATAGAAACTTGTAAGTTTCCGTGCTGATAGATCATGCTAAAAACTCTTTAGGAATTTTGTTTTGAGCAAAATAAGATATTAATTTTTGAATTAATTTGAAAAATAAACCTTTTACGAGTTGATAGTTACAGAACCCTCCTTAGACATGTCCTGGCGTGCTCTTGGTTAGGTTATTTGTTGCTTAGCCTGGTAAATGTATTAAACGTTTCGTTAATAAGATAACTACATTATAGAATTTAACCTAGCCAACTCCCAGAAAAATTAAGCATTAAAATTACCATCTTCTCCCTAACATCATCAAGATAATTTAAATTACAATTCGACAAAAGTGGCGAAGTAAAAGTCGAGAGTCTCTTCATTGGAATTCCGAACAGACAGACATTACAATAATTCCGAATTATAACACTCAAGCAAGAGTTTAGGCGGCGTGCAAACTACGCGACGGTACCTACTTAAAAATCCCCGACTCCTCAATTTCTAGAAGTTTATGCTAATGAGTTAATAGATAATGATGGATTTCCGTCGTGTGGCGAGTAGCTTGACAAATCGCCTTGTCATTTTTGCCAACAAAACCCCTATTAGACCTAGCCGAATTGTTATTTTATGTCAACTTTTCCTTCTGAGCATATCATATTTGTGTTTTTTTTTGTAACTCCTTGTATTGCTTGTAATTGTGGAATGTCTTCGTTTGTTAAATAAATGTTTATTATTATTATTATTTTCACGGTAGATTGTCGCCGTGCGAATCGATGCATGCATATCCCGCATAAGGACCATCACCAATGCGATGCCATATACGAGCGCATATTGTCCCCGAAACCTACATAATGTTCACAAACGATAATTACGTATCCGAGCGCACTATCCGTTTGTCAAAATGATCGCATAGCTAAACCGACCAGCTTACTATCGGAAGAACCCGGAACTATCGGAAGGAGTGTCACGAGCGCCGCGATATTGAAACACATGACGTATTGTTTATCCTCGTGTATCCTGGCTATATACACTAGTGAAACTAAGAATCAGTTCATACTAAGAAAGGATGCGGCGCGCAATTCGAACCCTTGCAATGAAAAGTGTATCTTTTTGTTTAGTAAATACAATTCAACTTTGAATTATCGCTATCTTGAAAAGTTCGCGCCGCGTCGCGTCTTGGTGTGAGCTGACCCTAAACATTCCAGTACACACAAATATTGTTATCAATTCTGCCACATTTAACGTCTAGTATGTGCACACCCATAATCCGAATTATAAAGCGCATTTTTACAGCGAGTTTAAATAGAAGGCTATTATGATGCAGCGTGTTAATACAGAAGGCGGTTTAATGGTGCAAAATTTAATGATATACGAAGCGTTATGCACAGCGTGTACCTCAGGGATCTAAGGTTAGGCATTTTCTTTTTATAATATTTGCAAGCGGACAAAATGTGTAATTATAAAATTAAAATAAAATTAAATCATATTATAATAAAATAGTAGGTATATATGAAGCTTAAACCTAGTTTATAAATAATAATAATAACTCCCTACACCGATTTCGGTGAGCTACGTAGGAGTAGTGTCCAAGTGTGTGCGCAGTACACTAGAGCTCTCTCTCTCTTTCTTTACTCTCGAAACCCAGTGGGATGGACGGACCGACACGACTGGCGAGAGCAGGGGCAGGTCCGACTTTTTACATGCCCATTCGACGCATGGACCATCTCTCCTGTCAGACAATCAGATGACCAGCCTGCATTGTTCTTACCAAACTTGGAAACGACATTTTTGTTGTTCCAATGCGGGAATCGAACCCACGACTTCCGAGTCGGGACCCAAGCTCTAAACTACTGGACCACGGAGGCTGTTTATAAAGTAACACAGATCAGTAACAAACATTCATTTTCACCATATCAACACAATTTAAGCCTTTTTCATTCGGTCCTTTCAAACATTGTACGTGATCATTTCTATGAACCCTTTGAAATCAGAGTTATATAATATTATAATTCGTAAAACGTGTGAAAAATTTAATTTGCAAGTTCATGCCGGGAATATTTATCTGTTTGAGACGAGCTTTTAAGTGTGAAATGTAAATGAGCTCCGGGGAATCGAATAATAAGTGTTACTTGAAAACATGCAACTGAATTAAATTTTAAATCTTATATTAATAAAAAATAACAATTTTGTAGTCTATTTGAAAAATAATAACTATAAGATATGGATTTTGACCCGAATATGGCGAAGCCAAAAGGAAGGGTAATGATTTTGGCAGTTTTTACATGTATGTATAATTGTATAATATAATATATTTGTTCCACTGTAGCTAAACTACTGATCCGATTTTAACAAGTGAGGTGTTAATAGATTCGTAATAATAGCCCGGGTAACATATGCTATATATAAATTCACGTCGTTGGGTTATAGTTTGTATAAAAAAATACAGTTATTAAATAACTAGGTGTTATCCGCGATTTAGTTCGTGTAAAAAGAAAGTCCATGCTGCGTTCAGATCCAATTTGTCTCTTTATCAACATGCAATAAATAATACCAATGGATGATGGATAGAACTTCATTTTTCTGTTTACGCTTAGATTAAATTGTAATTGAACAGAGTATCTCGACGGAATCAGACACAGTTACTGTCGCATTCAAATTCAAATTCAAAAGTTATAATTGAAAGAAAGAAAGAAAAAATTATTTTCAATTCACAATAACACACAAATGTAACAAGAAATAAAATAATATAAAAGGAGAACGAGAAATTAAAATATGCACAATATTTACTGCTGTAAATGAAATAGGACAAATTGGGCCTTCGTGTGACTTAAAAATGGGTCCAGGTCGTATGTAGACACGCGCACACATGACACCGGTTTTCAACTGAACCGATAAGTGTAGTGACGCACGGACATCATGCAACTTTCTACATAACATCAAGCATCGTAATATACTATACCGGGTGTTTTTACAGGCAGTATCCAAACTTTCAGGAGTGAATATACTCTTGAATATAAGCAACTTTTACTATGGGATCAACTTTCCTACTTGAAAAAGAAATCTGATGTTTTATATAAAATGCTATCTATGCCGTAGCCCTTTTGTAGGAAACAGCAGATTTTTTTTTCAAGTAATAAAGTTGGTCCCATAGTAAAAGTTGCTTATATTCAAGAGTATATTCACTTCTGAAAGTTTGGACACTGACTGAAAACACACCAAGTATAATTAAACTACTAGATAAGTATAAACTTTATGATATTCATATGAACGACATGTTACCATTAATAATGCCATATTTACGCTGTTCCTTAATGACAAACTCTTTCAAGTTACGTCTAAATATGCCTAACTATGTGTATTTCTATGTAGTTTAATATAACACTCACGGAAATGTCCCTACGTGATGTCTACTATCGGTTCGGGTACTAACCCGGCTCGAAGAACCGGCGTAATGAACTCGGCCATCTTATAGAAAAAAAGATGGAAAATTGTTATTTAAAAAAAATACATATTTTTACAATTTAATTTTGTTATATTAACAAAATTCAAGATACATAATAGTACATAGAAGCAGCCTTGCAGGTAGGCCATCCTATTGCGATCACACACCTTGGGAATAACAATAAATCGTTGACACTATTAAGTGCTGCGGAGTCGCATCGCATCGCTGATGTTCCGCACGTGTGGAAGCCCCGACACCATGCTGAATCTGCTCAGCGCCGACCTGGACAGCCCCCTTCTGCGGCACTGGGCCCAAACACACGTGCATGTGCCCGGAGTCCCACAGGGTGGTAAATACCCAAATGAAATAAGTCGTTTGTATACTAACTATATTATGGGCCATGCCTGAAATAAACATATTTTATTTATTTATTTAAGCTTTCTACAAAGCTACAAACATTCTTTTAACTACTTTTTAAAATATATTATTTTATAATATTACTAAGGGGCCCACTTACGTGCGCACGATAGTTACATTGGATCTGATTGTTCTGATACGACGGATCGTTACCGATGGATCGCACGTGAATCCCTTAAGGATTGTTAAACATTACAATGTATTCCCTACATCCCCAAAAGTTTCCGAACAAGTGAACATAGCTATCTACTTACGCGTTACCCCGCTGTACGTTACTCCGACAATTACAGTAAGATGCTAAGTTTTACGTAACATCCGGAGGGCTAAGGCACAAGACACAGCGATTTAGTATTTTTGTGCTATAATTCTAATAGAAAAGTGAAGTATAAAGTGTGATTACTAGAATTCAATTTCTTTGTTTTATCTGTCAGTCTTTGCCACGGGAACCGTTTTTAGGGTTCCGTAGTCCCCCCTCAAACAAAATAAGATATTCAAGGATCATGTTCAGTATTCGATTCTTATTCCAAGAATGTATAACATGTGAAGTAAAATATCGACCAGATTATTCCATAAAATATTTGAAGCCGAGTCGCAACCGCGCGGCGGGCGCGTAACCTTCAAAGCCGGCGAGGAGTACGGCAATGCGAGGGTGTCCAAACTTAAGAATAGTTGTCAGGAAATCATGTGATTTTTCTGTAAATTACTAAAATGTTACTTAAGCATACTGTCATTACTTACGTAATATTGTAGCTTAATGTTGGGTTAAATATTTAAGTCGAATAAAAATACAGCTGGATTATAATACAAATTGCATTAAAACAACAAGAAAAGAGCAACATTTAAGTTTAATATTACAATTGGAATATTGCTTAACACGATAATAAAAAATAATGGAAAAAGTATTTAAAAAATATTCAGTTTCACCGATAGCTGGTAAAATTCTTAAAGAGTTTAAAATTTCCAGAAATTTGCCGAACTTTTGTTTCATTCGCAATAGATTAAGGGAACGCAAAGAATTATTTAAGTGAGCTAAGGAATGAGGTTCTCGGACCTCAAAGGATAACCTTCTTGTTAATCGGTTAAAAATTTTCGGTAATGTCAGTTTGTTTGTCTTGACCACAAAAGAAAAATTAAGTAAGCCTCTTGCCCCAATCTTAGCATCTAAAAGTATATTTGCTATGAGATTGCATGTTTGTATCGGTAAAACTAAAACTTAACTAACTAAAACCCTGTTAAACGGCTTATACCTTATTAAAGAATTATTTACCCGCGATGTCATTATTATTATGCTTAAAGTATATTGTTTTGCATCATACACGTATTTAATCATCAGAAACAAATTACAAATTCAAAGAAACGATAAAATTACTATATTCAGTGAATTCTAACACAGCGTACGGAATATTGTCGCTCGCAAAAATAGTCACGTAGTCAACGCGGGCTATGGACTTATTGATATTAAATATTACGTCACATCTTCTAGACGCCTGTAGAATGTTCGATCGTGTAGCTTAGTTTATTGTACTATTTATGTTCAGTTTTGTCGATGATTATGCTCGCTTGCCAATTTTGATAATTTTGTACAGATTTGGATAGTCCAGTAGACCACGGGAAGGGACTTGGATCGGAACCTTACATTAACCTGACCTAGCGTCACAATTAAAGAATAACAATTAGTGTGTGTATTTTATTTTTTACTTTTCCTATAACAATATATTCAACAATATACTTCAACATTATATAAATCTTTATTATATAACACTTATGCCTGGTTGTGAGATTTTTGTCAGTAGTTTACCTATTTATTAGCGATATTGAATTGAATACCGAATAAACTATCGACAAAAATCCTTCGGACCGGACATTGGCCGTTCGCCTCTTAATATCCACAACGGCCCTGTAGTATTCCGCTATCGCACGTTAACAGGCGTTAATACTCTCTCTCGCTCGCTCGCCAGTGCTCTAACACACACGTCCCGCTCGCTTGGCAGCTACATGATGACTGCCATTAAAACTGTCACCGCGACACGTCAACTGTCATCTGTGGCTAGAGCATTCGAGATAGTATGATATCTATGCTCACATACACAGTCATACACTACAAGCCCCGCTACTCGCTGCCGCTACAGCCTATCGCATAAGGCAGTCGGATTAGCCGCGAGCAGATACCCGTACATTATAAAACACTTAGCCGCTCGCCTCTCATTATGCAGACCAACTTGGGTTAGAACATATTGTAGCACCTGTATTATAGACAGACTATAGTAGCCTATACTTATATTACTAGATGATGCCCGCGAGAAGACATCCCACGGGAACCGTACATTTTGCCGTGATAAAGTAGCCAATGTCCTTCTCCGTGGGCTACTTTATATCTGTGCCAAATTCCATGATGATCGGTTAAGTTGTTTTTTCGTGAAATAGAAACAATCAAACAAACAAAGTAACATTCACATTTCTATGATTATTTTGCAAATCCGACCACGACGAGAAAGTGTTTTCATTTTTCCAGGTTTATATATAGCCTATGATACTCACAAATAATATGGCTTTCTATTGGTTAAATACTTCTCAAAATCGAATCAGTAGGTCCAAAGATTAACCCATACATCCTCACAAACTTTACCTCTTTACAGTGGCGTGGGGTTCCTATAACTCCATTCCTCTCGGCTTTCCTTACCGCTTACGTTTTTAAGACCCTCATCCAAATCCCTACCTATTTTATACAGGCTAGGACTTCCCCATGAAGAAGATCCAGCCTTCGCCACTGCCTTTATAATACTATACAAAAGCTAATAAGTGATAAATAATGATATTTTAAGATATATGAACTAGAAAACAGAGCAAATTTTGGCCTAAAACAAATGGAGCCGAAGTGAAAGTGATATTTTGGGATACGTATCCCCAGTCCGCGGGTATCACTCCCCCATCGCGGGTATATACCTCGCGCATATACCCGCGGATGGTAATTCACTAGATGAATGGTTATTATAAGCCTATTTCTGAGCCACAAACTAGTAGTGAATTTATTTTTCATGTTGTACTAGCTTTTGCCCGCGACCTTGTTCGTGCAGTTTACGTATATCGCGTGGAAACCGTACATTTTTCAACGATAAAAAGTAGTCGCTATCTGTACCAATTCTCATCAAAATCAGTTCAGTGGTTTCGGAGCCTAGTCAATGCAAGCAAACAAACTTTTCCTCTATATAATATTAGTATAGACTAGCTTTTTCCGGGACTTCGTTTGTGCAGTATCGTGTGAAAACCGTAAATTTGTTGCAGACCAATAAGCGCCACAATCCTGAATCGCGAACAGCTGAAATTACTACAAGTGGGCTTCGCCTGACCGAGACCACCTCGCTCGGTCGGAGATCTCCCTTTGGGACTTCTACTATACCCACATTACTGATCCCGACGTGACATAATCCTGCGCCTTCCCTGGTCCTGTGTCCAGGACTCCACGCGTAGTTTGGAGTCGACTGACAGTCAAAGTCGTTTCCCATGTAAACGGGCAAATCCGTTGGTCATGGTCCAGGGCTTTGCGCGAGAAGAAAAACGAGGACTCATCCTCGACTGGCAACGACGCTCAACCCATTCCTGTGCTAAATTTCTTCAAAATCTGGCAGCGATAATCTCTTACTACCAATAAATTTTGAACATTTGCAAGTCTTATTTGATAAATCAGGACAATAATATTTGTAACCTAACCAAGAGCATGTCAGGACATATCTGACGAGGGTTCCGTAATTATAAACGCGCAACAGGTTTTTTATATTCTTTACAAATTACTGTCCGATTTCACACAAAATAATTTTCTTCGAGAGTATTTAGCAGGAGCTATCGGCGTGGAAAGTAACAAGTTTAAAGTTGAAATACCAGACTTCACATGTATAGGGAGGGATGGTGGATTTAGGAAATTACAAAATTATAATTATTTTGGGCCTCCCCCAAAGATTTCCACAACGAACGGTCCTGGGCCACCCGCAGCCAACGGCGGCCCGCGACCTTCATAAGGTCATCGGTCCACCTAGAGGGAGGCCGTCCAACGCTGCGCTTTCCAGTTCGTGGTCTCCACTCTAGAACCTTGAGGCCTATGTCCAGCAGTGGACGTCCTATGGCTGTTAATGATGATGATGATGATGATAATTATTTTATGATTCCAAAAATAAAGTCTATAATATTATGTTATCTAAAACTATACAAAATTTCGTTTTAATTGTTCATAATTAGCGAAGTTATCAAGAGTGGACAGTCGGGTGGACGGACGGACAGCGCAAAACTATAAGGGTTCCTTGCAGTTACTACGGAACGCTAAAAAGCCGACGCATTTTTGAAAACCTCTTGTATATATCTCTATATACAAGAATATATTTTTACTATCAGTCCAAAACTTGCGGTTCAAATGTTGAAAACAGTTCCATGAAGAAATATATATGTAAAGTAGATTGTTTGTACGTCCTTCCAGAACAAACATACCCGAGGGACATATTATCATATCTTATAGAGAACCAGGATATTGTGAAATAGAAATCTTACAATTCTATTGAATTTTGGTTATGGTTTTTGTTTTGAAACTTTGAAGATACTCTTTACTTTGAGTCTTAACGAAAATGCAACTAAGCTTCAATTTAATGCTTGCAAATTGGGCGCCATTACAAATTTGACATAAATTATCTGTTTTGAGGTACATTTTGCGACCAAATAAATCCAGATCCTACAAAACTAACAATTATCACTAGTACAGTATTTGTTTATCTAATATAAGTTTAAAAAACATTATAAAAATATGATTTTTAGTATATATTTTTTCCTTTTTAAAGTTTTGGAAATAGCCTTCCTAATCAATCTGTTACAAATTAAATATAATACTGTTTATTTCAGGCTGCATAGGCCCCTATTATAAATACCTTATAGACTAACATACATATATAATAAACTAACACTAACATTACACACGTATTGTCTACGACGTGGGGCGCGAAGTGTTCGGGAGTCGTCCTCTAAATCTTCTGTAGACGACTCCAATCGGCCAGAACTCCCCCTTCTCGAAGGTCGGTAAATGATGGGTCTCACTCACGGAACTCTCACCACAAAGGAAGTAAAGTTCACTTCATGACGAGATTCCAAACGCTCGACCCTCAAGGCGATGTTGGTTCTACTCCTGATGTAGTCCACGACCTGCTAGACCGTCGTAGACCAATGCAGCCTGGACACAAACAGCGGTGTCGCGGGAGTCTCACACCGCAACAGCTGCTCGGATCCTCCGTGTGCGGTGCCGTGATGGTTGCGGTCGACAGGTTTCTTCTTCTTCCTCTCGACTTTGATGAACCCGTCATCATCGCACGTTCAGTCCTTTTTAGAAAAAGGACGCTCTTTTGAAGGGGCCTCCTTCCTCCCTTTGTTTTTTCGAAGGGGACGCAAGCTGCGACTGCAACTGCGACTTGCGTAGCTCGGCACCGGCTCCTTCGCGGGCGGGGAGCGGGCGGCAGGGGCGGCAGCGACGATGTTCGTTGACCCGTCGGATAGTGCTGACGGGCTAAACGTGACCGCCTGCGCGCCTCGACGACGAGTGACGTTTACTGCATCAGGTGACCTACATATTGAATTAACACTTTTTAACTGTGATAATTCACTACGTAAATCACTTATGGTAGACTCTGATGCCCACAATCTACCTCGAACTTCCGTTCAGTTCTTCCTTCAGGAACTTGATGTCCTTCAGTAAGCTGACGACATCGACGTGGTCCAGTGTCACCGATGGCAACTTATGCAGTGTTTTCGCTACAATAGCTGGCTCACTTTATCCGGATCCGTCTGTTTACGCAGGGAGATGATGTCCTGCACGCTTCTTTCGGTTCCATCTCTCCGTCGCGATGGTATGTTCGCGCTTTGGACAAGCGTCTCTTACAGCAAATGCTTGCCTTCGCAAATCTCCTCGCTGGTGAAGCATTTCATTCATTCGCATGCATTATTCTGACCTCGTCCATGATGTCGATGGCATGCTGGATAAACGCCAGCAACTCATTGGCCACGAGCGCCATGGTCACGTGCAGCGGCAATCAGCCGCGCGATTCACAAAATCTTAATTAAATAATTAATATTTGCTGCATGCATATAACGCGGAGCGCTACCGTTCGCTAGCTCAACACATTACACACTGATTATCATGTTATTTTTTCAAAGAAGTCATAGCACGGTAACTGCACTGACTATAAACAAAAAATTAAACCGACTTCCAAAGTAAAATACACAAAAAGTATGAAATAAATCTTATTTTCTAAAAAAATCCCCTTTTAAATTCGGCTAAAATTTTAACTGTTTCTCTACATAATCTTCATTAATTTGAATTCGGTACCAGCCAACTTAAACGTGAGCTCTATAAAATAATGATTTATCAGAATGTTGTTTGGGCTGGTACCGAATTGAATACGCGCCAAGCTTCGATTAGGTATTGTATATAAGATGATGATGATGATTACTGTATGTTACATAATGGCATATGCTTTCAGTTCTTTAAACAATGTCGAAATTTCCAAACGCGTATCTTTAAAGACTGAGTAGTCCTGTTCAGTGCTTTTGGAGGTTATACCTTGGTGCAAAATCTTTTTGATAGCAGATGCTTGGGTTACTTCAGAAAAAGTCAAAATGACTATGTGTCCATATAAATTTCCAGGACTTCCATCTGTAGCGGGCTACGACCTCTTGATTTGTATGTCCTTCTTGTGCTTGAGTGGTGATGATAATTATAATACAGCAACAATTCTTATATTCTCCTTTATTGGTGCTTAACACTGATTACGTATTACATATGAGGTATATGCCTAACACAATAATATACGTCTACACTATTTATAGCCTTTTGGCTAACTAAAATAAACTATCTAGATAGACTTTACTTCATGACATCTGTCAATGTTAGAAATGACATTGACACTTACTTTTGTCAATATGCAACACCATCTATTCCTCATGGATGCCATTATCAGGTCACCACTTTGGTGACAACGAGACCAACTTCGAATTATACCCTTTATATAAAAAAAAATTTTGAAAATCGGTCCATGAACGGCAGAGTAATGTTCATGTCGATATAAAATACTATGAGCAGTACCTATTATATTATCATTATGGGATGATGCATCTGGTGGTGATGATGATGATTTCTTTAATTGACATAATGGCTTATGCTTGCAGTTCTTTAAATATCGCCGAAATCCCCAAACAAGTATCTATAAGGACCAAGCTACCAGAATGGGCGTCGGCAACTAATCAAAACAGACGAGCTCTTTTCAAATTAATTCATTTGCTGGCGTACCCCAAGGTGGTGTGCTCTCCCCCCTACTTTTATGTACATTCATCAACACTATCAGTAAAAAAAATATCCTCGCTATACCATATATATGCGGTAGATCTCCAAATTTATACACATGCTTGCATTAAGAACTTAGTCTCAGCGATCACACAAATAAATATATAAGCTACTACAAATAAATATTTATTGTTGCCTGGAAGACATCTCTTTTTAGCGATAAGGCCGCCAAATTGGACTATCGATCATGTTAATGTCGTTATCATAGTTGTATATTTTATTGGTGTACAATAAAAGTTATTATTACTATTGTAGCAAAACATTTTTTCAGAACCTCTTCACACAAAATTTATCGAGTTTATGATCATGTTTCTGCTCTTATATGTAGCTTACTTTGTTTATTTCAAAAATTTCGGATATAATCACCTTGAATTTTGCTTAAAAACAACATTAAAAATTGATTTGGAAATAGATTGAATGAATGAATGTATATATGCATTATTGTGTTCAAAAATATACACACATATTTGTGCAATTTTGAACACTTTAATATTTAAAATATTATTAACAGTTTTAGCATGAACACAAAGGCGGCTTTATCGCTATAAAGCGATTTCTTCCAAGCAACCCTTGGCGTATGGAAATAAAAAGTTAACGCGGTGCAACTCAGAAGTGACAAAACTATGCCTATACACAAAACCTCACATACTAATAATACAATTACTTCATAGAAAATATTACTTAATAGCCATAAAATAACAAAAATAACAAGCTTTGTTGGATTTGGAATGTTCTCCTCAAATCACCTGTTTTACACATATGCATGAATAATGCGTGGAAATAAGGTTTATTTAATTTGGTCACTGTCCGGTTTTATTGCACATAGCATTTCTAAAGAAATTTCAGTCCGTACCCGCGTGTATCTTTTTGTGTAGTGAATAAAGTTCAATTTTGAATCGCTATCTTAAATATGCAGCGCCGCGTAGCGTATCCTCTCGTTTCGGTGTGAACTCACCCTACCGACCGAATTATATTTTTGCCCATATATTTTAATGTTGTGTTTGTATGAATTTACAGAAGGTATTTTGCCTTAAAATATTCTTAATAATTATTATTAAAACAGCCTCCGTGGTCCAGTGGTTTAGAGCTTGGCTCTCGACTCGGAGGTTGTGGGTTCGATTCCCGCATTGGAACAACAAAAAATGTTGTTTCCAAGTTTGGTTAGGACAATGCAGGCTGATCACCCGATTGTCTGACAAGAGAGATGATCCACGCGTCGGATGGGCATGTAAAAAGTCGGTCCTGCGACTGATCTCTCGCCATTTTTGTCGGTCTGTCCGTCCCACTGGGTTTCGAGAGTAAAGGAAGAGAGAGTGCTCTTGTGTACATACTGCGCATACACTTGGGCACTATAAAATAACTACTGCGAAACCGGCCACCACCACATACACCATCGGTGTGGGGAGCTATTAATAAATATTATTATTGTAATAAAAGTATTTCATAGCGATAATGTTATCTTAGTAATAGAAATCCCCTTACAATACACACGATTTTCGCCCTTATCTTAATGTTCCGGTGCTAAGTCTACTGTATATTATGTATATGTGATGTTGTAGGGCCATATGGGTTATGTTTGCGTAGGAGTTTTATGTAGATCACACATGTAGTTAATATTTGACATTATTACACATATACTGAAACTTTTGCGTAGATCGAATTTATATTTATACTGGATGGTGCTCGCAACTTTGTTTGCGTGGAACTATAAATTGATACGGAACCCTATTTTGTACCGCGAGATACCCCCTTGTGGGCTCACGTAGACGCGGGTATTATATATGCTTATATATTATAAAGGTATATATATATCGATAAAATATTCATACTTAAGAAGCAAACATACTTAATGTTGCTCAGTAATAAAATACACAAGTCGGATATTAATTTAATTTTCAACCGGTTCCGTTACTTGATGTAATGATTAATATTATTACAAAAGAGTTGCGTAATTGTGAAGACGAAATGTATAAACGTATTTGTCGATAATACCTATTATAATTATTGTATATGCATAAACTGTGGCAACCCCAACACGAGGTTGGTGGTAATCTATAAAAAGGACGACTCACCCGGTTAGGGGCTCTATCGCACACTAAAGCTGATATGGGTAGTCAGGTGATGTACTTGTTTGATATTTATGTAATTTTAAAATACTCCCTGATGATATTTTATGGCTATTACTTCTGTTTTATTTTAAACAATTGAAAGAATAATAATTGGGAATAAATATCGGAAGTTACTATTGTACAAAGTATAATATCGTCTGGATTTTATTTCTAGCTGTTATGAATATTGCTTTATGATTTGAATCGTTATAGGCGGCACTAAGTGTAAAAGTCATGATAAGCAACAAACGGTTTTAATGTTTAAAGTGTTTAAAGTATCTGTAACTACTTTAAACCTCATGTAATATAATAATATCAAGGGATATAATATCATTAGTAATTGTGTTGTTAGAATAACAGTGTTCAGCAAATACAAAGCGAGTCTTTTATTAAATCTCAAAGCTACCCCCATGTTGTTTTATGTTATTTCCGAATTAATAAACAATTTTGACTAATCTCTTTGTTTTATATTTTGAACTGTGATAGTGTTAAAGACTTTTTTTAGAAAATGGTATATTTATATCTACCTACCTTTAATACCTTGGGTAGGTTGAGATAAATGTATTTGCTATAACAGTTACATGTTTGAATTGAAATATCAGTAAATAAATTCCTGGCAATAAATTAATATCAGTTATTAACTATATATTACTTTAAGTTAATAAAATTATGTCGGTATCCTGATCTGACAATATACAATTTGTACATTGTTTTATAAGTATAATGTAACTCTTCAAAAGTCAACCATTTCAGAGTCAATCCTTAAATTCTATATTAATACACTGTTAATTTTGATATTATATATATAGCCTAATCTATCGCGGGCAACATATACTACATATTAATATTACATTTCGTGCTTTCATCGCAAAAAATCCCCACTCTCTTTACAGTTACATTTACACGATCATTCACGTTGGGACGTCCTCTCTTTTAGTTACCTATTGCTAGTGAGCTCAAAAAGGTTTGGGCATAGCCAACACTAGCTGAATATCACTTTAAAAAGGTCTATGTTAAAGAATATATATTACTAACGCAAAGAACCATCGTCATTCAATAGACTTACACGAATGACAGCTCGCAGATATGTGCGTGCTAGGCTTATGCGGGGCGTGGCGTGATTTCAAGCCAGGACTTTCGTCCACAGGGCTGGCAGCTCGTTTCGGGCTTTGACATAATTTCATAATATTTACGATAGATTTGTCTGACGCGACGTTTTAAAATGATCGGTGTCAACCTTAGGCTTGCGTCAACATGGCTGACATTCGCCGGTGCTCGAGCTGCCATTTGTAGAGAGTGTCGCCCCTGTGGCTGTAGTCAATTGACACATTACACGAAAACACTAGTAAAATGGTCCGTCAGTTTGTCCGTCCGTCAACAGGCGACGTACGAGTCCCGCGGGAGTTTTATATACCAACATAATTCACTTTAATTTGTAACACCTAAAATTTACACTAAGTACATTGGAATTAATCTGTGAAAAGCTATTTTGACTGCTGGTAATTCACTGTTACACGCAATTTTTTTTTTGGTAATCAACGATTTTTAACTATTTAGTATATGTCGTCAAGGAAAAGTCAAAAGTCTTGCAAAAATTGGACGCTCACTAAAATATAACATAGCGGCAACGGAAATACATCATCTGTGAAAATTTCAACTGTCTAGCTGTCACGGTTCATGATATACAGCCTGACGCACAGACGGACGGACGGACGCACAGCGAAGTCTCATAAGGTCCCATTTTTACCCCTTTGGGTACGGGAACGATGAAAAACGTCAGGTATACTTTATAATAAAGTAATGCATAATGCGTAATTTAAAAACAAATTAATTCGAAATAATGCATAATTTGAAAACATCTCCATACAAAAACGAGTAAGGAGATAAAACAAAATGACTCAACCCGGTAAAAGCTAAATGCGTGTTCAATATTCTACAACTGTATCCCACGAGACCCCGGATACGCGCGATATATCCCGCGGGATGCGCGGGATATCCTGAATATCATTTATGCAGGCGCCTTAATAAAGGTGGATCGTTTTTGTCGATTCCTTGATGGATTGTTGCGAATATTATTTATGCTGCTAATACATAATTATGTAACGTAACCTAACGAAGGCCCGTATTAATAAAGCGTTCTTATCTCTAAGACAATTCTCAAGAAAGTACTTAAGACGTTGTTTTAATTAATAGACCGTACTTAAGTACAGCTGTAGGTACGGTGTATCAAGTGAGTGCGAACGTATTAATAAACGAGACTCGTTACTCAAGTACGCTGTCATTGCTGTCAAACTGTTACTTGAGACGCGGTTTCGTGGGTACAGTCAAACCTTGACTTGAGAACGGCTTGCTTGGGAATTGGGATACAGTACATTATTATTTGTGGTGTTTTTGGGTGTGTTACAATTATATAAATTAAAATCTAAATATTTATGATTAAACAAACTCAGAATTTACGCTACATACTCAACACAAAATAAAGTTATAAAAAAGATGCTATATTGATACATGATTGATACTTATTCTTCTTTTTTTTGGTAATCGCGGTTGCAAAGGTTTTGCATGTAGTATACATTACAATTTTTGTAACTGTCCAGGGCCTTTAGTCAAGATACATTCGATAATTTCGACAGCGAACTTCGATATCAAACAAAAATGTATGGGGTTACATTTTTGTTTGATATCGGGGGACATAAGTCATCTCTAAGTGCATGACGCTTGCTAGGCCTTATGTCACAGGGGCGACACTCTCTACAAATGACAGCTCGAGCACCGGCGAATGTCAGCCATGTTGACGTGAGCCTAAGGTTGACACCGAAATAATTTCAAACGTTGCGTCAGACAAATCTATCATAAATATTATGAAATTATATTGTCAAATATCTCAAAGCAAGAAAAGACCAGCCGTCAGCCCCGTGAACGAAAGTCCTGCCTGGAAAAAACTCACGCCCCGCTCGCCGTGCGCACACCCCGCACGTCAAGCCACACATACATAGCCGCGAGCTGTCATTCGTGTGAATCGGTGGAATGACGATTCTTTACGTTAGTAAGTAATACATGTTCTTTGCTTATGTCAAATCCCATGCATTTTGTTTTCGAACTTCGCCGTCGAAATATTCGAATGCATCTTGACTAAACTAAATTTGAATTCAATGATATCATACTTATATTTTACAAATGTAGTAATACGAAGTGAGAAAATAATAGTTAAAATATAATTATTAATTTTATTGTTCCAGGTAAATGGGAAGCTTTTCATTCATTATTGCGCGTTCATTGGTGATCGGACTACTTTAAAGTTTTAGCGCAAGTATGTACTATGTGTGAACTTACCATAAGTATTTTCTATTAAAAGTTATATTTATAAATATAATAATTTAATATCAACCAGCGAAGGAAATATAATAAGTTCAACATTCGGCCAAGTATTCCTTGTTTTTTTTGTATAAATTAAGTGCTCTTTGTTTTTAAAAATTGACAGATCAATTTTAAATAAGCTTAGTCCTTTAAACAAGGACTTGGACTGGACTTTTTTAACCGCTTTTCGATAGGAGTTGCGACCACAAACCAAAATAATATTAAAATATACAATTTTCATTCGAATTTTATGCTCCGTAATTATTTTTATTCAGATCAATGGAAGGAAGATTTCAATAATACTATGTAGGTATGAATATTCGTTGCAATGACTTTAAATATCACAGTATTTACCTCACCTCCTGCAGATACGCGACCTATGCCGTTGTAATCCAGATGTAATGAGGGCTACCGCGAGTGAGTTCGCCGCCAGAGGCGCTGGTGTAGCGTGTCGCCTCCGAAATATCAAAATACAATGTTTTTATGGGCGGGAGTTTATTTCCAAATGAAAATTAAATGGAGTAACTTGTATTTTCCATAATAAAATTATGGAAAATACAAGTTACGGATCAATGTCTATGCTTTAAAAGCGCAACTGAGAAAAATACAGTCTTATCTTTCGGGAACTTATGTCCTTCTTCTTTTCCGAACAAAACGGAACTGCGCGGCGCCCCACTGCGGCATGCTTATGTATATTTTTACAATACGGTTTTAAGGTATTAAAAATTATCACGGGCGTTATTAGGTTAATAACGAACTTTGACAGATGTGCCTCACTCTACAGTGGCGCCCACTGGCGTGCACGAAGACGGTGGCCCTCGTTAGGTGCGTTACGTTTACATCCAACCAGATTTTGTATTTGGTCGCCGTTCATGATTATTGTTACATTTTGACCTTTAAGTCAAATAATGAGTTGTTAAAAAATGTGGTATATTGTGATGAAAATAACTTGTCAACATTGCTGGCGGCTTCGTCTACTAAATTTATTTATCCCGCAAACGTTACCGGGATGAAAAGTATTTCTTCAAACTATCCATAATAGGCTAGTTGACTGTTTTTTTTTATTGCGGAAATGAATAGTACTCCTAAATAAAAGTAACTTCTTAGAAGTAACAGTACATTACAAATCACTATTTGTATTACGGAATTTCGCAAGTCTTGTGAAAGCGTTCCGTACAAAAGTCTGACGTCGCGCGTTCCTGCAGTTGTTTGAAATATGTAGGTCGCAAGAACATATTCTCAAAATTATTAGGTTTAAGTTTATAACCACCACAATTAATGTTTTCGTGTTGAAATGAAATGATGCTTTGAAATGAAATGATGCTTATTTGGTGAAAATATGGTTACATATAGGTGTTACATTTTTTACATTTTTGTCGCAGTTAACGACGTCCAAATATTTTATTTATTATTAACACGATTATTTTGTCATCATATAACATACCTATCGCTATAAGATACATTTAATAACAGAATCAAATTGTCAATGATTAAGTATTAATTACAAACATCTTTCATTAAGTCAATATATAGAATGTCAAAATTTAATGTTCTTAATACAATTGTCAAATTACTATAAAAATGTCAAGAAAGAAAACATTAAAATGTGAAATCAAGAACTCCATAAAATGTCAATAGATATAAAAATATATAATGTTAATAATGATAATTAAATTTCAGCTCATTAAAAATTCTTTCACGTCATAATAAGATTTATTTATGAACATTTTTTTAAGTTCTCTAATAGTGTTTTTTAGATAATTGTTTTATATGTTTTTATGCACCTTATTATATATTTTTACACACATTGAATAAGCATTATTTATAAAAAGGGTTGTTTTTGGTTTTTTATCTATGATCAGTCTATTTGAGTTTCTTAAATATTTTGTCGGGTACTTATTTATTAATTGTGTAAAAATGTCATTTTTGTGTATGACAAATTTAAAAACTTCTAAAAATATGTATAAGCTAGATAGTGTCATGATATTAAATTGTTTAAAGAAAGGCTTACATGACTCATATGGTGGAATCTTAGCATCGATGCATTTCTTTTGGACAATGAATGCCTTATCTAAATGCGTAGAGTTTCCCCAAATTGTCAATCCATAGCGCAGGACTGATGAGATGTAGCCGTGATAGGCCATAATTGCGGTTCGTATACTAACTGTCCAAGTTTATTACGTGTAAGTAAACCAATTATGCAGATTTTTTACAATAATTATGAGAAAAAAAATATCCATCACTTTTGTAACTTTAAAATGCACCTCCTTACAGAAGTACACATATAATTTTATATTTTTACATTTATCAAGTAATAATACCTCTATATTTCAGTATATATAAAATAACCTTAAAAAAAATTCACGTAGTACACGTCCTATATATACAAATCCTTTCGGTATTTCGGAGTAACGGACACAAATCCACTGACATTAATAAAAAAAATCACATTATGATATTTGAATGCTTAGGCTGACCTTAGGATTAAAGTGTCAGCTGTCAGTTTGACATTGACAGGTATGTCGTCTGTCACTGAGATAAGCGAGAGCTGGGCCTTTAGTCAAGACGCATTCGATAATTTCGACGGCGAACTTCGAAATCAAAAATGTATGGGAATCGACATAAGTCATCGTTAAGTGACATGTCGCTTGCGATGCCTCATGTCAAATCCCATACATTTTGTTGTCGAACTTCGCCGTCGAAATTATCGAATGCATCTTGACTAAAGGCCCTGTGGAGTTAAAAATGTTTTCTAAAAGTGAAAGAGGTTTAAGGAAGAGGTTTTAAAAACAATAATATTATAATAAGTACATTAAATCTTATACTTTAAACGAGCAATTCTTGTATATGTATATGTTTCTAATCTCGGAAACGGCTCTAACGATTTCGCTGAAATTTGGTATATGGGGGTTTTCGGGGGTAAACAATCGATCTAGATTAGTCTTATGTTTGGGAAAACGCGTGTTTTCGAGTTTTCGTGCGTTTTTCTGTCCACGCAGAATATGGTCGCTAATTTCGTCTTGCCGGCCAATGTCCGTCTGGTATTACGGGTACGGGTATGTACGTCTATTACGGGTTCGAATCCCGCTCGGTGACTTACTTTTGTTTTTTTTATATGTTCAAGTTAATATATAATTTTTTAATTTTTATTGTTTTTAGACAAGTTTAAAAAAAAGTAAGTAATGTTTGAGATAACAATATATATTTCTCATAAATATGTCTAACATTTACCTATACTGATTACGTGAATAAGATTTATGCTTTCTAGTTTCACCATATTACAATAAATAGTAATAACCGAGCAAAGCTCGGTCGCCCAGGTACTGTAATTTAAATGCGAAGTAGCTGGTTGCAATACAACTTCAAAATAAGGCTCTTTCCCATCTGGCCACTTTCGCATGCCGTAACCCTTAATAGGGTTGAAACGCACTTGTGGATTTGCTGGTTTTGCGGGTGTCCTAGGTGACCTCTCGCCCTTTGAATTGTCGTATCCGTGCAAGTTGCCCCCTCTGGTCCACTGTGGGGGCAAAACTCGGTATATACTCATTTTAAGGAAAAGTCTTAACAAAATTTTCTTTCTGATATCTAAATACTAGTTTCCCCGCGGCTCCGCCCGCGTAAATATAGCTACGAACAGGAATACTGTACTTTTCGGGATAAAAAGTAATTTCTGTGTTTTAGTACAGAGCCTAATCTACTACCATTCCAAATTTCATCGAAATCTGTTCAGTAGTTTTTGCGCGAAAGAGTAACAAACGTCCATCCATCCTCACAAACTAATAAACAAAAGGATAATATTACTACAAGTATATTTATATTTGTATATTACGATAAATTTCAATGATTTGGTCTGGTTTCTACGGGAGGAAAAGTTCATTTTTGGATTCCGTACCCAAAGGGTAAGAACGGGACCCTATTATTGAGACTTCGCTGTCCGTCTGTCTGGCACCAGGCTGTATCTCATGCACAGTGATAAATAGACAGTTGAAATTTTCACAGTTGATGCATTTATGTTGTCGTTTTAACAACAAATACAAAAACATAGTAAAACAAAAATTGAAATGGGTTGTACGGGAACAACGAACGTGATTTTTTTGTAGCTTTGTACGGGACCCTTCGCGCGCGTGTCCGACTCGCACTTGGCCGGTTTTTCTACATATCCTCTATACCTCTACACACAGCCAATATTTCGTACGCAATGCGGGGGTGTTGGAGTCTCGCCAAGGTCTCATAACACTATCAGCAATATATCTTACCCTCCAGAGCTACTCACATTTAAATATCAACGTTTATAAAGAAAAATAAAATGCCCAATATGAATATAAAAAAGTAACCAAAGGAATCGCAAGCAGTGAGCCAGCTGATGATGATGAATTATAGTTCTAAGAACACTCAAGAGCATGTCAGCTTTCAAACAAAAAAAAACTAGATCAAAATCGGTTCATCCGTTTGGGCGCTACAATGCCCCGGACAGACAGACTCACAGACAGACACGCCAAACTTATAACACCTTTAATATCCAGGGTGTTTTTTCAGTCAGTGCCCAAACTTGAATATAAGCAACATTTACTATGGGATCAACTTTCCCACTTGAAAAAAAAATCAGCTGTTACCTACAAAATGCTATATATGCCGTAGCCGTAGTAAGAGACAGCTGGTTTTTTTTCAGGGTGATGAAGGTGTTATAAGTTAACAACCAGTATCGTTTATAACACCCTAACACTCTGTTTTCGTTATACAAACTTATAACGAAAACAGGCGTTTTAAACAAGCTAATTTTAATTTGAAGTAGGTAACCACTTTTTCAACTCGGACGAAACAGAGGGGTTGTTATAAGTTTGACGTGTCTGTCTGTGTGTGTGCCCGTGTGTATGTCTGACCGTGGCCTCGTAGCTTTAAAACGGATGAACCGATGCTGATCAAATTTTTTTAAGCTATTGCATAGCTTTTATCGCGGGCTTTGAGCGCGGCGACCGAATCAAGAAATTCCCTAACGAAAATAAACTGAACACCCCCACTCCGACCGGCACAGCGGTGCGGAGTTGAAAGCCGTGCATCGTCTAACGTCGTTTCAGTTCGGCAGACTTCGGCACGGTGTTTGTGTGTGTGTGACTAGACGTATGCATGTAGACTAGCTGCTAACTGCTCATAACTGATTCTGTTTTAGACACAATGCTAGGTGAGACAGCGTGCTCTTTGGCCGCGTCCACGAGTGAGTTCGAGCCCGCGACTAGTTGAACCTTAACGTGCATGTATATGGGACGACTGTACGAAGCTCGCACGGACCGAGACGAGCTGCTCCGTAATCGGACGAATACGTAATCAGCTGTTGTGAGAAAGTATAAAAAATGCTATGCAATAGCTTTACCGCGGCTTACCCGAGTGCCACACGTATTTTTTGTTTAAAAGTTGACATGCTCTAGCGTGTTCTTAGCTATAATTCATCATCATCATCAGCTGCAATTATTTTCCGTGCATAAAGTATTGTAATGCTATATCCTTTACATTATATTATAGTAACTACAATTTTTATATAAAAAAAACTATAACCGACAACGTAAATTATATAACCGGGCTGTTATTACGAATCCATTGACACCTCATTAATTAAAATCGGTATCAGTAGTTTAGGCGCTACGGTGGAACAAACATACATACATACATACATACATACATACATAGACTGCCAAAATCATCCTTCCATTTGGCTTCGTTGTAGTAAAAATTGTGTTTATATCATTTAAACAGATTGTTTTATTTCATTTCATAATTCGAGCGCTCCTAATTGAAAAACTGCTCTTCATAGTGCTTGTGTCCAGTCCAATATCCGAAGGTGGCGGTGATCACCCTACCACCAGGCTATTGGTATGCTCGTTTGCACATCACATTATTCCCAGTACCTACAAGCCATTGAGACTATGGTTCCAATCTGGCGGAACACTGTATTCGCTGAGTCAGCTACACATTAGTATGGGCGGCGTATTCTGGACCAAATCCTGAGACTAACTGTGTGTTTGTATTCGTGCTAGTCACTGGCGCCAGTAGTTCAAACTATGTGGATATTTAACAGAGTTTTAGGTATGATTTCGATGAAAACATTCATTCATAATAAAATATTCTAATATAATGAACACAATAGTTCAATTTTGAATAAATATCTTAAAAATTCAGTATTAAGTACACATAGACTAGCTTTTTCCTGCGGCTCCGGCCGCGTTGATATCCCACGTAAATACTGTACTTGTTCGGGATAAAAATTTAATCCAGAGTCTGAACTACTACCACACCAAATTTAAACGAAATCCGTTCAGTAGTTTTTGCGTGAAAGAGTAACAAACATCCAGCCGTCCTCACAAGCTTTCACAACGATGCATGTCCACACTTAAACTGTCCCAGAGAACTCCAGGGCATACTTTTGGAGGTGTGTGGGGCAGTTGAGGTTTTACATTTGCCATCTTGACATTCTCTTTCCGCAGTAATCTTATAAAACCGACACTGCGTAACTTTTTCTTGTGTGAAGATTTTCCTGTCGAATGGTACGCTATAGACCATATCCTATTCTTAGTTTTGAAATCATCGGTATCGCTGTAATAAATATAAAGCGCTCTCAGTGCTGGTTTATTATATTTATTTTCCGTCTGTACAGTGTACACCCGTATAAACGACTGGCACACTGGTAACATTTGAACTACTGGCACAAGTCCACTGGCTCGAGAAGCAGGCTTTCCCTCGGGACCACTTGACCGGGACATACGGTGCTGACGTAATAAGTGAAAATGTATCCACTTAGTGTAGACTTAGCTTCGTGAGGGTTAAGTCTTTTTAGGGTTCCGTAATACACAAGGAACGCTTATAGTTTCACTCTGACCGTCCGTCAGTCTGTCTGTCTGTCTGTCCGCGCCTCTAGCTTCTGTAATTCTGAATGTAAATGGATGAAATTTGGTTTAGAGATAGATTATGTACAGATCTCAGTTTTGGAATCGTAAAATAATATAACATGTGAAGTAGGGATGAAAAAATAGTAGAATCGCACGATTAACAAGCGACAAGATATCTGTGTAGCCTATGTCCTTCCCCGTGGTCATACATGTCTTACAAAAACACAATTATAACGAAATTTAAAACATTAGCTTGTGCCGCTAACGACTCTTCCACGACAAAAATTCAGACCGCACAACGAAGCCGTGAAATGCTTCGAGAAAATATAATACGGCCGCCGCTTCGGTCGCTAATAAAATAATATAGCTTGGCAATAGCGCGGGCCAGCTATAAGATTCATGTAGAAAGAAACAGCTTTCATAGAACGACCCAAATCGATCCAAATTTGAAAATTTTGACGCTCCCTTAATGGCCCACGATTTCTCCACACAATCGTGGACAAACCGTATGCTTGTAGTGGTGCAATCAAGTCATATGTAGCTATGTACAACCATGTAGCTATTTAAATCTGATCGTCTTTCTTCGTCACAATCTGAGCCTAAAAACAGACATCACTAAAAATGAGACCCTTCTGAACACAAATAATTATTTCCACACAAAAGATAGTGTTCAAGATACCCTAATATCTGCGTTATGGGACAATAGGGTCGTCATCAACTAAACTTTAATAACAGCTATCTGTGAGTATAAAAGGGTGATCCCTGGCGTTAAAAATACTTAAGGTTTAACGGATGTTACTGATAACGCCTTAACCTTTTTACTATGTTACCTAAGGACAGTTTGCACTTTTTATTTTGCGTTATTTAGCAGCCTCCGTGGTCCAGTGGCTTTTGTAGTGGTCTCGACTCGGAGGTCGTGGGTTCGTTCCGCGTTGGATCAACAAAAAATGTTGTTTCCAAGTTTGGTTAGGACAATGCAGGCTGATCACCTGATTGTCTGACAAGAGAGATGATCCATCCTTGTAAAAAGTAGGTCCTGCGTCTGAACTCTCGCCAGTAACTAGAGGAAGAGAGTGTATTCTTGTGCGCTGCGCACACACTTGGGCACTATAAAACACCTTCTGCGTAACTGGTCTATTTTCAATGAAACCGGTTACCGTCACCGACATCGGTGTGGGGAGCTATTGTTATTATATTTTTCGTGATTTTATTTCAGCACTTTGTTGAAATGGTGAATACACATCCATACAAACTTTCTAGCACTAACCGTATAGAAGGTAAGCCAAGGACGAACGGACATGACGAAACTAAAAGGTTTACGATACGTGTATTACGGAACCCTGAAAAGTGTAAAATTATGAATGTAAGCTGTTTAGAACCCATGGAATAAAGAAAATGACGGATTAGTAAAGAAAATATTCTGTCATTCTGTCTATACAATCTAGTATATATGTTATAATACACTTTCGTAGCGAAAATGTGCTGAAAAATATTAATTCTCTCCTCTTCTGATAGTATATCCTTCTCTGTCACATCGGTCCACACTTAGTAAGCTATAAATCTGTGTGTGACTGAATCGCGACACAAAGGCCGTGTCTGCCATTCCTGGCTGGCCGCCAGTCTCCTGCAGCGCACCTGTAGACTTCATCAGCCTTAGATAGTTTATAGTGTGCTGGATATTTCCCGCGACTTCGTTCGCGCAAAACAAAATGCCACAGGAACCGTACATTTTCCCGCGATAAAAAGTAGCCTATGTCTATTCCCGTGGTATATCAGTGGCAAATTTCATTAAAAAATTTCTAGTAGTTTCGGATGCAAACAAACAAACAAATCTGTCCTCCTTATAATATTACTAGATGTTGCGCGCGACTAGGTGCACGCAAAAAAAAATCTCGCGAGAACCGTACATTTTCCCGCGATAAAAAGGAGCTTATGTACATTTCCGTGGTCTAATAGTTTACTATATCAGTGGCAAATTTCATCAAAATCGGTCCGGTAGTTTCGATGCAAATAGACAAACAAATCTTTCCTCTTTGTAATATTAGTGAAGATCTACGACGAATTGAATAGAATATTTTGTACACAGGTAAACCAGCACCCGGGACACCTGATGAGAAGTGATTGTCGCTGCAAGTGCGTCGCTAGCATTATAAGCCCCATGGGCCCGTGATAACAGAACCCCAGTTCTCGTAATTAACTTACACTTACATTTTACTTTTATTGTATTATAAATGAATCGTATTGATATCATAATCTGATGTTTGGTATTTGGACCAATCAAAACGCGTTTCACGTTGGTTTGACGTTTACGAAAATATCATTTTGCAGTTTCAACATATCGGAACTGGATCGTGACTGCATTATTGCAGGATTTAATTTGCAGAATCGACCTACTGACTTTGCTCAGTCGGTGATGAAACATTTTTGTTATGTTTCTGGAAGGCCAAGAAAAAAACATTATTAGTGACAAGTATCGGGAACAAGTTATAACACTTTAATATATAAAAGCTAGTTAAATAATTATAATAATATATATGGACGCTTCACAACACGTCAATCTGGCCCCATGCTAAGTATCTGAAAAGCTTGTGTTACAGGTATCAGACAACGGGAAGTGTATTTATTTAATACTTTTAAACTATAAGTATACATATATACTCACCCTTGACCCAGGAACATTGAAAACTTTTTGTTCCATTGCATCGGCGGGATTCCCGACCTCTGGCTAGAGCGCCTACACGCTAACCACTGAGCCACAAGATAGACATTACACATCACACCACACAGATTCTGACCGGACACGGCGGGTTCGCCTTCTACTTGAACAGATTCAAGTTGAAGGAGGACCCGTCGTGCTCATGTCAGCCAGGAGTTGAGGAGACGGTTCCTCGCCTGTTACTCGAGTGCCCGATTTTTGCTAGCAGTAGATATGATACTGAGCAAAAATTGGGCATATCGATGACGGGTGAGAGCCTGTCTTCCATCCTGGGGGGAAAAACGAGGGATATCTTCCTCGAGCTTTGTAAGAAGATTGTGGGTGTAGTTTGTAAGAAGAATTGTGATATTTTAGTGTGATTTTAGTTAGGCTCTAGATTAAGTATTATTGTGATAGTAGGTTTAAGTTGAATGTGTGCCGTTGTATTATTTTTTTTGACATTTTGATTGAATTTTATTTGTATAATTTATTATTTAGTGATTATTTTATTTGATTATTTTTTTGACATTTTAAAATTTGAATTTAAACTTATTGTATATTATTTAATTGGATCTCATTGTATTACTGTGTTAAATTAAGATTGTAGATTGTTGACTTTTTATAAATGTAAAATCGACAAGTGCATAGTAATTACTATGCAAAAATAATCAAATGTATATATAAAAAAGAGTAGATATAAAAAAAACAAAAAAAAAAACCACTGAGCCACAGAGGCCGCCCTATTGAACTAAATTATGTTATTAGTTATGATAAAAAGTACATTTACCAAAACTGTTGGTAAATGTACTTTTTATCATAACACACATAGTTGCAAAGACAGCTACGTTACCGGGTCGGCCAGCTGATGTCTTCCAAACTATATTGTTTACCAAACTTTTCCGAAGTTTTGAAAAATCGCACGGCGGGATGCGCACCTGTGAATGTGGGATTAAAATAAATGTAGTTAAAGTTCGTTCAAAGTTTGAACGAATGTGTGTTTAGTTACACGGAAATGATTATTCAGAATTTCGAAATGGATAGTTATTTAATTCATTTTAAAAAACGTAGAAACTTGAGTTGAATATTTTCTCATTTTCTAATAGACTCGACACTTGTGTGTTCGATTTTCAACTATACTGTATTAGCGCAGAGTTCTATTTTCAATACTCTGAATTTTCCCCGGTCTAACGGATTCCGGATCATATAGTTCCAGCCTGTTTTCAATACATTATGGTAGCCATTCAAACAGAAAACGCCAAAACGCTAAATCTCGTTGAATTATTACATTATTCTATTTCAATATTATCGACAAAAACAATGAATAGTTTGCGTTCGTCTTCTGTAAACTGCCAGCGCGACAATAAAAGTGGCATCAGATAAAATATGATAAACAAAATGGCGGACTACGATCAGCTGATCGCTTCATAAACAGATTGGCTTTGTTTCCATTTAAAATGTTGTAAAAGTTTGTATTTGTTTGAAGCTAAAATCAATTTAAGCACCTAGAAATATATTCTAGAGTTTTTAAACGTAGGTAACTTTTTAAACTTAGATTCTTGGTTATAATTGACACTTTTTCCATAGATATTAAAGACCATGCATGTCGAGGCAAAAGTGTCTAACCTACACCCAAACATGGCGTTGTTTGGGGCCATTTAGGTTTGATATTTGTCATCTTAACATTGTGAAATTTGCTTTCCGCAGTATATTAAGTCTTCTGATATCAAGATGGCGTAAATTTTAAATTTTTTAGGGTTCCGTAGGTTACGTCTCAGAACCCTTATGGTTTCGTAATGTCAGTCCGTCCTTCCGTCCGCCTTCGGCTTACCGTCCAAACGGTTAGTGCTAGAAAGATGAAACTTTGCATGGATATGTGTGTTTACTACGTCGACAAAGTGCTAAAATAAAATCGTGAAATATATATTTTTAGTGTACCTCTTTACCTACATGTAAAGTGGAGATGTTTTTTTTTCTTGCGTCGACCCCACAGTGTGGGTTATCATTAGATAGGTCTTATGAAAACATTATGAGTGTGCTATATATATATATATATAACATTTTTTTGTTTTAGGTATCCATATGCGAGATATTCAACTAGGAAGCGCATTTTTTAATTAAAATAGGGCGCCCCTAAAAGGCGCCCCCCTAAAAACTAAACGGCTGGGTCTAAAAATGTGTAAAAATTCATGATAGTTGTCCATGTGATGAACTTTAAAGAAAAACTATAACGGCTTATATAACTTTGGTTAATTTAGGAGTTATAGAGACTTAACTTGTAAAATGCGCTTACTTGCAAACTTCGTACATAAATAACGAAATAATAAGTAAACATGTAAAATATTGGTATAAAGTACGGAACCCTACGTGCGCGAGACCGACTCGCACATGGCCGGGTTTTTTCTGTCAAATGTACGTCATAGCCTATCCTTAGTTTTAAAATATTTGCCTTTTCCACGTACTGTCGACTCAAACACGATTTTACCGTGTACTTCAACACGAATGAGCCAGCCATTGGATACCACGGAAAACTGGCAGCAAGCATTTTTTTTTTACAAATGGTTAGGTTAGGTTAGGTATGAGGGTTGCATTAGGTACTTCCACCCGATGTTATTTTTACCGCTTTGCTATTTTCCTTATTATTATACACCTATTAAAATTATTATTTTCAACTCTAAAATTTAATAATTGAGAATTCAATGAAGGTTGAAAAAGTATAAATCATTTTAGAACATATTTGATTGACAATAAATGTCAACCACAACCCTGGCGCATTCGTGGGATCGAGTCGCACGGTCGGCAACACAATCTCGACTCTTTGAGCGCGTACTTATGCTACATTTTTTCGCGCTGCGAAAAGCAGATATTATTAATCAGATTTTGTAAGCTACTTTAGCGTAGGTATTTTCGCTTTTATATGGGAGTGATATATCTGATACGTAGTAACTATTTATTAATCTGTGCTTTGACCACGTGCCTTCTCTATTTAAAAATGCTCACATGACCGACCTCTGTGGCTCAGTGGTAAGAGTGTAGACACTCAAGTCGGAGATCGCGGGTTCGAATCCCGCCACGGAACTAAAGTTTTCTGTGTTCCTGGGTCATTGATGTGTATTAAATATGTGTATTATGTCATAAAAATCTTAAATATATGTATAGTATAAAAAGTATTAAATATATTTCCGTTGTCTGGTACCCGAAACACAAGTTATTGGAGAACTTATCACGGGACCAAATTGACGCGGTGTGAAAGCGTCCATAGATATTATTATTATTAAATTATGCTAAACGTAAACATTTGAAACGACAACATTATTGTGTGTCATTGTATTTCTTTATTGGCTGGTAATTAAGTAACATTTAAATTGGAAGCATTATAGAATACTTTAATGTCTTATTGTTTGCGATCAGATTGAATTGGATTTGAACAAAGTATACTTAAGAGCCCTATTACAAATCTGTACTCTGCGAGATTAGGTATTAGAAGCGTTCCCGACATTTCGCATTTTGTAGTTATTTTGCAGTTGTGTTTATCGTTTTTATTGAAATAGGTTAATAAATTCAAGCTTTAAAATTATAAAATCTTTATGAGGAATGAAGTGACAATTGTTCTGGTATAAATTTTGCTATAAATATATCGTATATAATTTATAGCAAAATATATATATATATAGCGTAATTCACAGTTGACTTAAAGCTATTTTCAAAGTTTTTTGGCTTAGAATAAGACTTTTTTCTATATTAAATCATAGATATTTTAAAATTCTAAGCCTGCTACGAGCTATACGACAATATAGGAGATAACATTCTCATTTTATTATTTCATTGGCTTAGAACAGTAGTTCAATCCAGGAGCTCAAAAAAGTGCCTTCGCGCATTTTATGAAAATCTTTCTGTGCAATTTTGGGTTTAATAAAAAAGTTAAGAAAAATTTACAAAAAGAGAGGCCGCTACGAAGTAGGCCAATAGCTATTCTACACCATTCAATGTGTCAAATTGTTAATGTATCTTTATTTCTGGGATCAAGAACGCCATAATTGGCCATTTTACGCAAAAATCACAGTCAAGATGTAATACATATGCCTCTTAATTTTATTTTATTTGAAGGACACCAGCGACACAATATGTATTAGACACTAAAATATATTATACTTTAAACGAGACAATATTGTATAATATAATATATAATCGTAATCTCGGCAACCGCTGCAAGTATTAGCATGAAATTTAGTATACAGATAGTTTCGGGAGAGAAAAAATGGTCTAGCTAGGAAACTGCGCTTTTTAAAGTAATATATTATGTTTTTCTTTCGTCGTGCCACAATATATTAACAATTCGAGTCTAATAATGTCAGTCCGATTGGCAGTTTGGTTAAAATTGGGTTGGAACCCCGGTAAAATATTTTTGTGATTATTTTTTTTTATCTACTAGAGCTCCGAGCAAAATTTATTATTAAGGTATTTCTATTAACATGTGAAGCAAACACATTGTAATCCTTTTTACGAAAATTATGCGACCGGAGGAGCATATCCTTAAAATAAAAGTAGCCTAAGTTACTCCTTATAATATCAGCTATCTGCCAGTGCAAGTCCGGTCAAAATTGGTCCAGCCGTTTCAGAGATAAGCTGGAAGAAACATACAGCCAGATCAAAATTTTACAACTTGATTGTTTGGTGTAAGTCCGTAAATTACACTATTTTATGCATTTATTGCAAAGCTGTTATTTTGAAATTACAAACAGACACTTCAATTTTATCTATTTCTTGATGTTGCCCGCAACGTCGTGCGCACAATAGTTAATCTTGCAGAAATCGTACATTTTTGCGCGATTAAAAGTAGCCTATGTCTTCGTGGTCTACTGCCAAATTTAATTAAAATCGGTCCAGTAGTTTCAGAGCCTATTCAATGCAAACAAACAAACAAACCTCTTCTCTTATATAATATTATATAGTATATATATATTCATAGGAGATAGACGACCTCTGTGGCTCAGTGGTTCAGCGCGTTGGTGATCAAGCCGGAGGTCGCGGGTTCGAATCCCGCCGAAGGTACAAAAAGAGTTTTCTGTGTTCCTGGGTCATGGATACGCGTATTTAATATGTGTTATATTATGTAAAAATCTTAAATATATGTATAGTCTATAGTATAAAAGTAATAAATATACTTCCCGTTGTCCGGTACCTGTAACACAAGTTCCTCGGATACTCAGCACGGGGCCAGATTGACGTCTTGTGAAGCATCCCCTAGATATTTATTATTATTATTATTGTAGTAAAATCCTACAGTAAAATATTGTTAGTTAAAGTACCGTTATGTTAAAAGTAGATCAATAATTAAACTAAAAAATGAAGAAAAAGCCTTTTTGCCCAACTATGTAATAAAATTCGACAGGCAATTAGTTCTAATTAAATATTCACGAAAGAACCATTAGCTTTTAAAAAGGCCTTCTAGATAAAAGAAATAAAAAAATAACACTTAATACAAAGCAAATTATGCTTGAATAAAATGTTCTGAGTATTCATCAAAGATTTCAAAAGGCAAATATTTAAATTTCCGCTTAGAAAAATTCTTTGTTTGGTAAAAGAAGAAGCGAAATCCACGATTAGACATTTTACGAGATAGCTATCGTTGGATGTGCTGTCTTAGGGTTCCTTTACAGACGTAAAATACTGACATGGAATGTTATGGCTAAAAACGTCCTTCCTTGCTGCAGCCAATGGGGCACTCGAGTTATACATTCCGCAATATTAGAGGTCAGTGTTGCACTGCAAAATTAAGACAAACGAGTAAATAACCATGTTTAATCTCAGCCATTTAATTATTATTGAAAAAGCAGTTAACCCGACTGCGTCATTTTGATGTACCCAGTGTCACTTTCACGACTAAGACGATACTACCTATATTATGTAAAAATCACAGACAAAACACACTTGGGCTATCTTACCTATATTATGTAAAAGTCACGGACAAAACACACTTGGGCTGTCTTACCTATATTATGTAAAAGTCACATACAAAACACACTTAGGCTGTCTTACCTATATTATGTAAAACTCACAGAAAACACACTTGGGCTGTCTTACCTATATTATGTAAAATTCACGGACAAAACACACTTGGGCTGTCTTACCTATATTATGTAAAAGTCACATACAAAACACACTTAGGCTGTCTTACCTATATTATGTAAAAGTCACAGAAAACACACTTGGGCTGTCTTACCTATATTATTTAAAAGCCACAGACAAAACACACTTAGGATGTCTTACCTATATTATGTAAAAGTCACAGAAAACACACTTGGGCTTTCTTACCTATATTATGTAAAAGCCACAGACAAAACACACTTAGGCTGTCTTACCTATATTATGTAAAAGTCACAGACAAAACACACTTGGGCTGTCTAACTATATTATGTAAAAGTCACATACAAAACACACTTAGGCTGTCTTACCTATATTATGTAAAAGTCACAGAAAACACACTTGGGCTGTCTTACCTATATTATGAAAAAGCCACAGACAAAACACACTTAGGCTGTCTTACCTATATTATGTAAAAGTCACAGAAAACACACTTGGGCTGTCTTACATATATTATGTAAAAGCCACAGACAAAACACACTTAGGCTGTCTTACCTATATTATGTAAAAGTCACAGGAAACACACTTGGGCTGTCTTACCTATATTATGTAAAAGTCACAGACAAAACACACTTAGGCTGTCTTAATGTAAAAGTCGGAGGGATAAAAATTTTAGTATAAAGTTACTTCTTTTGTTGATTGTATTATAATTCGCGTTAGGAAAGTACTATAAGGGTTCCTGGAGCATTACGGAACCCTAAAAATGACAGTTCAGCTTGGCCGCATCGATGATGCGCCATCTGCAGGGATAAACTGGCAGTGTGGATCCCCATTGAAGTAAGCCATTTTGACATTTGCACTGATGACTCACCGCGTACTACAGTGTACTTATAGTGTGTGTTTACATCGAAGCTGAAGATTGCAATTTAAAATTTCAAAACCGCGAAATATTTATCAGACTTTTGTATTCCACTACAACACGAGTCACGACGTCAAAACCTAATTTTCGTATATGATATAGCGCTCGTATTTTTAAACCATACTTTGTATTCATAAACTTTCAGACTTTAGCGTCTAGTGGGAATACTAAATCCTTACTATAAACCGGAATACAAAGTTTATCGAGGGGATTATGCTCCTCACGGTTTATTATTTCCTGGTATATTGGGGAACTAAATCAAAACATTTATATTTATAAATTACAAAAAAAAACCAGCCAAGTGCGTGTCGGACCACGCGTAGAATAGGGCAAGGCCGTAGGCAACTTATTATTTCGTTATTTGAATACGAAGTTTGTGGGGATGGATGGATGAATGTATATTTGTTACTCTTTCACGCAAAACCTACTGGACGGATTTCGATGAAATTCGGTATGGTGGTAGTTTAGGCTTTGGATTAAAACACAGACTACTTTTTATCTCGAGAAAGAATAGTGTTCCCGTGGGACACCCTATGCTTTATTTACGCGGGCGGAGCCGCGGGAAGAGGCTAGTCTGTCAATATTTTTAAAAGACCTGATTTTATTATTATTAGTGATTTTATTTTAGCACTGTGTTGACGTAGTTAATACACGTAACACAGCATATTTCCATCTTTTCGCTAAAAGGTGGCTCGTGCGAGTCTCTTGCGCTGGTTCTTCTCGGCGGGTTGCGGTTGAACCGCTACCGATTTCGTTCCAGATGTTGCCTGCGACTTTGATCTCGGAGTAATTGTCAGTCGAGTATTGACAGAAACTCGCACTCAGCACGAATATCGTCTTCAAGTTCAATATAAAACTTATTAGCTCAACAAGTAACAAAATTGGCCGCGTGCTCGAGACTGCTTGACGGCTTTGATAAATGATCATCAAATAAATGGCAAACTATGATATAAATCATAATCTTGTGTCAGGTTTAGCTTTAGTTAATGAAATTTTGAAAACAATCATTCTAGGAGTAAATGCGTTATTATAAACCGTGCGAGTCGCAAGTCCGACGAAGAGTTCCGTACAAAACGGTAAAAAAATCGGGTCAGGTTGCAAAACTGCAAGGTGTGGGACGTTGCACGATCTTGTTAGGGCTCCGTAGTTCACGTCTCGGAACCGCCTGATAACAAGCTATATCTTATCCTAGGAAAAAATATTATAGTACTCATAAATTGGTAGCACAGATTAAAGAAAGCTAGGACCAGATAAATTTCTATGTATATAGAAAACTGTCGATTTGATTGTACTACTACAAGCATACGACGTGTGCACAATTCTCCTATCGCGTACACGCAATAGTGTCAAAATAGTGTCAAGATTGTGTCTTCTCGGAGGGACGTCCATATTTCAAAATTTTGTGTATGAGTTTTTATGTCATGTGAGATTAAAAATTGTGATGTGGTGTGGTTGGTTATCTTGACGACAAATAACATTTTCTTAATGTAAATTTGTGTACAATTAATGTTAAAACTTTTTATTATTAGAATATTAAATATAACAGCCTCCGTGGTCTAGTGGTTAGAGCATAGCTCTCCACTTGGAGGTCGTGGGTTCGATTCCCGCATTGGAACAACAAAAAATGTTGCTTACAAGTTTGGTTAGGACAATGCGGGCTGATCACCTGATTGTCTGACAAGAAAGACAATCCATGCGTCGGGTGGGCATGTAAAAAGTCGGACCTGCGCCTGATCTCTCGCCAGTTGTGTCGGTCATCCTTCCCACTGGGTCACGAGAGTAAAGGAGGAGAGAGTGCTCTAGTGTGCTGCGCACACACTTGATCACTATAAAATAACTCCTGCGTAGCTGGGAAGCTATTTATATATTTATTAAATACAAAAAATATCAAACAAAGAAGTTGTTATGTGTTCAAATTCAAATTATTTATCAAACACACACATAACAATATACATTAGAATAAACATGTAATATAGATAACATCGATTTAGTTAAGACTTGTGTTATGGCAATCGGACAACGGATATACATTTAACAATTCTATACTATAATATATAGTACTACACACACTCTCACACTACACACATACATAACACAAAAAAGAAATGGTTTATCACGTAGGTTATTGTACTGTGTGTATGAACTTTACTAGATTAAATAAAATATGTCTTATTTTACCTATCCTAAGTATAATAAAAGGTAAGTAAATATTTCATTTACTAGGAGATGTTTTGCTTTAGTATAAGAGCGTCCATGACCTAGTGAATAGACCCCCTGAGTCACACGCGTGATCGTGCAGGTTCGATGCCGGGTGGTGGTGTGTGTGTGACTTACGCTAGACTTAGTTTAATATACTCCCATCTTCTGTGACAACCCTGACAAAATTTAGATCGTTCTATGAAAGGTGCTCCTCTGTACGTAATCATAATCAATTATTCACATAATATGGCTTACAATGGTGGTAACAGAGCGTAAATAGTTCTAACAATGGTATGTGAATGTCAAATAGCTTAATTTTTTAACTGGACAAACAAAATAAAGATAACATAATTGATTGTTTCAAAAATTCATCACATAATATATATTTTAAATTGTCAAATTAATATTAAATTAGATAAACATAATGTATTAAATTAAATATTAAAATAAGGAGATAAATAAATTATAAAATGTCAACAAAGTATTACAGTCAAAGGCACGGAAGAAGGATATAGTCAAAAGAACAAATTTTCGTGTTAACAATGTTTGTGAATAGTAAACATTTTCAAATTGTCAAAAAAAAAAACTTAAATGTGTCAACAAAAAAACCATTTGGGTTATATTTAATAAATCAATTTAAACAGTCTGCTGATTGGTTGTTTTAAATTATTTGGTACTTTATTATAAATTTTCGGAGCCGTACAAAATATATACTTGTTGACATAAGTTCAGTTTTACATGTTTGTAAACACAATTTATCATCGTCACGGCTGTTTCTACTCATAAATTCAGATTAGCTATATGCAGTCACTTAACAAAATTTGCAACTTCAAGTAGATATATACACGGAGGCGTTAGAATTTTATGTTTTTCGAATTGTAAGTATATATTTTTACTCTGTGTTGGTAGCATTATAATGTATTGTATACATATAGATTAAATTGTGTCTGAACAGAGTTTAGTGACGAACAACTGTTGGTGTTCAGTCTTAAAAACGGTCTTTGTGTTACATAGTGGCAAGGGATTACACGCGTCGTCAATGCCGCGGGGAAACCTATGAAATAAAGTTCTAGAAACAAATACACGTGCGAATGTCACTCACACATTCTAACACTCACACGTTTCCTACTCTTTTTTCTGCCTGTGAAAGAACGGAGGCTTAGTATGCAATGGGGACACTTCGGCACGAATAGACCGACTCTGCCGTGGCGTCACAGAACAGCCGGTGTGTTTCGCCAAGTGAATGGGGATACTGGAGACTCGAGATATGTTTTAAGGTCGAAAACGCACATGTTACTCTGAACGTCGATTCTGCTTATTAAATCCAGTCCCAATATGTTAAAACTGCATAGTGGTGTTTTCATAAACGTCAAACCAACTTCGAACCCGTTTTGACTGGTACAAACTCCAAAAAACAGTTTATTATATCAATACGATTCATTTATAATTAAATAAAAGTAAAATTAAAGTGTAAGTTAATTACGAGATTCGGGGTTCTGGTGTTAGAGGTGTCCACGGCTTACAATGAGGCGATCTGTCCGCTCCTTTTTCGGTCCTTTTGTCAAATATTGTAAGCCCTTTGTTATATTATGGACAAGTACCTGGCACACCGAGCTTTACTAGGAGCAGAAAAGGAAATAAAAAGAATCGCAAAAATATTCGTCTGACCGGGATTCGAACCCGAGACCCCAAATTTGCCAACGACGCAAAAAGTCGAACGCTAAATAAAACGCCAACCGGATTTGACGTTTAGAAAACAAAATCACTCGTATCTTATGACACGATGAAAGAAAAACATATATACAACTTAAAAATTCGCAGTTTTCCAGGGATAAGACTAGATCGTTATTTACTCTCGAAACTCCCTGCATACTAAATTTCATGGTAATACTTGCAGCCGTTTCCGAGGTACCGATTATATAATATACAAGATTTGCTCGTCTATACTACTAATAATAAAAGAGGAAAGATTTATATGTTTGCATTGAATAGGCTCCGAAACTACTAGACAATTTTAATGAATTTTAACACATATTATAGAGTAGATCACGGGGAAGGCAAAATGTAATTTCCTTTTGCGCGCACGAAGTCGCGGGCAATGTCTCCAAAAGTCAAGTGCCTCCAAAACTTTTTGCCTATAAACACCAAAATTTTCCTTGTCGAGACACTCATCTTCCTTATCCTTGACTATGCCGATTCCTGCTACTTAGACGCTAGTTTATAAACTAAACTGGAACGTTTACAGAATATCTGTATTCGTTTTGTGTTTGGTCTAAGAAAGTTCGACCATGTTTCAGCCTTTCGATCGAAACTCAAGTGGCTCCCTATCCGCCTTCGGCGCAACTCCCATATGCTCTGTTTACTCTACAACATTTTGCACAATCCTCGCTCTCCTCGTTATCTTCTTGATCGATTCAATTTTTCTCGACCCCTCGATATTCCTTGCAGGTCCACTGTCAGGACAAATCTTTCTCTCCCCTCCCATCGCTCCAACCTCTACTCCTACTCATTCACTGTTCATGCAGTTAGATTGTGGAACTCTCTTCCTAACACCATTCGCGACAGTCCCAACATCGATGTATTTAAAAGACGCTTGAAAGAGCATTACCTCAAATCTGTATCCATATAGATACCGTTATTATGTATACATATAGTATTTATATATTATAGTTATAATAATATATTAGTATTTATATATATTAACTAGCTATCATTTTTAATTTATTTATTTAGCTTATTTACTATATTTTATTTTATTATAGATATAAATATTTGAATTATTATTTCTACAATAATTGTAGAAATAATATTGTGCACGTCCTAACTGCTATATTTCATCCCATTTTTCTCCGTAGGGCTGCTGGAAGAAATTTCTAATTTAAAATAAGCAGTCCTTTGTGTCATCTTTCTTTGTTAATTGTATTGTCATAATTTTCTGTGTGTACAATAAATTGTTAATTAATAAATAAATAAATAAATGTCTTGTTTAAAATATTAAATATTTTATAATCTTTAATGCTGTTGTGGAACGAAATTAATCAAATCTAGTAAAGTGTGTCGATTGTAGCAAAACAGGTCGCTCTGTGTGTACAAAAAGTGTTATTGTCTACGAAAATTTATTAACGTCCGTTTACAAAACAAAATAACAGTGACCTATATTCTAGATACTTTATCCTAACAGGCTAACCTAAAAACCCTAGTAGCTGTCCAGTTCAAAGTTATTTTACCTCTGACGAGACCTTAATGCCGACGGCATAAGGATCAATCGCGTAGAAAGTCCGAGGTGAAACGTATCTGAACGGACTCAACATCGCCGTGCAAGACAAACATTTTGACGTTTATCTCTGTCAAGCGTGAAGCGTGTAAGAAAATCTCCGGGGACAGATTGCGAGAGCGCTCTCCACTTCAGCTGTCAAAAAAGACAGCTGTCAAGCGAGGCAGCTGTCAGAATCCTCCTCCTTTCCCGCCGCGGCGCATCGGCGAATATGCCTTTAGAAACTTTTCAATTTGGAAAATGTAATCGCGGAAATTGTTTAATCAATTTTAAAGTTGGCAAACTTCGATTATTAAACGGTACGGTCTTTGTTAAAATTAAGGACAATAAATATTGCCACTATAATTATTATAGTGGCACTATAAGAGAAGTTGTATACTTATCATGTGGTTTTAAGTTTTCTAGCCAAGTAAAATAAATATCTTGAATGACAACACGAGGCTTTGTTGGGAATAATTTTCTTTGTGATTGTAATAATGTTCTTCTGTAATTTAAAGCAAAAGAGCGCGAGTTTAATAAAGGGAATGGGTTCTGCATATGGATTTTGCATATTTATATTATTTGGCATCGTTTTATGCCCATTTAAGGTATTTAAGTCACATAATAGTTCAATAATTGCAATGTGTAAAGAAGGGAAAGCGACGATGTGCATCGTCATACCGAATGATAATCGGGCATAAGCAACAATCCGTAATAAAAACAGCGTAAGGTAGTAAGACATTATCACAATATTTATGATGTACAGCAGACCATCTTCATACTAGACCGCCTGAATCGGCGCATGCACACATACGCGTCATTTACACGGCCGCTAACGAAACCTCAAATAGCAGAAGTATGTAGTGTCGCGCCGCGCCGTCAAGACTTGCCGCTGCATTGATCGACTAACGAGTTTTAGTTGGTTGTGCCATGATGCTTGCGCACTGTCAACGTTTTCTTTGTAGACGTACCAGCCCTAGCGCTCCGCTCGGCCATGCTCAATCGTAGGTAAACATTTCAAGGACACGGCCGAGTTCCGCTACTGCACATTATTTATACTGTGACATTATCGACAGTGTTAATAAGCTATATAATAATTTGCGTAGTCGGGTTATAGTTTTTAACTTTTGACTATTATTATTTGTTACAGGTAAGCGAACAGAATGTGAACAAGAGGTAAACACCACAAACGGATGGAGAGGATTAAAACGGTATACAAAATCAAAGTACGATTATTCCTTATCGATGCAAGCTCCATGCAACTGCTCGAGGGGTCAACGGCAAAGATTGAGAAAAATTGACCCCTCGCCCACTTTGTCGGTGGACGATGAGAACGCTGCGTATTTAAAAAACGTCGTTCCTATGTTATTTTAATATATTTGGGTGGCTTACAGCTAACATTAATGCAATATGCTTGAGGACAGTTTATAAAAAGCCAATTAAAAAATAGCTCCCCCAAACCGATTTCGATGATGGCTGGCGGTTTCATTGAAACCATTTCTATAGTGCCCAAGTGTGTGCGCAGTACACAAGAGCACTCTCTCCTCCTTTACTCTAGAAACTCAGTGGGACGGACAGACCGACACGACTGGGGAGAGATCAGGCGCAGGTCCAACTTTTTACATGCCCATCCGACGCATGGATCATCTCTCTTGTCAGACCATCAGGTGATCAGCCTGCATTGTCCTAACCAAACTTGGAAACAACGTTTTTTCATTCAACCACTGGACCACGGAGGCCACAAAAAGCCAATTACCTAAGCCTCCACAGATAGCAGTTACTTATGAACTAATCAAAGAAAGAAAATGAGGGTTAGTTGCGTTAGTGTAATTCTACTTACAGACCAGGTACTTACAGACCAGGTACTTACAGACCAGGTACTTACAGACCAGGTACTTACAGACCAGGGGTAGTTTCAATATCAGATTGGTAACCATAAAAAATAGCAATACTGATGTGAGTAATTTATAAACAAAATATTTATAAATTAAATTAAATTATCTCTCACTTTAACTCAAAGTGACTCAAACCATTCCAACTATTATAAGATAATATCCATTATTAGATGTAATCAACATAATTAACAGCTTTGGTATTGTTCAAGAAATATAGAGTTTATAGATGCTGGGCTTCTAGAAAATATGTCAATTTTTGGTTCTGTTTTTACGAGCTCATTAAACGCCTTCATCGATCTCAGAAAGAAGGAGTTTTGTCGGTAGGTTGGTCGGTCGGTGTTATTAAATGGTCCGAAAATATTTAATGCGCAAAATTTTTTATGAGCTTCACAAAAATAATTTTAATCGTAAATATTTGATTAAAAACGTAAAAGGTGTAGAGTCGACAAAAACATCTTAATCATTTTCATCATTGTCAGTTAGGAACAAGATGGTGCAGGTGTAAAGGTGCAGGTGTAAACTAATATCTTACTTAATACTATTATTGTAAAAAATGAATGTGAAAGTTACGAAAGTTGCCTACTCGTTTGTAATAGTACAACACAATGTCGGGTTCAATATTTCATTTGGATAAAAATACACCCTTTACACAAGTACTCGAGATAAGATATTATACAGTTCGTATGAACTATTACAGATGAAAAAGACAATAAAATCTTAAGATACCGAGCGATATAGTAGGTAAATTAATCTTAAAATGTTGACCGATGCAAAGATGTCACCTTAAGATACGAAATAACATGCTATCTTAAGATGCAAAATATTATATCACAACATACAGAATAGAATAGAATGATTTATTTTCCAAGAAATTGTTAATACAAAGATGTTATTATAACATATGGTCACAGAGTGTGCAAGTAACATCCGATTTTCCATAGTTATTAAGTTTTGAAACTCTATTTTTAATTTTATAAACATGATGACCAGGATGTGAATCAAGCTGCCGTCTCTAAAGTACGAGTATCTACATGCTTTTTTGCACACCCTGTGATGATGGAAATCAGAATTCGGATCGTAGTGCGGGGTATGTTTGTCCCGCTCGCTCGCATTCATTCATTCCAGATTATATTCACATCGAGGTCTCCTAAACTTAATAATATGATTTTGTAAAGTGCGATCTACACGCACGAATATATTTCTATCGCGTTCACACTGGTATACGATAGTAGCGATAGATATATATTCGTGCGAGAGTGAAATAGACAAGTAGTGAAAAGTCAATGTACGAAATTATACCGCGACCGCACTTTACCAAAAATTTTCGGAACCTAGAATGTACGGTACAGGTCTTCGACTTTCAAATTATATTGGAAATCAGAATTATCATTCGATGAGCTATCTACAGTCCGTTCATAGACATTTTACCTCTGACAGGACCTTTATGCCGACGACATAAGAATCACTCTCATAGAAAATCCAAAGTAAATGTAACGCTAAGGCTTTATTATTCATATTAGATGAACCTGCAGGATCAAATTGTGGGAGAGCCACGCTTCGGCATGAATGGGCCGGCTCGACCGGGTAAATACCACGGGCTCACAGAGAACCGGCGTGAAATAACACTTGCGTTGTGTTTCGCCGAGTGAGTGAGGTTACCGGAAGCCCAAGGAGGGTTGGGGATTTTAAGGACTGGGAACGCAAGTCGCAACACCAGAGGACTTACAAGTGTAATTCCTCTGCTGTTGCGAGAGTCCATGGGCGGCGGTAATCGCTTACCATCAGGCGATCCGTGTACTAGTTTCCTGGTTCATTTCATTAAAAAAAAACTTGCATATAGAATCAATGTCGAGCCTTTGAGAAAATTATTTGCGCGGAAAATATTATCGTTGTGTGATACCTTAAGATACTATAATATTTTGCCAAGGCATGTTAAGATAAAATAATATAAACCTTCGCCGTTTGTGACGCTCTTTAGCGTTTCTAGTGACATTTTCTTCGAAACTCGAAATTTTCTATGCTGACCCTCCTATATAAACGTTAAAATTGCCACTTTACATAATCCGTAACACCAACGAAATTAAAACATCAAAGTGTTTAAATTAAAGTATTTTTTTTTTGTTGGAACTTACACGCAAAATTTAAAATTAATTTCCTTACAAATTTGACCTTCGGGACTCTACAGAGCCTTCATGATTAAGGTTGGGCCACACTTAAGTTAATTCCCTAATCGGCATTTTAACTCGATAAATATTATAACGTACTCTTTGTAGACTCGAGCTATCGGCTAATTAAAGTTAAAAGCTCAGAATAAACACTTGTCCTTGGGTTTTACTGTTTTATAATCGCCAACTAAGTGTCGAATAACTTATTCGGAAGTTTTGTCGCCGCTTACTTTATATCGAGCAACTAAGCTATCTGACGCTTAACAGTCGATTTTGGAACTTACCGTAAATCTTGTTTAATCTGAGGTTAGAAGTAAAATATTCTGGTAAAAAAATAATAATATCGACCGGGAACAACACTAGTGTGTACATCACTAGTGTTGAGTTGACAGTATTTTTAATGTTCCCAAACACGAATATGCTTGTCGACTCATTAGAATACGCCTAGAGCTCAGACAGTAGGGATGTGCCGTACACATCGATATCTATACTATAATAATATTATAAAGAGGATTTTTTGTTTATTTGGTTTTGCATTGAATAGGCTCCGAAACTAATGGATCGATTTTAATTAAATTTGGCACAGATATAGATCAGACTACTGGGATATACATAGGCATAGAACCGTACATTTTATCGCGACAAAATGTACGGTTCCGCGGTATTTCCTATTGTGCGCACGAAGTCGAAGTCTTATGTTGACAATATATAATAATATGTTTACATTAACGACATTAATTCTAACGACTATTTTCGCAATAATTAATGGCATTTGACTTTAGTATAACCTCTTAACAATACCACAAGTGCAAACTATCGATTCGTATGTTTATATCAGCTGCAGTTTGCGTACTAATTGTGTTTTAATGTTGCGGCTGCGGTCTACAGAATTAATTATCGAAATCAGGTTATGATTGGACGGTTTTGCATATTCAAGCTATTTTTTTTAATACGCACCATTTGTATTGAATTTATCGTGCTCCAATGTAAATGGCATTTGAATTGAAAAAATATTTTTGACGTGATAACGTCTTATAATTCGATGGAGCCGGCTGCACGCACGAAAAAACATGACTCATCCGTTACCTCGCAAACATGACTCATGCGGCGTTACCTCGCTCTGGGGCTTTCCATTTCTTATGACGTTGTCACGTTCAACTACCGTCAGTAAACCGACATTACAGACAACCGACTTTTTTAACTATTTAGTACCTGTAAAAAAAAAGAACACATCTCATTTGGATCAATCGTCACGTTATTATAGTTTTATATAAATCTCGTTCAAAACTTGGTACAGCTACAAAATCCATTACTGGACATACTCGTTGGGTCAGTTTACACCGCGACGATAGTGCTGCATTTTTAAGATAGCTATTAAAAATTTATTAACTGCAGAAAAAAAACACGTTTCATATGTCATCAGTCATACACTGCACATGCGCTGTGCAGCGCAATCATCAAGTGTAAATCTGACATTGGAACTCTTATAAAGAAACGTGTATCTTCTTGTGTAATGAATACCGTTGAACTATGAATAGCTGTCTTGAAATTGCAGCGCTATGTCGCGTATCGATTCGTTCCGATGTGGATTGACCCTTACCTAAAAAACTCGCCTTTTTTATCCCATAACACTGTAAAATGAAATTATCGACACTTTTATCGATAACACACAACACTAGCACTTTTTGTTATGCTAAGTAGCTCTTATTATGGAACGCTACTTAACATCATAATTATCGCAGTTTTGTTTTTATCTTTTATTTTTTAAATTTTATGGCATACATCATAAGATTAAGCCGGCCTATATTCTCTGTTACTAGTTAATAATTATGGTGCAGGCTTAAGAATTCCCAGTTACTACGTAAATATTTGCAAAAATGAGCTATTTTCTCTGTGATTTTTTACCTTCTTTTTAGTGTTCCGTGCCCAAAGGATAAAAACGGGACTCTATTACCGAGACTTCGCTGTCCGTCTCTCTGTGTTTCACGGCTTGACAGTTGGAATTTTCACAGATATTGTATTTCTGTTGCCGATATAACAACAAATATTTTTTTTTTTTTATAGGGACCTCCCATACAAGAAAAGCTTGTATGGGAGGTCCCAAATCACAAATTCAATTTGTGTTTCAATCACAAATTGTTTTGTGTTTTTTGCTCGATATTATAGACGAAGCATGTTGAGGAAAAAAGTGTCTCCAGTTAAATGGTGTTATTTTGAGATTTTTGGGGCCATTTTGACATTTGAAGGATGGTGAAAAGAAGATGGCTAACATTTGAAGTATGGTGATAACCAAGCTATTGTATTAGCGCAGAGTTCTATTTGCTCTAAATTTTCCCGTGCCCGCCGGATTCCGGATCATATGGTCCCAGCCTGGGGTGAAGACATTTACACCTATATCATCAATGTACACCCTAGTATAACTTACTCACACCTAATTCGATGCATAAGTAACTATAGACGAATGTTCAATAAATATAATCCATTCCCCGAGGCGAGAAGTTCGCGCGAGGTCACAACTAGTTAGCGGGCACATCACTAGTGGATACAGGGTGTTCAGAAGTAGACTTCATCATCAGGGCTCGGTCGCAGCTAGTTAGCGGGTACATCACTAGTGAATACAGAGTGTTACAAGTTCGAACTTGTAAAAAACTCAACATCACTACTTAATATGTATACTACTTAATGGGACACAAATATGTTCTCATCACTCACTACTAAAAGAGGAGTTTTAATTAGTAAAAACTCATATTGCATTTATATAATTAGTATCGACGACCTACGTTACCACAAGGGCAAGAGATTCCCCTTTGAGCATTTATCTAACAACCACGCTAGACTTCTGTCCAGAGACAAGTTAACACAAATTGAAACACAATATTAAAAGTAATGCGCATAATATATACTAAACAAAAGTAAACAATTTATCGGAATTTAATATCAGTTTTTTTTTTGTGATTCAATTAATAACTATATTTTAAAATAAACAACAACCCGACTACGTAAATTAAATAACCTACGTTACCCGGGCAATTATAACGAATCTATTGACACCTCATGCATTAAAATAGGACCAGTAGTTTAGGCGCTAAGGTGGAACAAACATACATACATAATACGGTATTTTCCTGTAACTTTTTTTTATTACATAAATGAAAATTGCTCTGAAAAATAAGACAATTTACAAACAGGAATAGTATAACTAAAAATCAAAATTCTCTAAGATATTGCGGATTGTTTGATGGACTTTTGTGAGTCTCGTGAAAACGCCCCATATAAAAGTCGTACACTAGTGACGTCACACGCTAGTATTGCTGCTCGTAGCAATGTATGTCCATATGATCAAAATTTCTGATGGCTCATAATTTTGCGCGTCTATGTTGATACATACCATAGTAAATCTTTTTGTATTTGATGTAAGTAAACTAATTATGTAGGTTTTATACACTAATGTTTAAAAAAAAATTCAACGTTTTTGTGACTTCGAAATGCATATGTTTACAAAACTACACATAAAATCATAAAATAATACCTAATTATTTCTTAATTTATTTTAAAAAACTAAATTTTTACATGCAGGAAAATATCCAATTATTACCCTTCCTTTTAGCTTTACTATCGTCGAATAAAATACATAATATTATTGCTTATACAAAATAAATTGATACAATCGGTTACATACATTAATTATTAATAGGATTTACTTTGAAACCAATCAGATAATTGAATAATACAATTCGTGCTTTATTTTAAAATATTGTATGTTCATATTCATGACGACTTCTGTGGCTCAGTGGTTGAGCGTGTTGGTGCTCGAGCCGGGGGTCGCGGGTTCGAATCCCGCCGAAGGAACGATAAGTTTTTCTGGGTTCCTGGGTCATGGATGTGTATTAAATATGTGTATAAAATAATAAAAATCTTAAATATATATGTATGTATAGTATAAATAGTATTAAATACAATATTTCCGTTGTCTGGTACTCGTAACACAAGTTCCTCGAGAACTTACCACGGGACCAGATTGACGTGGTGTGAAGCGTCCATAGATATTATTAGATATTATATACCTACATATTATACACGAGGCATATCGAGGCAAAAAGTGTCCACATTTTAATTGCCCTACTTTTGAGATTGTTTGGAGCAATCGAGGGCTGACATTTGTCATCTTGACATTTTAAAATTTGCTTTCAGCAGTTTAGTCCGCATTTAATTTTAATTGTCAAAATCTTTTAAAATCGAGATGGCGTAACTTTTTCCTTGTATAAATACCATTTTTTCTGTTAAATGTACGGCGTATCGCCCATCCTTAGTTTTGAAATCATTATGTATGTGATTTGTATTTGAACGTAAGCAATGTAAAAAAACATCACTATTAAACAATAGACATTCATTGCTTATACAGCATGGTCTTAAAACGAAAACAGATTTTCAAGTCGAGTAATCAGTTTTCGATTATCGTTCCAAGAATTTTATAAAACATGTGATATTATATTATATGACCGGAATAACCTATGAAACACATAAATTCTATTCATAACCGCGGCCGTACTTTGCGGCGGGCGCGTGACCTTCAGAGCCGGCGCGTGGTACGGCAGTGTGAGTGTTCGTGCGTAGTGCAAGTTGTCAGAAATGTTTATCATGTTAATTTTTAATTTGGTGAATTGCTCAAATTTTTAGTTATAACAGTACGTAAGCTAATGTTGAATTAAATATTTAATTCGTACAATAATACACCCGTGTACCTATCTATATTGCGAAATAGAAAAGTAGGTATTTTTACATAATTTCTAAAATTATTTCTTTTTACGACTACAATGTTTTGTCCGAGTGCTTTTGACACCGAAAAGGTACCGTCAATCATTTATATGAGTTTGAAAACCCGATTCAAGTTTTATTTGACACCGTTATAATATTTTGTACGAGTCAAGCTTTCAATAAACTCCCGTGTGAGGGTGCAGTAAAGTTTTAACGGAAAACTGACGATATATTAATACCTTATACTGCTACTGAGCTTTGTACCGAACCACTATTTATAAAGAGTTTATATAGGCTGAACAATCCTGTATAATTCTGCACCAAAATCGAGTGTTTTCAACTGACCAAGTACGCGTCAGGCTACGCATATAATAGGGCTCCGTAGTTAACATATAGTATAAACAAGCCGTTAGAGTTAAACTTTTATTTTAACAAAAAAAAAGCGCCTTTAGGTTGAATATCTCGCCAACGGACACCTAAGTAAAAATCATCTTTGCAAACTCTCAATTTTTTTTAAATACCTCTCTAATGATACCCCACACTATGGGGTAGACGCGAGAAAAAAATCATCCCCACTTTACATGTAGAGATGCCCCAAAAAAAAATTTTGTGATTATGTTTTAGCACTTTGTTGACGTGGTAAATACCATATCCATGCAAAGTTTCGACTTTCTGTCATTAACCGTTTGGACGGGTAGCCGAAGACGGACGGACGACGGATATGACGAAACTATAAGGGTTCCTACTTCCTAGATATGAACTACGGAACCCTAAAAAGAGGATAGAGCACGCTGTAACTTCAATATACGATACATATTTAATATCTATGCATAACCAAAATAGTGGTCTTGACGCTTAATTGTTTGTTGGTATAGGTTTTAAGACACGGAACAATGCAAAAATACAGGAAAGAATTGGAAGTGCGAAGTAGGCGTGGTCCGCGCGCCACGACTAAGCGTTCTTACGCTTACTTATTTTCATTCGTGATTCGTCAATTTTTTTAATTTTTATTAATTTACTAACACAAAAATTACCATATTTTACATTCATTACATAAATCGCCAAACTGTGGAGCACTTTGTTGGCGATTGGAGTATTCGAAATAAAATAATTACACTTCTATAAGTATTTTAAACAATAAATTTTCATCAAACAAAATAAAATATATTATAACAAATTCACAATAATTTTCTACTGACATAATTTATACCTCTCTTATACTTATAGTTATTTTCCTTCTTTGCTTCTTTATTGGCATTTTTTAGAAATTAGTACTAGTATTTTCCAATAAATATTTTCCAATAAATAACTTTTCAGCCAGTTCTTTAAAGTTGACAAGTATATTTTTTTTTATTTCTTAAGAAATCTTTTTTATTGTTTATTAATGGTGTCAAATATCGTCTAGTTCTCTTGCCATAATAATTTTTTTAATATCTGGCATTACATAATATTTACCTTGTGTCACTTTTCTTGTATTATATTTATGCTCTATATTTTCTTTATATTTTTTTATACTATACTGCTCTATCTCACTTTCACTTAGAATACAAAACGTCGTGAGTACTTTTCTCAGACTAGCAAAATGAACCTAATCCATTGGTGTGAGGGCATATTTTCAAATTTATATCCGTTAAAACATGCTAGTTTTTACTAAAATATAAACGACCAATTAAACGATTTTTTTGTGTGTAGTGCGATGTATTATTATTGGTGCATTTGTGTGAGTTTGGCGACAAAGACTTCCATTCTAATTGTGTCATACTTATATAACACTTCCACTTGTTTTCTGTTCCGCGCCTTATGTTAAAATTTTTAAAGTAGCACATATATTTAGGGTCAATTCACATCGAATCGAAACAAAATACGCGCCATGTGCAGTGTATGACTGATGTCATACGAAACGTGTATCTTTGTGTGTAGTCAATGAAGTTAAATTTTTCGTCGCGGTGCGAACTGATTGATACCCTCAGTCACCAATAATTTACTCAAGAAAAAAGAAAATGTAATACGAAGAAATACACACACCCGTATATCCAATATTTCGTGTGGATGTAATTAAACAAAAGTAATCACCGACGAAGTATCGACACTCGAACTTGTCGGCACGTCACTAGCTGTCTTGCTATGGTTGTAACTTATCACTCAGCTTACCGAAAGATGTCCTATGTCAGTAAAAGTTTACGTATCCCAAATCCTCCTACAATTATAAATGTGAAAGCTTGTGAGGATGGATGGTAGTTTGTTACTCTTTCACGCAAAAACTACTGAACGGATTTCGATGAAATTCGGTATGATAGTAGTTTAGGCTCTGGATTAAAACATAGGCTACTTTTATCCCGAACAAGTAGTGTTTCCGTGGGATACTGTGTATACGCGGGCGGAGCCGCGAGCAAAAGCTAGTACGAGAACGTACGTTTATTAAGGTAACTAGATAGTGCCTGCTACTTCGTCCGCGCAATAGGGAATGCCGCGGGAACTGTAGATTGTGCCGCGATAAAAGTTGCCTGTGTCCTTACCCGCGGTCTAACCTATATTTGTGCCAAATATCATCAAAATTGGTCCGGTAGTTTCGGAGCCTATTCAATGCAAACAAACTAACAATCAAGTCTTTCCTCGTTAGTATAGAAATAGGCTAATATCGAATGTTAGTTTGCTAAAGTGCAGTCGCGGAGCTCGTAGAATATCGTATATTGACTCATTGCTACTTGATACAAGTAGCAATGAGTCAATATACGAAATTCTCACTCGCGCACGAATATATTGCTGTCGCGCTCCTGTTATGTATGGCGATAGCAGATTGTGACGTCACAAATCGTTTTGCGAGAAAGAGATGGGCGATATTTTTTAATCGTTTATAAACTTTTATCGCGTCAACCTGAATAACTTTTTCCTTGATATCTATTTGTATCTCTTTCAATCAATCAATAAAATATTTAAAAATAATAAAATTTGATTTGTAAAAATGTGATATGCGTCACTAGGCAACATCTTTATTATTTAGTTTATATACAAATCAGTTTTTTCTTTCACACTCTCCATCTCTCTCTCTCTCTGACAGTCACGAGTTGATGTTGCCAGTCGTTAAGGCTCGTGCATTAGCGGCGACACCTAGTGGCAGGTAGCTTGTGACAAATTACTAAACGGAGTCGTTTCCTCTGGATGTGGCAATTGGTCTTGTTAGCAGTGGCAACATAGACGAGGCATGTCGAGGCAAAAAGTGTGCACTTAAACTGCCCCACCTTTGGGGTTGTTTGGGGCAGTCGAGGTTTGACATTTGTCATCTTGACATTTTGACATTTGCCTTCCGCAGTATAATCGGTCCGCATTTATTTGACGAAATCTTCCGAAATCAAGATGGCGCAACTTTTTCTTGTATGACGATTTTTTCTATCAAATGTTATACAAACACATACGTTATATCCCATCCTTAGTTTACAAATCGTTGACTGGAAGTAATGATCATTAAATAGACGAAAAATATATCAAACAAAAGATAAAATGTATAAGGTACATAATTAAATTATGGAAGGTAATGCGCCTGGGACCATAGGGAATATTCTTTTCCTCCATTGTCTCCTCGCAAAATGAGCGAGGGGTCAACAGGAATAAGTAATTCTTTAAATGCAATGCCAATAGATTTTTTTGATTTGACTAACAGTATCAAGACTCAAAAATATCGTGGACCTACGTAACAAATATTTAAAACTGAAGTGTCTGTTTGTAATTTTAAATCAACAGCTTTTCACTAAATGTAAGTAAATACGGTACCTACTTAATAACAAAAAAAAAGATTTTTCAAAATTTTTCTCTCTTCGTCTGTCTGTTTCCGGATAATCTCTGAAACGGCTGGAGCGATTTTCATGGGATCTATCACTGACAGATCGCCGATGTTATACTGAGTAACTTAGGTACTTTTATCTTAGCGTTCCGTATAAAAAATAGGGTTCCGTTTCCGTTAGTTCCACGCAAACGAAATCGCGTGCATCAGCTAGTCATAAATAAGAGTCGATAAATCACATCATTTGATTTCATCTTCCCCATTTGGAATTCGGTTTAAAAGCTGTGTTTTTTTTTTTCGATTAAAACTAGTAATCTTCTTCAGAAATTCGGTCTAATAACATTCCCAATCCGCCAGTATATTTTCATTTCTCATCTCCCAGACACGCGGGGCATTACAAACAAGACGAATTCGTGAGCTCATCCATTTGTTATGGCTTCATGAATAAAATGCGTACGAAATTGATTACGCTTGTTTCTGGTGGGGGAACCGCTACACGGTCTTTTGAGGTAAGAATGTAAACGTTCGGTTACACGTTCCTTGAAGTAGGATTGTCAAGGCTATGCACGCTCCTCGAAGTAGACTCAGACTACTTCTTAGCCTAATCCTATATAACTAATTTCAGGTGTGTCACTAAACAAAACTCAGCGCCTTGTAGAGAGCAATGTATTTTTTTTTCGCAATTTTTATTTGCATACGCAGTATTTACATTATTATGTAATTTATGTACATGTGTATTTACATAAGCAGTATAGACCATATGCTCAAAATATCCAAATTAGATTTTGAACAACCTTATAATGCTATCCTATCAGATTATTTTTACTCTTAGATTCAATTGCAAGCTGGATCGTATGGCGGAACTCTAAAAGTTTGAAACTGTAAATCGGATCGCGTGGTCCACACCTAACACCGCGGAAGTGTGCCGATTACCGTCATTTATCACGCATATTATGTGAAGCAGCCATTACGTGGTTTGAGGAGTTCCTGATGAATAATTATATAGATTAAACCTTAATTATACCTTCAAGTATTTGTGGCGTGATTTCCGATAACGTTTGTTATGAATTGTGAAGGGTTTTTCCTTTAAGAACGCTCGAACTTTGAATTGAAATTAAACAACCTGTCTAAGTGATATAACCACAGGTTCCTACTACTTACTGTTGTAAATGAGAAAGTCTGTGAGGATGGAGATGGATGGATGGGTGTTTGTTTGACTCTTTCACGCAAAAACTACTGAGCGGATTTCGATTAAATTAGGTATGGTCGTAGTTTGGGCTCTGAATTAAAAGATAGGCTTTTTATTCTGAAAAAGTTTATTACTTCAAGTGGGATACCATATTTACGCGGGCGGAGCCAGTTTATAACGATGTAAGTGTTATTTCATCACATTATGTACGAAAAGTGATTCAAGATAAGGACGCCGCGACTCCGCTATAGACCAATTTTTGATGACATCTTCGCATAATTTCAGCTCAATTTCATAAAGAGCTCGAGCTATGTTGGCTTATATGACACCAATAATTGACTATTTGTCACTGACACTCGGAAAATAAATAAATAAAAGCATTCATTCAACGCTCACATTTCACTTAAACTCGTTACATACATTACATACAATAAAACAAAGTACCAACTACCGACGTAACAGGATAAGACAATATAATAAGATACGTATCTACACATGACATACACAGAAACAGACTAAGAAATATAAAAAGATGATTGCCTAACCAAACAAAAAAATAATGGCAAAAAATACAGTTCAGGTAGGTAAATAATCGAGAGGTGGCCAGTTGATGTCGCCACCGCGCGATATCACGAAGCCCTCGGGCTTCTCGTTCAATAAATTTAATTTTTCACGTGCTGTAATGGCAAATAGCGCAGTCGTATTAGAACCATATCGACGATCGATTTAATCGATTCATGCGGTCTATCCCAAGCCACAATTTATTTTTATTGCAACGCTATAAATTGGACAACATAAGGAAGGTTAGGGGAAAAGAGCACTGATTTTAATAGCATATTTTAACAATTTCTACGTTTAATTTTTTGAAGCGTGTAGCTTTCGTTGCTAAATTGTCATGACTAAATATAAGGTCATTATATATTATGAAATTGGCGTTTTGTAAAGGAGGAGGAATCAAAGTATATACCATTGCTATCTATGCACTTTTGCAATCTCATAGGTAGTTCATTGATTACTTTACTAAATAATCCATTCGGACAGGAATCAATAAAATCTTTGAAGGCGCTTTGGACTGCCCCACCTTGTTGAATTTTTTCCCTTGCAAGAAGTTATCCAAATTTCGAAAAAACTGGTAATCTGTTGGAGCAAGGTCCGGGGAGTACGGTGGATGTCTTAGACATTCCAATTGAAGCTCCTCTAATTTAATTGCTGTCTGTTGTGCAGTGTATATGAAGTCTTGAAGCAACAGTGGCCTAGAGCGAATGACCAACCTCGGTTGTTTAGCAGCTAGCTTTTCCATTATGATTTGCAGTTGCCGGTAATAGACATCTGCCGTAATCGTCTGGCCAGATTTAATAAAGTGGTAGTGAACGACACCGGCACTAGTCCACCAAACGCTCACAAGTAACCTTTTTTGAGTCAATTTTCGCTTGGGGCAGGCTTTGGCTGGTTCGTCAGGGTTCAGCCATTGCGATGAGCATTTCCGATTATCGTACAGGATCCCTATTCATCACAGGTAATGATTCGATTTAAAATCCCTTAATTATTCTGCTGGTTGAGTAAAGTACGCAGCAGTTGACGCGCGTTTGTCGGTTTGCTGCACTCAATTCATGAGGTACCCACCTTTCAAGCTTTTCACCTTCCCAATTTGCTTCAAGTGCATTAAAACAGTTTTATCACTAACACTATCTCGGACGTGGTTTGCGATGGATCCGCTTCCACAGTAGCCTTAAATTCTTCATTATCAACTTTGGTCTCCGGCCGTCCACGGGGCTTGTTTTGCAGGTCGAAATTTCCAGAACGAAAACGTTGGAACCAAAAACAAAAACAGAGTGACGCAAAGAAAAAACCAAAAGAGAAAAAAACAAATGAATTACAGTTATCGAAACACAAACGCATGAATAAATAGCGGTATTAATTTGAAATTGAAATTGCTAACCAAAGAAGATATATTTGAGATCAAAGTGGTCAGTACGACAAAACGCCAATTTCTTATGTAAGGACCTTAAATTATGTATTCACGACAAATTTTACAGCTGTAGCTTTACCAACATAGCCTCTATACGCCGAATAAAGTTCGAGCGTCCCTATTAAAGAACCCTTTCTTAGATTTGATGTAACCATCGAAATAATAATATGAAAATATGTTATTATCTTATATAAACTGTCTACCGCAAAATATAACATCCCATCACGTAATAATATTATGTAGAAAATTTTCAATTTCTTTTTAAGAATACGTTGTAACACGCAACTTCGCGTAACGCCGCGTCGGACTACGTAAGATCGTGACGCAAAATGATATTTATGTGTACCACTTTATGTTCAAACCTAGCTTTTTCCCAGAGAAGGCCCACCTTAATGCAGTAAGCGCTGAGCATGTTTTATCTAATGATTCTTAAACTAATCTATACTAATATTATAAAGTATAATAGAAAATATTTATTTGTTTACATTGAATATACTCCGAAACAACTGTGCCGAATTGATAAAATTCGGCACAGATATAGAATAGGCTCCGAAACTACCGGACTCATTTTGATGAAATTTGTCACAGATAAGGGGGAAGGACATAGGCTACTTTTTATCCTGAAAGATACTCTCGTGAGACACTGTATTTACGCAGACGGAACCGCGGGCAAAAGCTATAAAATCCTCTTAAATCACTCTGTTTATGGATGACAACCGCGTTTTTAATTCGTATTCGCGACAAATTTCACCAAGTGCGGGGGGCCCCGTCATTGTCAAGCAGCGAGCTTTGAGCGAGAGAATTAAGCGAGCTAATGACGATGAATTATAGCTAAGAACACTCTCGCACAAGTCAGCTTTTAAACTAAGAAAAACTAGATCAAAATCGGTTCAACCGTTTAGAAGCTACGATGCTACGGACACACACACAGAGACATACACACACGCTTTTGTCGGCAGTCATAATAAATGAAGATCAAGTAATCATAGAGACTGTAAGTTTTTTAATTGGATATAGGAAACATCAGATACTAAGTATTAGGCAGAAGTGAGAAATGTATGATTCCCTTGGGAGAGTTATATATCTCATGCTAACGGGAATTTAAATTTAAAAAAATAAAATTGGGTAAAAGCTGATACATAGTTACTAATATTATAATGCGAAAGTAATTCTGATAGTCTGTCACGTAATCATGACTAAGCGACTAAACCAATTTGAATGAAAATTGATACAGGGGTGGATTAGACTTTGGCGAAGAATATAGGCTACTTTTTAACGCAGCAGAATGTTCGGTTCCCGCGTAAAATTGGAGAACGTAGTTTCGAGCAACATCTAGTGAAATAAACTCCTCCTTTTGGAAGTTGGTTATAATACTTACGAGAGCTTGTTTAATTTATAACTTTGGTATGTAAGCTCCGTATGTGGAGCTTAAAGTTGTAAAGCACCGTTTAGAACAACGACAAAAAGCCCCGGGCGAAAGTTTTTCAAAACGCTGAAAGTTCAGTCATTAACAAATGAAGGAGCTTTCGGTCGTGGTCCAATGTATAGACGGGTAATAAAATAGATTATCACACAATTCTTGTAAAACTATACTGAAAATGTTTGCTTCACATAATAATAATAAGATGATGATTTCTTATTATATATGATGACTAACGGCCGGTTTCAATAACCTATCTACCAGTAACTATTTGTTAAAATCGTCACATTTATATCGCAAAAAACCCGGCAAATGATTGAATGACGACGTTTTTAACAAATATTTATTGGTAGATAGGTTATTGAAACCGGCCGTAAGCGATTCATTTGTCTGTGAGTGTATTCAGAGTAACACTGGCTTAACGGAATTGAATTTTATATATTTTGACATTGGAAATGTATTTTCGTTCGCTCCAGTGTAGGCTCCGATTTCACGAAAAAGTGCGATCCCCTTACATCTCGGGGAATTGTGAAGATATGATATTCAAAAAAGACACAAAAGACGCGAATTCACGACAGCTGTAAGGTGCAAAAAGAATTCGAGAAAATCAATAAAGAAAAAAGTTATGGCTGAAATAATCGACAAATAATCATTTGGTTCCAAAATTTTGATTTTGTCGACCGATATTTTGGAAACGAAGTATGATTTCAAAAATTTGAGAAAAATTCCTCTGGACAATTTAGTCAGCTACAATTTGAGCCTAAAACAAAGGCGATCGGGTTAAGGGTTTGCCCTGTAACCTAACCTTTTTGAAAAAGTCAAGTTTTCAGAATTCCGTAGATTTATTTCCAGTGTGCCCGATAGTCGTGCGAGGTCATGATTTTTTTTTACTTTTGTCAAGGGGGTTTTTTGTTTTCGTAGGACATATATATATATATATATATATATATATATATATATATATATATATATATATATGTTTCCTTACTTTTAATATAAATTCAAGTTTAGTTGTTACGCTTTCACGTAAAAACTCCTTAACCGATCATCATGACATTTGGCTGAGATGTAAAGTGGACCACGCGGAAGGTCATATTCAATTTTTTTAGCGTGAAAATGTACCTTTTCCGTGGGATACTGTATTTATGCGGGCGGAACCATGGGCAAAAGCTAGTTATTTATGTATCTATTTTATTAAATTATTTGTACTCATATTCATAAGTGAAATTAATTGAATAATTCCAATCTAACGAAGGTATCAAATAGACGTGGAGTCGATATTAATTGAAACTTATCAATTAAATTATTGAATGCCAAGCCCATGTGTGCCCTGCCCTACTACAGGGCCTTTAGTCAAGATGCATTCGTTAATTTCGACGGCGATGTTCGAAAACAAAATGTATGGGATTCGACATAAGGCATCGCAAGCGACATGTCACTCAACGATGACTTATCGACACAACGAAAATAATAATGATTGTAGATTCTATTTAAACTTTACATCAATCTATATTAAGTATATAACAGATAAATTATGCCCTTATATAGCAACCCAAGGACATAATATAAGGGCATAATTTTATTGATAAGTTAAGATAAGTCTATCTATATATGTATAATATAGTCTATTGTTGTGAGCTCCGACGTAATTGTGGTAATCTTCTTTATTGGTACATAAGAGAGAGATGCTTAACACAGATACGTATTACATAATATGTGAGATGCTTAGCACAGATGCGTCTACACTATACATAGCCTTCTGGTTAACTGAATTATCTCGATTGGCTTTGCATGTGACATCTGTCAATAAGACATTGACATTATCTACTTTTTATAACTACTTTATTATGCAACATCTATCTATTTTTTCTACTATTTTCTGATAATCAATTAAATCAATCAATTAAATATCTACTAATTTCTGAAAATCATCATTAATTACACAGACTCTGCTAAAAACTTAGGTATAATTCTAGACAGTAATCTCTCCTGGGTACGTCAGGTGAGTGAAATGAGCAGAAAGGTGAGCAGAAACGGAAAGCACTAACCGCTGCACACGTTGAAGTGCCTCCAAAACTTTTTGCCTATAAACACCAAAATTTTCCTTGTCCAGACACTCATCTTCCCTATCCTTGACTATGCCGATTCCTGCTACTTAGACGCTACCGAGGAGCTGTTGACTAAACTGGAGGGTTTACAGAATATCTGTTTTCGTTTTGTGTTTGGTCTAAGAAAGTTCGACCATGTTTCAGCCTTTCGATCGAAACTTAAGTGGCTCCCTATCCGCCTTCGGCGCAACTCCCATATCCAATTTGTTTACAACATTTTGCACAATCCTCGCTCTCCTCGTTATCTTCTTGATCGATTCAATTTTCCTCGATCCCTCGATATTCCTTGCAGGTCCACTGTCAGGACAAATCTTTCTCTCCCCTCCCATCGCTCCAACTTCTACTCCTACTTATTCACTGTTCATGCAGTTAGATTGTGGAACTCTCTTCCTCATACCATTCGCGACAGTCCCAACATCGATGTATTTAAAACACGCTTGAAAGAGCATTACCTCAAATCTGAATCCATATAGATACCGTTATTATGTATACATATAGTATTTATATATTATAGTTATAAAAATATATATGTATGTATATATATTAACTAGCTATCATTTTTAATTAATTTATTTAGCAAATATTTGAATTATTATTTCTACAATAATTGTATAAATAATATTGTGCACGTCCTAACTGCTATATTTCATCCCATTTTTCTCCGTAGGGCTGCTGGAAGAAATTTCTAATTAGAAATAAGCAGTCCTTTGTGTCATCTTTCTTTGTTAATTGTATTGTCATAATTTTCTGTGTGTACAATAAATTGTTAAATAAAATAATATTATGTATTTTATCGGCGTAATGTTACTCTGTATTAGTAATTATATATTACTTATTATATATCATATTGTTATTTTGTATGACTTGTATGATGATGCTAGTGTGTATCTGTCAGTCGCCTGACGACAACAAGGATCCACAGAATATCAGGGATTGCGGTAGTTGAGTACTATGCCGCGATCGTACACCTGAGTGGAGTCCTTTTCGACAACTGTTCGCATTGCACTGCCTACCTGTTCTTTTTTATTATTATTATAATATTTGTTATTTGGCTATTCTTTGTTGTTTGTTAATATTATGTATAACCTATGTTTTCTTTTCTATGTGGTTAGGCAAATGTCCCTTTTATTTCTGTTATTTGTAATCATATCGTGATTTTTTATGTTTAATGTCGATACTTTGTGATAATGTAGTGTAATGTCAGTGTGATTGTTGTATAAATGTTTATTATTATTATTATTATAAGTCAGATCGACATTAATCGGACCTTTCGTTTAGGAGTTACGATGCAACGGACAGACAGACAATCACGTCAAACTTATAACACCCCTGTTTTTGCGTAGGTAAAAATGATATGATCTATCGGTTATAGAGAGAAAGAAGCCACCCTTAAAACCTTGCTTTCTGTCGTATCTTTGCGACTCATACAATATCGGCAAAGCTCCTCCTCGAACAATTGCTAAACATTTTCCTTTTCCCAGTGCTCGCCACAAAATATTTAAACACAAAGGAAGTGACCGCGTCGACTGCAGACTTGTATGAAGTCTTTATTTACGCGAAGTAAGTGTACGTGCGCACGACTCTTCGGCGCTGATAAGCAATTTTTATCGTAGAGCGGCAACTTTTCCTATAGTACCTTCATTATCTATCAAAATCAACTTAATTTATCACAGTAGAGAAAAATTTCCGTTATCGAACAAGATAATTACTAATTTTCATTAAATAATTCACTAGGTACTCGAACGTGTGTGTCGGACGTTTAGTGCTGGAGTTTATGTGCTGGAGGCCTGGAGACAGTCAATAATATTCATGTGCGTGCTAACTGGGATATTGAGACAAGTGGGGTGCAAGGGACAAGCGGCAGCGGGTAGCGATAAGCGATTGGTTTTCAATCAATATTAGAACCAGAGCTCGGCGTCGAAAAAGGTCTTCGCGAACAAGCATTTGGACTATTGTAGATCGCTAGGGATAATTCAGATAGGGATAAGTTTGATATAAAACTGCCGGTCTGGCGGTTTTAAGCGTAAGACAGTAAATGATTTGTATAATATGGCGAACTTTTGTTGACGAACGGCACAAAATATCTTTATTTTCCTACTACTATTATAAATTTGAAAGTTTGTGAGGATGGATGTACGGATGGACGATGTTTGTTACTCTTTCACGCAAAAAATACTGAACGAATTTCGACGAAATTTGGTATGGTAGTAGTTTAGGCTCTGGATTAAAACATCGGATGCTTTTTATGCCGAAATAGTACAGTGTTCCTTTGATATGCTGTATTTACGCGGGCGGAGCCGCGGGCAACAGCTAGTGTTGTATGATAAGTAACTGATCTCTATATTTAGGTAATGTATATTTTAATTTTTAAATACAATAATATATTTCGCTTAAAAACACATGTCAAAAAGCCCCAATAAGTCAAATATTTCGGCCCCAACAAGGTTTTACAATTTTAATTCGCCTCCTGCCACCGGGAGGTACTAGGAGAACATAAATTGTAAATAATTTACCGCGGACACGGGTCGCGATTTATAGGCCCGGGGACAGAGGTCAGGTACGGTCGGCAGAGAAAGTGGATATGTACAGATGGCACAGAAAGTAGCACTATGAAACAAGTTGCCGCTCGACTAGGCATGAAATGAAAATCGCTTAACAGCGCGCACGCAAACACACTGTTGTAGAAATACGTACGCACACATGCTCACGTGTAAATTCGTAGTTTAACCACGTCTGCAGTCGTTGCGGTCTCTTTGTGTTTTAATATTTTGAGGCGTCCTGTTGCAAATGAAAATGTTTAGAAAGTGGTCGAGCAGGAACTTTGTCGATATTGTACATGTTGGATAGAGACGGCAAATTAGTCACTAGTTTTATAGGCAAAAAGGGGTCATTTAAGGCTTTCCCATACGTACCCCAACCCCCAAACACGACAAAATATGGTCACCAGCGACAGCGAGTATTTATACGATAACTAGCTATTTCCCGCAGCTCCGAATGCGTAAATATAGTTTCCCACGGGAACACTGTACTTTTGCGAGATAAAAAGTAGCCTAACGCTGATCAGATTGAAAAGGAATTGTTTGCCATACAGTTTGGATGTAATAAATTTCACTCATATATTTATGGCAGTAAAACAACTGTTCATACTGATCACAAACCTTTAATTTACCTTTTTAAAAAACCTCTTCATGAAGTACCTGCTAGACTACAAAGAATGATGTTATCGTTGCAGGGTTACGACCTAGAAGTGGTTTATGTACCTGGTAAATATATGTATATAGCAGATACTTTGTCAAGAGCCTCACTTAGTGATACATACATACCTCAGTATGAACAAGACTTACAATATCATGTAAATTCAATATTTTCTAATCTCTCGGTGAGTAAGCCATATTTAGAATTAATATTATTAGAAAGTAAAAATGATGAATCTTTAAATCTGCTCAAGTCTTATATTCAGAATGGTTGGCTAAGAAGCAAAGACAAAGTAAGCTGTCTTGTGAAACCATATTGGAACATTCAAAATGAAATACATATAATGAACGACTTAATATTTAAAGGCAATAATAGGCTTATTGTTCCAAAATCCTTGCAAAGACAGATTTTAGATAAGATACACTGTGGGCATTTAGGTATTAATAAGCAACTCAACATAGCTAGAGAAACAGTTTATTGGCCAAATATTAACGCGGATATTAAAAACCTAATTAATCAATGTTCGGCGTGTGCAAAATTCATGGCAAGCACACCCAAGGAACCGTTAAAATGCCATGAGATATCTTATCTTCCGTGGGAGAAGGTAGGTATAGATTTATTATATTTTGATGGAGAAAATTTCCTTGTCTGCATGGATTATTATTCCAAGTACATAGAGCTAGCTTCTTTGCATAAGAATTACACTGTCGATAACTTTGTTAAAAACCTCAAATCCTTCTTTGCTCGACATGGAATCCCGAAAGCATTAGTGTCTGACAATGGTCCACCATTTAACTCTTGCAAATTCAAGTATTTTCTTGTTGATTGGGATGTAGAACACATTACTACCAGTCCTTATTGGTCCAGGTCTAATGGCCAGGCTGAAAGTGGAGTTAAAATTGTCAAAAACATATTAAGAAAATGCAAGGAAGATGGCTCGGATATACATTTGGCGTTACTACACTACCGCATCGCTGCTATGGGAGATTTTCCCAGTCCGTCCGCATTATTAATGTCTAGAAACTTGCGAGTAAATTTACCAAAAAGTTGTAAAATTTTCGACGTTTGAAAGATGTCATAATCAAAGCAGAGACAGAATGTCTTTTTATTTTAACAGGAATGCGAAGTATACATCTTATGAGTTTCAGCCGGGAGATGACATTTACTTCAAAAAAAATCCTAAATCTTTTTGGTCTCCGGGAATAATTAAAGAGAAATTAGGTTGTGGTAGATCATATTATGTAGTGGATCCAAATGGTGTTGTGTATAGGAGGAATAGGGGATACATTAGACCTAGAAAAAAGAATTTAAAAAATACAAATCCTCCACCTTCTTTTTATGGCAACGGCAGCACTGACAATATGCCTCCCATGCAGGAGAGTATAGATCCCATGAGTTCGGCACAGCTCGGAGACGGTCCTGTTCAAAATTGCATTATCGATGATAACTGTGTTCCTGTGGAGAGTCTAGAAAATACCGGTTACGTAACCAGGTCTGGTAGAAGTGAGAGACGTCCTACGTACGTACGTGAGAAATTTGAGTAGATAAGTAATGTACTGTTATTAGTTATGTAAGTTACTTAATACTAATATTAGTTTGCTTTTTTCTCGAAAAGGGAGTTGTTGCATATTGACAAAAGTAAGTGTCAATGTCATCTTTGACATTGACAGATGTCATGAAGTAAAGCCTATTTAGTGGCCAAATGGCTATAAATAGTGTAGACGTAAATTATTATGTTAGGCATATACCTCATATGTAATACGTGATCAGTGTTAAGCACCAATAAAGGAGAATATAAGAATTGTTGCTGTATTATTATCATCACCACTCAGACACACATCAGGACTTACAATCAAGAGGTCGTAGCCCACTACAGGTGCAAAACCCATTTCAGGTATGTCACACCCCACCTTATAGCAAACGTACCTGTTTTGGCTAATTATATCTTAACATACATTTTTTGGTTCATCAATGGTTTTTTTTTTTTTCAATTATTACTAGTTTATTGTAATGATTTTATAGAATACATTTGCTATTTATTCATTTATTGATATTGTTTTTAATTTTTGACCAAAATGGATATTTTCATATTGATTTCTTAGGTTTACGCGAATATTGTTCATTATTTTAAACACTTACGGATTGTGTCGCGGTGCACTTTTCTTTTTCCCGACGTTTCGGCTACTTCCCAGCAGCCGAAACGTCGGGAAAAAGAGAAGTGCACCGTGACACAATCCGTAAGTGTTTAAAACAATGGATATTTTCAATTTGCAAGAGGTGAGGTATCCGTGAGATGATAGAGGAGGTAGTAACTGATGTCCTAAGTGAATCCAGTTTAGAACAAGTATCTAATCACTGTAGTGTCCGTGTGTTAACGTAATTTTTTGGAGCATGCAAAATAGGAGCATAAAAAATTGGAGCATGCAAAATAGGAGCATAAAAAATTGGATCATGCAAAATAGGAGCATAAAAAATTGGAGCATGCAAAATAGGAGCATAAAAAATTGGAGCATGCAAAATAGGAGCATAAAAAATTGGAGCATGCAAAATAGGAGCATAAAAAATTGGAGCATGCAAAATAGGAGCATAAAAAATTGGAGCATGCAAATTAGGAGCATAAAAAATTGGAGCATGCAAATTAGGAGCATAAAAAATTGGAGCATGCAAAATATTTTTGCGAAAATTGTTCTTATCTGACAGTAGTGATTAGTCATATTTTTTATTAAAAATAATAATATATATTTTCTTAACGAGGAGGACCTCAATATATTTTAGTTTTCAATTGAGTTACATTACAAAGAATTACTTTTTTTTAATTCTGAATAATTAGTTAACCTATAAACTTTTGGAGCTATAATTACATAGTCAAAGAAAACCTTAAATATATAATATAAGTGTTATAATTATGATCTTTTTTTTAAGAAATTTTTCATTTATTTCTATTAATTTATTAATTATTATTGTACAAAACTAAATCAATAAAATATCAATAATATTATATATATCAATATTATGGCACTTTGAATTTTGGGTATGTCATACCCCACCTCATCCTCGTTGCAACTTTTTTTTATGTTCGCCAGGTTAAGTCACTTATGAGTTATGGCCCGTTTCAGTAACCTATCTACCAATAACTACATATTTGTTAAAAACGTCGTCATTCAATCATTTGCCGGTTTTTTGCGATACAAATGTGACGTTTCTAGCAAATAGTTATTGGTAGATAGGTTATTGAAACGGGCCGCAAGTCAGTTAGCAATGCTTGTGTCAAAACCCATACATTTTTGTTTTGAAACATCGTCGTCGTAATTAGCGATAGCAACTTGGCTAAAGGCTCGGTTATCCCTCACTTAGCGTAATGTCGATCCTTTAACTATCCATTGATGGAATTGAATTTTGATTAAAGATAGATAGGAAAACGGATAGACCTAGTTAAACTAACTGCAAAACTGATCTACGAGTATCTATTTTATCTACTTTGGTATCATTCTTTGAATCGTGTCTCATGTTTTCCTATCAATTTAAAAGCTGGAAATAGAAAAGATAGAAAATAATACGCTCTTTGGAGGATTCAAAGGTTGTTTTATCTTTAATGGTTAATGATTACGTCACGAATTCTGGAGAGAAATAAAACAAATGTAGAAACGTCTGGATTTCTAAACTTGAGCGGGAGCTGTCTATTCTAAACGAGCGATTATGAACCTTAACACCACGTAATGAAGCAGCAAATACTTTGGTTATGAGGTTAACAAACACGAAGCATGGATCGCTGTCTTTTCCAAACTAGCGAATATGAGTTTTATCTCGATGTAATGGAGCTGCAAATGCATTAAAGTGGTTAACAAGACGACAGATGAACTGCTATCCATAATAAACGAGAAATTGTGAACATTAACTCAACGGTATAAAGTTGAAAATGCCATAATTTTAGAGACATTTACAAAGACGAAGCGTGAAAATTATACTGTCTCGCTCTAACACGTTGTTTAAATATACCCGTCCTGCTCTAACAAAATTAAAAAGTGTCTCCTTATCAAGTTTGGCGTAGGTTAATTTAATTTAATTTTAAATAGAAACATTTATTTCACTTGTGTTATCCAAGTTTTTAACTAACGAGGTTATGAAATTATATTTTTTTCTATTATGCTTATATTTTTTCTGAGAAATCATTAGAGTTGACCAAGAATGTTTTGAATTTAAACGCATTATGACGCTTACCATCAGACGTTTCTGCTCATTTCTTGTCGCGTAGCTAGCAACTCGCGAGTCAACCCCATTAACCTCTTGAAAAGCTTGACACATTGTAACTTTAAACAATAATTTAATCCAAAGTTCAAAATAACATTATCATAACACCCCGTAACTTTAACTTGTAAATTACCGAAACTCCAAGTTTATATTGTTTCGATAACTTATAACTGCGACGGTAAACGAGCAGACGGGTCGCCTGATTCACTCGCGACATTACGTATACGTCTTAATATATATAATATAAAAAAAAACTTCTACCGCTGTTTCACGCCCTTGCAAGTGAGCTGGTGCCTGGTAGTCATGCACAATACAGCCTATCGTCCAATCGGCCTGACGCTGCCGATAGGATCGGTTACAACTGAGCGGGTATGGGCTCGGATTGGCATGACTACTGTTATTATTTTGTCGTGTATATGGAGTGTGGACCATGGAGCAGACATAGAGAGGAGACGGCATAAGCAAGTGTGCACTGTTAAGCTAGCGTTTTTAAGCTTTGATCACGGGCGATTAAAAATATATTCTAGATACGTACTAACTCGACATTAATATATTATTTTAATCATAATGCGTTTTAAAGATTTCTTTGCAGCAGTGGCGTGGGGTTCCTATAACTCCATTCAAATCGGCTTCATTTACCACTCACCTTTTGGAGACCCTCATCCAAATCCCTACCTATTATACAAGCTAGGGCTTCCCTATGAAGGAGAACCAGCCTTCACCACTGTTTTATTACTTCCTAAAGAGTGTTCAGTCATAGAGCAATATTAAGTTTTTCATCATTTTACGCCCCTGTCGACCAAGATGTAGTCGTGCGTTTAGTGTCATCTAGTGTGAGAAAGCAAAACTACTGAGTAAGGTCGATAACGTACGAAGTACGTAGCTTTGCTACTGACCGGTAGATGAGTGTGCGGAGTCAGACACCCCCTCACCTCACAAATATGTCACGCATTGCTTCATACTGAAATCTACTTTCTCCTCCATTTTATATTTGCTCCGTGATATGCCGTGGGTGAATCTCTCATACATGTACAACTTTACAGAGAACAGCGATATCTCAACACGACCCTCCGGTACTAACAGTTTGAAAATTTTCGGATAGCCACAACAGATAACACTAGGCGGCTTCTACATCGCACGATCGACTTTGTATAAGAGGCTCGCGAACATTTTATATTACGGTGACCACATCCTACAATGATATGGGAATATGGTCATTCTGTATCATTGGTAGATAGATGTATATGACCTTCGTTAATAACATAATTGTCTGTTTGTATTTTGTATGGGTTGGCCGATGGACTCAGTTCAGCAGCATTTACAGTAAGTAAGATAAGACAATTTTCAGACGAAAACACAGCAAAGCTTGTATATGTATTTTAGTTACTTCCACAGTATAATGTCCTATGTCATTCTACTGTGGAGAAATGCTGCCGATATAAATACTATATTTGTGCTCCAGAAGCGAGCTGTTCGGACAATCTATAAGCTGGCCCCCAATACGACATTAAGAGAGAAGTTTAAAGGAACTGGAATCTTAACTGTAGCTTCTCAGTATGTTCTATCAAATGTATTATATGTTAAAAAACAAATCCTATTCAAAAAGAAAAGTGACAACCACAATAGAAATATCCGAAATAAGCATAAGTTTGATGTACCAGTGACTAGACTTAGTAAAGTAAAGAATTCGTTTAAAGGCGTAAATGTATACGCCTATACAATAAGATCCCAGAAAGCGTACAAAAATTTTTCAATCAATAAATTTAAAAAAGTAGTTAAAGAACGTTTGTGTGCTAAAGCCTATTATAAATTTAATGATTTTATGAATAAAAGCACACCTTGGGAATGAGGTATTAGGTTAGGTTTATGTATTCGATATCTAAACGTGACGTCTTCAAACTACAAACCACTTCCCTGCCGAGTTTCATCTGTGTGCGTCAAGCGAGTTAAAATGTTTCGTGAAACATAACCTGTTTGCCTTTAGAATGTTTTGTAAATTCAAATACATGCAAGAGATTTTGGCACATGATTTACTGTTGAACATAAGTTTGTAGTCAAGAAGATGTTTTGAAATCAGCTGTGAGGTGAATCCGCCGACAGTGTGAGGTCAGTGGCCGCAGCGGCGAAGATACGTTTCATTTCTAAATATTTTATTTTCATGTGCCCGAATGTTCTGTAACTGATTTTACAAAACGTTATTTAAAAATACATAGATATTGTCATAATAGTGTTATAATCCTTCTACTATTATAAATGTGAAAGTTTGTGAGGATGGATGGATGTTTTTCTTGCAAAACTCTTTCATGCAAAAACTACGAAACTACGAAAGCGATTTCGATTAGATTTGCTATGGTAGTATGATTTGGATTAAAACAGGATCCTTTTCATCCCTATAACGTACAGTGTTCCCGTGGGATCCTTTATTTACGTGGGCGGAGCCGCGGACACCAGCTAGTAACTAGAATAAGCTTACAGCGATAAAATAAAAAGCGATCAATCAAAAGAACATCATACGCGCCATACAAAATCACTTTCGTAAACTCTCGCAAAGTATTTTTAAACTTGTCCAAATACTTGCAAAGTGGAAAAGTGTCAATGCCACGCCAATGTCTTTTGAACCTTATTCGCTCGTCCTAGAGTCGAAAATTTAGGGAATATGTGATATCTGTTATAATGTTTGAGTTTCGAATTTGCGGGTAGATAGATTTTGTGACTGGCATTGAAAATATTGACAGTTAGACCGTCACATCCTAAACTCCCCGACACCGATTTCGGTGACGATGGCCGGTTCATTGAAACCAGGCCAGTTACGCAGGAGCCCCAGTGGGACGGATAACTGACACGACTGGCGCAGGACCGACTTTTTACATGCCCATCCGACGCATGAATCATCTCTCTTGTCAGACAATCAGGTGATCAGCCTGCATTGTCCTAACCAAACTTGGAAAACACATTTATTGTTGTTCCAATGCGGGAATCGAACCCACAACCTCCGAGTCGAGAGCCAAGCTCTTAATTACTAGACTACGGAGGCTGGCGGAGGCACACTCCTCCTTACCTACTAATAAAAATGATTACACAACGGATAACTTAAACAACTTTGTCTGTCAAGTGACTTTTCCAACGTATCAGACAAAGATAGCAACGTTGTTTTGGTTATCCCTTGTATAAATATTTTTATTAGTAAGGGGGAGTATGTATACGTCATAATTCTGACTGTTTGTTACGCAATCACGCCTAAGCCACTGAACGGTATTTGATGAAATCGGTACAGGGATCGATTAGACATGACCTTTCTCATAGTGGAAGGATACAGGGCTTCTTTTTAATGCGGAAAATAGCACGGTTCCCCGCGATATACGGACGTCTAACAGAAAGACAATAGCTACCAATGTAAATGTCACCAATGTACCGTGCAACAAATAAACCCAATGACCCGTCACTTTGGTCGCATGTAATATTTTTGCTTACGTTCGGATTAAACCGGATCTAAGCAGACTACAATTTAAGTAGGATGCTAAGTGTATACGGACCCTTAGCACGTTATTGCATTCCTCGGCGTGTGGTCGGGGCCTTAGAATGTAATATGGCGTCGCTCGGAGCGCATTTTACATTTTTTCTGGTTTGTTTAAAACTATTTAAGGGGATTTTATATGTTTAAACGCACTAGTGGGTATAAATTGTTTAAATAATTAAATATTATTATTTATTTTTTTTAAATATTTTTTATTCTCCTTTGTGGGTTGTTACTGAAGTTGCGGGCTTGTGGCCAAACAACTTCAGGTAAAATATGATGCTAATTAATAGACAAGAATTTTCGGACAATTCGACACGTATTTAGAATTACAGCTTTTTGTAATGTAATATAAGTGGGTGAATGTTAAGTGTGTGCAGACTAGTATGTAATGTTTTTGAAATGATGCCTGTGCTTGATATAATTATTGGTATGGTTTTAACTGTGTTAACTTGCCACTGTGATTTCAGCTCTATCGACAAGTCTGTGTATTTTGTGACTTTATTTGTGTGTGTGGTAGTGAGGTTATGTGAATTAGGTATGGCGATGTCTAAGAGGTAAACGATTCTATTTAGTTTGTCATGAAGTGTTATGTCAGGTCTGTTGTGATGAACGGTCTTATCTGTCTGTATTGTCCTGTCCCAGTATACTTTGTAGTCAGGTGAGTCTAGTATGATTTGTGGTGTGTATTTGTAGTATGGAGTTTTGTCTGTGATGAGGTTGTGCTTGAGTGCGAGTGTCTGATGTATGATTGCTGCTACTTGGTCATGTCTGTGTTTGTAAATATGTTTGTGTGATGGATGAACAAGCGCGGGTTATGTGTTGTATAGTTTCTGGTTCTTTGTGGCAGTGGTGACAATGGTCGCAGCCATCAGTCCTGTCTCTAATTATGTATTTCCTGTAATTTTTTGTGTCAATAACTTGGTCCTGTATAGCTTGCGTGAAACCTTCCGTTTCAGAAAAAAGCTCTCCTTCTTTTAGCCATGCGTTTGATGCTATCTTATGAACGGCGTTAAATCAAGTCGATGCCGACCATGTAACGATTTTTTTATCCATGTATCAATCTTTTCCTGGTTTGTATAAATGTGTATTTGTTTGTTTGTTGCGAGCTGTAGTGGTGTGTAAGTGTCTGCATGTGTGTAATACAGCGTTGTGGAGTGTTGATGTATGAGCGTGACTTTGAAAGAATTTTCTGAGTAGTGTTATTTGTTTGTTGTGTAAGTTTACTATGTCTATGAGCCCTCGCCCACCTTCAATTTTAGGTAAAATTAGTCTTTGAATGCAGGGGAAACCATCCAAGGGTGGTGTTTCCTGTGTTTAGTCATGGTTGTGTTAACAATTCTTTGTAGAGCCTTAAGTTCGGTTTGATTCCAGCGTATGATACCAAATGAGTAGGTGAGTATGGCTATGGCGTATGTATTTATGGCTTCAGTTGAATTTTTTGCGTTAAGATGTGTGTGCAGAATTTTGTGTAATCTTTCTCTAAATTTTAGTTGTAGTGATTTCTTTGTATCTTTATGATGTATTTGCTGTGACTGAGAGTAACCTAAATATTTATATCCATCCATTGGATCCACAGGCTCAATAATATCGTCATTATTTACTTTGTACGATGTGTGCTCTACTATTCCCTTTTTTACCGCTTGAATTTTGCATTTATCTATCCCAAACTCCATACGTATGTTGTTTGAAAAAAATTGTGTCAGATCAGCCAGTGTGTGTGTCCTTTTGTGTGTTTGCAAAGAGTTTGATGTCATCCATGTACATGAGATGTGAAAGTGATGTATGCTGTTGGTTATATTTAATGTTGAATCCTATGTTATTTTTATTAAGAATGTATGATAGTGGGTTAAGTGCTAAGCAGAACCATAACGGGCTTAAAAAATCTCCTTGGAATATTCCTCTACGTATTGGGATAAAATCGGTTTCAATAGTTTTGTCATAGTCGATAATTTTTAATCTGGTATTCCACTGTGGTATAATATTTTCAAGATATTTAGTGATGATGGGACTGATTTTATAATGCTGAAGTATGCAGATAAGCCAGGAATGCGGGACAGAATCATAGGCCTTCTTGTAATCTATGTACATTGTATAGATACTACGTTTTTGTTTCAGTGCTTGCTGTGATGCTACAGAGTCTATTATAAGTTGTTCCTTACACCCTTGACTGTTTTTGCGGCAACCTTTTTGTTCTTCTGCTAGTATGTTATTTTTGTGTATATTAGTGTATATTAATTCGCTTAGGTAAGCTGTAATGATTTTGTAGATAGTTTGTAGGCAAGTTATAGGTCGGTAGGTCTGGGTTTGTTGCATCTAATTTATCTTTTGGGAGCATATAAGTTGTGTGTTGTACAGTGGCATCGTTTCAGGTGATTGTATGAATGTATTAATGTGTTTGTGTAGTAGTATATGTGTGCACGAGAGCTTCTTGTACCAGAAGTTGTGTATGTTATCGGAGCCTGTGACCTTCCAATTGTGTGTCTTATTAATAACAGCTTTGATCTGGTCCGTAAACCTATCCTTATCTTCTTCAATCCAGCTGTTTGGTTCATGCTTAACTGGGTTAGACCAAATTTGTGACCAAAATGTATGCATGGATTCAGGTGTAGGTGTAACTTTGTCTGAACTATCTTCTGAATTGATTTGTTGCTGTGTAAGTTTTCTATAAAATAATTTTTCATTATTACTAAACTGTTTATTTTGTGTTTTTTTAATGTACATTCTTTGTATCTTTTTAAGCGGTTTGATAGTGCGTTAAGTTTTTGTTTAAGTGTATCTAAAAAGTGTATAATGTCAGTGTTTTCAGTTTCGTGCTGTGTATGTATTGTGTATTGTTCTTTTATTTTGTGGATGTATTTTTCAAGGCGAAGTGATCTGATACTATATTCAGATATACCCTACTATATTCAGTAAGTCTACCAATACTTTTTCTAAGGTTACTTATTTTGTTTTCAAGCCATTTTTGCCAGGACGGTATAGGACGTATGTTGTTGCTGCATACATTATGTTTTATTTTTACACCAGATGAAGTAATTGAAGTGTAAGCTGCAGTGTAAATATAAGTCTGAAGTATGTTGAAATCTGTGTCATTATTGAGTAAATTAGGTAGTATAGTTGTATTTAGGTGACTGATAATCAAAGCTAGTTTTTTGGAAGTTTTTAATTTAGGTAGTGATGGTCGTGTAGTTGGGTACATGTCTTTAAATGTATGAAACATTTCAGAAAATAAGTCTTCTATTTGTTTTTGCGAGACAGTAGGTAGTTTTTCAAAATTATTGTTAACTTGATGAGAGCTCAGGCTTTGGTCAGTAGGGTTTGTTTCCAGTGTTGTCATCGATTGTGTGTTGTATTATAGGTTGGTCGTCCTCCATCAGTTGTGTAGTGTTTTCTGTAATTTGAGTTGTGTGTGTTCTAGTTCCTGTCTTACTTCTTCTCGGATTCTATTGAGGTGGTCATTTGTTAGAAGGTGGTTATTGACTATAGACCTACGCATCGATACGATCTGCAATTCTTTCGATCGAAAGGTGGGCTGTAGAGGGGCATTTAGTGATTATTTATTTATGTAGCAAGGGTCTGTAAGTTGTATGGTCAGTTTCTAGTTTTGTAATTTGTAGTAACTTCTCATGATTATTTCATTAATTTCATTTGACCACCTCATTCTTTGAAATTGTGTGCATTCTGCTGTACTTACGCTGTTACCTGATTCGTTTTGTAATATGATTTCTACTTTCTTTTTAATATTTAAAAGTTTCTCATTGGTTAAGAGTTGTCTTTGAACTATTGCACGTCTTTGATCACTTACTATTTGTTTTGTAGCGGCCATATAGGGAAATTCTGATGAAAAGCGAGTATGTAATTGAGTGACGTATGATTTAGTATCCGTTCCTAATTTGGTTAGTATGTAATATTGGTGCATTATGTAAGCATTTATTTCTTTACTCTATTTTTTACTTTTGCACCCTTTACTGTGGGCGGATGCAGTATCTCTGGCTGGGATAGCCTCCTGCATAACATCCACAGAAAATTCGATCGATGGTGATAATGATGAATTTGATGAACTGGATTCGTTTGCAATGAGATATAAAGCTGGGGATGATGGTAGCGATGAAAAAAGTGATGATATTGGTGAGAGTCGAGATGATGAGTTGTCTCGATTATGAAGGGTAATATCATTGTGCGACACGGTGCCCTCCCCAGAATACGTAGGGCAGCCCGGACCCGAAAGCGGCGGGAAAGGGCGGGATTCTCCATTGCTCTTCGCTCCGGTATCCGCCTGGGGTATATTTCTTGTTCTTAGGCGCATCACATATGTTTCTTCTCCTTCTCTTCTTCTTCGTTGGGGCTTGGGGCCATTAGTTGGGAAGGGTGTAACCGAGATCTTAGTGGTTTTATTTATTTTAGCGTAGCCGAGATGTTCGTGGCCTTATTGAATTTGGTGTTACTGGGTCTAGGTGTTAGTGACCCTTATGCAGTTCATGCCTTCCCTAAGCTCCCCCACCACGTCAAGGTGGCCCCCCGGGGGTTATTATTATTATTATTATTATTATTATTATTATTATTATTATTATTATTATTATTATTATTATTATTATTATTATTATTATTATTATTATTATTATTATTATTATTATTATTATTTAACATATATTTGTCTCGGCTTAACCGGTAGAATGAAGCAGGTACGGGCGATTGCCAAGTATCCTGTTCATGTAGCGTGAAAGAAGTTTAATTAGTGTGAGTTGTAGGGAAGGATGAAGATGAATTAAGGAAGCGGTGGACTATAGAGCAGGTATCTATAACGATTGACTTTTGTAACTGTATATATGTGTTTTTGTGAAGGTTAAGGGATTTAAGTGCAACGGCAAGCGTTTTTGGAATAACGCCCGTTGAGGAGATGACTATCGGGATTATTTTTACTGTGTTTTGATGCCACATTTGTTTGATCTCATCTGCAAGCGGTATGTATTTTTGGATTTTTTCTGTGTGTTTCTGTTTCAGGTTGTTGGTGTTTGGAACGGCGATGTCTATAAGGTAAGTGGTTTTTTCCGATTTAATTGTGAGGGTTATGTCTGGTCTATTGCTTAGGATGGTACGGTCTGTGACGATATCGCGATCCCAGTAGAGTTTTACGGAGTCATTTTCTAGAACGTTAGATGGTTTGTATTTGTAGTACGGTGTATGTGTATCTATAAGGTTAAACTTGATTGCTATTAATTGATGTATATGTTTGGCTACGTTATCGTGACGGTGAGTATATTCTTTATTTGCTAGTGCACTGCATCCTCCAGTAATATGGTCTATTGTCTCAGTGGTTTGGTGGCATAATCTACACTTATCAGTTTCTATGGCTTCTTTGAGGATAAAATTTGAGTAATTGCTAGTTTTGATAATTTGGTCCTGTATAGCTATTAAGAACCCTTCTGTTTCACTATAAATGTTGCCCTTAGTTAACCAACTGAATGACGCGGCTTGATCGATATGGTCCTGACTTAACTGGTACGGAAATTTACCATGTAGAGCCTTACTTTTCCATTTTTCTATTTTGTTTTCATCATTAATTATTTTATTTTTAGGGTTAAATTTGTCATTATTTAACTGTAGGGGTGTTCCAGAATGAGGTAAATTTACAATGGCTTTATGAAGTGGGCTTGTGTTAGCTTTTGTCTTGAAATAATTTCGGAGGTTATCTATTTGGGTGTAATGTAGATTTTTTATGTCTATAAAACCACGCCCTCCCTGCTTCCTCTTTATTGTAAATCTTTCAACTGCTGAATGGATGTGGTGAATATTGTGTTTGTAACAAGCGGTTCGGGTTGCGGTGTTGAGGGTTTCCAAATCAGTGTCAGACCACCTGATAATTCCAAATGAATACGTTAATATAGGGATCGCATAGGTATTTACAGCTTTAATTTTGTTTTGGCCTGACAATTGCGTTTTTAAAATTTTATTTAGGCTCTGTTTGTATTTATTTTTTAATGTATTTTTTATTTCTTTATGATCTATAGCTGTATTTTGTATATAACCTAGGTACTTATATGTGTCTTTCGCTTGCATGCTGTCTATTGTTCCTTCTTGTAGTTCTAAGTTGAGTGGTTCTGTATGTGTATGTTTGCCCTTAAGAATGCAATTAATTTTACATTTATCAGTTCCGAATGTCATGTAAATATCAGCGCTAAATTTTTCCGTTAATTTTAATAGTTGTTCCAGTTGTTGCCTGTCAGGTGCGAAGAGTTTTATGTCGTCCATGTAAAGAAGGTGAGTGATTTTGATTTTATTGACTTTATCTATAATATATCCTAAGTTTGACCTATTAAGAGTTTTAGATAGAGGGTTTAAAGCTAAGCAAAACCATAAGGGGCTAAGTGAGTCGCCTTGTAAAATGCCACGCTTAATTTTGACTGGTGAGGTACTGACGGTGGTACTGACTGTTCTTAGATTGAGTTTAGTAGACCAGTTATGCATTATATATTGTAGAAAGTGAATTAAAGTATTATGAATCTTATATATTTTTAGTACATGTATCAACCAAGAATGCGGGACACTATCAAAGGCTTTTTGGTAATCTATGTATGCGTAATAAAGGTTCTTATGATCTTTTTTAGTTTGATTATGTATTTGGGCGTCGATGATAAGTTGTTCTTTACAGCCCATTGATCCTTTAGCGCAGCCTTTTTGTTCTTCAGGGATTATTTTATTATCAGTAATGTGAGTATTTAGTTTTTGTGTGATTATTGACGTAAGTAGTTTGTAAAGAGTTGGAAGGCAGGTGATTGGACGGTATTTAGTCGGATTTTTAGTATCGTTTTTATCTTTAGGCTTTAGATATGTTATTCCTTGCATCATAAATAGCGGCACTAATTTGGGATCCTTAAGGGCTGAATTGAATGCTTTGGCGATGTAGTGATGTGTTGAAGTAAAATATCCAATAATTTTGAATTTTATCTGGCCCTGGTGCCTTCCAGTTCAAATTATTATTATTATTATTATTATTATGTCCTCTTTTCTCCCTTGCGGGGTATACTGAAGTTGCGGGCTTGTGGCCAAACAACTTCAGGTAACGTGATTGCTAATTATTAATTGACAAAAACTTCCGGACGATGCGGCATGTGTTGAGGATAACTGCTTTTTGTAAAGTGATGAATGTGAGTGGATGTATGTTGAGTGTTTTGAGAGATGTATGGAGTGTTTTAGGAATGACGCCAGTTGTTGAAATTATTATGGGTATAGTTTTGACTGTGGTAACTTTCCATTGTGATTTTATCTCTATTGTCAAGTCAGTGTATTTTGCGAGTTTGGTTGTGTGCGTGGATGTGAGGTTGTGTGTATTAGGTATGGCAACGTCTATCAGGTAAACAGTTCTATTTATTTTGTCATGGAGCGTTATGTCAGGTCTGTTATGATGTACCGTCTTGTCTGTAAGTATTGTCCTGTTCCAGTAAAGTTTATAATCAGGTGAGTCTAGTATGATTTGTGGTGTGTATTTGTAGTATGGGGACTTCTCTGTGATGAGGTTGTGTTTGTGTGCAAGTATCTGATGTATGATTGATGCTACCTGGTCATGTCTGTGTTTGTAGTCTGTTTGTGTGATGGATGAGCAGGCGCCTGTGATGTGCTGTATAGTTTCCGGTTGCTTGTGGCAGTGACGACAATGGTCACTACCAAGGTTACGATCTCTTATTATATGTTTCCTATAATTTTTGGTGTCTATTACTTGGTCTTGAATTGCCAGCATAAACCCTTCCGTTTCAGGGAACAATTCTCAGTGTTTTAGCCATGCGTTTGACGCTATTTTGTCTACGGCGTTATTATTTAGATCCAGGCGGTGCCTGCCATGTAAGGTTTTATTTGTCCATGCTTCAATTTTTTGTTGATTTGTGTAGCTGTTTATTCTTTTTGTGTTATCGGCGAGATTTAGCGGTGTGTGGGTATCAGTTTGGCAAATGGCTTGATGTAGAGTTACTGTTTTTCCTCGATTATAAAAGAATTTTCGGAGTAGATCTATTTGTCTATTATGTAGATTAACTATATCTATGAGTCCTCTTCCGCCTTCGGCTTTAGGCAGGATTAATCGTTGGATACAAACTCTTGGGTGGTGTTTCCTGTGCTTCGTCATTGTGGTGTTTATTATCCTCTGTAGAGATTTAAGTTCGGTTTGGTTCCAGCGGATTACACCAAAGGAATATGTAAGTATGGGTATTGCGTATGTGTTAATAGCTTTAATTGTGTTTTTTGAATTTAACTGTGTAACTAGAATTTTGTGTAGTCTGGCTCTGAGTTTGTGTTTGAGTTGTGTTTTAATTTGTTTGTAGTGTAGCTGTTGTGACTGATAATATCCCAGATATTTGTATCCTTCTAACGGGTCTACAGACTCAATTATATCATCGTTATTAAGTTTATATTGTGTGTCTTCAATATTACCTTTCTTTATTGCTTGTATTTTGCATTTATCTATTCCTAACTCTAACCTAACCTAACTCCCTGTGTATTGTATTAGAAAATATTTGTGTAAGGTCAGCTAAAGTGTGAATGTTGTTTAATGTGTTCGCAAAGATTTTGATGTCGTCCATATACATGAGGTGTGAGAGTAATGTATGTTGTGTGTTGTGTTTAATTTTAAATCCCCGCTTACTTTCATTAAGGATATACGATAATGGATTTAGTGCTAGGCAGAACCAAAGAGGACTTAAAGAGTCCCCTTGAAATATACCCCTTTTTATGGGTATTAAGTCAGTTTCAATTGTTTTTGTAGAATCACAAATTTTTAGACTAGTTTGCCAGTTTGGCATTATTTTTTCGAGGCAGTTAATAATTATTGGACTGATTTTATAATGTTTTAATATATAGATAAGCCATGAGTGAGGTACAGAATCAAACGCCTTTTTGTAATCGATATACATGGTATATATGCTGCGTTTCTGTTTACGTGCCTGATTTGATATTACAGAGTCTATGATTAGTTGCTCTTTACATCCTTGACTGTATTTGCGGCATCCCTTCTGTTCTTCGGCTAGGATGTTGTGTTTTTCTATATGTGTGTATATTAAATTGCTAATGCATGCTGTGATTATCTTGTAAATGTTTTGAAGACAAGTTATGGGCCTATATTTTTCCGGGTTTGTAGTATCAGAATTATCCTTTGGTAGCATGTATGTTATGCCCTGTGTGATGAAATATGGCATTAGGTCTGGGGAACGGATAAATGAATTGATGTGTTTGAGTAGTAAACTATGTATGCATGTAAGCTTTTTGTACCAAAAGTTGTGTATGTTATCCGATCCACTTGCTTTCCAGTTGTGTGTTTTAGCTATAACAGATTTCAGTTGTTCTAACTGAATCTGATCGAATTCCATTTCCGGTATGTCTGCAAATCTAGCTCTATCTTCTTCAATCCATGGACTATTTTCATGCTGTTCTGGATGGGACCATATGTTTGACCAGTATGTATGCATAGATTCAGGAGTGGGTGAAAGGCTATTATTGGGGTGATTGTGTTGAGAAGTATCTTTTTGAGCAAGTTTTCTATAAAATAGTTTTTCGTTAAAATAAAATTCCTTGTTTTGTGTTTTTCTATTACTACAATCTTTATATATTTTTAATCTATTGGTTAGTATGTTTAATTTCTGATTTAAAGTGTCCAAAAAGTGTATTGCGTCAGAATTTTCAGACTCGTGTTGTGCAAGTATTTTGTACTGATGCTTTATTTTCTGTATCTGTTTTTCTAGGTATGGCGAACGAGTGCCCCGTATATACTCAGTGAGTCTTCCTATGTTCGCTCTAAGTGTTACGGGGGAAATTAAAATAAAAAGAGATTTCCCGTGACAATATATATATTAAAAAAAGAAATAGGGGTCGTGGGCAGAAGGCCGTACGGTCTGGTCTAGCCTCTTGGTGTCTGAAGGGTATCGTAGGGGGTCTAAACCACGTGGGAACTTAGCTGAGGAATCCAGGTCCTGAGTCCAGGAGTCTGGCACGTGGCAAGAGAAACGGGACGGGGGCTCCAACCTCTAGATGAACGTCTAGAAACTCTCGTCTCCAACATCTAGAAACGCTAGATGAAGTTGAACAACCAAAATTCGGCAGGGAAAAAGGGCGTTGTCCTGTCGCGACAACCCTTTTATACCTCTACTGACATTTGTTTTTTTTTTAACCGACAATTAGCGGTAATGCGTAATACAAATGCCACAATAAAGAAATATTAGAGATGAAGCTCTAGTTAGAAGCATTTGCCAATAGATGGCGTTGTATAGCATAAATTAGCTATTATTAATATCAACAACTGCTAATAGATGACGCTATACGCATCGTTATTAGTTATAACGATACGTTAAAAAATGTAGCTATGCTACATAAGGTCACCTATTCTTCCCTCGAGCCGTTTCTGCCACCAGGGTATCACCTGCGTTTTGTTTACATTGGTTGTATTATTATTAATATTTATTCTTACTCCGCTAAATTTGGTTGAGGTGTGTGCTGCAGTGTAAATGTAAGTATGAAGAGTGTGAAAGTCGGTATCCTCACGAATCATGTTTGGAATTATGTTAGTGTTAAGGCAATTAACTATCTGAAACAATTTTTTAGATGGCTTTAATTTGGGTAAAGATGGACGTGCTGTTGGATGTATCTCTTTAAATATGTTAAAAGACTCTAGAAACATTTCTTTTAACTCTGTTTCTAATTCTATTGACAAAACAGGTACGCGATTTTGGATTGGGACTAAGTTGACTATGTCGTTTTGTTGGTTTGGTATGGAAGAATGATCCCCTAGCAGGACTTGTGTTACGTCTAAGCCAGGTTGAGTAACGTTTTCATCCGGTTGGTGTTGTATGTTTTCAACCGATATTTCATCAAGCTCAGTCTGTACTTCTTCGCGTATCTTTTTAAGTTGTTCGCTTGATAGAAGACAATTACTAACAATAGATCTCCGTTGGTCTGCTATCCTTTGTATTGAAAGGTGTGCTATTGACGGGCATGTGGCGATGATTTCTTGGTGTAATATCGGTCTATAGGTGGCTAGGTCAGTCTCTAGTTTGGTTATTCTGTAATAAGCTCTCATTATCGTCTCATTAATTTCAGTTGTCCATCTCATTCTTTGAAGTGTGCAGTTTGTATCAGAATTACCTAGTTGCGTCATGTCTTGTTCGTCAGTCAATTGTTCGTTTTGATTTTGTAATAAAGTTTTTACGTCGTTTTTTATACTTAAAATCTCCTGGTGGCTTAAAAGGCGCCTTTGAACGATTGCTCGTCGCTGATCACCTACTCTTTGTTTCGACGCTTCCATTTCTGGGTATTGTGTTGAAAATAATGAATGTAGCTGTGTTAATTATGATTTAGTGTCAGTTTCTAATTTGGTGATGAAATATTTGTGCATTATGAAAATGTTCATTTCTTTGGAGCATTTTTTACGTTTGCACTTAGAACTATGAATGGGTGCAGTAACTCTGGCTAGAATAGCCTCCCGCACAACATCCACAGTAGATTCTAATGACGGTGATATTGATGAATTTGATGAAATGGATTGATTGGCAGTAAGATATGAAGCTGGAGAAGATGGTGGTGATGAAAAAAGTGATGATATTGGGGAGAGACAAAATGACGAGGTTTCTCTAGGATGTGTAACATTATCATTGTGCGATACGGTGCCCACCCCAGAATACGTAGGGCAGCCCGGACCCGAGGGTCCGGGGCGGGATTCTCCATTGCTATCCGCTCCGGTACCCGCCTGGGGTATAATTCTGCTTCTTAGACGCATCACATATGGTTATTACCTTAATGGAAGAGTTAACTAAACGGGAAAGACAGAAAAAGACGAAACAAGGGTGGTGAAGGTAGATAAAAAAAAATTAAACAGAATCAACGCACAAACAAGAATTTACCAATAAAAAGACGTTGAAAAGATAGTAAAAGAAAGAAAGAACCGATGATCAGCCACGTGAGTACCTCACCCCGAAGAGAGTGGGGTGGCGCACCCAAGTGTTGCCCGGGGACACCAACTAGGAGGTACCGGCTTCATCCCCTTATTATTATTATTATTATTATTATTATTATTATTATTATTATTATTATTATTATTATTATTATTATTTAACATATATTTGTCTCGGCTTAACCGGTAGAATGAAGCAGGTACGGGCGATTGCCAAGTATCCTGTTCATGTAGCGTGAAAGAAGTTTAATTGGTGATTTAATTTAAGTTTTAATTTAATTTAAGTTTAATTTCTTATTATTATTATTATTATTATTATTATTATTATTATTATTATTATTATTATTATTATTATTATTATTATTATTATACATATATTTGTCTCGGCTTAACCGGTAGAATGATGCAGGTACGGGCGATTGCCAAGTATCCTGTTCAGTATAATTGTATCATATGTAGCGTGAAAGGAGTTTAATTGGTGTGAGTTGTAGGAAAGGATGAAGATGAATTAAGGAAGCGGCGGACTATAGAGCAGGTATCTATAACGATTGACTTTTGTAACTGTATATATGTGTTTTTGTGAAGGTTAAGGGATTTAAGTGCAACGGCAAGCGTTTTTGGAATAACGCCCGTTGAGGAGACGACAATCGGGATTATTTTTACTGTGTTTTGATGCCACATTTGTTTGATCTCATCTGCAAGCGGTATGTATTTTTGGATTTTTTCTGTGTGTTTCTGTTTCAGGTTGTTGGTGTTTGGAACGGCGATGTCTATAAGGTAAGTGGTTTTTTCAGATTTAATTGTGAGGGTTATGTCTGGTCTATTGCTTAGGATGGTACGGTCTGTGACGATATCGCGATCCCAGTAGAGTTTTACGGAGTCATTTTCTAGAACGTTAGATGGTTTGTATTTGTAGTACGGTGTATGTGTATCTATAAGGTTAAACTTGATTGCTATTAATTGATGTATATGTTTGGATACGTTATCGTGACGGTGAGTATATTCTTTATTTGCTAGTGCACTGCATCCTCCAGTAATATGGTCTATTGTCTCTGTGGTTTGGTGGCATAATCTACACTTATCAGTTTCTATGGCTTCTTTGAGGATAAATTTTGAGTAATTGCGAGTTTTAATAATTTGGTCCTGTATAGCTATTAAGAACCCTTCTGTTTCACTATAAATGTTGCCCTTAGTTAACCAACTGAATGACGCGGCTTGATCAATATGGTCCTGACTTAACTGGTACGGAAATTTACCATGTAGAGCCTTACTTTTCCATTTTTCTATTTTGTTTTCATCATTAATTATTTTATTTTTAGAGTTAAATTTGTCATTATTTAACTGTAGCGGTGTTCTATTATTATTATTATTATTATTATTATTATTATTATTATTATTATTATTATTATTATTATTATTATTATTATTATTATTATTATTATTATTATTATTATTATTATTATTATTATTATTATTATTATTATTATTATTATTATTATTATTATTATTATTATCATTATTATTATCATTATCATTATCATTATCATTATCATTATCATTATCATTATCATTATCATTATCATTATCATTATCATTATCATTATCATTATCATTATCATTATCATTATCATTATCATTATCATTATCATTATCATTATCATTATCATTATCATTATCATTATCATTATCATTATCATTATCATTATCATTATCATTATCATTATCATTATCATTATCATTATCATTATCATTATCATTATCATTATCATTATCATTATCATTATCATTATCATTATCATTATCATTATCATTATCATTATCATTATTATTATTATTATTATTATTATTATTATTATTATTATTATTATTATTATTATTATTATTATTATTATCTTTTAGCCTAGAACAGAAAATATAACATACGCACAGAGAAACGGCTTTCGTATAACGATCCAAATTCAAAAATTGTGACGCCCCATTCAACGCCCCACAATTTCTCCACACAATCGTGGGCACACCGTATGCTTGTAGTGGTGCAATCAAATCGAAAGCTTACTATGTAGCTGTTCCTCTTTCTTTAATCTGTGCTGTTGGCGTATATCTATGTAGACTTCATTTCAATGAAGTATTCGTTTCATTCACACTTCATTTACGTATTTCATGTTGTTTCGTTATTGTAAAATAAACTTAACAAAATGTGATCCGCTACTTCATGCGCGCAAAGGGATGTCCCGTTATAACCTTACATTTTGCCTCGATAAATAGTAACCAATATCCTTCCCTATGGTCTACTCTATATCGGTACCAAATTTTATGAAAATCCGTCCAGTAGTTCCGGAGTCTATTCAATGTAAAGAAACAAACAAATATTTTCATTTTAAAACATTATAAACACACGACGCAATACGTTATGTAAATTTTAACAAGCTCCGAGTAAAATACTGTTTTGGAAAAGGTTATAGAAAATTGGCAATACATTAATTGAGAATACATAATATGGATACATAAATATGATTCGGCTTCTTTTTCATATAGGTACCGAAGTAAGCACTATCTAAGTCATATTGTCATTGTAGCCCAAGTGGATATTTGTGTAAAATACCTTCTTTATTTCATTTAACCGACTAACAAAAAGGAGGAGGTAATATTTGACGACCTCTGAGGCTCAGTAATGAGCACGTTGGCGCAAAAAGTAGCCTACGTATTAATCCAGAGCTAAATCTACTACCATGCCAAACTTCATCGAAATGCGTTCAGTAGTTTATGCATGAAAAAAACAAAACAGTAACAAACATCCATCCATCCGTCCATACATCCTCACAAACTTTAACATTTATAATAGTAGTAGGAAGTAGGGTATTAAATAATAAACTGATGTAATGTAATATTCAGTAACATACATCCAACGTCTTAGGCTTGAGTAATTAAGTTCTCCTCCCTGATGCCCTAGGGCCTCACGGCCCATGGCACGGCACACGCGCCGCCCAATGCCGAATATAATAGTATGCACATATCAAAAATATTAGGTCTTTATTATTATTATATTTATTGCCGTTTTGTATGAAAAAATTTAAACGAATTTTTTCATGTATATTTTATTTGTATTAATCGAAGTAATCACACATGCAATCAATGCATCTTTGCCAACGCAGTGGCAGTTTATTGATGCCCTTCTTAAAGAAATCAGCTGGACGGGAGGCAACAAATTCTTCAAAGGCATTTTGTACTGCCTCTCGGCTATTGAATTTTTTTCCCGCCAAGAAGTTATCCAAATTCTGGAAAAAGTAGTAGTCTGTAGGCGCAAGGTCTGGTGAGTAGGGCGGATGACGGAGAGCTTCCAACCCCAGTACTTGCAACGTGGAGACCGTCTGCTGTGCAGTATGAGGTCGCGCGTTGTCGTGCAGGAGCAGCGGAGACGAGCAATTGGCCAATGCTGGTTAGAGATGTGCCAGCTTTTCCATCATTGTGTTCAGTTCTTCACAGTACACATCTGCAGTAATGCTCACCCGGTTTGGTAAGAAGCTGTGATGAGTCACACCGGTACTAGACCACCAAACAGTGACCATCACTTTTCTAGGGGTAATTTTTAATTTTTCGTTTACGGCATTGTTAACAGAATCCATTTTTCATCGCAGGTAACAATGCGGTTCAAAATTCCTTCTTTTATGTGTCTGTTGAGCAGTGCAAGGCACGTCTCGACGCGTACTTCGCGCTGGCGATCATTGAGTTCGTGGGGCACCCATTTGTCAAGCTTTTTTACCTTTCCAATTTGACGCAAATGGACCAATATTGTTTTGACGCTAACGTCGAAAGCTGCTGCTAATTCAGCCGTAGATCATTGTCGACCAAAGTCTTCGGACGACCGCGAGGTTCATTTTTCATGTCGAAATTTCCAGAACGGAAGCGAGCAAACCAATAACAGGTGGTGCGTTGGTTTGTAGTGTTAGCTCCGTAAACGTCGTTGATGTTGCGTGCCGCTTGTGCCGCGTTGCTGCCACGACGGTACTCATATTCCATAATTACTCGATTTTTTAACGTATCCATGATGACGAAAAAGATTGAAATGCGATGAAAATGTAACACTAATCAATAAAAAAATGACTACTTTTGGAAAAAGAATTCCATGTTTTTGAAATAAAATTAATTTGAAATTAGAATTCTTAGCCAAACAAAAATTATTTTGGTTTGAAATGGCCAGTACTGCCGAACGGCAATTTCATAGGTAAAGACCTATTAGTAGTTCGTACTAATATTATGAATGCGAAACTTTGTATGTACGGATGTTTGTTACTCTTTCGCGCAATAACTACTGAAAGTATTTAGACGAAATTCGGTGTGGTGGCCGAATCCCAACTCTCGTAATTAACTAACGCTTTTATTTTACTAATTTTTATTGAATAATGATGAAAATAAGAATAAGAATATTGTTTTCCTCCTTTTTGTATTTTTTTCTTTTAATTGTGTATTTTGTCTTTTTTTTAATTCAAATATGTAATCTTTAAATGAATTAATAATTATTATAAATTTTATTATTGACATTTGCATACTAATTAAATGACTTGAGTGACACGATCCTGAAATGTATATTATTATCTAAGACCAAATGTTAATTTGTTTGTTGACGACCTCTGTGGCTCAGTGGTTCAGCGCGTTGGTGCTCAAGCCGGGGGTCGCGGGTTCAAAAAAAAGTTTTTCTGTGTTCCCGGGTCATGGATGTGTATTAAATATGTGTATAATATATTATAAATCTTAAATATATGCATAGTATAATAAAAGTAATAAATATACTTCCCGTTTTCTGGTACCTGTAACACAAGTTCTTCGGATACTTAGCACGGGGCCAGATTGACGTGGTGTGAAGCGTCCATAGATATTATACTATTATTATTAATTGTACATTCACTCTGGGAAATAAACGATTATTTATTTTATGAATTATAAATTAATCGTCTTTATATCAAAAACTTATTTTTGGACTTTGGAATAATCGTAATGCGTTTGACGTTGGTTTAACGTTTGAGAATACTATTTTGTAGTTTTATCATGTCGGGAGTGGATCGTAATTGTATTATTGCAGGATTTAATTAGCAGAATCGACCTTCTGGACGTATATATTACTAGCTTTTGCGCGCGACTTCGTCCGCGTGGATCTCCATTGCACCCCCGTGGGGTACATGTACTTATTTTGAAAAATTCTATATAATGAATTACTACGACATAATAATCGTGTCAAAATTCAATACCATCAATTCAGCTATTGATATTTCAGTTTACAAACTTTGGAACCTTTATGGGACGCTTCAAAAAACTATAAGATACATACACAATAATTTTTATTTATTAACTCGGATATTAAATTGAATAAATATATAAATAGGGGCAGATTTTAAATGTTTTTCGTGGAAAATTTCAACCCTTATTTTACACCCTCAGAGGGTAAATTCTAATAAATCATGCAACAGGTATCTATTGAAATGTATTCAAGAGCATGAATGTCAAAATACATCGAAATCGGTGCATATTTAAAGATTTTTCATAAGTTTGTTTCAACCCCTATTTCACCCCTTTAAGAGTGGAATTTTTAAAAATCGCTTCTTACTATATCATTAGCGGTTACGGCTGTGGGAGCGTCTATACGTCAGTGAGTCAGTCAGTGGGGACATATTATTTTATATATTATTATAGATAACCGAGTAACAAGCAGAAAATTTATGGACACAATAAAAAGCAATAAAAACCTGTAACAATGTTTATTTAAACACAAAATAAAAGTAATTCCAAAGTTTTGAAGCGTCTAAAAATAAAGTGCTTATTGTAAATTTCGGTCACGACTCGCGCTTCTCAAAAGTTGTGGCAACATTTGGAGAGCGCTGGGACTCCGTGCCGAGGGTTGGCGAGAAAACTTCGAGAACCACTGAGTCTGTTTTCAATGATATTTCATTACAACTTTCAAAAGTGGGCTTTTTATAATGTCGCGTCTTTGAAATTGGGTCGAGCCGGAATTTTTGTATAATCTATGGAATTTAAAAACTGAATTTCACGGAAAATATCGTAAAATTCGACGGGGCGAGAGAAGCATACTCTATTTTTCTTTCCGGCCCAAGTGGAACATCACGTAGTAATATAATAATATCTGTGGACGCTTCCACACCACGTCGATCTAGTCCTGTGCTAAGTGTCCCAAGAGCTTATATCACAGGCACCAGACAACGGAAATATATTTTATACTGTTATACTATACATATATTTAATACACATCCAAGAGGCAGGAGCACAGAAAACCTTTCTGTCGCTTCGGCGGGATTCGAACCCGCGACCTCCGGCTTAAGCGACGAAGCGCTAACCACTGAGCCACAGAGATCGTCAAATTCGGTTCGCATCGTAGGACCTGGACTTTTGACAGTCGAAAGACATTTGTAGTTTTCGCCCTGCATTCTAAAAGAGTCTCGACCACAAACCAAAATACTATATACTATTAGTACAATTTGCGTTATAAATCGACTTCAAAAAAAAGACGCGGTCAGACATTCGGCTGTATATTTTCTCTCCTTATATATTTTAATATGACACATTTCCTTTATCGATCTGTCATTTTGTCTATTCTTCTATAGACAACCATCTCTACGGCGGTAGACGCTTGCTGGTGTTTGGAAAGTGTTGGACGCTAGTGATGATGATGGAATCCGGAAACTTATGCAGCCGGGTAGAATCCGCTGAGTACCTTTTTGCGCGAAAGAGTCACAAACATCCATCCATCCATCCATCCTCTCAAACATTTATTAATTGTAGGTAGAAGGAAATTGTCTAAAATGCCTAATTTTACACAACCTTGTAATAAGTAGCTAAATAATCCTGTTGAAAGCACCCGAGGCAGCAGTGCTGGAGTTTAGAGAGGTTCAACTCGAAGAGTTAAAGTTTTTTAAGCTTCACGTCGAAGTCAGACAGTTCAATGACGGAATTTGGCTTGTGTTATGACACAAAGGCTGGGATATGATCCGGAATCAGGCGGGCCCTGAAAACTTCAGAGCAATGAAAATAGAACTCTGCGCGAATACAATAGACTTGAAAATCAAAGTGGTGAGTCATATATGACATTTACATTTGACTCGACACTTATGTATACCTCACTCACTCGGCAAAACACCACGCAATCATTCATTCACGCCGGTTTTTGTGAGGACGATGATGCGGTTGAGCGGTCCCTTTCGTGCCGAAGCATGGATCTCCCACGTTAAAAAAAGTCGCAAACTGCAGTAGAAATAGATTATATATCATGATAATGATGATGACGCGACAGAGACATAATCAGAAGTTAATTACACAACGACACTCTGATACCAGACTCCAGTGAGTGGAGTGACCATGCGTCTGGGGGTTGGTGGGACAAGTCCTAATTAGTATGCGAACGAGCGGGTAAGCAGAACTAGCTCAAATTTTTTTTGCCTAGTTTCAGGACACTCGTAACATACAAATATGCAAAGGTATTTTTTTTTATTTTTCATAATTCTTTTAGATTTCCGTACCCAAAGGGTAAAATTACTAAGACTCCGCTGTCCGTCCGTCTGTCTGTCCGTCTGTCAACAGGCCGTATCTCATGAACTGTGTTAACAGTTGAAAATTTCACAAATTTTGTATTTTTGGTGCCGCTATAACAACTAAATAATAAAAATTAAATATTTAAGTTGGGCTCCCGTAAAACAAATGTGTTTTGTACGGAACCATTCGAGCGCGAGTCCTACTTGCACTTGGCCGGTTTTTGTTTTACATTACAGGCTTTCCCCAAAGCGATACATACGATATACTAATACTTACTATCTAAGACAGTATGAAAAGCCCAAACGCAGTTATATAATTATATTAAAGTTATATCAAATATCAATCATCTGCTATACATTCAATTTCCTCGACTGTACAATATACTTTTTCTTAGCTTATTTTCCACTTTACGTAGGGTCGGCTCTCCATGTACTTTTGCGCCAAGAAACTCTATTTTGGGTTGTCGCTTTTGGCAATTTATTTACAGCTAATGCATTGGTCATACTGGTCCACCATACTGCTGGAGGTTTCTCCCTCTTTTAGTTTCTGAAAGACCCAACGCTTTTCTGACAACATACTTTTCTCTGCGCATAACGTGACCAATGACCATACCTTCTCAAGCGTCTTTCTGCCAGTTTTTCAGACACGGGTTATCTGTGGGGTCCGTTGTCTGATTGCCATAGCACAAGTCTCAACTTAGCATGGGATTGAATTGATGTGATGTATATTACATGTTTATTCATTATTGTATAATATTATTATGTGTATTTAATAAAGAATTGTGAATTTGAATTTTGAATCTTGGAGCTACCTCGGATGTATTCATTTCGTATTTTGTCAAGTTTTGTCACTCCACCAGACCCTCGTAGCATCTTCATTTCAGTAGTGTGGAGTTTCTGTGCGTGTGTTTCGTTTACCGTCCAATATTCCGCACCATACAACATTGCATGCCTTACTGCCATTTTATATAACTTTCCTTTTGTGCGTATCCGGCATATTTGGGTGCAGTACAATAAACTTGTGGTCAAATAATAGAGGATACGTCAACTTACCTTTTTACCACTAACCTTACCAAGAGCATATCAGGCCATGTCAATGGAGGGCTCCGTAACTATCAACGCGCATTACGTTTTAAGGGTTCCGTCGTACTCAAGGATGCCTTAGGAGTTTCGCTCTGTTCGTCCATCTCTCTGTGTGTCAGCTCTTCTGACTTCTGTAATTATGAATATAAATTGATGAAATTTGGCACAGTTATGTAATTTGGCATCATAGAACAGTATTAATTTTATATTTTATGGGTGGCTCTCCATACGTGTGAAGTGAGGATGAAAAATATTTTTTCATACCACCCCAGGACGGAACGAAACAAAAAAGTTCTTGAAGCTACTACAGAAATCTTAAAAATATGACCACGTATTTAACAATAAAACACGGCGATTTTGATGGAAAAACACATACATATGCAAATAAATATTGTAACAATTTTCTTGGGCTTACTATTTTTGAAGGTTTGCCCAAACAAAGAAAATTGGATTGTCATCCACAATAACTCAAACATATTGTTTCACAAAATACTGTCATTGAATAACAATTACATTGTCATTGAATAACAACAGGCCCTTGTTTTAACATTATTGAAAACATATAAATGTCGTAAATACTAAACAGTCATTTAAGGCAGATAAAAATGTATAATCCATACTAATATTATGAAAAGGAAATATTTGTTTGTTTTCATTGAACCGGCTCCAAGACTACTGGAGCGATTTTGATAAAATTTGCCAAAGTTGTTTTATTGCGACAAAATGTACAGTTCCTGCGAGATTTCCTTTTGCACACACGAAGTCACGAGCAACATCTAGTTGTTAGAAATTAACATAACAATTACCATGTCTTTTAAAATAAACACGTAAATTGTTCATTGAAATAAAAAAATAACCGGCCAAGTGAGAGTCGGATTCGCGCACGGTTCCGTACGAAGCGGAAAAATCACGTTTGTTGTATGGGACCATTTACCCCTTTAACATTTATTTTATTATATTTTTAGTATTTGCTGTCATAGCGGCAATAGAAATACTTAATCTGTGAAATTTTCAATTGTCTCGCTATCACGGTTAAGGAGATAAAGCCTGGTGACAGACAGACCACTGATAGGGGACCACGGAAGGTCAGGCGTCTCGGCACCGCCGTGGTCGATGCCTGAGTGGATTCCCTTTGAACATGTGTTGTGGGGATTTGATTCTGATTTTCAATTTGTTTATTTTGTTTTTAGCTGTGTTTATTGTCCCTTGTGTGCGTTCAATAAAGATATATTATTATTATTATTAGACGGACAGACAGACAGACGGCGAAGTATCAGTAATAGGACCCGTTTTTACGCTTTATGTATGGAACTCGAAAAAATCGTCACAGGACGCCATCATGTATCGTAACGACACCTTACTTCACCAAAATCTCCACACATCATATGTCACCTGTCACATTACTGACATCGGAAACCAAAGCTACAATTACCAGCTACAATACGACTGAATCGCTTTTGCCATCGATCTATTAAGCGTATCCATTGAAATCGTGTCATAATCACGATATTGGACTCAATCGTATAATGCCGTAACAGACAACGATTGAAATCGTGTCAAAATGTCATGACAGAAGTGATTCGTGTAATAATAACAGCATTAGACTCTATCGTATAATAAAGCGTCGTGACGCATCGTCATCGTCGGTGCGTCATGACGTCATGACGCGCCGGGCATCCAACACGGAATAACACAATTTCCGATCGATGTGATGAGGATGGCATAACTTTCATAAGCCTTGCGTGAATGCGATGCTTCCGCACGAATGTTGTTGTCTATTGTCTACGGCCTCTGTGGCTCAGTGGTTAGCTCGTTGGCGCTCAACCCGGAGGTCGCGGGTTCGAATCCCGCTAAAGGAACAAAAATTTGTCTGTGTGTGTCATGGATGTGTACTCGTATAATACAATACAAACCATAAATATATTATGTATATATTATGAAAGTATTAAATATACTTCCCGTTGTCAGGTACCCACCTGCAACACAAGATCTTCGGATACTTAGCACGGGACCAGACTGACGTAGTTTGAAGTGTCCAAAGATATTTTACTATATTGTATTATAGTCTGTCTGTTGACTGCGTGGCGATGTAACCCGTCACCATGTTTATAAACTTACAAAAGAACGCACATCATTCTAAATTAAATTAAATAAACTTTTATTTTGTAAATTGATTTATGAGACTAACAAGCTTCAATAACGATACTTTTATGATCGTAATCATCTCATAGGAAAATGTTAGAAACATAAGAGCCTTTTTCATGTATCTTTATTCGTATAGTTTATTTTATTATGTTAGAGAATTGCTAGCTTGTACATTTTCAGAGTTCCGTACCCAATCTTTTTTCTGAGACTTCGCTGTCTGTCTGTATGTCTGTCACCAGGCTGTAATCTCATCAATCGTTATAGTTAGACGGAAATTTTCACAGATCATGTATTTCGGTTGCCGCTATAAGAACAAACACTAGAAACACAATGATATCATATCTTGATCATATACCTTGTATAATATATTATACAATCGGTATTTCGAAAACGGCTGCAAGTATTACCATGAAATTTAGTATGTAGGTAGACAATTTGTGTGCAGGTGGGGAGGGGGGGGGGGGGGGGGATAAAATTCGATCTAGCTAGGTCTTATCCCTGGGAAATTGCACATTCCTAAGCTTTGTATGTTTTTTCTTTCGTCGTGCAACAATATACCAATAATTTCGACTCGTATTATGTCAGTCCAATTGGCAGATTGGTATGCTTCTGTATAGTTTTTGCTTTGTTCTAAAATTCAGAATGTGTGCTTGAATCCCGGTCTCATAAATGTTTTTGTGATGCTTTTTATTTCTTTAAATTTATCAGAACTTCTAGCAAAGATCGGTTACCCAGATACTAAATATCTAAGGGTGAGGGGCCCTTACAACAAACGAGATTTTCCTTAGCGCGTGATTTGAGCTTCGTGCGCGAGTCCTACTCGCACTTGGACGGTTTGTAAGTTATAAGCGCACTAAAGGCCTGTAGCTTTCGGATAAGAAACCGCGAAGTATATAAGCAATAATGTATATAATAGTTGTTATACGGCATATGCATATGCATACGGGTTTTACAATATGGTCCGGAATCCAGAAGGCCGGAGAAAATTGAGAGCACTGAAAATAGAACTTTGCGCTAATACAATAGAGTTAAAAATTGAAGTGTCGATTATCAGCTTTATGGTATTAGTCCAGAGTTCTAATTTTACTGCTCTGAGTTGTCACCGGCGGAGTTCCGGATTCCGGAGCATATAGTCCCAGCCTTAGATTGTAAAACGAGCAAACGGATTGCCTGACGATAAGCGAAAAATGTCACATGGATACTCGCAACACCAGCGGAGTTACAAGGGCGTGGGGCTTAGTCCCCACCCACTGGAAAGTATTCGGCCGAAACACAACATAAGCTTTATTTCACCCCGGTTTTCTATAAAGCCGTGGTGTTTCACCAGTCCAGCTAACCCGTTCATGCCGAAGTATCCCACAGTATTATCAGTTGTACAGGAATCGAACCAGCTGGATTCCTAAGCTCGTTATCACCACTGAGCCACTGGTGATAAGAGATAATAAATCAAATGTACCAGGACACCATAGCTATGAGAATGTAAAATAAGCACTTTCATATAATAGATGGGAGAATGGAACAAAATAAATAATAAATACAAGCAAATTTAAACCCTATTTCATTGTGATACAGATTAAATTCCTAAATCGTGTATATCAGAATTTCACACGACAGATGGATTTAAACAAATTTCAGCCCTATAATAATACAGTATTACAGCTCAAATTCGCATATCATACACGGTATAGAAATTTAAATCTTATTTTGATAGCTTTAAAGTACGTTTTCCTGAAGCTATTATTTTCGTAGCGGTCGTAGCAGTTTGCGTAGCAGTAATTGTAAGTTGTGTGGATAAGAATAAATAGTACTTATTATAAGGGCGAGGACACACTACAATATTGGGGTGGATATAAAGGCTCGCATACACTATGTAGAACAGAGCTTTTATGTACTATCGAACAAGTTGTCGCTCGACCAGGCCAGGCCTATCAGGAACGTTTGACAGCGGTGAAAACGAAACGTTATGGAATGAAACTTGTATGGGTGCTGTCCTTTTTTGGATAGATTTCCATACAATTCTCATTAGATAACGTTAGGTTTACGCCGCTGTCAAATGTTCCTGCTAGGCCCACAGGCATAAGATGAAAGTCGCTTAACAGCGCCGTTGAATGGTGCGCACGCACACATACTCACGTATAAATATGTAGTTCAACCACGTCTGCAGGCGTTGCGGTCGCTTCCATTGTGTTTAAATATGTTGAGGCGTTCTAGTTGCAAGGAAAATGTTTAGAAACCGGTCGAGCAGGAACTTTGTCGACGTTGTACGTATGTTGTTCACTGGTGGGCATATAATTTTAACTACTTTTTCTTTTGGAATAATTCACGGTTCCCTTCGGGCATAACATGAGTTATGTTCAATTTGTATCTTAACCGTTCGAGAGTATTAAACCTGCACCATTTCGCGTCACATTGAACTCGTAATCCGAAATGAAACTTGACATTCTTACGAGATTGATAAAATCTACAAAATTGTATGAAGTGTAGTATTAATATTTATCTATTATTCTGGAAAATAGGAATGTTTGTCCGTGTGCACACGGTTATCCAATCAATCAATCAATACATATAATAAAATCGTAACTGGTCGCTGCCTGTATATGGAATATTATATATCTATCTATATATATAAAAGGCAAAGCTGATTGACTGATGTATCAACGCACAGACCAAACCCTTAAAGCTAGAAATTTGAAATTTTTCACACGTATTTCTCACATGACGTAGACTAAGGAAGGATTTTTCAAAATTCAACCCCAAGAGGGTAAAATAGGGGATAAGAGTTTGTATGAAACTTTTTATTCCTTGGTCATATTTGCATGATGTTTCGTATTTGAGTACGAAAAAATAAAGAGCGACGTATTTCAGCGTTTTCCAAAATACAGTCCCAAGGAGGGTAAGTATATCGTTTGAAAACCAATTTCACGCGGGCGAATCCTAGTCTTCCATATACAGACAGCGACCAGTTACGATTACGTTACGATACGAGAAAAAATATTAAATACATAATGTGAACATGTTTTTTTATTTTATTTTACCCCAACCTAAAGCCATCACTTATAGAAAAATTTGTGTATTTTATACAAATAATAAAAATAATTATCAAAAAAAGCAAATCATAATTGTTTTTACAGCTCCTAAAGATACCGGACTGTTTGTATTTCGTACGACAGAGATAACGCTCTACGAAGCCGAAATTAGCCGATTGTCTCTTTCCAAAGGTCGATGTGCAATATTTATCGCCGGGTACTGTATGTATGTTTATTACTGTTTCACGCAACAAGTAACAACTGAACGGATGTTGATGAAATTTAGTATGATAGTAGTTTAGGTTCTGGATTAACACATAGGCTACTTTTATCGCAGCAAAATGTAAGGTTCCTGCGCGATTTCATCGCGAGGGTCCCGTGTGACATCCAGTTAGTAATAACAACTGTGTATCATTAAATGTATTTTATTCGCCCGTGTGTGTCGTCCATAAGGAGATATAACAAACTACTCGCGCCGTGTGTGTCGTCCAATTAGTAATAACAATTACAGTGAGTCATTAAATCTGTATTTTATTCCAACAGTTGAATAAACGGCTCTTAATTGGTACGTCTGTGTGGACAGAGGACAGCGATGCGTAGTACCTAGATGCTGAGATTTGCATATAATTAATCAGTACCTGGGTAGCCGAGCTTTGAAATATTTTACCGGGGTTCGAATCCACCACATTTCGAATTTCCTAACAACGCAAAAATTAAACCATACTGCCAATCGGATTTACATAATAGAGTCGAAATTATTGATAGATTACTGCACGACGAAAGGAAAAACATATATAACTTAAAAATGCGCAGTTTGTTAGGGATAAACGTAGCTAGACCGATTTTCTCCCCAAGACTCCATGTATACTAAATTTCATGTAAATACTTGCAGCCGTTGTCGAGATAACGATTATATGTATACAAGATTGTCTCGTTTAAAGTATAAGACAGGAATATGTTTACCCGACTACGGCGAAGCTAAAAGGAAGGGTAATGATTATGGCAGTCTATGTGATGTATATATGTTTGTATGTTTGTTTGCTCCACCGTAGCACTAAAGCTCCGATTCTTATGAATGAGGTGTCAACTGATTCGTTATAATAGCCCGGGTAACATAGGCCAATATAATTTACGTTATCGGTAATAGATTTTTTTAATAAAATATATTGTAGTTATTAGTCTTGTTCTTCTAAGTATAGAAAGAAAAGATTAGCTATAATATTTATGATAGGGTAATTGCGTGTATTTTTTTTATTACGTAAATGAATAGTGCTCCAGTGGCAACAGAGATGCATGGTGCATTTCTGTTATGAAAATTTCGACTGTCTAGCTATCGAGGTTAAGGAGATACAGCCTGGTGGCAGACGGACGGGCGTATGGACGGTCAGACATACTGACAGCAAAGTCTCAGTAATAGGGTCCCGTGTCTCGTCGTCTCGTCTCGTCGGCTCTCTCCATGGTACAGAAATAAAAAGTGTATTAGTAAAATTGTATGTATATTATATTCTCCTGTTGAAAACCTGCAAAACAAATATAGAAACGAAAAGTTGTATGCGTGTTTACTTTACACCAAGCTCAACACTAATTATTGGCTGCATCTAGTGCTTCAAGATCGCTGGTATTTAATTAACCGGGAATGTTTTCCGGTTCCGTCCGACATTCTCGGATTCGCTAATGGCTATTCATTATACGAAAATTAAAGGAATCGCGTTTTTACCCAGCTTGGTCCACTTGAAATCTTGTTTGCTACAAATAATTATTGTACATCAAATGATGATTTTTCTGTGCCTTCTGACTAGGGGCCGCGACGCGGCGCGGCATTCCTAAGATGGCTATTCAAAATTGAACTTTATTCACCACACAAGAGACACGTTTCATATGACATCAGTCATATATATTTTTGTGTAATGAATAAAGTTCAAATTTGTATAGTCATCTTAAAAATGCAGCGCCATGTCGCATATCGTTTCGTTTCGTTTCGGTGTTAATTGACCCTAAGGGTCAGCTCACACCGAGACGCAGCGGGGCGCGGAACTTTCGAGATGACGCCGCGTCGCTAGAGAAAAATAATTCCGTAAGAACTAAATGTACAACAACAAAAAAAGTAATAGATAACCATACGAAATTTCGGATTTGAATATGGATGCGAATATGAGAATAATATAATATTAGGTCCTTACATATGAAATTGGCGTTTTGTCGTACTGGCCACTTTGATCTCGAATATATCTTCTTCGGTTAGGAATTCCAATTTCAAATTTATACCGCTATTTACTCTATTATACCGGATACGGATGTGTGGGTAATTATTTACAATTATCCGCTAATTTATAATAGGAATAATTTGCCGCCGCCGCTTCGTACTTTAAAATGTCTTAACAACTTTAAACTCAAATTTAAGTATTGTCCATTACAACAACAAATGTATAATTAGCTACGTAAATTTCATGTCTCTCAATACTGTTTATGTAAATGCAGTACTTTTCTTCTTATAACTTATTACTCAATATTTTATATTTTATGTATGTGGTCCATAATAATTTTTTCAACACTGATTACATAATATTTAATAAGCACAAAAATAATCTCGAACGTCATAATACTGTCATCTTATCTCACTTTATCGTGTTTCAACACGTGAACATTAATTTTGAGTAAGAATTTGTATTTTATTTACTATGGTTACTGTCCTATATCCTTTTTTCCCATTTTTTTTCTACAGTTCCACTGTACGGGGATTGGTGATCACGCAGGACCAGCGACAGATTCTCCTTTTATTCTGGGTATTGCACTGCTATATTATGGAGAATGTTTTTTTGTTTAATTAACCCTATTTTGTTTTATATTTTAATAATGTTTTTTTTTTTATTGTATATATTTTATTCATGGTATTTTTTTCAGTGGAGAGGAATAAATGATTCTTATTTTTTTATTATATTATAATAATTTCGGATAAGGATAATCGATTTTAAAACAATTTCAAAGGTAAAATACTAAATTTGGACTATACTTTTATTGGAAGCCGGATATTCCCCGTGGCTTCACTTGCGTAAATACAGTATCCCACGGGAACACTATACCTGTTGTGTATACTATGTCCTTCCTCGTGGTCCATTCTATATATGTACGAATTTTCATCTAAATCAGCCCAGTAGCTACGGCCTATTTAGTGCAAATATACAAACAAATATTTCCTCTTTATAAAATTTGTATAGACTATACAAAACTTTTATATCGGATTTGGTTACGGTTGAGGATAGTTTTTCATTTCGGTTTTCCGACCATAACATCCCCAAAACAAAATATATGTTTCTACGTAACAACCGTGTAAAATATCATATAACTGGTCTTTCGCTAGCATGACTGACATCTCTCTGTGTGTATCCCGCGGCTTTTGTAACAAAAAACGATCTTTGTAAAGCTTTTTTAAGCCTTTTTTTCAGTTCGTCCACGGTTAATCAAACCCCTGCCATTTGTTTTTTTGTAGCTTTTTCAGGGAACTAGCTGTTTGAGAACTTTTTTTTTGTGCCGCTTGTGGCTTTTCAGGGTTCCCTATCCGAAGGGTAAAAACGGGACCCGGGAACGGGATTACTGAGAGAGAGAGTGGCGAGTCTGACTGTCACCAGGCTGTATCTCATGAACCGTGACAGTTAGACAGGTGAAATTTTCACAGAAGGTATATTTCTGTTCCCGCTATAACAATTAGCAGTTGCGCATACTAAAAATAGAATAAATTAATATTATTTTTATGTGGGCAACAAACGTGAGTTTTGTCCTTTTTATTTATTTATTTATTTATTCGGGGAACCAACAGCTTATAATTAAAAAGTCGAAAGCAGACAGTTGAAAGTTAAGCCAATAATAGGTTTCCACTAATAGCTATAAAATATAAATTATACAAACTTAACAACAATCACAAGCTACCAACAATAATAAGAAATGAACGTAGATCTAAGTACATGGAAATTTGAGCTTAGAAATTTTGACTAATATACTTAAAAATAATACAAGTACCATACATTCCGATCTTGCTTTAGCAACTTTAGTAACAAAGGGATCTAAGTCTAGTTCTTTACATAGTGCATCAAAGGTAAATACTTGCTCGCACCAAAAAGGAATTTCTTCTATAGTTAGTGTTGTAAACTGGGGCTAACAGTGGAGGGTTATATCTACGGGATCTGGAAGGAATATTAAAATTGAACTTATAAAGAAAATTAGCACAGTGTCAAATTCGTTATTTATGATTTGTAGGACATATGTGCAATCAGCAATACGTTGACGGTTAGTTAAGGGCTGAATGTGAAATCTCCTACGAAGTGCAGTATAGTTATCAGAGCTGTAATTAATTTTGAGACGATAACATAGAAATGTAATAAATCGTTTTTGAATATTTTCGATTCGACTAATATGTATAATTGGTTATAGCATGGATTCCAAATTTGAGAGCAATATTCAAGATGGCTCCTGACAAAGCTACAGTAAAGTACTTTGAAAGTTTTAAGTAGCCTGAAAGAAGAACTTACTCTCATTATGAAATCAAGAGCCTTTGAGGCCTTCACGATGTTTTTATCAATGTGCGCATCAAACAGCAGTTTTTCATCATGATTTACACCGAGATCCCGTACAATAGAACTTCTAGGTATTTCATGTCCCTTGAGATGGTATGAGGTGAGGATTCTGTTTATTTTCCTGGAAAAAGTAGTAATGGAGCATTTAGAAGGATTCATGTCGAGGTTATTGAAGAGGCAGTAGTCATCCAGTCAGGCTAGATCGGATTTGTGATTTGAGAGATTCTGGTGATGATATAGGTAGGAAAATTTTCATATCGTCAGCGAAATATAGAGAACGAGAATAGAGAGTTTTGTACGGATCCCTTCGTGCGTGTGTCCGACTCGCACTCGGCCAGTTTTTTGACAGTAGATAAACGCTTTTTATAACAGGTCAGCTTCATTGAGAAAATACAACGGTATTTTATAAAGCCGTATGTTTATTTCGCTAAACGCCCTAGCCAATTTGACAAAAATCTTCATTTTTAGTGTTCCTCCGCTAGCGAACCTGATTGTTAGTAAGCAGAATAACCACGCTGGGTTACTTAGGACACCTAAAGTAAGGCCAACGAGACGAGATAAAAAACGTAAATAAACAGACCGCTACTGAGTTGCATTATGAAAGTGAGTTAATATTATATCTGTCCTTATCACTCGTATGCAATAATGACGTCAGTTGGTCGACGACAGCTGTCGTAGCGTGTTTGGTGGTACAGGACAGCGGCCAGTGCCGCAGTTGTCAACATTTGGTCCGCCAAACAATTGTGAACAAGTTCATTCCTGTTTGGATTGCAACTCGTATGGGCTGACATAAAGGGACACGTAGCTCGCAATAATACTACATTTAAATTTGAAGATGTGAAAAAACTGCTACAAGAGGGGATCAAACGTGTATCTACTGATAAATGGCGAAATTGTGTGGATCATGTAATAAAAGTCGAGGACAATTTTTATAGCAATATTGACAACATGATTGATAATACAATAGATAGTTTTATCATAAACACAGCTGACTCGGACTCTTCCGACGAATCATCTTTGTCTAGTACAGACGACAGCGATTAAAATTCGAACTTTATAATAATTTATTCAAGTAAAAATGTTTTTAACCCCTGAAAATTTGTTTACATTCTTTATCTCGTCTGGTTGGCCTTACTTTAGATCAACAGGTGAGACCTAATTAGTTCAGTTAGGCCGGTAAGATTTAGGTTTCCAGTTTAACTGTTTACTACGGTCGGTTAGTTAAATGCATATTGGTTATTAAGATGCGTCCGTGTTCCAGTGGTTTAGAGGTGTTGTGAATAATAATAATAATATCTATGGACGCTTCACACCACGTCAATCTGGCCCCGTGCTGAGTATCCGAAGAACTTGTGTCACAGGTACCAGAAAACGGGAAGTATATTTAATACTTTAATACTATACAGATTTACGATTTTTTATAATTTTATACACACATTTAATACACACCCAGGACCCTGGAACACAGAATACTTTTAGTTCCTTCGGTGGGATTCGAACCCGCGCCTGAGCACCAACGCGCTGAACCACTGAGCCACAGAGGTCATCGGTTTAGAGCTTGGCTCTCGAATCCGGGGCCCGAAGGTTCCCCGCGTTGGAACAACAAAAAATGTTTTCAAGACTGATAATGACAATGCAGGCTGATCACCTGGTCCGACAAAAGAGATGATCCATGCGTCCAATGGGCATGTAAAAAGTCGGTTGGTTTAATATTTTCAACTTGGAACCCCTGACGCGAACAACTGTTTGACAATCTCGAGCGACACATTTTTTTTTTGTTTCATTAAAAAATTGAAATACATAATCCTTACTAATATTACAAACGTGAAAATTTGCATGTATGGACGTTTATCAAGATAGTAGCTTAGGCTCCGGATTAACACATAAGCACTTACCGCAGCAAACTTTTCGGTTCCCGCGGGATTTCTTCTTGTGCGTACGACGTCGCGGGCAATATTCAGTATGCAGTAAGAACATAATATTTTATTTATCCATGGACAGGCAGCATAATATTTTGAAATTCTGTGCCTCAGTGGTTAACGCGTCGGCGCTCAAACCGGAGGTCGGGGGTTCGAATCCCACCGAAGAAACAAAAGTTTTCAATGTCCCATATTTAATACACATCCATGACGATGTGTATTAAATATGTAATATCTAAAATATACGTATAGTTTATAAGTGTTAAATATACTTCCCGTTGTCTGGTACCCGTCACACAAGTTCTTCGGATACTCACCACGGGACCAGACTGGCGCGGTGTGAAACGTCCATAATAATAATAATAATACTTTATTTCAGACCATAGATCCATAGTTGTGTTAGTATTGTACAAGTGTTCTTACAAATATGTTACTAAAGTGAAAGTACATAATATGAAATTCTTTTAATATTATATTACATAATATGGAGATTAGTGCAGTGTCTCCATATAGGACTTTCTAGTTTAATAGCAATTTCCCTCAGGTATCTGTTGGAACTGTCTCGCACTCTTCGCATCATGGACGCGGATCGCTTACGCAGTATAGCCGCGAAACCTGAAGGCATTGTTATACTGCACTCTAAGCGCATTGATCGCTCGCTGCGTATTCCATAGACATTATTATATTATTATTATAAATACATAAAAATCTTAAGCGGGATCCTAACATGCGACCTGCTTTGTTGGCAGTTGGCACTGTAACCACCGATCACAACAACACCTAGTCTCAAAACCATTATGGCATATGACCAATATTGGCAGTCGGCCGGAACACTACAGGTGGTAGAAGAAAAGGTATATGCAGTCCGGTGTTTTTTTTTTATCATAATAAATACTTTATTAGCAAATAATTTACATTAGGTATTAAACTCATTTAAAAATTAAAATTCTTATCTTAACAATAACACGTTCAGCAACACCCGACACTATTGCACTTAACAGGTGAGTACCGACTGCTTTTAGTAATTCCCTATTATGCAGAACAACAATATATATATATGAGGTGTGCCAATCAATAGCGAATATTACTTGCAAAATGGAAGTTTTCTCTTTAATAACTGAACTGCAGGATCTATTTAAAATGAATAATCGTAGTAGGACAGTTAAATGAATTCTATATGATAATTAATATAGAGTTCTTTTAACTATTCTACTAGTATTATAAATGTAAAAGTTTGTGAGGATGGATGGATGTTTGTTACATATTAAAAAAAAACTACTGAACGGCTTTTGATGTAATTGAGTATGGTAGTAGTTTAGGATTTAGATTTACCCCCAAAAAGTACAGTGTTTCCGTGGGATACTTTATTTACGCGATCGGAGCCGCGTGCGAAAGCTAGTTTTCTCTATAATCTCGGTTCGGTCAACGCGCTTACTCATTTGTATACGCGTCATATCGTTTGTGCGAGCGGGACAGTCTGAAAATCCATGCGATATATTAACCGATATTGATATATGAGACTTGCTCGCCAGATTTCCGGACCACTATGACCTTCAAACCTTCAAGAAAAGATCTTATTCTTTTTTGAAACGCCGGCAACGCACTTGTGTCTCCCCTGGTGTTGCGGATGTCCATGAGCGATGGTAATCGCTTTCCATGAGGCGATCCGTTTGCAAGTTTGCCCCCTATTTTATAAAACAATGAATGATTAGCATTTCCCCGCGGTTACGCCCGCGTATCGCGCGCCCCACAGAAACACTGTACTTTCGGGATAAAAACTAGCCACACTCGATTTCATCAAAATCCTTTCAGTGGCTTTTGCGCGAAAGAGTAACAAACATCCATCCATCCTCACAAACTTCCACATTTATAATGTTATATTATTAGGACTTTGAGGTGATGTTGATGATGATCCCGACAGAATGAATGTTCTATTTCTGTGGCTCGCTAAACCCCGACGATATTGTAGCGCCGACTGAGCACTGCGCCCGCAACACGCTGACAGGAGTAGCGGACGCGGAGGCGAGAGCGATATATTATTTAAATCCGTGCGCGCCAAAGGGAAATCTCGCAGAAACCGTGCATTTTTTCCAATAAAAAGTATCCTATGTTCTTTCCCGTGCTTTACTCTATGTTTGTGTCGAATTCTATCCAAAATCTGTCCAGTAGTTTCGATGCAAACGAATAAATAAACGTGAATCTTTCCGCTTTATAATAATATTATGTTATCTATCAATGGACGCTTCACACCACGTCAATCTGGGCCCGTGCTTATTACCCGAAGAACTTGTGTTACGAGGACCTGAGAACTGGAGATACATTTAATACTTTTATACTATACACATATATTTAAGATCTTTATTATATTATAATAATATTTAATACACATCCAGGACATGTTTTTGTTTTGGAATGTGTCGAAACACTGGAAATGTTGTTTATAAGGTAGGAACTTGTGAATCAGTTGTATCATTACATAATATTTTTGGGGTTTCATGTACATGGTCCTTCGAGCCTTATTGACGCTTCTCGCTACGGCCTGTGCCGTGTGCACGCCGCTTATAGGTCAGCTCGCTGGATAGCGCATCTTTACACCTTACCGACCGCACAACAAATGGAAATATCACGCGTCCGTGACGTCATGACACTCATCATCATCAGGCTCACTGCACTGGCGTCATCCATCATTCGATCATTGATATTGTCTCATGATCATTGGGTATCGTTACATAGAAACTCCTAATGATGCCTAAGCGTCAGTTTACACCGCGAGTAACAAACGCGGCGCTGCATTTTTAAAATAGTGATTCAAAATTTAGCTTTTTTCAAGACAGAAGAGGATACACGTTTCATTGCAAGAGCGACGGCGCTCTATGCAAAACTATCTAGTAAGACATTCGAACTCTTGCAATTAGGTATATTCTTGTTTACTAAATAAAGTTCAATTTTGAATCACTATTTAAAAATGCAGTGCCGCGGCCTGTATCGTCTCGTTTCGGTGTGAGCTGACCCTTTGACTTCGCGCAATCAGCAATCTGTTTATCCCACGAGAAACCATACAATTTTCAAGTATAAAAGTAGCCTATGTGTTAAAATACAAACTATCTGTATGTCGAATTTAATTTAAATCTCTTCAGCAGTTTTCCCTCTCTCTGTCTCAACTCAGTCAGTCAAACGCACATACAATAGTTTTTAATTTATAAAGTTCGTGTGGTACAGGGAATAAGCCGACGACCAATCGCAACGGACTTCCATCTGCATCACATGAGAAGTCACAAGTGTGTTGCCAGAGTAAACCAATGCAAGTCCAAACTCCCAGCTTTAATTAAATTATTTTGCAGGATTTATCTAGAAAAATACGGTTTCCAATTAAGTGAAAACCTTCGTTCTAAATCTCATCCAATCGCATACTGCCGTGGACGCGATTTCTTTAATTAAAAAACATACTATAAATTACTGATTCCAAATAAGCTATTTAAAAACTAAGTCAACATTTAGTTTTAAATTGTTTATTTGGAATCAGAAGTTCAAATTTGCGACTCGCTCGGTTTTACCTGTACAAATAATCAACATTAATTGTACAAAGTAGAACCGTACGAGTCATAAAATATAATAGCTCCCCACACTGATTTCAGTGACGGTGGCCGGTTTAATTGAAACCAGGCCAGCTACGCAGGAGTTATTTTATAGTGCCCAAGTGTGTGCACAGTACACAAGAGCACTCTCTCTTCCTTTACTCTCGTAACCCAGTGGGACGAATAACCGACACGACTGGTGAGATATCAGGCGCAGGTCCGACTTTTTACATGCCCATCCGACGCATGGATCATCTTTCTTGTCAGACAATCAGGTGATCAGCCTGCATTGTCCTAACCAAACTTGGAAACAAGATTTTTTGTTGTTCCAATGCGGGAATCGAACTCACGACCTCCGAGTCGAGAGCCAAGCTCTAAACCACTAGACCACGGAGGCTGTTTTATTATATTTTAAAATATAATATAATAATAAATATAAATCCTCACTATTATTATAAATGTGAAAGTAACTTTTTATAATCCGTTTGTTGCGTCATCACGCCTAAACCACTGTACGGATTTTTTATGTAATTTGGTTCAGGGATAGATTAAGCCTTAGGATATTGTCAACCTTTTATCGCGACAATATGCACGGTTCCCACACTTGCTGCGCGGGCTGCGCGATTCTTAAAGTCTTTCAAGTATCGTCGTTTCTCTTACGCCGTCAGTCTGAAGTCTTCTATAGAAATACTATGTTTACCGCGGGACATTATGAAAGAAGTTGCACCTTATTTTAATTAGAATAACTGCAGTAGTTTTTATTTATTTATTTATTTATTTACAACTTACAACTTCTATCATTACAGGCTTAAACCTAATACAATAGAGTGTTACTAGTAGGTACTTAAATCTATCTTACTTGCTACACAATAGGTGGCCTTAGTGAACTCGTTCAATGAGCACGTAAATAAATCGACGGTGTTTGCGACCGTGTTCAGCGTCCGCAGCGCCCGCGTGAGCGGGGCCATCCGCAGCAGGTTGGTGCGCGCGCGCGACACCTCCAGCAGCGGCGGTCGGCGCCGCCGCTCCGCGTACCCGTCCGGCACACACAGCCTGGCCGCTTGTAACACAGCTGGATTGTGCGTTACACCGCGCAAAACTTTCACTACATATGTGGCCAGGGCCACTTCCCTCCTAACTTCTAATTTATAGTAGCCGACCATACCCAGAACAAATAGCGTTGGATACAGCAACGGATAACCTGGGTACACGCCGTACCTTTTGAGATGTATGAAGCGCACAAATTTGTTCTGGATACGTTCTAGCATATTTATGTATTTGTCCTCGTGTAGGGACCAAATCACGGCATTGCTTTCTAAGTGGCTTTTCACGAGAGCTTCGTAGAGTGCTTTCAAAGCTGCGATATTATCAAACTGATGAGCTTGTCGTAGCAGAAACCCTAGATTGCGATAAGCCTTTTTACATACGTCAACTATGTGTTTTCTGAAGTTTAAATCGGGTGTGAAGTTAACTCCTAGATCCTTAATCTCAGTGACGCGTTTCAGTGGTGTTCCCTCTATGTGGTATTGATGATGACGAGAAGAGCGAGCGCGGCTAAATGACATTACGCAGCACTTAGCCGTATTGAAGTACAGCTTATTGTCACTAGACCACTTTACAATTCTGTCTATGTCCTGCTGCAGTTTGTGATGATCAGCGTCCTCTATTATTTCCATTATAATTTTTAGGTCATCGGCAAATAATAAGGCTATCGCTTTTTTGATAACTTCCGGTAGATCATTCAAAGTCAAAATAAATAGAAGAGGACCTAAATTGCTGCCCTGACTCACGCCAGATCTCGTGAAATATGTTTCAGAAAAGCATCCGCCACAGTCCACGTACTGACATCTATCCCGCAGATAGCTTGCAAAGAAAGCTAGGGTATGCGGGGCACAACCTGCCTCAGCTAACTTCGACAGAAGAATATCATTGTCGACTGTGTCGAACGCCTTTCTGAAATCAAAGTATGCTACATCTACCTGATTGCCAGCGTCCACAGCTGGTACAAGATGGGTCATCAAATCCAGCAAGTTTCCTGTCGTTCCTCGCTCAGGACGAAAACCATGCTGAGCGTCATTCAACTGGCTACATACCTGAGTATACATGTCACGATGAATGGCGGACTCAAAAACCTTGGCTGGAGTACAAAGGACCGCCACTGGTCTATAATCACTGGGTTCCGTGCCACCCCCGCCCTTTGGTACCGGTACAACACGTGAAAGTTTCCACCGCTCGGGAAACTGCGCGGTTTCTATACACGTGTTGAACAAGTGTGTCAAAGGCTCTACTAACACTCTACTGCAGTCCTTGAAAACATACACTGGTATACCATCCGGACCATCCGAACGCGTGGGCGGCAGGCGAGCGAGTGCGCGGCGCACGTCGCCAGGGCGTAGACGCGTAATTTGCACACGTGCGCCCGGCGCCGACGACGCCGCTGCGCTCGCCACCGCCACGCTCAGCGCCGGCGGCTCCGGATTGTACACAGAGTAAAAGTATCGAGCGAACTCGTTCGCCGCTTCTAGCTCAGTCAATTGTCGACCATTTCGCATTAACCTTTTTGTGCCTGAACTGTTTTTCCTGGATCTCACGTAGCTCCAAAAGGCTCGCGGATCCGTAGCCAGATGACTTTGCATCCTATCGCAATATCGGTTATGAGCTCGAGCCGTCTCGATTTTCACCCTCGCCCTACATTGAGAGAAGGCCGAGTAGTCTGCCGGCAGTCTACTCTGCTTGTACTTTTTGTGTAATTCGTACTTACGTTTTACCTCTCTAATAATATCGGCAGTGTACCAAGCGGGAAACTTCCTAGAGCCTAAGTAACTACTTTTCTGAGGAACGCAAACGTCAATAGCTTCATAAATTCTATCATAAAAAAAGTTTAATGCAACATTAGGATCACTTATATTATACATTTCGGACCAATCTATTTCATTTAATAAACTATACAAGCGATAAAAGTCCGCTTTATTAAAGTTCCAACGCTTACTATTCGCTGCCGTCGGAGAGTGTGATGCCGGGTGCGCGGGCGCGGGGGGCGGCGCGCGGCCGCTGAGCCCGAGGCGCACCGCCATGTTATAATGTGCATGTACCCGGAGACCCAGAGGGCGACGAATACCTAAATTAAATAACAATCTGAACCAACAACATAGTTTCCAAGTCGTTTGTATACTAACTACTCCTATTATAAGTGTGATAGTTTGTGAAGATGGATGGATGGATGAATGTTTGTGACTCTATCACGCAAAAACCACTGTTTTTGCGTGGATTTTGTAGAAATTTGGTATGGTAGTAGTAAGGCTGTGTGTTAACATAGAGGCTACATTTTGTCGCGGCAAAATGTTGCGATTTCGGCGGGATTTCTTTTTGCGCGTACGAAGTCACAGGCAACACCTAGTCTAGCATAAACATGTGTTATACTGGCACTATATGATCTGGAATCCGGCGGGCACTTTTTCAGATCAGGGCATTCAGAGCACTGAAAATAGAACTCTGCGCTAATACAATAGAGTTGAAAATCGAAGTGTCGAGTGTCGAGCTGTCATATATCATCATTTGACATCATTTGACTCAACACGTGTGTGTTCGATTTTCAGCTGTATTGTATTAGCGCCGAGATCTATTTTCAGTGCTCTGAATTTTCCCGGGCCCGCCGGATTCCGGATTATTTATAGTCACAGCCTTATGTTTATTTTGTTTTCTACGCTTCTAAGCTAATTAAAAACATATTCCGAGTTGGGAGCGCGCCAACTTATATGAGACGCGTTTAAATATTATTAATTTTAATAAATTAATATTTGCAAATGTGCACGGTTTAATGTTAAAATATATTTTAGTTTTTTTTTTTATAAAAAATAAATTATTGGAGAAGGATCGCCTCATAATAATATTATATCTATGGACACTTCCAAACCACGTCAATCTGGTCCCGTGGTAAGTTCTCGCAGAACTTGTGTTACGGGTACCAGACAACGGAAATATGATATTTAATGATTTTAGACTATGCACATCATATTTAAGACTTTTTACGACTGTTATACACATATTTAATGAGTCATGGACCCAGGAACGTGCAATACTTTTATGCTTCTTTGGCGGGATTCGAACCCGCGACCTCCGTCTTGAGCACTGACACGCTTAACTGAGCCACAAAGGCCGCCGCCTGATGGTAAGCGGTTACCGGCAGCAGCAAAACTAGGGGAGTTGTAAGTGCGATGCCTTGTAAACGTTACAGTTATACAAGGCGTACAAAAGGACCAAAAGAATATTCAAGCGTTGAATATAATTAATATAGATAGTATTAGAACACTAGATGTTGCCCTCGGCTTCGTGCGCGCAAATGGAAATCCAGTAGAAACCGTACATTTTGCCATGTTAAGAAGTAGCATAGTATGTACGTACGTAGTCCAATCTATATCTTCAAAATTTCATCAAAACCGGTTCAGTAGTTTCGGAACCTATTCAATGCAAACCAAAAAACATACAAAAAAATCCTTCCTCTTCATAATATAAAATATAGATAAGCTCCTCCTTTTTCAAGTCGGTTTAATACTGATATATTTAGCTTGTCTAGTTTCGTAGATATCTCTAATCTACATACTTACACTCATATTTTAAGGGGGAGGAGTGACTGTTTGTTTGCATTGAAAAGGCTTGGAAACTACCGGAGCGATTTTCTAAAAATTTGGTACAGAAATAGACTACACCAGGGGTAATGACACTGGCTACTTTTTATCGCAGCAAAACGTGGGGTTCCCGCGGAATTTCCTTTTGCGCGCACAAAGTTTCTGGCATCTAGTATATATAGTATATTTTTATCCACTTTATTCGCTAGCAATTTTGTCGTACACATAATAAACATTGTTGACATCTTGTTGCAACGCTCGTTATATCCGAACTTTGTCCAACTTTTGGACGTTGGCATACTATTATATTCTTTGACGTTGGTTACTAACCGGTACAGTCGCCGACAAGCCATGCAACATCCTGCAGGTACGTTAGTAACATATATTGTTTGCTGCAGGTCCAAAATGACCAAATTATGTGAATTTTTCACTGAAACATTATATTGAAAAGAAAATATAACCTGCCAGTACTGTGATAAGGGGAAATGGTCTGGAAATGGAATTACATAGTCATTATGATGATTATATATTTAAAAATCAAGATCGACAGCGAAAAGCTCATTATCAAATGACGTACATGTGACAGAACAAACCTTCATACAAGAAAAAGTTACGCCATCTTGTTTTCACCTCACTGCAAATGTCATAACGGCCTCAAATCTTAAAATTGGGGCCATTTAACTGTAAACACTCTTTGCCTCAACATCCCTCGTCTATAATATATACGTCACTGCTTATTATATTAAACTTGCTTTTTTTCATTATGACAATTGTATTTTTGTATCGCTACGGAGCTATTACCGATTTAAGTGACATTTAAATTGGTAGCATCATGTTGCTTACACACGTACCGATTTCGTCTGGAGCGGACCATTATGACAGCACGACACTTGTGCGTTTGATTTTCAGCTCTATTGTTATAAAACAGAGTACTATTTACAGTGCATTCCGATTTTTGTGCAGTGTTCCAACTCTCAAAAATATTTCTCCTTCTCTTAAATAAACTGATAAATAAATAATAAAAAAAATAATGTACGGAACATTATTTTTTTTATATTATATATTATTCCGTCCTTTTTACATTAAAATATACTTCCAAAAGTTTATTTTCTACAGGTTGACTTTTCAAATCGCTTGTTGATAATAATAATAACATATCAATAGCTTAATTTAATTAAAAACAAGCAAAATTACAAACCTCTAAAAATAACCCTTAAACAAATCCTCGAGTGCGAGGATTTTTTCTCAAATTTTAAGGGAGAAACTCCTAAGTCGGCAACCAAATCCGTGGTTTGCTCCGGACCAAATCCGAACGTCTGTTAATACTTTAAATTTGTACCGATGTTTCTTTGATCACGTATAGATTAATCAGAGCATAGTGTGTAGAATGTTTGCGACTGTACCATATAACCGAGCAGTCTAACTTATTTGCTGATATATTACGACTTTTAAACTTTTGATTGTTCCACAAACCGTTCCAATTTTTAAATTAAATTTTCTAATTTAGTATATATATATTTTGATAAATTTATAAAACATTATATGAGTGGTTCTGATCCCTTAATTTTTGTATTTAACGTACCTATTAAATTTACTCTCCGTGAATTATAAATGAATCGTCTTTTTATCATAAACAAATTTTTGGCGTTTGAATTTTAGTTGCTTGATTAATAATTTTCAGAAATAAAAATAAAACAATTCTTTTTATATTCATTTTATTTTCATTTTTATTCAGCGTTCATTTTACGCATTTCTATTGACAACTATCAAAAAAGAATATTTTTTATAACTGTTAATTGAAAAAAATGTGGTTAAATCAAGCACTTTCAGACTAGTCGAAGTGTTGCTGCAATTAAAAAAATGATGCTTCCTCAGTATCAAGATTATTATATTAAACTGGATAGGTTTATATTTGAACAGAATTTCGAGCTTTGTTTCAACGATTGAATACACCAAAAGGCATTTTATTTGCAATATTTATCAATCGTTTTCGGATATTTCTTTCACTCTTATCGCTTGACGTTGCGATGGGAAAATATTTTGTTATTTTTTTCCTGCAAAAGCGAATCCGCTACCGAAAAAACAGGCTTTCAAAGAAAATATAACCTTTTTGTGCGTTTGATGGTGAAACAAAAGCAATAGGAGCCACAAGTGACCTGGCTTGCGTCCAGCCTGATTGAATATTGCAGTTTAGTCGTATTATACCTCTGTAGCTTACGTTTTGTTTCATTTTAGTCGTATTTTAACTTGTGTATTCAAAAATCTAACGTTTTATTTTTATATTTTTTTAATACCTTGCGTATCTGTGGCTTATTCAAACCGAACGTTTCGATTTAGGGTTCCGTAGTAACTACAAGGAACCCTTATATTACAGTTTCGCTCTGTCCTATTTATATATACTGTATTAATAATAATAATTTTATATTTAAGGGGTGGCTCTCCATACATGTGAAGTGGGGATGAAAAATATTTTTTTCATTTTACCCCATCGTGTGGGGTATCGTTGAATAGGTAATTTAAAATAAAAGCAAGGTTTCATACATGACTTTTTTATAAAGACAATCATTTTTGAGTAATCGGCCTCCAAAGTAGTTTACATGTTGACCCCCCCCCCCCCCCCCCCCCCCGGGGCATTTCTAAACTATACGAGATAGAAACTTGTAAGTTTTCATGCTGATACATCATACTAAATACTCTTTAGGAAAATTATTTTGAGCTACGTGGGTGAGCACGGGCTCGTGCACAATGTAGGGGAAAGTGAATTTATGGTTTTCAAAGCACGATCATTCACTCCTGATAGTGTACCACCAGTGTCATTAAATGGTATACCGCTCAGGAGAGTTACACAATTCAAATATCTAGGTCATTAGGGCGCTGATCCCGACATTGAACGTGAGCGCAGAGGGATGGCGGTTCGATGTAATATGCTGGCCCGCAGGTTTGCTAAATGTTCTGCCGGTGTTAAGCGTACACTGTTTCGAGCTTTCGCGCAAACATTCTACACATGCAGCCTGTGGACCAGTTATATGCAGCGAGCGATCAATGCGCTTAGAGTGCAGTATAACAATGCCTTTAGGTTTCTGATGCGACTGCCTCAGTACTGTAGCGCATCCGCGATGTTCACACTCGCTAACATCGACAGTTTCGCGGCTATACTGCGTAAGCGATCCGCGTCCATGATGCGAAGAGCGCGAGACAGTTCCAACAGATACCTGAGGGAAATTGCTATTAAACTAGAAAGTCCTATATGGAGACACTGCACTAATCTCCATATTATGTAATATAATATTAAAAGAATTTCATATTATGTACTTTCACTTTAGTAACCTAGTTGTAAGAACATTTGTACAATACTAACACAACTATGGATCTATGGTCTGAAATAAAGTATTATTATTATTATTTTGAGCGAAACCGGACAATAACTTTTGAATTAATTCAATATTGCGCGTTGATAGTTACGGAACCCGTACGTTTGTTTGCGTAGAACTCACGAAACTGAACCCTAAGATAAAGTAGTTTATAGTACACCCCATAACATCAGATATCTGCCAGTGAAATTGCCATGAAAATCGGTCCAGCCGTTTCAGAGATTAGTCGGAACTAATAGACAGACAGACAGACAGATAAACATTTTGTTTTTTTTTTTGTTAGGAGTAAGTACCGTGTATACATATACTTTCATAATACATTCAGAATAACTGGTAATTGTATTTATTTGTATGAGATTTGTATATTATTTATTTGTATTTGTATAGGTTCCAAAAGCTTATATGCTAAAGAAACCGCTTCAATCGGTAAGACGCCATTTTGCACATTTTATTTTATTTTATTATGTTAATCCTACCGTACTGTATTTTATTTGTGTCGTAATAAATAATTTTTTATTATTTATTTATGCTGACGGCCAAATTAATAGCTCCCCCACACCGATTTCGGTGACGGTGGAGTTATTTTATAGTGCCGAAGTGTGTGCGCAGTACACAAGAGCACTCTCTCTCTTCCTTTACTCTCGAAGCCCAGTGGGACGGACAGACCGACGCCACTAGCGAGAGATCAGGCGCAGGTCCGACTTTTTAAATGCCCATCCGAGGCGTGGATCATCTCTCTTGTCGGACAATCAGGTGATCAGCCTGCATTGTCCTAGCCAAACTTGGAAACAACATTTTTTGTTATTCCAATGAGGGAATCGAATCCACGATCTCCGAGTCGAGAGCCAAGCTCTAAACTGCTGGACCACGGAGGCTGTTAAGTTGACGGCCAAAAACTAGTTCTCTAACGCCCGACATTAATAATCAATCTTAATCTCATTTTCGCTATCTGAGATCAAGATTTCAATACATTTCAACGACCCTAGGATTGACTTCCACGTTTTTCGTTTTACACCAATTTACGTCAATTTTCATTTGAGAATCTAAGATTGAAGTCAATCTAAGATCTTAGGTACGTTATTGATTTTTTTTTTGTTTATTTGTTTAATGTTAACCAAAAACTTACATGGATGGAATGCAGCGACAAAAAACCATGATAGGTTTATCTTGTTGCTCGTTAACGCTCGTTACAAAGTACATAGTTATAAAAATTAATTTAAACGAAAAAGATACACCCACCAGACGTCGGACGCACAAACAATACGTCTCGACAATCTCGATACTCGATATTTTGGCCGTATATCTCAGACTCCTTGTTATGTGGCTTAGCATGAGCTTCTTAATTTAAGAAGCATTCGATTAGTCCGTAATTATTGTGTTAGTTCTTATAACAGTTCTCATAGAAACCAACAAAACTTTAGAGCACGCTCTAAAAACAGAATGCTACCAATTTATGAAGTCCTCTCCTATGGGAACGGCCAAAATTCAGCGTACACGTGATGCGACTCAAACTTACCGTGCCCAGGGACGGCAGTCAGTAGATACGTGTCTCCTAAAGATGGACGATATTGTGAAAAGCAAATATTTGCTTTCGTGAACACAATTTACTGCAGAAAATTTTTCATTGGTGTCGTTGTAGCATGACAAAAAATATTCCAATGTTCGATGTTTATATCTCGATTCATTTTGAATTTGCAATTCTCGAACGTAAGGCGCAAATATGTTCTCAATATCTTTCCGGAATCCTCCTTTTATATGCATTATCGGTCATTTCTATAGACATATAATGAAAGACGAATAACCCCGAAATAGTACTGCATGGTCGGGTCACGGAGTAGAAAATATAATATAAGATTTGGTAAAATTAATAACGGATATTTTGGACATATTATCTACTGCTTATGTAAAGACATTCAGGCAGAAAAATATTTTTTTAAATTTCGAATAAAATATAATATTATACTAAATAATATTATATTTTATTCGAAATTTTTAAATACATTGCGCTCTCTAAGGCGCTGAGTCATTAACCTCACAGAAACAGCTGACTTTAAAGCGAAAGCAAAATTTTTACCTAAATTATATCAATTCAATCAGCTGTGTGAGGTCAATGACCTCCGTAGCGCCGTAAAGATCGTAATGTAATTTTATTAAGTACTTTTTTTCGAAATGTTTTAATTGTTGGTCTGCCTAAACGTCTTTACATAAGCAATAGATTATATACTCAAAATATCCGTAATTGATTTTACCTTATATATACTTACGTACAGATAAATTTTGAAATTTTGAAAAATTTTGGCGTCCCCTTCAACGACTGACAATTTTTCCACACAATCCTGGACACACACAATCCTGTATGCTTGTAGTAGTGCAATCAAATCGAAAGCTAACTATATAGCTGTTTATCTGTTCCTCTTTCTTTCATCTGTGGTCGAGTCGAATGTTATACTTCTGAATTTGGTCATGCTATTTCTATTTCAACGGTAAGGGTGGTATTACAAAAAAGGGAGATACAGATACAAATGAAAGAGAAAGGGAAAAGAGATTTAATCTGATATCAATGACACTTTAGAGCAAGATTGGACCAAGATATTTGTTAAGTGTAATACCACCCCGAGCAACTTATAAACCACTTGAAAATGGTTGACTTCGTAAAAAAGTCATTTGCTTTTATTATAAAAGACCTATTCAACGATACCCCACACGATGGGGTAGAATGAAAAAATATTTTTCATCCCCACTTCACATGTATGGAGAGCCACCCGTTAGATATAAAATTATTATTATTTTATGATGTTAAAACTGAGATCTATAGACAATTTATAAGAATGCCAAATTTCATCCATATATAGTCATAACTACAAAAAACAAAGACAGACAGACAGACGGACAGAGCGAAACTATAAGGGTTTCTTATTACGGAACCCTAATAAAGAGTTCTTCCCCCAGCTAACGTTATGTATTAAATATGTGCCAACGTGCCTCTATGTATGTAATAATAACATACCATAGATTGCATTAATAACCAACAAGAAGAAGAACTTTGTCGTAATAAAATTTTATTCCCGCCAAAAGTAATTCCGATATCTCAAATTTCTCTATAAAACGAACGGATTATGTATAACAGCAGCCATACACGATACTGCCTATCGTCGCATCGGCATGACGCTGCGCGCTTGATCATATCTTCAGCTCGTCTATATACACCACACACGTGTAACTGAGCAAATGTCATGCCAATCCACGTCCATCACGGTGAGGGGGCCTAGCAGGAACATTTGACAGCGGCGTAAAGGTAACGCTATCGAATGGAATTTCCATGGGCGCTGTCATGATTCTGACAGATTTTCATACAATTTGTTATTTGTTGTATTTGTTGTATTAGTATTTGTTGCTCAAATGTCAACCTGTCCTGTAATTGAATGGTTGTCTAATTGAACGATACTAACGATTAAACGATAGGCAGTATGGTGTATTGCTACACTAAAGCTACACACCTAACGTTTTATCGTTACGACTTAGCGGTGTAAGTAATGGTTTCAAAACTAAGGATGTCGTACATTTGACAGAAAAAATCTTCGAATAATGCGAACTGATTAAATTGCGGAAAGCAAATGTCAAAATGACAAATGTCAAACCACTACAGCCCCAAAGAACTTCAAAAGTGGGGCAGTTTATGTGTTAGGACACTTTTCGCTGTAAGGTCTGTAAGGTCTATGGGGGTAAACCGAACTGTGCAGTTTTATCGACCGCGTGTATGGCGAATCGTAGCGAATTATCGTAACCGTTGCCACACAATCGTTACGACTAAACGTTAGGTGTGTAACGGGCATAAGTTGTGAACGATTTACCGAACATATATTTTTATTTATATTTCTGTTTGCTCCAAGATGGCGGAGCCGTTTGATACGTAAAGACATTTGGAGAGCTTCGATTGCTTTTGTGTTGAGTTTCAAAGGTCAACAGTCACTTGACTCGGTGGCTCAGTTGTTACAGGGATCCCGCCAAGGGAAAACACATTTGAGTAGAAGGAACATAGGATATCTATCTAATTTGGGAGAAAACTGCATCGTCATCTTTCACCTAATCGATCGATACGGCCTAACCGTACGTTATCTACGTTACGTACGTCAGGTACCGTCTCGATCTGAATCAAACGTAGCAACTATTTATTATTCTGTGGTCACACCACGGCTTAACAGAAAATCGGTTGTAGTTGTTATATAATTTATGATTAATTAAACTTACCTTAAGTGAACTTCTTCCGAAATAAACAATATTATGAATTGATGCGTCCGTCCGTACGTTATAATATTATTTGTATTCGAGGATAATACAAATAAATCCGGCACGAAGGGTTCCGTACAAAACGGCAAAAAAAAATTCACGTTTGTTGTGCGGAGGACTCGCTTAAATATTTATTAATTCTGTTTTCGTGTATTTGTTGTTATAGCGGCGACAGAAATGCATCGTCTGTGAAAATTTAAACTGCTCAGCTGTCACGGTTCATGAGATACAGCCTGGTGTCAGACGGACGCCAGACGAACAGACAGACAGACACCGAAGTCTCAGTAGTAGGGGTCCCGTTTTTACCCTTTGGGTACGGAACCCTAAGAATATACGACATAGTATACTGACTAAGCTTAGTTTTCCCAAGTAAAACACCTGAAAACATCTCCCTTGAGTCGTGTAGTTTTGCCCCTGGAGGTCTGTTTGTATGAGTACATATAAAAGGCAAAGCTGATTGAATGATGTACCAACGCACAGGCTAGTGAAGCTAGCTAGGCCCCTTAAGGCTAAAAATTTGAAATTTTGCACACGTATTTCTCATATGACGTAGGCATCCACTGAAGAGGATTTTTGAAAATTCAGTCGCAAGGGGGTGAAATAGGAGATTTAAATGTGGATAAAACTTTTATTCCTTGGACATATTTGCATGAAATTTCGTATGAATTGAGTACGGAAAATGTATGAGTTATGAATTTCAGCGTTTTCTACAATTCAGCCCCTAGGTGGGTAAAATAGGGGATGAAAGTTTAAAACCTAATTTCACGAGGGCGAAGCCTTAGGCAAATAATGCTAGTTTATAGTATAGGTAGGTACAATATTGACAAACGTCCTGCTCGACCCGTTTCTAAACATTTTCCTTTGCACTACGACGCGACTCCTCAAAATATTTAAACACATGACTGCAGGTGACGAGACAGTGACAGTAATGAAATAAAAAATAAAATAAAAAATGTTGATGAACGCTTTCGTAATTGGTAATCGTAATAATTCACTCCAATCTAGCCCTGTGGTAAGTATCCGAAGAACTTGTGTTACAGACAATTGGAAGAATATTTAATACTTTTATACTATACATATATTTATGATATTTATTATATTATACACATATTTAATACATATCCGTGAGTTATAACCCAGGAACACAGAAAACTTTTTGTTCCCTCGGCGGGATTCGAACCCGCGATCGCCGGCTTCGCGCCAACGCGCTAACCACTTACGTGGACTAGCTACTACTAGGAAATTTAGAGCAGGTGCTTGAGGCAAGCTGAAACCTTGTCCTATGCTTCTCCTATTGTACCCCAACACGAAACTGCAGGACTGGCTGGAATCAGAAGCGGGGCTCAAGTAATATATAGCAATAAAAAGTGAAATTTTTAATCCCCAAAAACATGTTTGAGGTAATTTGAAATTATGACATAGTGTTAGTCCGATTTCGTTCAAAATAATTTTCATAAAGAGTTTTTAGCACGATCTATCAGCATGGAAACTTACAAGTTTCTATTTCGTATGGTTTAGAAATGCCAACTACAATGTATGAAACCTTGCCTTTATTATAAAAGGCCTATTCAACAATACCTATGGTTTTGGAATCATACAATTATAATAATTTTACATTTTAGGGGTGGCTCTCCACACATGTGAAGGGGGGAAGAAAAATATTTTTTATTCTACTACATTGTGTGGGATTTCGTTGGATGGGTCTTTTAAAATAAAAGCAAATGACTTTTTTACGAAGTCAACCATTTTCGAGTCGGTCGGTCTCCAAAGCGGTTTATAAGTTGGTCCTCCCCCGGCATTTCTAAACTATAGTAGACAGAAGCTTGTGAGTTTCCATGCTGATAGGTCATGCTAAAACTCTTTAGAAATTTTATTTTGAGCAAAATCGGACAATACCTTTTGAAGTAATTCAAAGAAAACCTATTGCTCGTTGATAGTTACGGAACCCTCCTTAGACATGTCGTGGCATGCTTTTGGTTAGGTTTTTATCCTAGAGTCTTATACCCAGAGTTAATGTAAATTTGTTCTCGCGTTTTATAATTATTTTACTGCCTAAACGTCTTCATATAAGCAGGAGCGTCCAACGCTAATGTTTGATTTTGCCTTGGTCACCCTCATTATATTAGGTCATTACATATGAAATTGGCGTTTTGTAAAGGAGGAACATAAAGTCGATTTTTTATAAACATAATATATTTATTTAACCAAAGTATATACCATTGCTATCTATGCACTTTTGCCATCTCATAGGTAGTTCATTGATTCCATTACTACAAAAATCATGCGGACAGGAATCAATAAATTATTTGAAGGCGCTTTGGACTACCCCATCGGAGTTGAATTTTTTCCCTTGCAAGAAGTTATCCAAATTTGGAAAAAAATGGTAATCTGTTGGAGCAAGGTCCGGGGAGTACGGTGGATGTCTTAGACATTCCAATTGAAGCTCCTCTAATTTGGTAGCCGTCCTTTTGCAGTGTGTGGTCTAGCTTTGTCCTGAAGCAGCAGTGGCCTAGAGCGAATGACCAACCTCGGTTGTTTAGCAGCTAGCTATTCCATCGTGATTTGCAGTTGCTGGCAATAGACATCTGGCGTAATCGTCTGGCCAGATTTAAGAAAGCTGTAGTGAACGACACCGGCACTAGTCCACCAAACACTCACAAGTAACTTTTTTTGAGTCAATTTTCGCTTGGGGCAGGCTTTGGCTGGTTCGCCAGGGTTCAGCCATTGCGATGAGCGTTTCCGATTAACGTACAGGTTTTCATCACAGGTTTGGTTTTTCATCACAATGATTCGATTTATAATCTCTTCATTATTGTGCCGGTTGAGTAGTGTAACACAGTAGTCGACGTGCGTTTGTCGGTTTGCTGCACTCAATTCATGAGGTATGGAATGGTGTCATTCAAGCTTTTTCACCTTCCTAATTTGCTTCAAGTGAATTAAAACAGTTTTATCACTAACACCGCAGCATGCAGCTAACTAGGACGTGGTTTGCGATGGATCCGCTTCCACAAAAGCCTTCAACTCTTCATTATCAACTTTGATCTCCGGCCGCCCACGGGGCTTGTTCTGTAGGTCGAAATTTCCAGAACGCAAACGTTGGAACCAAAAACGCACTGTGTTTTCTTTTGCGACACCGCCGCCATACACATCATTAATCCTTCGAGCCGTTTCTGCAGCACGGGTGCCACAGTGGAACTCGTACTTTTATAATCAGAGTGACGATGAAAAAAACAAATTAATTACGGTTTTCGAAACACAAATGCATGAGTAAACAGCGGTATAAATTTGAAATTGGAATTCCTAATCAAATAAGATATATTTGAGATCAAAGTGGCCAGTACAACTAAACGCCAATTTCATATTTAAGGACCTAATATTCATACAATGTATCATATTGGCACAGTTTAATCAGTTTAATTCAAAATTTTCCTTGATATCAATAAGATGGATGGATGTTTGTGACTCTTTCACGGAAAAACTGGCGAACGGATATTGATGAAATGTATTACAGTCTACTTTTTATCCAGAAAATTTACAGTGTTCCCTTGTGATACTGTATTGGAGCGGGCGGAGCCGCGGGCTAAAGCTAGTGTATACAATCAGATCAAACACCGCATTACATTAGCGCGGCTAATTTAGCCGTATCACTTTTGGGATGTGATGGCCACCGCCGCCGGTAAGTATTATTTGATTTGGGTTTGATTAGAATATAATTTAGATCTATTTAATGGTTGGTTTATCTTGTGGGTCGAGAAACATATTGTAGGGGATTCATAATCTAATAACTCGACGACAGCTCAGTGGTTAGCGCCTCGGCGCTCAAGCGCGAGGCCGCGGTTTCGAATCCCTCCGAAAAAACAAAAAAAAAGATTTTTGGGTCAGAGATGTGTCATAATAATAATCTGTATAGTAAAAATAAACATCTTAAATATTATATTATGTATAGTATAAAACTAATAAATATATTTCCGTTGTATGGTACCTGCGATACAAGGGCTTCGGGTGCTAAGCTCGAGGCCAGGTTGGCGTGGCGTGAAGCGTCCATAAATATGACCATTCTACCAACTGACAAATTAAAAAGATAAGTGAATTGAATAATAAGTGTCAATTTTCTAAGTAAGCGCCTGTTCCACAATCTTTAAAAAATACAACACTTAGTTGGACAGCACATTATAAAGTTTTGTCGCTCTTTACTTTATATCGAGCGACAGAGGCAAAACATGCAAATAAGCTATCTGACACATATCAATAGATTGTGATACAGGCCCTTAGACTGGGACTATACGATCCGGAATCAATTTTCCGGCGACAACTCAACTCTATTGTTAATACAATGCTAAGCACAGAGTTCAGTGCTCTGAATATTCACCGGCCTTCGAGATTCCGGAGCATACAGTCCCAGCCTTAGACTATAAGTATTAAGTATACAAACAACGCAATCGTTTTAATCAGGCCGTAGTAGACTTTCGGTCGAACCGAACCCTTTCGTGCAGAAGCATGGCTCTCCCGCGGTAAATCTATACTGGTATAAACGTATTATTTTTAGAAAAAAAACAAGTAACAGTGATCTTATAATAATTAATCAGAGAGGCGACACTCTCTACAAATGACAGCTCGAGCACCAGCGAACGCCAGCGATGCTGAGCCTTGGTTGGCATCGAAATAATTTCAAACGTCGGCTTAGACAAATCTATCATTAAATATTATGAAATTATATTGTCAATTGTGTCAAAGCACGAAACGACCAGCCGTCAGCCCCGTGAACGAAAGTCCTGGCTTGAAAAAACTTAAGTCCCGCTTGCCACGCGCACCCCCATACGTCTAGCTACGCACACATAGCTGCGAGCTTTCGTTCGTGTAAGTCTATCGAATGACGGCTCTTTATATTAGTAATATATACTCTCCGGCTATACGGAGAATATATACATGTCTGTTAGTCTTTTCTCAGTTTTACCATGAAACAACAATGTTGGAACTCCGACCGCAGTAGTTCAATACTGTCAGCTACGAACTTGCAAACTTGACGTCATGCTAAGAAATTAGTTTCTTCCGCATTCTCCAGTAGTACAAGGGACAGGCTAGCGTGCTGACATATTTATTACAATTAGAGGTCGCCCTTCGGTCCAAATTCGCCCATATTAATTCGATTTTAAAATTTGAAATTTATGAGTTCTTTTGTCTCTTACGAGGGCTGATTGATAAGTTTCCGAAACGACAAAGAAAAACTTCAAAAATCTATTTAAAATAAATTTATTTCTCAACGTAGTTTCCTTCTACCTCGATGCATTTAGTCCAGCGCTTCTCCAATGCCGTTACACCAGTTTGATAAAATGTTTTCTCCAACCCCTCAAAATACTCGTCCACGGCAACAATGACTTCTTCATTTGATGAAAATCTCTGGCCACCTACCCATTTCTTCAGGTTTGGGAATAAGTGGAAATCGCACGGGGCCAGGTCCGGGGAATAGGGTGGATGCGGTAGCAATTCGAACCGCAATTCATGGAGTTTGGCGACTGCAACCATTGACGTGTGTGCAGGTGCGTTGTCATGGTGGAACAAAATATTTTTCTTGGCCAAATGTGGTCGTTTCTTCTGGATTTCTTCACTTAATTTTTGCAGCAAGCTTGCGTAGTACTCTCCATTTATTGTTTTTCCTTTTTGCAGATAATCCACTAAAATAATCCCTCGAGCATCCCAAAAAACAGTCGCCATCACTTTGCCGGCCGACAAAACCGTTTTTGCTTTCTTCGGCGCAGGTTTTCCGCTCTCAGTCCACTGCTTAGATTGTTCTTTTGTCTCGGGAGTATAATGATGTATCCAGGTTTCATCGACTGTTACATAACGCCGCAAAAACTCATTAGGATCTCGGTTAAACAGCGCCAAACACTCCGATGAATCGTCCACTCGACGTTGCTTTTGGTCTACAGTGAGCAAACGCGGCACCCATCGCGCGCAAAGCTTTTTCATTCCCAAATATTGGTGCAAAATATTAAAAACGCGTTCAGATGAAATGCTCACCATCTCTGCTATCTCTCGCAACTTTAAGCGCCGATCATTCAATACAATTTTGTGAATTTTTTGATCATGTCCGGATTCGTGACTTCATTTGAACGGCCAGACCTGTGGGCGTCTTCGCAGCTCTGTCTTTCACGTTTAAAATCAGTTACCCAGGTGTGAATTGTACTCAATGCAGGAGCAGAATTACCTAAAACACTGTCTAGCTTGGTTTTAATCTGGGTTGCTGTTTTCTCTTTTAAAACGTAAAACTTTATCACCGCACGAATTTCATTTCTTTCCATTGTTAAGAAAATTTACGACAGAGAAAGTTCTACGTCCTCTCAAACAAATTCCATCAGTTCGATTAAATTCAAATATGGCGTTCTATTTTCAAAAAGATGCCAGAATATAATGTAATATACCTTTTTTGCGTATCATTTTTTTAAGTTCGTCCGAAGCGGCCGAAACGGCCAGTTATCAATCAGCCCAGGTAGATAGAAAAAAAACGTATTAAATGTAATAACACCAGCCGGTCTAAATGTCGTACATTGTTTTGGAAGAAGTTGCTACTACCATTTTTTCTAACAATTCCCTTTTTAATAAATATCTAATATGATTATGTGGCGGAACAATTAGCTCCACAATCCTGAATCTCTCGCTATCGAAGTTTTCTATGATCGGCACTATATATACGACTCCGAAATTCATACAAGCGGGCTTCGGCCTGACCGATCATAGCACCTCGCTCGATCGGAGATCTCCCTTTGGGGCTTGCCATCATATTCCCACAATTATATTAATATTATTTTAAAAGTACCTGGGTAACCTAGCTTTGCTCGGAGTTATGATAAATTTAAAAAATATTTATCTGACTGGGATTTGAACCCACCACATTCCGAGTTTTCGAAAAAAATCATACGCACACCAAACTGCCAATGTCGAAATTATTGATATATTAATATTGCTGAACGACGAAAGAGAAAACATATAGCTATAGCTTAAAAATGCTTAGTTTCCCAGGGATAAGACTTAGCTAGATCGATTTTTCTCACCCAAAACTCCCTGCATAGGTACTAAATTTCATGAAAATACTTGCAGCCGAATTCGAGAAACCGAATATATTGAAACAAGATTGTCTCGTTTAAACTATAAGATAATATTCATCTGACATGCAGTCATTTTATGAAATCAGAAATGAAACAAACTGTGTTTTACGCCGATTTTTTAATACTGTGGTATTTCCGCATATTATGTTATCTCTTCCTGCACATTCAAAATCGCTACCGCCTATCCCTTACCCCACACTCGTATAGTCCTGCAGTCTGTCCAACTTACGTTCCCAAAGTCTTCACAATTCCTGAACAAATGAATACCGAATACTTTCATCACATTACAAAGCAAAGATCATGAAAGAACATCGTACAAAGGGAATATAAGCAAATAATGAAAGCTTTTAATTATTTTTTTGCGTATATTAAATAAATACCCACAAGGGATCCATTAGGTTACAAGATAGATAATAAATTTAATTTCTTTTGAGTATTTTATGGATTATGTACGAGAAATGTAGAAAATTATGGTTCACAAGCTTCTGCTCTCGGCTTCGCCTGCGGTAATTTTGGATTTGTACAATTTAAAGCCTACGCTATGACACAAAGTACGTTGGCTTTGAGGCGAGACTGATTGAATTTTTATTCTCGCGCGTACTTTTTTTATTTTGCGATAACTTCTAAGATATTTTAAACTGTACAGTGTAAAGGGCTATTATAATTTGTATGAAAAGTTGAAAGTGTCTAACGTATATTTTAATACTGCGATAATTAATAACGACTAATACTGTATCCGTCTAAATAGCTTCTGAAAATACCACATTACATTGTGTGATATATTTTTTAAACTTAGATTGGGTACGTTATCCTGAAGAGATATATATAATATGCCATCGCTTCTTCACTTTTTTTATTTGGTCTGAGATACTAGTAACTATGGAGGGTAGAGAAAAGGAGCACTATCTCTATACATTAAAAAGTGTCCGTAAAAAGCGTTAAACAGGTGTGGCGCTACGGTCGCAAGTGGGTAAAGAGGCAAAATTTAAACAGAGAATTAAATCTAATCATCTTCTTCGGATATATATATAAAAAAAGTTTTCGACTACGCTAGTAATTAGAATTTTCATGATTTTCTGAACGAACTGCTAAAGTAATAATAATAATAATAATAATAATATCTTTATTGAACACACAAGGGGACATTAACACAGCTAAAAAGAAAATAAACAAACGAAAATCAGAATCAAATCCCCACACCATATGTTCAAAGGGAATCCACTCAGGCATCGACCACGGCGGTGCCGAGGCGCCTGATCTTCCGTGGTCCCCTATTAGTTTGAGATCTCACATCAGCACACTACTTTAAATTAATTATTTTAGTTTGCTTAACTTTAAATAATCATGTATGTATATAACACTAAAACATTAAAGATTCAACTATTTAAAACATCAAAACAAAACAACAATTACGGTCAGACACCGCTGGAGCAGCTTTATCTCGCGATACGGGATATTGGACCACAACTGGACACCGCACCCGCGCCGTGATCGCAAGTTCAGTCGGCGCGGAGACGCGTTCAGTGCTACAGCTACAGCACCCGACTACTATTTTATCGGAGTATCCTACAACTTACATGCTATATTAATATAATGTATAATTAATTACGTGAAATCACACAGACGTGAGTTATTATAAAATAAATACAAGTTATAAAGTCTGTAGTAGTAATTAGTATCTATGTAGTAGTTATATGGACGCAGTCAGCAGTTCGTGTGTTGTTTACAATCTTGTGCAGCGACGAAAGTCTACTAATATCGGTAAAAAGAATTAAACTAAACTCAACTAACTTCACCCCATCTCTTATTGCTAACTTCATGTCACACCCAATTGTGACTCTAGCGCCATTATGGCCAGTTTTGGAACTTTTGTTGAACTACATTTGTCGGACACTTTTTAGCTTTTCTACTTTAGAGAGATAGTCCTCATTTCCTCTACCATCCATAGTAGTATGGACTTTCTGTTCAAATCCAGTTTAATCAAAACGAAAACAAAGAGACAGTCTGAAATAGGTAGTAGTAGGTAATATGTAGACTAAAATCTACCAAATAAATGTCACGTATTTACCGTGCAATAACGATATACAATGACACATGAATCGAATATTATAATGTAGCCATAAATTTCGAGGAGTTCTCTCGACTCCTCATGAATGCCATCATCCGGTCACCGCTTTAGTGACATCGAGACCAATTTTGGATTATACCCAATGCATCAAAAAAAGAATTTTGAAAATAGGTCCATAAACGGCAGAGTAATGTTCAAAGAAATCCGTGTCGGTGTAAAAGACTATGAGAAGTACCTATCATATCATCATGGTGGTGATGATGATGATTACTTTATTTGACATAGCTACTTATGCTTTCAGTTCTTTAAGCAATGCCGAAATCCCCAAACATGCATCTTTATGGAGTCAGGAGTTCTGTTCAGTACTTTTGGATCCAGGGTATACCTTGGTGCAAAATCTTACTTTTTGGTATATGTTATTTGGCATATGCTTGGGCTACTTCAGAAAAAGTCAAAATTACTATGTATATGCGTCCATGGTATTTGGTATATGCTTGGGCTACTTCAGAAAAAGTCAAAATTACTATGTATATGCGTCCATGGTATTTGGTAGATGCTTGGGCTACTTCAGAAGAAGTCAAAATTACTATGTATATGCGTCCATGGTATTTGGTATATGCTTGGGCTACTTCAGAAAAAGTCAAAGTCAAAATTACTATATTAATATATAGTAATTTTGACTTAATAGTCCATATAAATTTTGAGGAGTTCCCTCGATTCCTCATGAATCCCATCATCAGGTCACCACTTTTGTGAATACGGGACCAATTTCAAAGTATACCCTTTACATAAAAAAAATAATTTTGAAAATCAGTCAACAGACGGCGGAGTTATCGTTGAACATACAAAAAAAAACAATACAGCCGAACGTATAACCGCCTCCTTTTTTTGGAAGTCGGTTAAAAATCATAGTTATTATAATATAGTGAAAGAAGTGTGTGCACTGGACATGTGCCCTTACTGTTTACTGTTTCTTTGTTTGTTAGATTGTTATATTATACTAAAGTATAATTTAACCTGACATCCAAAGTACGGCGGTTGTAACCCCATTTTTACCCGGCAACGGCGAAGCCAAAAAGAAGGGTAAAGATGTTGGTAGCGTACGTACAACGTAGCGCCTAAACCACTGATCCGATTGTAGTGATTCAGATGTCAATAGATTCGTAATAATAGTGCAAGAAGTCCTGTGTGTTATTACTGTCGTAATAATGGCCCACTGTTGTGGTCTACGACGTCTTGGTTCTTGCAGATCCTTCTTACGCTTGAGTGGTGATGATAATAATACAGCAATAGTTGTGATATTCTCCTTTATTGGTACATATGAGAGAGATGCTTAACACAGATACGTGTTACATATGAGAGAGATGCTTAACACAGATACGTGTTACATATGAGAGATGCTTAACACAGATACGTGTTACATATGAGAGAGATGCTTAACACAGATACGTGTTACATATGAGAGATGCTTAACACAGATACGTGTTACATATGAGAGATGCTTAACACAGATACGTGTTACATATGAGAGATGCTTAACACAGAGACGCCTGCACTATTTATAGCCTTTTGGCTGACTAAAATAAACTAGATAGTCTGTGCTTGTGACATCTGTCAATATGACATTGACATTTCTACTTTTTATTACTACTATAATATGCAACAGTAACAACTTACTACTATTATGAATGTCAAACTCTGTGAGGAGGGATGGATGGATGTTTGTTACTCTTTCACGCAAAATAAACTGAACAGATTTCGATGAAATTTGGTATGGTAGTAGTTTAGACTCTGTATTAAAACATAGGCCACTTTTCACTTTTAAGTACAGTATTCCCGTGGGATACTTTATTTACGCGGGCGGAGCCGCGGGAAAAAGCTAGTAGACTATATAACTTGCGGAGTCGGATTACAGTTTTCAACTGTCGATTATAATAAAATGTGATTTTTCCTACAGCGAACCCGCACACATCAGCTAGTCTTGGTATTTTTAATCTCTGAAATGACCGACATGTGGACACAGTACAAGAATGTTCGATGTTCATATATTGGTAATATTGTCTTAAAAATATCGTAGTTGATATTGAAAATGCCTCGCGTGGGGTATTTTTCAATAAACATCTATATGGGTGTTCGCGCCAACACTGGCGCGACGTTTAGAATAAACACAAAGGACATCACTACGTGAAGTATGGCCGACCGACTCAGGGGCGTTGTCAGAGAGTGACGAACACTTGCAATTAGAACCCCTTCCGCGCCGGATGCATTTTCAGCTCATCCCGAAACCTAGTGAACGCGAACGCGTGTGCGCATATTTATTTGTGCTCGTTAATATAATACCAAATTCGCCGGTGAACCGCGATAAATCTATCGATAATCCGCTCAACAGCTGTGTAGTGTAGTGAGAAGAAACCTCCGCCCAGATCCAGAACCACCAGCTCAACAATAAGGTCAGTCCCAGATTTCTCCAGCCCTCACATTAACCTATATACCTACTTCCCTCAGCTCAAAGTCGTATGTGTAAGTTCCTAGCTTACACAATGGGCACTTTAGGGGTAAATCACTATCGAATAATCTAATAAAAGTAGCCTAAGTTACGAGGTTAATACGAGAAGTGATATTGGCTATTATAGTTTATAAACAAAGTTAAAATTTTAAGTAACCCCCGAACCGTCAAGCAGTGAGCGAAATGATGATGATAAATTATAGTTAAAACATTCTGCATCATGTCAGCTTTAAAACAAAAAAACGAGATCAAAATCGGTTCATCCGTTTGGGAACTACGATGCCACGGACACACACATAGACAGGTTAAACTTATAACACCCCTTTTTGCGTCGGGGGTTAAAATAAAATTGTAAAGACATCACTTACGCCCCTCAAAGTGAGGATGCTGTAGACCACCACGCTAGCCTTATGTGGGTTAGAAACCTTCACGGGCCAAAGATTGTAACGCTGGGACTATATGCTCCGGAATCCGGAACGCCAGTGAAATTTCAGAGCACTTAAAATAGAACTCTGTGCTAATACAATAGAGTTGAAAATGGAAGTTTCGAGTGTCGAGCTGTCATATTATATGACATTGACATTTGACTCGTGTGTTCGATTTTCAACTCTATTGTATTAGCGCAGATTTCTAGTTTCAATGCACAGAATTTTCTACGGCCTTCCGGATTCCGGATCATATACTCCTATAGTTCCAGCCTTAGAAGCCAGTCAGCCAGCCAGTCTCCTCACGCAGATTTCCACCCACGACGGAACGGAGAAGGAGCGTTTGGAGTGAGAGATTGTGTGTTTGTGTTTGTGTGTGAGCAAACGAATGTTTTCATTTATCTCCAAAAGTAGAAGTCCGATTTTGATGCGGTTTTCAAAGGTTGCTTTGGATTTGCTTGGCGAATGTTCTTAGATAGGTTTTATGATGATAACTCACCAGGGGGCGCTGTTGTTGCCATTTATCTTTTTTTAATTTTCATTTATTACTTCAATACTACTATTCTGATTTCGATGCGGTTTTCAGTGATGGGTGCAAGATTAATAGGTGCATATAGGACCTAGGTAGGTCTTACGTCTACATCTTAAGCGCAGAGGGAGTGTAAATAAATAAATAAACATTTTTTGACACAATGAGACATTACCCCACAAATAATACAAAGACTTACATAATTCATTACAAAAATCACAAATACAGGACAGAAAAATCAACAAGTGTGACGTGTCATTTCATTTCGGTGTGAACTGACCCTTTGAATTATAGACCTAGTGTTACTTCGAATATCGCAGATACCATAACATTGATTTCAAAAGTTTTATCACTAGATATGCCTCATACAAACAGATTTGTAATGCAAACATTGAACTAATTCCTGATGTAATGGAAATCGACACAATAATCTCCAAATAATTGATATACAATATAAGCTTTGTTTGCCCTACTTATGCCAAAGATTTAAACGTTAGATACGCCCTCGCTGAATTGCACCAAAGCATTGAAAGGAAATCGTTTGCAGTGGTTAAGAATAACTGAGGAGGTTCTTTTGAAAACTTGACTATTCCACTTTTTGTGTTTTTTACAATCTGAGAAAATAATTAAATAATTGAAAAAAAATCGTGTTCCATAAGGAAATTTTATTTTCGCGGAGTGTAAATTTGAATGTTACCAAAAAAAAGAAAGCTCCTGAACTATTTGTATCAAAAGAAACAGTATTTCTAGCTAGTTCTTTCCTAAAGACCAACATAACAAAAATGTAGGCGTGTGACTAATATGTCCACCACATACGTTAAAAAAATATTATTATTTTTTACAAAATTATAGTTAGTCAGAGAGTCAATAGTATGAGAATTATAAATCTTGTACAATACTTAGTATCAATTTCAACAACGTTCCTTACCCTAAAAACCGGCCAAGTGCGAATCGCACTCGCGCACGAAGGGTTCTATACATTACGGCAAAAAATCACGTTTGTTGTATTGGAGTCCCCCTTACATATTTATTTTATTATGTTTTAAGTATTTATTGTTATATCGTTACCAGATACAACATCATCTGTGAAAATTTCAACTGTCTAGCTATCACAGTAGATACAGCCTGGTAACAGACGGATGGACAGATAGACAGACAGCGAAGTGGCAGTAATAGGGTATCCATTTTTATCCTTCCCATACCGGAACCCTAAAAAGTATATTTGAAATATATATTTTTTTACAAATTTAACAATTATTTCTGTCCCCAAAACTAGGCACATAAGCATACCTAACAGTTCCGATCTTTGGCTACACGTGGTTTTTGCGTGATGTTGATATAACTGTTACTTATTGACTTGACACCGTGACGATATAGACGCGACGTGGCGCTGTATTTTTAACGTAGCCATTCGAAATTGGACTTTATTCACTAAACAAAAGATACAAGATTCATATGACAACAGTCAGACACTGCACACTTTGTGCGGTGCAACCTGACATTTGAACTCTTACAATCACACGTTTCGATCGTCTTGTTTAGTTATTAAAGTTAAATTTTGATTAGCTATCTTAAAAAATGCAGCGCCGCGTCCCGTATCGTTTCGTTTCGGTCTAGATTGGCCCTAAGTGAAACTATATTAATAGTCATCGTATTGAAAATAATTTCTACAATCCTTACTTATTGTATAAATGTGAATGTGAGTTTGGTTGCTACGCTTTCACGTAAAAACTACTCATGAAATTTGGCACGTATGTTAGGTCCTTACATATGAAATTGGCGTTTTGTCGTACTGGCCACTTTGATCTCAAATATATCTCTTTGGTTAGGAATTCCAATTTAAAATTTCTACCGCTATTTACTCATGCATTTGTGTTTCGAAAACCGTAATTCATTAGTTTTTTTCTTTGCGTCACTCTGTTTACAAAATGGAAAACTTGAAATATCGTATTATTTTCGAGTACGAGTTCCACCGTGGCACCAGTGCTGCAGAAACGGCTCGAAGGATTAATGATGTGTATGGCGGCGGTGCCGCAAAATAAAACACAGTGCGTTTTTGGTTCCAAGTTTTCGTTCTGGAAATTTCGACATGTAGAACAAGCCCCGTGGGCGGCCGGAGACCAAAGTTGATAATGAAGAATTTAAGGCTATTGTGGAAGCGGATCCATCGCAAATCACGTCCGAGTTAGCTGCATGCTGCGGTGTTAGTGATAAAACTGTTTTAATCCACTTGAAGCAAATTGGGAAGGTGAAAAAGCTCATGAATTGAGTACAGTAAACTGACAAACGCGTGTCGACTGCTGCGTTACATTACTCAACCGGCACAATAATGAAGGGATTTGAAATCTAATCATTACCTGCCATGAGATTTGGATCCTGTACGATAATCGGAAACGCTTATCGCAATGACTGAACCCTGGCGAACCAGCCAAAGCTTGCCCCAAGCGAAAATTGACTCAAAAAAAGTTACTTGTGAGCGTTTGGTGGACTAGTGCCGGTCTCGTTCTCTACAGCATTCTTAAATCAGGCAAGACGATTACGGCTGATGTCTATTGCCAGCAATTACTAATCATGATGGAAAAGCTAGCTACTAAACAATCGAGGTTGGTCATTCGCTCTAGTCCACTGCTGCTTCAGGACAACGCTAGACTAGCTCACACTTCACAACAGACGGCTAACAAACTAAGACATCCACCGTACTCTCCGGACCTTGCTCCAACAGATTACTATTTTTTTTCTAAATTTGGATAACTTCTTGCAAGGGAAAAAATTCAACTCCGATGGAGCAGTCCAAAGCGCCTTCAAATATTTTATTGATTCCTGTCCGCATGATTTTTGTAGTAATGGAATCAATGAACTACCTATGAGATGGCAAAAGTACATAGATAGCAATGGTATATACTTTGATTAAATGAATATATTATGTTTAAAAAAAAACAACTTTATGTTCCTCCTTTACAAAACGCCAATTTCTTATGACCTAATATAAAGTAAACGCGGGCGGAGCCGCGGGCAAAAGTTAATACATATTTAATATTTGACTAAATTTTAATTTGAACTTTCGTTTATTACAGATTATTAATTAATTATTATTAATAAGTTTACCTAAACTGAACAAGAGTTTCGTAAATTATCTCTTAAAACTGTAAGAGGAGTTTTTAAGAGATATTAAAAAGTATTTAACCCGAAAAGAGCATCGTTTCAAGTTTAAAAATCCCCCAAAAGCGGGATAAATAAAATTGGGAACAGATTTCAATTATAATTCAATTTAATGAAACGCTTTTGTAAGTTTCATCATTATTATTTAAGTTTTTATCTGGGTTCTTTGAATGGCATACGATAAGCAAACGAGTAGTATCGCCTGATAGTAAGCCATAACCACTCATATCCTTTTTATCTTTCACTCTTATCTTTTACTCTCATAGGAAGGTTTCGGCGAAATAAACTAGGCAATATGCTTATATTGCCTTTTCCCCAGAAATGCTCTAGAAAAATAAAATCTCCTAAGCCTAAACGATTTAGGCTGAGTGTAGTATATATAGCTGTTTAACTGTGGAGGAGCCACGCTTCGGCACGAATGGGCCGGCTCGACCGGATAAATACCCCGACCTAGCTTGTCATAATTTGTTTTGCCGATGAAATCTGGTATGGCAGTAGTTGGATCTAAACATAGCATACTAGCTTTTTCCCGCGGCTCCGCCCGCGTATCTATTGCATCTGGTATCCCGCGGGAATACTGTACTTTTCGGGTTAAAAAGTAGCCTATGCTTTAATCCCGAGCCTAAACTACTACCATATCAAATTTCGTCGAAATCCGTTTAGCAGCTTTTGTGTGAACGAGTAACAAACATCCATCCATCCGTCCTCACAGAGCCACCAAACAAAATTTTCGCTAAATTACATCATATCCGCAATTTGTACATTTCAACTTGATGTACAATGTGTATAGTCAATAGTCAATAGTCAAATTATTTATTCAAAATGGGTTCTTACATCACTTTTTGACGTCAATTTACAATTTTGTTTTTAACACTTTCTTATTATTATTATACATTAACATGGTCATTATACTAATTTACATTTTCGTACATATTTTAAGTCAAATGACGCATATATAATACGCACTCGTCATTATGTGTAAACTAGTGCGAATTATTAATTTTTAGAGTTTTTGTTTCACTATTGTATTTATTTCTGCCCGTCTCTGTATTTATGGCTTTCCATGTTTCTTTTATTTTGTTTTTTGATTTTAATATATTATTTCGGAATCCATTAGATTTAGCTTAAATCGAGCATATTTTTAAGATTTTAGAGTATAGTCTGACATAACTAATAAATGATTTATCATTACAATAAGATTTTCTGCTATAAAGTTCATAAAGTGTGTCTCTACTTTTCCTTAGCCCTGTAGTAGCCCATTCATTGAAAACGGGTTTACCTATTGTTATTTGGCGTTTTGTAAATATATGATTAAATTCTTTTAAAATATTTTCGAAAAGAGTATTAAGCAATACATTAGGGTCATTATCAGGTGTAATAATATATGGTAGGATGCTATCTATTTTTCCTTTAAATAGCATCATTCTAGTCTCTGTTATATGCCTTACTTGAGTCTTTACAGGTCTATTATTTAATTTCCATTCTAGTTTTATAATTTGTCCCTTATGGTCAGATATCACACCACTTATAACATTCTTATTTAAAACGTTACAATTTGTCATAAAGTGCAAACATGTTGCAGACGTAGGAGTGATCCGTGTTGGTTCTTTAAATAAGTATTCAAGGTTAAAAGACTTAAATAAAGATAAAAAATTACTTTTATATGTAGATTCTACTAAAATGTCAACGTTAAAATCTCCACAGACTACAAGTTTTTTACAATCAAATATTTAATTTAAAATGTCCTCCATTATAGTCGAAAATTTATTAAAGTCAGAAGAAGGGGTTCTATAAACACATAAAAATAAGTAGTTATCTATCTCTGCACATGCTATCTCACGTACTCGCTCCACCGAAAAGTTTACTATGTCATTACGTTGTTTATATTTAATTCCATTTTTAATTAAAATTAAACATCCTCCTCCTTCCGCGCTAACCCTATTAAACACACTGGCTATCTTGAAACCATTAATATTAAATTGCATTTTACTATGTTTGAGCCAAGTTTCTGTAATATATAATACATCTATTTCATATTTATCTATTAGAAGTTCAATGTCAAGTATTTTGCCAGAGAAGCGGTTAACATTCTGGTGTACTATTGTTAAACAATTTTTATAGTGCTTTTCTTTTGTCTCACTTAACAGTTTAAACTCTGAATATTTTGCATATTCGTCTTGTTACAAAAATCTTCGTCATTGATAATACCGATTAAAGTCGGTATAATCACAATATTATTTATATTAAATGATAACAATGTGTATATACGTAGATACAAAATATCTGGTTTCAGTATGAAATTACTAATAAACTTATTAGTATCAAAAGAAGAAAAAATATCACTATGATACCATATCAATTTAGTCATTAAGTATATACAATAATATATATTGTCATTATGTTTTTTGGAAAGTGTAACAGAATATGGCAAAGCACAGTATATTATATTTCGAGCAAGTATATTCTTTAGCACTTTAAACCCATCAATTATTTCTTGTTTTGACAATTTTAAGCTATTACCACAAAATATTATAATTGTGGTTTGTGAGTCAGTGTTACAATTTTGTATATCTTTAATTATATCCACGTAGGAACATCCTGGCTTGCAATAGTTTATTACCTGACCCTTTACATGATTATTTAGTTCCAAGACCTTTTCCTATAGAGTCCGAAAAGACTAGAGTTCTTGTTGGTAAATTGCTATTATTGCTATTTTTGTGAGATACACGACAACCTCCGATTTAGACTTTCCGAGGGCAATGGCTTTTCGCTAGAGTACATTGTATTGCATGAACAAGATTGTGTATTTACTATAGAATCGAAACGCTCAGCATTATATCGACCTAAGTCTACTATTTCAGTCAAGGAGCCTATATATGCTTTTATTTCTTTTTGCGCGAGCTCATATTTATGCGACACATTTCTCAGCGAGTCCTCTAAGGACAAGATATTCAAATTAAGTTGTTGTGTCTCCCTCTCATAATCGCGCAAGCACTGGTTCAAGTTCATTTTCTAAATATTTTGTTTGATTAATCAAGGTTATATTATTTTTTCGCAGTTGTGTAATATTTAGCCAGTGCTTCTGCTTTCTATATAATCTATTTCTTTTTAAGATAAATTTATTAATTTTAACGTATTTCTTAATTCTATTGCTTCCTTTGATTACCACACTAGGGCTGTCTTTACTATTTAACGTATTTCTTAATTCTATTGCTTCCTTTGATTACCACACTAGGGCTGTCTTCACTATTTAACGTGTTTCTTAATTCTATTGCTTCCTTTGATTACCACACTAGGGCTGTCTTCACTATTTATGCATTTCTTTGAAGTCTCCGTTGTAGATGGAGAACACGTCAAGTCTATGTAGTGTACAGTATTGATTTGGAGATTTATCGCCGAAAACGTAACATGTACGATATGTGCGTGTATGTTGTGTGCTACGTTATATGTATACATTCTGAGAATACAAAACGTGCGCTAATGCCGCGTGTACATTGAGCTTATGAGAACCTAGCAGTTTAACTAATCTTACTAGATTTATTATGTACAATATTTTGCCCGCGCTTTCGTGCACGTAAAAGGATATTCCTCAAGAACCGTACATTCTGACGCGATAAAAAGTAGTATATGTCCTTCCCCGTGGTCTACTCTATATATGTGCCAAATTTGATCAAAATAAGTCCCGGGCTTCAAATGAGCCTATTCAATACAAACAAACAGACATACAAACATACAAATCTCGTGTATTTATAATATCATTAGTATAGAATATAGATTACTAATATGTAACAGCCTCCATGGTCCAGTGGTTTAGAGCTTGGCTCTCGACTCGGAGGTCGTGGGTTCGATTCCCGCATTGGAACAACAAAATATGCTGTTTCCAAGTTTGGTTAGGACAATGCAGGCTGATCACCTGATTGTCTGACAAGAGAGATGATCCTTGCGTCGGATGGGCATGTAAAAAGTCGGTCCTGCGCCTGATCTTTCGCCAGTCGTGCCGGTCATCCGTCCCACTAGGCTTTGAGAGTAAAGGAAGAGAGAGTGCTCTTGTGTACTACGCACACACTTGGGCACTATAAAATAACTCCTGCTTAGCTGGCCTAATTTTAATTAAACCGACCACAGTCACCGAAATGTGAGGGGCTATTATGTAATATAAATTGAGTAAGTGTGTATGTTTGCATGTTTGATATTTCTCTGTAAATATTTGAATAAATTTAGCGTAAAGTGGATGAAATAGATGCGATGTAAACATCATTTATTCGGCTATTTGACAATTTATTTATGTTTTTTTTTAATATATGGCAGCTCGGTCGTCTTATGACCAATTGCCAGTGTCAAGTTAAAAAGGCGGGAAATTGAATTTTCGTTTAAATTTTCAACACCGTAAAGTCAAGTCAAGTCTTAAAGTCTAGTTAAAGTCCAAATAAATAGTCAGTGCAGTCCATGAGTCATGTCAGTCAATTCAATAAAGTGGTAGAAGCTTTACTGAAAGTTCCTAGGGAGTTTTGGAGGGAACACAAATAGCACGTTTTGAGAAGTTGTACCACTTGCCCACACTTGTGCACGTTAACGAATATTTAATGGTTAATATTCTACCAATATAACACATTAAGAACCGAAATAATACTAAATATTTACGAAATACAAAAACCACAACGTCACCCATTGAATTCCCCGGAAAAACTCCCAATTTTTTGTTAATTACAGTTAGTTTTGTAATTTTGAAGTAAAACTACTTTAGTGGCGTTGGGAGTGAAATTTAAAGGTCGCGTAACGACACGATTTTGGATATAAAGCCATATGTCGGAAGCTACTTATACTTCTTTCATAAAAAATTAACATTCTAAAGCACGGTTCGATACACAGATGGCGCTAGGTGTACAGGTTTTAATTTTCCTATTAGATTTTGAATCTCATTGTTTATGAGAATTATGCTGTTTAACTAATCTTGCTAGATTTATTTTGTATTACTAGTATGTAACATAAATTGCGTCAGATATAATAGATATTTAGAGAAATAGATGTTTGTAACATACATAATGTTACAAACATCTATTGACATAAGTAGGAACTATTTTAACCACAGATTAAAGAAAGAGGAACAGATTGCGCTACTACAAGCAAACTACAAGAAAGTCAAATGTATGTGCTGTTTAGTTTGTATTAGGATATTGGTATTTGTATTATAAGTGGAATAAAAAATTTTGAGGCCGTCTTTCCGTCACATGTTAAGCGACAAACTTTCATTTGGTCGAAATGATCTGTAGTTCTTTGTGTGTCCCAATCCTTGCCAGAGTAAATTTTATTCGACGTCCAATTGTTCAGGCGATATTTGTGCCGATACTCCGCTGCGACGTGTTCCAAATGTTTTATTTTAAAACGTAGCATTTATATAGAGGCAAAATAAATGGCTTGTCTTATTAAGAAAATTGAATAGAAAAGAAAACTCCGGTCAGATCTATTTTAATATTAACTTAAACAAATGATTAAGGGCCTTCATAATCGCTTAGCAAGTGACGAATATTTTATCCGGAAGTTTTGTCGCTGCTTACTTTATACTGAGCGACAGAGACAACAATTGCCATTAAGCTATTTGTCGCTTATTAGGCGATTGTGACATAGGGCCTTTTTGTCAAGATGCGTTCGATAATTACGACGACGAAGTTCGAAATCAAAAATGTATGGGATTTGACATAAATGTATGGGATTGACTAAATCGACGAAATTATTGTGAGATTTTATTTCATTATTTCGCTGTAAATAATGACATTTAATTCGGAACCATTATGAGTTATATTGTTCTCTCTGTTTACGTTTGAATTCAATAATCACGAAGTAACAAAAATAGTTACGAAGATTATACAGCTTAACATTCTATTTCCTTTAGTCTACAAATAGCGACTTAAGTGATTAGGACGTCTCAAACGTCACTAGCAAACGATATCTTCAGTTTACTTGCCTTTTAAGGCAATTATAAAAAAAAAAAACATTCTGACGAATTATAACATCATCCTTTTGGAAGTAGGCTAATAAGGCTATCTCTAGGACAAAAGACACCATAAATATACAAATACATAATCCGGTGCGGATCGCAACAAATTCTTTGGGCATCAATTTTTCAAACACAAACGTTTGCCCAGCCGAGTGGCGAATTTAAGCTCATTTACAATTTCGATTATTCTGAGATGCGGGCTAAATCGATTGAGGCAGTTAAAATGTGTGCAGTTGGGGAAATTGGACGATTAGCACCACGCACGTCATATAGCACGAATTATGAGGGCGATCATTCTGCTAAGCATTCGCTTCCCCTGACTGTACTTTGCCAAAGTGTTTGTTTTTGGGACAATGCAGGCTGTTGAATCGAAGGCAGGTCAAAATTGAGCCCTGACGTCACTGCGACCCAAGTGGATCTATCCAGGCTGATCACCTGATCGTCTGACAAGATGATCCATGCGTCGGATGGGCATGTAAAAAGTCGGATTCGGTTGGTCGGTTGGTCGAGTCAGAGTCGGTTGATCTCTCGCCAGTCGTGTCGGTCATCCGTCCAACTAGGTAACGAGAGTAACGGAAGCGAGAGTGCTCTTGTGTACTGCGCACACACTTGACCACTATTAAAAATAACTCCTGCGTAGCTGGCCTAGTTTCCATAAAACCGACCACCGGTACCGAAATCATTGTGGGGAGCTATTATATTATTGAGAAAGTCGCACTTTGATACACACCACAACCCAGTATCAAACCCGCACCATCTATGGCCTAGTGAATAGACCCCCAGAACCGCGTGCGTTCTGGGGTCTATTCACTAGGCCATAGACGCTCTCATAATAAAGTAAAAGAGTATGCATGTTAGAGTTTCAGACATAACCTTTATTCTATTCAGGTGCAGTATTAGTTTCCAATTTGAATATCTAGGTCTGTGTCTAAATAGTACAGGAATGTCTGAATCGAAATTCCCTTTGTGGTGAGTAAGTATCTTAGTTCAAATTGATTCGAATAGCTGAAGGATCGGTCACATGCTTCCGTTTTGCAGGACGAAGTTAAAAAGCACTAGTCACATGGATGCTTTATACTGTACTAGCTTTTGCCCGCGGCTCTACCCGCGCAAATACATTATATCACTTGAACACAGTACTTTTTCAGGATAAAAAGAAGCCTATGTAATAATCCGAAGCTTAAACTATAACCATACCAAATTTTGTCAAAATCCGGTGTGAAGTTTTAGCGTGAAAGAGTAACATCCATCCATCCATCCATCCTCACAAACTTTCACATTTATAATATTAGTAGTACTAGCTTTTGCCCGTGGCTACATCCGCGGAAATACTGCACTTTTTCGGGATAAAAAGTAGCCTGTGTGTTAATCCAGAGCGGAGAAGTCTCATCAAAATCTGTTCAGTGCGTAAAAAATTAAAAAATATCCGTCCATCCTCATAAACTTTCACATTTATAATAGTAGTAGGATAATATCAGCTATTTTAGCGTCATTGAACTAATTCAGCATCACTGATTAATGTTGACATTTGCACTGATCACTCACTCCAATCTTAATGCCAATAGACTATAATATATTTGCTTGCTAAAAAGATAAATGTGACGATTTTTTTACCCGACTACGGCGAAGCCAAAAGGAAGTGTAATGATTTTGGCAGTCTATGTATGTACTATGTATCTATGTTTGTTTATTCCACCGTAGCGCCTAAAGTGCTGCTCCGATTTTAATGAATGAGGTATCAACAGATTCGTAATAATAGCCAGGGTAACACTGGCTATATAGTTTACGTAGTCGGGTTATGATTTTTCATGATTTCCTGAAATAAAAATTGCCTTAAGTCATACACTTTATTTTTTTCACCCGATCGCAAGCAATTACAGTGGCCCAAGGACAAGTGCAACACCAGAGGACTCACCAGTGCGTGCTGATGATGTAGTAACTTAGTAAGTGTATTACGGTGTGTTCCGGACTAAATTTCCGGCTTTCAGCGAAGACGGACGAGTAACGGGAAAACTGCGTGAACTTTCCCCCCAGCTTCGTTTGCGACGAGAGAAAAAGCTTTTCTACACAGCTTTGTCAAAGAATATATATTTACAAAGTAAAGAACCATGTCATTCCATGATTTACACGAATGACAGCTCGCGGCTATGTGTACGCGGCTAAACATATGCGCGCGACGAGCGGGACGCGGGGTTTTTGATGCCGGGACTTTCGTTCACAGAGCTGGTCGCTCGTTTCGTGCTTTGACATAACTGACACTATAAGTTCATAATATTTATGATAGATTTGTCTGACGCGACGTTTGAAATTATTTCGGTGTCCAGCTTAGGCTTGCGTCAACATGGCTGACATTCGCCGGTGCTCGAGCTGTCATTTGTAGAGATTGTCGCCCCTGTGGCGTGTTTTATTGAAATATCAAAAAAATCACTTACGAAGCCATACACTGTGCTGGGATAAAGTAGCAAATCTTTACTTATATAACGATGTCTAAAATAATTTACGGGTATTTTGGGCATAATATGATCTGCGGCATAAGTAAAGACACTTAGACAGAAAAATAATTATACTTAAATTTCGAAAAAAAAAAGTGTGTGTCAGCTCCGACGCACGACTGGAGTTTACTCTAAAAAGTACAATTTGGTGTGCAATGCAAATTGCAAAGCGACCGACGCATCTTCAGCTAACATCATGTGACATCGCCGTGTGACCGTGTGACATCGTGAATTCCATTTTACTGCCATAGATTTTCATACCCCGGGCTTATATATGAAAATCATTTCTTAGGGAGTGAACTCCAAAATATAATAAATAGTATTATATTACGCTATTTACGGCGCTGTTAAGGTCATTGACCTCACACAGCTATGAAATTTACTATATGAAATGTGTATTTACCACAGCGACAGAGTTAAAATAAAATCACGAAAATATTTTTTTTTGGGTAGCTGTGTCCAATATTATTTTAACCTAAACAACTTTTCATTGTACCATGATGATACTTTATTATAGTGTATTATTGAATTATTGAGATACAAGTCACGGTGTGAACTGACCTTAAATTGATAGCACCGTCAATCAATCATTACTTATCATGTAAAACAACTATGACGATTAATCATAACAAGCATAAAGACCAATGTTTTGACAGACGGACTGAATTACCTTCCGTGACCATAATATTTCAGGGTAGGGTGTTACGGGTACATTTAATAAAAAAACACACAAAATTACCAACGTTACAAGATATATTATCTAAAAGAAGGGGCCGTGGGCAGAAGGCTGGTTTCGTAACGTCTTCTTCTTCTTTTTTAATATATGGCATCGACTTAAAACCATTTGCCAGTGTCAAGTTAAAAAGGCGGGAAATAGAACTTTCGTTTCAATTTTCAACACCGTATTCTACAAGTCGTCTAAAGTCTAGTCAAAGTCCAAATAAATAGTCAGTGCAGTCCACGAGTCATGTCAGTCGATTTAGTAAAGTGGTAGAAGCTTTACTGATAGTTCATAGGGAGTTTTGGAGGGAAACTCAAAATAGCATGTTTTTAGAAGTTGTACGCCTTGCCCACACTTGTGCACGTTAACGAATATTTAATTATTATTATTATTTGTGTAACCACACTAGCAGCCATTAAGCTGATGCGTGTGTGTCAAATCGTTTGAAGATTTCGTCTCCCAATTGGTCCAGTTTGTTTTTAAAGCAGTTCACGGAGGTTTCCATTACAACGCTTTCAGGAAGTCTGTTCCAGACCACTTCCACTCGGTTAGGTAAAAAGTGCTTTCTAGGTAACTTCTTGCTGGGATTTTGGCATAATTTTAAAGAATGTCCTCTTAGGTGCTTGTTCGCATTCAGGGTGTATAGTTCTCGGAGACGAGGCACATCATAAATTTCGTGCAGTATCTTATAAGTCTCGATGAGACTTCCCCTCTGTCGACGCTGTTCGAGTGAGGTAAGGCCAAGGATTTCGAGTCGCTGTTCGTAAGACTTATTGCGTAATGTGTTTATCATTTTTGTAGCTTTTCTCTGTACATTTTCCAGTAACTTGACGTCTTTTTTAAAATAAGGATCCCATATTACATACGCATACTCTAAAAGTGGTCTAACATAAGCCTTGTACAATTGAAGGAATGTTTTGGGTGTCAGACACTTAAACGCTTTACGAATGATATAAAGGATGGAGTTTGTTTTCTTGACAATATTCATTATATGCATTTCCCATTTTAGATCCGAAGTTATTGTTACGCCTAGGTCTTTTTGGAACTCGACATGCATCAATTGTTTAGGTCCAAGGTAGTAGTTTCTACGGGGGTTGTTCTTTCCAATGTGTAACACTGTGCATTTTTCAACATTAAGGGTTAATAGCCATTCTTGGGTCCACTTGTATATAGCATTCAGATCGTTTCGGATATGGTGATAATGGCTACATGGATTTCCGAAAAATTTAGTGTCATCAGCGAACAAGGAGAAAGGCTGTACAAGAACGCTTTTCAGGTCAGTTAAGTACAATATAAAGAGTATTGGTCCAAGAACGGATCCCTGTGGCACACCACTGAGTACTTTCCTAGTTTTAGATAAAGCTTCACCGATCCTAACCCGAAAAGTCCTATTAGTGAGAAAATCTCTTATCCAGGCTAACAGTTTTCCGCGTATACCCAAATGTTCAATTTTACGAATTAGCCGTTTTATAGGTACACGATCGAATGCCTTCTCGTAATCTAGGTAGATGACATCGGTAGGATTTCCTTCGTCGAGGTTTTTTGTCCACTCATTCAGGCATCTCAGAAGGTTTGTAGGTACTGATCGACCTGGTACGAACGCATGCTGTTCTTCCAATATAATATGCTCCTTTGTTAGGAAGTTTCTTATTTCGTTAGCAATCACTTTTTCCATTGTTTTGCACAATACACTTGTTAGACTTATTGGTCTGTAGTTAGATGGATCAAGTTTGCTTCCTTTTTTGTATATGGGAACGACAGTAGCTATTTTCCAGTCTGCTGGTAGTGCTCCATCCTCTAACGATTTTTTCATTAACCTAGTAATGTTCCTTACTAGAGATTTTGAGCACCTTTTTAATACTATTGAAGGTAAATCGTCTGGTCCAGTAGCTGTGGTGTCATCAAAACTAAGTAGAGCCCGCTGTACCTTATCTGTTGTAATATCGATATCATCTATAGAGTTTATTACCCTGTGGTGATTAATATTTGGCAATGGTCCATCAGGTTCTTTGACAAATGCTTGTTCGAATTGATCAGCAAATGCTTCAGATATCTGATTAGGGGTAGTGACAATTTCATTTGTTTTATTTTTGATAATGTTAGGTATGCAAATTTTGGAATTAAGCTGTTTTCTAATGTAGTTGTAGAATGTTTTAGAACCGCTATCTATTACTGATGACTCAAAGGCTGCTCTTCTAATTCTACTTACTGTAAGTATTTTATTATTAATTTTTCTATATTGTTTATATGCAATATCGTTTGGATTTGTTCTATATATATTCCATAGTTGTTTCTTTTTCGTAATCAACTCTAGTATTTCCTTATTTATCCAGGGTTTCTTCTTAATCTTTTCATTTTTGTATTTTATTGGAGTGTACACAGTAATTGCAGACTGCACCTGATTTTTTAAAGAAAGCCACATATTATTAATACTACTGTCTGTCTCAACTAGATATTCCTCAACAGTTTTACTTATCGCATCAAAGTTAGCTTTAAAATAATTATATTGCGGTTTTATATTAGTCAAGTTAATATTCTACCAATGGTTAATATTCTACCAATATTACACATTAAGAATCGAAATAACACAAACTTATGAAGATATACAAAATCCACGACGTCACCCATTGAATTCCCCGGCAAAACTCCTTTCGTAACGTCATTTTGGGAAGTGCCTTTTTACTCTTCTTCTTATTTTTTTTAACATTAGACAAAGTGTAAAGGGCAAAAGTCCACATATCAAAGTAAAAAGATATTATATTAATAACCAATATAATATGTTATATGATAATTCAATTCTACTGTATTTTAATTAGTTTTTTAAGATTATTAAGTCACAATGTTTTATTTCTAAGATTTAAAACAAAATGGATTCGATATAAGAATCTAATCATTAGAGCTGCTGCTTGTGTACATGTTTTAATTTCATATAATTTATTTGCCATTATTTATAATATCTTAGATTCTTATGTATTAAGGACATTTTAATTTAATTGAATTATTGGTGATAGTAGTATTTTTAATTTTATATTCTGACATCCATTCTATATAATTACATAATTCTATGACATTACAAATCAATAGGTTATTAATTTATCAATCTAATGTGTTATAATATTATACTAATATGAATTTGTGATATACAGTAGAAAATAGAATAAGTTGGTATAAAAATTTAAATTACGTTGCACAAAATTGTAAAAATTTCATGATGCTGACAACCCTTTGCACAATGTTTACAATTTTTTTTTTTAATTTTAATCTACCTACACCTGATGATGACTGTCGAAACCGGTCGTGTAATATATTAAAATTAATGTAAAATACTTATTAAAGTGGAAATAGTGCAAGAAGTCCTGTGTGTTATTACTGTGAAACATGAATTTCCACCAAGAACCTACAGTACAATAAATAACACCGAGGCAAGTTCTCGAAGAACTTGTGTTACGGGTACCAGCCAACGGAAATATATATAATACTTTTATACTATACATATAATATTTAAGATTTTTAAATATATTATAGAAAGGAACACAGAAAACATTTTGTTCCCTGGCGGGATTGGAACCCACGACCACCTGCTTGAGCACCAATGCGCTAACCACTAAGCTACAGAGGTCGTCAAAAAATCCTTTGCTTACTAGCTTTTGTCGTCAAATACGCCCAAAACCTATACTGCAGTCAGTGAGAATCATTATGCTATGAATATCTATTACAGTCTTAAAATATGTCTACTTGTTACTTCTGTTGTCCTGGTACATTGCAGATTACATTGACACTCCATTAGAGGACAGGTTAGGCTAGACTTAGGCTATAATATAACATAGCCTTTGTGGTTGTAACTTGTATCTTATTAGATACAAGTATCATAAGCGATAATATACTCGTAGATGTACGCAACAATATTCAAAGAAATGTGTTTTGACATTGGAAATGTCTTTTTGTTCGCCCCAGTGTAGGTTCCGGTTTCACGAAAAAGTGCGATCCACTTATATCTCGTAGAGTTGTGAAGATGTTATATTCAAAAAAGGCTCAAGCGACGCGTATTTACGAGAGCTGTATGGTCCAAAAAGAATTATTCGAGAAAATAAAAAACGAAATAGTTAATGCCAAAGTTTTGATTTTGGCGCTCGATATTTTGGAAACGAAGAATGATATCAAAAATTTGAGAAAAATACCTGTAGACAATTTAGTCAGCTACAATTTAAGCCTAAAACAAAGACGATCGGGTTACGGGTTAGCCCTGTAGCCTAACCTTTTTGAAAAAAGACACTTCTTTTTTCGAATTTCGTAGATTCATTTCTAATGTGTCATGTGAGGAACGAAATCTGTGATTTTTTGGTCGAATTTAATATTTTTGTTTACTTTAAGATGAAATTGGATCTGAACAGATAATTAATCTAATAGTTGAACCAATTATAATGTTATTAAACCTATACTGCCTATACCTTATTTAACTTCAACAATATTCGTTAAAATCGATACCACTAATAAACCCCAATAAACCCACCAGTGTTGTGTACATAAAGAAAGGGACTGACACAAGTGAAGTCTACATACGATACGACAACTAATCATATGCAGACTATTGTCTTACTCCCCTTCTTTATACCCTAATTAAGATATATGACAGTACATGACGAGGGTAATTGGTATGTAAGTGTTTGTATTATGTGGTAGACAAACAATCGGGTTGACTAGAAAACATATAGGTATTTAGTTCGTTTGAAACTAATCCTACTAATATTATAAATGTGAAAGTTTGTGAGGATGGATGGATGGATGGATGGATGTTTGTTTCCCTTTCACGCAAAAGCCACTGATCGTATTTTAATGAGATTTGATATGGTATTAGTTTGTACTCTAACACATACGTGTTCGTACACATAGGCTATTTTTATCCCGAAAAAGGACAGTGTTCCCTGGGGATACTGTATTTACGCGGGCGGTGCCGCGTTTTTGAAAATTACCTGCGATCATGCTTACGTATCCTGTTTTAGAAAAATTGTACCCTCGTTGCATACACATTACACGAGTGAGTTTTGAAAAACTTCTTACTGGCCCTATGTCACTTTACTAATAGGTATTTAGGGTAAAATTGTGAGGATGTAAAAAATTTGAACCCTCGTTTCAGTCTAAGGGGAAAATGATGAAAAACTGGGTGCACCTTCTGTGATTTGAGCTTCGTGTTTCAATTCAACTTTTCAACAGTTTCCACAGTATTTATTTTAAAAATACATCTACTTAGATATTTAAAAACAGTCCAGCTTTATTCTTTATTTGGATACAAGTAATAAAATACAAACGTTTTGGACTAGGTAATACCTAGTCCAAAACGGACACTAACTTATAAATTCCATTGTTATCAGAATATATTATATTGTTATAATCATCAAATGTCATACCGAAAACATCGTCCATATCTACAAGCTTGTTGAGTTTATAATTTGGCTTATATTCCGTGTATATACCACCAGTACCACAAAAATACATTTCACCATAGCTATCTTGTGTAATCTGTCTTACTTTTATACCATCGTCCAAAATTATTGTCTCTTTTGACCTCACATCTATCTTAAAAGTAGCCGTTTGGTTAGAATAGTAAATATCCTTACGTTTAGATATGTAGAAATTGTCTATTTCTATGCCCATAGCTTCAGCGACTGGTACGAATTTGTCATTTGAATATACAAAAAGCTGCTGCCTTGGATATTGTATGTAGTAAAAGTTAGCGCCAATGAACATACTCCAAATTGAGTTCTTGTCTTCAGCGAAAAATTCCGCTTGTTCTATTATATAATTGTATTTATATATACCATCGTGTCCGCCGAAATATATGTCATCATTTCCCCGATCGTATGCTATAGCGTATCCCCCGGGTACATCCAAAATCTGAGTAGCATTCTTCTGCATATCATACGCTACTATTTCAAAATCTAGACCAGTCTTATTCACTGTATGACTGAAGAAAAGGGTACTTGTGTATTTGTGATACACTAGATTGTTAGGTCGTCTGTAATTTTCTAGAATCACTCGAGATTCGTAGACATTGCTGAGATAAAGCGATGGAAATTTCGAGAAAAACATCAAGAATAATAATAACATTTTATCGACTTTAATTTTCTGAATTGGCCATTAGGTTTTAAAGATTCGCTTCTTGAGTGACGCTATCGTGTTGAAAACATTTTAGTGTTCCGTACCCAAAGGGTAAAAACGGGACCCTATTACGGAGACTTCGCTGTCTGTCTGTCTGTCCGTCTGCCTGTCACCTGGCTATATCTCCTTAACCGTGACAGCTAGACAGTTGAATTTTTCACAGATGATGTATTTCTGTTGCCGCTATAAACAACAGAATAAAATAAATATTCAAGGGGAACAAACGTGTTTGTTTTACCGTCTTGTGCGCGATCGCAACTCGCACTCGACCGATTTTGGCTTGGTTGTGCACTTCTGGTATTTTAAAATGAAGAGAGTTTTTATTTTCTCGTAGTTGTAACATAGTCCGAACAACGCTGGAAATGATAATTATAGGTAGACAGACATAGTTCAACTAATATGTGCGCGCGGCGCTGTGTGTGGGTAACGTACGGGTTACCCACACACAGCGCCGCGCGCACGGGTGGGTATGGGCGGGTCGCGTCACTGTAGCACAAATGAAAGCTGTATAACAAGCGCACGCACACATAACGCCGCGAGCACAAATGAGTTGACCTCTCTGTATCTTGCAAGAAGAAAACGTCAAAATTTAAAAAAGCTAAGTACTGAAATATTTTATTCGAATCTGACGAGCAACTCTACCACCGAATGAGCGTTCGTCAAATTAAATGGCGCGCGCTTCCTCGTCTTCCTGTTACACACTTCCGTCCCATTTCACGAAATCACTCCCACAAATTGCTAGAAAGCGAGAAAGAGACGTTACACATCAAAAATTGTAAGTCGTAACTTGGTAACAAAAAGTTGACATTTTCTGTGAAATGTTTTTCAAAATTACATTAAAACCTCTGGAGCCGAACACAATCGATCTTACAGGACTAAAAGTTTTGCAGCGACATTGACCGATTGTGCCTCATTTATCGTAATACTAGATGTTGCCCGACTTAGTACGCGCCAAAATAAACCCCGCAGGAACCGTACATTTCGCTACGATCAACAGTAGCATATGAGTTTACCGACAGTCGAAACTACTACCATAGCAAATTTCATCAAAATCCGTTCAGTAGTCATTGCGCGAAAGAGTGACAAACATCCATATTTATAATATTAGTAAGGAAACATAAATATTTATTTTATTTTGTTTTTATTATTTGTTGGTATAGCGGTAACAGAAATACATGATTTGTGAAAATTCCAACTGTCTCTAGCTATGACGGTTCCTGAGATACAGCCTGGTGACAGACATACGGACGGACGGTCAGTGGTGTCGTAGTACCCTTCCCTTTGGGTACGGAAACCTATTACTGAGTAATTACTAACTACCACTATTTAATTATAAATGAATCGTATTGATATCATCCGAAGATTTTTTGGATTTGGATTATGCAGTTTTAACATAACGGGACTGGATTGTAACTGTATTATTGCAGGATTTAATTATCAGAATCGACCTTCAAATCGAGTTTTCTTGTCAGGATTGTTGAATCACAACTATAAAAAAATTTAAACTACAAGCGACGATAGTCCATCAATTTGATAAAAACAAACCACAGCCGAATTTAGAACCTTCAGTTTTCTTTTTTGAATGGGTTAAAAGCGTAATTCTTCGGTACCTACCTGTTGTAAAACTACAAAACTAAAATTGAAACAGTACACAGTAATAACTCACGCTCATATCACTTTCGTATTAATATAACACGATAAAATGTACGGGATCATTGTCTCGTATATTTATAAACCTTCCATTGTATCAATGGATGTATGGATGATGAATGGTAGGGACGGTGAATTAAATTTGTATGAGTTTGTATGGTTCAGTAGATGGATTTTGGAATTACATTGTATTATTTGTTTGATTGTTAACCCCCGACGCGAAAAGAGGGCTGCATTGTTATAAGTTTGACGTGTCTGTCTGTCTGTGTGTTTGTATGTGGCATCTTAAATCCTAAAAGAAAGGTTCGATTGAGATACGTTTTTTTTGGTTTGAAAGCTGACATGATCGAGTGTTCCTAGCTATAATTCATCAACATCAGCTCGTTCACTGCTTGACAATTCGGGGGTTACTTAAATTTATTTAATTTTGTTAATGTTTGGACTCGCGGTTTTAAAAAGTATTTTCTAGCATAAAAACTAGCCCGCGGCTTCGCTACACTTGGGTTAAAATTTATTTAAAACATAACCATTATGTATTATTTTTTTTGTGTATTCACTGTGTATCTTTATAATATTAAGTACTTATTTAACAAGGTATAAAACGCTCCGTATATGAGCGTGTCCTCAGTGTATTTGCGATATTATTTCTCATACGCGGGCGGAGCCACGGGCAAAAGCTAGTAGTAGTAGTGAATAAAAACTTATAATTACACACAGCCATAAAACTGCAAATCTAATCATTATAATTCGCTTCGCAAATATACTGGGAACACGCTCATAGACGGAGCGTTTTATACATTGTTAAATTGGTAATTAATATTATAAAGATACACAGTGAATACACAAAAAAACGAAATATATAGGTTATATCTATATATATGAAAGAAAGTCGTGTTAGTTACAGTATTTATAACTCAGGAACGGCAGAACCGATTTGGCTGAAAATTGCCGGAGAGGTAGCTTAGAACCAGGAGATGGACATAGGATACTTTTTATCCCGTTCCCGTGGGACGTGTCACGTGACATAAAACGTGGTATAACAAAACGCAACTGACAGCTAAACGTAATGTTGTCTGTGGTTAAGTATGGTTGAAAATTTGACAATTAGAAATTTTGAAGTAGACCGGTTGATGTGTTTGTTTCGAGTTTCTGTTAACTTATTGTGGCGATTATATTATTAACAATGCCGCGACCAAGACGATCGAATAGACAGACAGTTTTATGTATTTTAAGTATTAAGGAACCCTACAAATGGATTGCAATTTCAATGTCTCGCTACAACTCGAGAACGGCTGGACTGATTCGGCTAATTTTGGTCTTGAAATAATTGCGGAAGTTCAGGGAAGGTTGAAGCGGTGAGTAATATTGGAAAAATTACGCAGAAAATACTGTAGATATATTAGGTGTTCATGCAGGTTGCAGGTGCAGATGTTGAAGTAGGTTGTAGGTATATGTATAGTTATTTATTCATTCCAGTTCATAGTTGAGACAGAACAACGTATGTCGGGACAGCTAGTCTTAAATAAATTTTAACCGGAGTGCAGCGAAGCCCAAGGAAGGGTGAAATGATTTTTTCCGTCTATGTATATTTGTTCCACTGTAGCGACTAAGCTACTTATCTGATTTTAATGAATGAGTTGTCAATAGATACAATTACAATACAATTTGCTTAGTTGGGTTATAGTTTTTAACTTTTGCGTAGTTTGAATTTATAAAGCGGATGGCGTGTTCTTATAAGACACGCTCCCCGCTCGTCTCTTGTGCGTATACACGGTCCATTTTAATGTATAACCATCTCATTGTTAGACGGCGCCGTGGTGAGGCATATACATATGAGGCTTATGAGCATGGGACGGAGCGGTCAGGCATATTTTATACTACTCTGTTCTATGTTATACAGTAGTATGAAGTCGGTTATACGTAGGTACTTACTAAATCAACATTATAATAATAGACAAATATCCCATGGTGAAAATATACATCAAACGATTGATATTTTATCACTAAATATTATTTAAAACCGATTTAACTAACACTTCACTATAAAATATGTATGATTTTTATAAAATATCAAAAATAGATTAACTTATTTTTCACGTTTGACCACGTGATTAAAAACGGACTATCATTAAACATGACGTCAGATTCTTGTACTTCTTCTTCTTTTTTTAAAAATGGCCTCCCTAATCGCATCATTACCGTAAGTAAACGTCATTAAAAAAAATGTATGTCACTTGTCCGTTGTCAGTCGAAGTTAAGTGCAAGTTTCGTGCGAAATATATCAGCGTTTCTCTTCGATAATAATTGTATGGCACCATGTTAAAGGCATCAAATCAAAACAAATCATTTATTGCAAGAATGTGGGTCATGACATGAGGTCTTACAAAATTAATATTTAAAAGATCCTATATTCTGCTAGGCATCTTAAAATCATAAAATTACCAAAGATAACACCAATTAGTATTCTTGGATTTGACATGTTTAGTGTGATTTGATATTTGACAGGTGGTTACAAGAATTTGACGTCATGACAACACATTTTAGCGTTTTGGCGGCTTTATTAATAATTTAAACGTTCATGCTGATTTCTAAGGAAAGAAAATAAATTTACAAGGAATGGTCCAAATTGCAAATGTATTTATCGTGTTATTATGAACAATTTGACGAATTTAAAAAAAAAACTTGTATGCTATCAACGTACGTCGTATTAGCTATGAAGTTCGCGCTTTTAATGGCAATAGTAAGTCGGAGACATAGTAAATAGTATCGAAATATGATTGTACTAGCTGACCCGTGCCCACTTCGTCGGGCGTTAAACAGACTTGTGACTGGATGTTGGCTGCGACTTCGTGCGCGCAATTCGATGCAATCAAACAAACAAACCTTCCCTCTTTATTATATTAGTATATATAGATAGCCGACTGAGCGACGTTACCGGAGGCCTAAGGGGGTTGGGAATTTTAAGGACTGGGAACGCAACTCGCAACATTGGAGGAGTTACAAGTGTAACGACTCCCTCGGGTGTTGCGAGCGTCCATGGGCCGCGGTAATCGCTTACCATCAGGTGATCCAACTGCTCGTTTCCTGGTTCATTTCATAAAAGAAAAAAGATGAAATTATGAGTGTGATTCTGTGATACGTTATATGTAATGACTGCTATGGTTTATTTTCTGACTGCCAAAAGAGGGTTATATTTTACTGCATGCTTATTGTGTATGTCTTTACGTCCATTTTGGGTATATTATAAATAATAGTCGAAAATGTGCGTATTGCGTTTCGACAATTTCAATTTCCTCACTCACAGTCCGCTGCGTATGGAGCCGATCGCGCGATTTAATACGACTTCTTTAACGATCGTCCAAATAAAATGCGGTTCACAGAGTTCACCCAACGATTTTAATTATTTTTTATTATAAAATTCTACTTTTTGTGAATTAAATATAAAAACTGGCTTTAATGGCTTTTTTGTAAACATTACTAAGCTCTAAAACTATTCTCTAGAACTTAACCATATATCTCTCGTCGTGAAGGCAGCGTTCGTAAAAAACGTTTTCGTTCGACCGTTTTTTCTCTAATTTATTTTGAAAATCCGACTACTACGGAAAAATCTTTTCATTTTTGGGCCTATGATACTCACAAATAATATTTCTTTCTATTGGTAAAAGAATTTTAAAAATCGGTTCATTAGATCCAGAGATTAGCCCCCACAATCTCACAAATATATTAATAATCACAAACTTTAGCTGTTCATATTATTAGTGTGTAATCTTGGAAATGCTATAACTCTAATAAGAGTTCTATTTTCAGTGCCCCGATTTGTCCCCGGCCTACCGGATTCCGGATAATTTGGTCCCGGCCAAAAGTAAACGGCTCATTAATACCTTCATTTATTTCAATGGCTCATTCCGCCAACACCTCAGAATTCCACATTAATTGTAATAATTAGTGTATATTAAACAACTTTTGTAATTTTATTTAATTTTCAACAACGCTTGGCATAACCGTTGAACATAATACTTAACCAAACATTGCGCCAGCGATGTGAAATACTAGATGCTGCATATGTATTCTGGAAATTTAGATATTTGCTATAGAGGGCCAAACAAGCAGATGGGTCGCCTGACTGTAAGCAATTATTTATTTATATATTTATTTATTTACACTTATTGCACAAAAACGGGCACATAGGCGGACTTAATGCCATATGGCATTCTCTACCAGTCAACCTTTAGGCGTACAAAAGCAAAATTGTGCAGGTGCTAATAGGGAAAAAAAACAAGTCAATACACAGCTCTAAATAAAATAATAAGATGTAGCTAGAACACATAAATAAAGTAGTATAATATAAATACACAAAATATATGTATATGTATAACTAACAAATACAAATAATATGCCATATAATATTAAAAATATAAATAACAACCTATATAATTATGTGTTAATGAGTTACCTGTGCTGCGTTAGTGGTCTTAAAAAAACAAATTTACTCACAAAGTGGAAAATAAAATGTTGTATTTCACAGTTTGGCTGTAATTCTTATTATTATATTATTCTAATTTTTAAGTTTGAACTTTATAAGATGCTCTTTTCCTTTTAGATATATAAAAGAAAAAAAAAGAATGTGTATACTGTCTAAGGGTCCAACAAGCATGACGCTGCAGGCTTGATCCAATTTGTAGTTCGTCTATATTGACATAAACAGTTTAAACTGTCATTCCGATCCACGCCCATATACGGTCAGTTCTGACTGATCTAATCAGCAGCATCATGCGGATTGGACGATCGTCAGTATGGTGTATAGCTACCCTTAGACATTTCTCATCACACTAAAATAAACTCTGTCCTCTAACCACACTAAAATATACATTTACTGACATTTTCAACGCAACATCTAGATTTTCAACGTCGACGCGACAACGACAATTGGCCAAATTAAAAGGACCCCTACAATTCCTGACGCTGGGTGGATTCCACCCAATGTTTTTTAATTTCCGCCCTTCAGAATGTTCGTAAAATTTAAGTTGATAATCTTGGCGTCGAGTTCCGCAAGGATTTTTCAATTTCAGATAACATCAAGAAGGTGTTGACTCGGGATCCAATTAATAGAAAAGGCTGGCAAGAATTTCGACTTAGCTATTGATATTTAGTTACCATGCGAAGAGAATCACTTAGGTTCTTTATCTTATCTTTAAACGAGACAATCTTGTAGATATATAACAATCGGTTTCTCGATGTAATAAGATAATGAAGTATGCAAGGAGTTTCAGGGCAGAAAAATCGTTCTAGCTAAGTCTTATCCCTGGTAAACTGCACATTTTTAAGCTATGTATGTTTTTTCTATTGTCGTTCAACAATATATCAATAATTTCTCCTCTTATATGTAAGTTCGATTGGCAGTTTGGTATGCATATGTATAATTTTTGCTTTTCGATGCCTTTTATTGTTTTAAATTTATCACAACTCCGAGCAAAGCTCAGTTACCCAGGTACTATAATATTATAAATGCAATTTTATGAGGATGTACGTGTGTGTGCGTGTGTGTTTTACTAGAGACCTATATATCATACGCGTCTATGATTGATAGGCTCCGCAACTACTGGATTGAATTTGATAAAATTTGGCACAGACGTTTGGCACACACGGGGAAGGACATATGTTAATTTTTCGTCGTTGTCGTTTCAGCGTGATGACGTCCACTGCCGGACATAGGCCTCCCCCATAGATGTCCAGTGCGACCTGTCGCTCGCGGCCTGTGTCCTCCCTCTGTTCGGCCTGTAGACTCCCTGCGACTTTTCTCAGGTCGTCTGTCCACCTGGTGGGAGGGGAGGCCGTCCTATGCTCCGACATCCAGTTCGTGGTCTCCACTCGAGAACTTTTCGGCCCCAGCGGGCATCGGATCTACGGGCTATATGTCCAGCCCATTGCCACTTTAGCTTGCGAATGCGCTGGGCTATGTCGGTAACTTTGGTTCGGCTACGGATTTCCTCATTTCTGATTCTGTCACGTGGAGAGACTCCGAGAATAGTTTTCCCTCCCCATTACTTTGAGCGACACGAAGCTTATGGATTAGTCCCGTTGTGAACGACCACGTTTCGCCTCCATATGTCATCACCGGTAACACCGGTGCTCTTTGTCTTCAGGCACTGAGGGATCTCTGAGTTTCCTGAACGCTGCCCAGCCGAGCTGGATTCGACGATTGGCCTATTTCTCAAAGTTGGACCTACCTGGACTTTGTTAGTGTTGCTAATTTATATCGCGGTAAGATATACGGCTCCCGTGGGATTTTCTATTGCTTGTACGAAGTCGCGGCCAACATCTAGTAGACAATATAGAGTGAGACCATCAATTTCATTGTTCGGGGACTCCCGGGCTCATATATTTAAATTCTCCTTAACTGCTTTGTTTGGATCATAATTCAAGGGGTGCATGTATGGAAATGGGTGAAAACGGATGGAAATGGGTGAAAATGGTTGTTATAATGGCTTTACTGACAGCTGCCTTATTTACTTTCAATATTTACTATTCATTTTTGAAGGAAACACATATGAATATTAGGTAATTATAAAAATACATTATTTTATTATATTTCCAGCATTGGTTTATTTATTTTAACAAGCCATCGATCTTCTACGAGGGCTTGACCGATTTTGACGAAATTGTTTTTTGTATGTGCCATCTATCAAACAAGTCCCAATTCAACCAAGCACAAGAAGAATGTCTTAACAGCGCCGTTGAATCATACGCACACACACTCAAGTTTAAATACGTAGTTCAATGTCTGCAGTCGATTGTACATGTTTTGGTCTAAGAATAAAACGTAACCTTTTACAGCCGAAGATATTTTATCTGACAGAACGTTTGCTAGAAGGTCGATTCTGCTAGTTAAATCAGTCCCAATCCAGTCCCGGTATGTAAAACGGCAAAATGATATTCTCATAAACGTCAAACGAACGTCAAACCCGATTTGATTGGTCCAAACTCCAAAAAACAATTTATGATATCAAGACGATTCATTTATAATTCAATTGAAGTAAAATTAAGGTGCTTGTTTATTACTAGAATTGAGGTTATGCGGGATTGAAAAGGCCACATCGCGCAATATTGCTAAAAGTAAATAATTTGCAGCATCCCTTGCAATATTCCTAAAAGTTCGTAATATTGTCACGTTGCATAGCAACATTGCAGCAATTCATTTCATTATCACATTCATATTTGTCGGTTGTGTTGCCACATGTAAAAATTGTATGACCGTAACCAACCGAGTAACCGCATTACTGTATTTGTGTAAAACCTTAGTACTAGTCTTAGAGGTTAATCTTGAAGAACTTATTTTTTTACTTGCCATTTGTAAATAGAAGTTACCAATAAGTACATTAAAATATTTATATTTGAGATAATAATCAATTGAGTATAAAATTTTCGTGTTATTCCTTGTTCCTCGACTGGCAACTCGTTGACGTCGCGCCGAGTTTCGTTTGACGTTTCACGTTTGTTTATAAACAATGGGGCCCTCCATATCCAAAACCAAATCGCTTTTATCGTCAAATGCGTAGAATACCTGAAACAAAAATAAAGAACGAATTACTAATTGGTTACCATCCTATTATATTATAAAAATGTCATAGAAATATGCGATGGTTATATTTATTAAATAATCGTAATACGTAGATACATATCTTAAGATACTAGGTTTACTCGTTTATTAAACGTTTACTTACTTTGGAGACAATATATTCCAGGTTCCAACTCTTGTATGGGCGATACAAGCCTCTATTGAGGCGAAATAGTCCTGCAAATTCAGACTTCTGAATTTCGGAATCAATGTCCATTATCCATTTTGCGTAAACACGAACATGTTCAATGCTATTTTTTACTAACACGACTCAATGAAATCATCTGAAAGTTTTTCGTACGGTTCTAAATTCATTTTATTTATATAAAACAGAAAATATTTATTGCGAGATGTTCCTCGCCAGTAACTTTTTATGAATCTGTTATTTGACACCGGAGCAATTCTTCTTAAGCGGACCATTTCAGGGATTCCCATAGAAAGTTGTCAAATTATTGTATTTCCGCTTCTGAATTATATCCTAATCAAATTATGAATTGCGGTCAAGTGGCCGTTTTACGATTTTTGGAGTAATTCATAAACAGAATTGAAAGTGAATCGCCGAAAGCGGCCTTTATAAAAAGGCCGCTTTTAAAAGGAAAAGTGAATTCAGCAGGTATAACCTGCTGATTTCACTTTTCCAGACGCAAAGAATTCTATTGTCGATTGGCGTTGTTTGCTGTGAGTCATCAGTGCAAATGTCAAAATTAATTGGTGAATGTGTCTTATGCGTCATTTGCCCGCGGCTCACGCGCTCCTAAATAAAGTATTCTAGGCTAAACTAAGTATTACTGTGCTTTTTCGTGATTACTTATAAGTAGCGTATGTTTTAATTCAGAGCCCAAACTACTACCATGCCAAAATTCATCAAAATCCGTTCAGTAATTTTTGAGTGAAAGATTCATCCATCCTCTGATGACTCACTCAAACTTAACGCGAATTTACTTACTTTAATGTTAATTCCCAGTATAAAGACATGCAGTTCAATTCAACATCAGTCCCGTCCATCTTTGAATTCTTAAACTATGCAGTATACAGTCTGTTCGGGGTTACTTTACCCCTGATAGGACCTTTATGCCGACGACATAAGGATCGCTCTCGTAGAATTTAGAAACTCCCGAGGTAAAACTGTGAATGGACTATATGTTTGTAATTCTATAGAGATGGTCCCAAATACAGGACACCCGTGTAGATGTTTTTGAAAGGTGTATGTAAAACGTGATAGGCTTTCTCAGGTTAGAATTTGAATATGAATAACGCTTGAATCTTATTGACTAGATGAGATGATGCTATTCACAAAGAATATAATATAATACATTACAAACGTAAAGAATCGTCATTCAATACTGACTGACACGAACGACAGCTCGCGGAAGGGTTTTTTCAAGCCAGGACTTTCGTTCACGCGGCTGGCTGCTGGTTGTTTCGTGCTTTGATATAACTGACAGTATAATATGTTAAAGAAAGATTGATTGTCTGACGCGAAGTCTCAGTTATAGAGTCAAGTGTACCCTTTGGGTACGGAACCCTAATAATCATAACCATGCATAAAAGAAAAGACTTATGGCTGAATTCCTGAATTCACGAGCTCGCTCAAATTTTAACGACTGCTTTCATTTTGAGCAGCTCCTTATTACAAAATTCGTATGAAACATTTTGTGTTTTGGAGCCACTCATAATTTGAGCAGACGTTAAAATTTGAGTGCTGTTTCAGTATTCGACCGTTAGCTTGCTCCTTATAAGTTGTTACAAATAACTGCCGGTGTACAGATAAGTGTCAGATAACTTATTTGCTTGTTTTGTCTTTGCCGCTCGATAGCTCGAAGTAAGCAGCGACAAAACTTCCGAATAAGCTATCCGACTCTTATTAGAAGATTGTGCTACAGGACTTTTATCATACAATATAATATATGATAGAATACGTGAAGCACAAAACTTTGTACTCCGTTTTACAGAAATTATGCGAACGGACGAGCATGAAATTTGGCACAGATACGGTGTACATGGAGGAGGAGTGAGCTGCACTATTCTTTATAATTAAGCTTAATAAATACATCGTATACTTGAAGCGAGACAATCTTGTATATATATATATTATGATCGTAATTTCGACAACGGCCGCAAGTATTTACACGAAATGAGGGAGTTTTGGAAGCTGCAAATTTTTAAGTTATGTATGTTTTTTCTTTCGTCGTGGTTGCATTCGCAACATATCGCTAATTTCGACTCTATAACGTCTGGCAGTTTGGTTAATATTGTGTTAATCCTCGGTTAAATATTTTTGTGATTCTTTTTTTTTAATCCACTAGAGCTCCGAGAGAAGCTCGGTTACCTAGATTCTTTTAATTTGTAAAAATAATGTTATACACACCACCTCAGATTAGTAACTCACACAACCATGCGATACACTGTTAAAACACATTGACAATATGTCTTTTACATTCAATGGGCGCTTACATTTTAACCTACTTCAAAAAAAAGGATTTTCTTAGTTTGACCTGTGTGTTTGTACGAATGTGTATATGTATGTTTGTCCGCGATTCTCTCGAAAGCTACTGATGTTCTTTGGACGGGGGAAAATTAGAGAACCCTCATAAAGTTGAAACTTAAAACCTAGATGAATTGTGATCGAATTCCGACCACCGTATTTATTCTGTGTAAAGCAAAATAGAGACGGTAAATCCTTGCACCAGAACTAAACAAAACTAATTTAGATTAATCCATCGTGAGAAAAAATGTCGGCCATATTGCGAAAGTGTAACGTACACATTTGCAAAATAAATTACCTAGAGCTGGGATTTTGTCGATATGATTTAAGATTTAGATTTTTTTACACTTTTAGATGAGGATTATGATATTGTATTGATGTGCTCTGGGTTGGTATTGTAACGATTTTCTAGTGAGTGTTAATTTTGAATGGTTAACTTTTCTTTGAACGTCATTTTGCATAAAATATCTAAACTTGGCGCGGGTTATAGTCGCGTGGAGGAGAAAAAAATATCATTATCTTCATCTTTTTTAGGATCCCGTTTTTACCCATTGCGTACGGAACCCTAGAAACGAAAAAGATATTGAGATTGCGGTCGTGCTGTTCATAGTTATTTTTTTCTTCCCCACGCGACTTTAATCCGCGCCACGTTTAGTTTTTTTTTACTCTTTTATTTTTACTGCAATAAAAAAGTTATAGTGTCGATTTTATTAAGTTTTTGTCTCTTTTATTGCCAATTTTTTGTGTTCCTATTCTTTACTATGCGCCTACGGTTATTCGTGTTAAGGAGGCATTATATTTGAATAATGCCTACAATATCAAAATGGCCTACATCAATCGGTTAATGTAAACACAGCTTGATACGCATCATTGGTCACTTTTGAATATTTTTTTTACATTTCACTCTCTTCTTAACGCGAATATACTATATATTGTAAAGTAAACCTAACATTGAAATGTTCGCTGAGCACTTTTCTTAATGCAAGTAAAACCTTTATTCCCCCACAATGGCCACCACAACATGGCGACCGACTTGAGAGCGCCATAACTTTTTAGTATTGTTATGTTAATCGTAACATTATAATGGTTACTTTTGTGCTTATTACGGTTGCAAAGTCACGGGAAATTACTACAGAAAAGTAGATAAATGCAATGTGAATAATGTGTAAACAGATATGGTTTTTTTTAAATTAGATGTTGCCCACAATTCCGTTCGCGCTTCCCGAGGTCGAGTCCGTCCATGTAACAAATTTCATCAAAATCCGTTCAGTGGTTTTACTGCGCAACAGACAATCAGACAGTGTTACTTTCACATTTATAACATTACCGGCTGTTCCCTGCGACTTCGTACGCGCAAAAGGAAATCCCACAGAACCTTGCATTTTCCTGCGATAAAAAGCGTATGTCATACCCCGTCCAGTAGTTTCGGAGCCTATTCGACGCAAACAAAGAAACATACAAATAAATAATTCCTCTTCATAATATTAGTTTAGATTAGGTACCAATTTCACCAACACCGCTAATCGTTCGTCTAAATGCCTTCTCTTTCATTAATACGAAGAACTAGAAAGAGATTTGAACATGATAAAATCAACGATTAACTTTAAGACGCGTTGGTGAAATTGGCACTTAGTAAGTAAGGGAACGGAAAGCCTTTGCTCCAATGAAAACAAGTGCTTGTTTTCATTTATAACATATTGAGCTTTATCAACTAGAACCCCGCTTACAAAATAATAACAATCACGCAATCGCGCGGCCGCTGCGTGGATAGATCTAATATATAAAATTCTCGTGTCCATAGTGTTCAGGGAGTGGGGACACACTCCTCCGTAACGGCTTGACCGATTCTTATGAAAGATTATTTTTTGCATATTCGGTAGGTCTGCATAATCGGTCGTAATCTATTTTTATATATGCCAAAACAATATTTGCCGGGTCAGCTAGTAATAATTAAAAAGGCTTTATGACTGATTTTTTAAAAGTTAACCACTGACGCAATAAGAGTGGTGTCATACGTTTGATGTGTCTGTCTGTCTGTCACGCGTTAAACTTATAACACCCCTCTGTTTTAACTGGGGTTAAAAAATCTACGACTATCGACATCGACACAATGTAATATATTTAGTATATATATCGATGAAAAGGTCACACATCCCTACGACCGCTAAAAAGGTTAACAGATTGATACAAAGTATTCCGGGCGGAGCTCGGATAAGGCGTCTCTTACTTTCAACTAAATCCGTACCTTACTTAGGCTGGGACTATATGCTCCGGAATCCGCAACGCCGGTGAAAATTTAGAGCAGTATAATTAGATCTCTGCAAACTCAAACTCAATTTTTTTCTTTTTTATTTAGGTTATTATTTAGGTATTATTTTTATTTAGGTTATTAAATAACACTCATAGAATTGTCCCACGTGATGTCCTACAACCACCGGTTCGGGAACTAGCCCGGCGAGAAGAACCGGCGTAAGAAACTCGCACGGGGCCAACTTTTAGCAAAAATATGGGAAAATTGTTCTTTTCTGCGCTAATACAACAGAGGTGAAAATCGAACACATGAGTGTCGAGTTGTCAGATTTGATATTGACGTTTGACTTGACACTCGTATGTTCGATCGCTGAATTTTCGCCGGCCGTATGGATTCCGGACAGTATAGTCCCGGCCTTACGTGTGGACGAACTTCACCGATTTTTCTCAATGTTGTTTCGTTTCAAACAATTTACTCTCATAAAGGATAAACTAACTAGAATTTTGCGATTTAGTTAGTAATAGATGCTGCCCGCAACTTTGTGCGCAAAAAGAAATCTCTTGAGAACCGTACATTTTGCCGCGATAAATATAATTTAAGTACATAGTGTAGCAGTTAACTGTTCCTTTTAATAAAAATAAAATAAAAACTCCATGCATCATTTAAAATCCGAAAATCCTCTCATCGTGCCTAAAGCACATCACTTCAAATAGAACAGAAAAAAAAATTTGTAAACACCTATCGCCATCTGTGTATCGAGCCGTGCTTTATTTATATAGATTTTATTTTATTTTTTACTTTCACATTTAACGAATTGCTTTCAACTTGCAAAGCCATTGTTATGTATAGCAGTATAGCTGTATTGCAAACACACGATGTGTCCCTGCTGGATTAAGTCTGCAATAATATAATTTCGCATGCGTTTCAAATCCTCTTACCGGAGCTATTAATTATCAGATTATATTACGCTTGGGCGTTTATAGCGTAGAATGCGGTTTAGGAAAATGTGCTTGTTTCAGTATGTATAACTTGTTTCGTTAATATATAGGTAAAAAAAAATCAAAAGCCATGATCTCAAATAATGATTTTGCATCTATTAAACAAGAGAGCCAACCATTTTATTTTATAAAAGCAATGTTTTATTTTTAATCTGTCTGAGCTGAGCAAAAAGATTTACGCCAATATTTTTTTTTTTCAGGCCTATTCAGATGTTAAGATATTATGCGGATGACTAGGGTTTTTATTTGCCTGAAGTCTGGGCTGTATTTTGTTTTTTTTTATTTTATTTATAGCCTTTATAACCGACTTTTTTTCATACAGTGATAGTTTGTTCTTTATATGTTCCCTAAATCTGCGGGCCTTCGGGCAAAGGCCTCCCCCAATCTCCTCCATTCCTCTCTATCATACAGCAATAACATTTCCTGACAACCCTCACTAAGTATGGACACTTTCGTACGACGCGCCGGCTTTTAATTTCACGCGACCGCCACGCAGTATCGGCCGCGCGGTCATGTATCATCGTGTATGATCGTCTTATTATGTTTCTATATTTAAAATATTAAGTAATTTTATTTTAAATAAATAGTTATATTAGTATTTATATTGTAGTATTTATTATTATTATATATACTCAAAATGTCTAAATCTATGTTTCCTTTTAGTATTACGCATCTACCTCACACTGTATCTGCATCACCCGCAGGTTGGCTGGTAGAAAATGCCACATATTGTGCGCATAAAATATAATAAATAAAAAATGCATCGACATTAATTATTATTTTATATGCTAATCTGGTCACAATTTAAGGTCATAATATTATGTTAAATATATTTTTGGAACGAGAATCGAGTTATGACGACGCTCCATGAATATCTGTTTTTGTTTTAAATACATCACGTATAATAAATTTTATTACGTGTGTCATATTACTGGGCAAATCAACGAAAACGCCCCTTTTTGCGTCAGGTTGCGATACGCGGCGCTGAATTTTTAAGATAGCTATTCAAAATTTAACTTTATTCACCACACAAAAATATACACGTTTCATATTATAATATCAGTTATACTCTGCGCATGCGCTGTGCACGCTGCACGGTGCAACATGACATTCGAAAATTTACAGTGAAACACGAACCTGGTTGTGAAATGTGTAATGAAAAACAGTTTAATTTTCAATAGCTATCTTAAAAATGCACCGCCATGTCGCGTATCGTTTCGTTTCAGTGTGAATTGACCCGCATTTTTTTTTCGTCGCTGGTCCAAAATATTTTAAAAACTGACCCCCTTTTTTTCCAGGTGTCAGACGACATCGGCTACGTGGTATACTCGGCGCTGGGCAGCTTCTACATCCCCTCGTGTATCATGGTGTTCGTGTACATTCGGATATACTACGCGGCGAAGGCGCGAGCGAGACGAGGCATCAGAAAAAACCCGCGGTCAAGGCCGGTGAGTGACGCGTCGCCGCGCTCAAACGAGCAACCCAAAAGGGGTCGAACGGGAAAAAAATAGCGACCGACCGTACATTCGCCATCGGCTGTTTTCGGCCTATTATGGATATTCGGCCACATTTTCGTTTTCGGCCATAAATCAGCCGAAGCCTCGGCCGAGTTATCAGATTCTTTACAAATTTTAGTTGATTTGACAGATGGTTGACTATAGTATTATTAGTTTATAACAAACTACATAAAATATAACTAATTAGTCACATATTATTATTATCAAATACAATGTATTTTTTGACACGATTGAATAATTTTTTAAACATAAATTGCCAAATATATATGAGAGATCTCATTCCCTAAACAGTATTAAGAGAATCTAAAGGAATACGTCTTACGTTCTTCATTTAAGATTTATAAGGACGAAGGATTATATCAAATAAATAAATAAATTCGACCGAAAATAAGCTAGCGGGTAAATCGGGAATTTTATTCCAGTTCAACCACTGTGGGTCAATCTTTGAGGGTCGAACGGGAATAAAGGATAGAATTGTGTAATGGTACGCGAATTATTAATTTTGTTTGACGACCTCTGAGGCTCGGTGGTCGATCGTGTTAGTGCTCAATCTGAAAGTCGCGGCTTCAAATCCCGCCAATGGAGCAAAAAGTTTTCTGTGTTCATGGTTCGTGGATATGTATATAATAGTAATAATAAATATCTTGAATATAATATTATGTATAGTATAAAAGTCGTACTAGTATTATAAACGTAAAAGTTTGTGAGGACGGATGGATGTTTGTTACTCTTTCACGCAGAAGCTACTGAAGGGATTTTGATGAACTTTGGTATGGTAGTAGCTTAGGGTCTGGATTAAAACAGGCTACTTTTTATCCCGGAAAAGTACAGTGTTCCCGCGGGATACTCGACATTATATTTACGCGGGCGGAGACGGGAAACACCTAGTATTAAATATACTTCCGTTATCTGGTACACGTAACACAGGTTCTTGGGATACTTAGCACAGGGCCAGATTGACGTGGTGTGGAAGCGTCCATAAATATTATTTATTTATCGATACCGATGTGACATCTAATGCGACGAGCAGCGAGCTAGATCTTTTGGATTATCAGCCGGCTAGATAGAAGTGATATCACAATCTTACAGAAAACCAGCGTAAAAAAGCGCTTGCATCATGTTACATGGAACCAGTTTCCTCACAATAAAGATACAATATAAGATAGATATACTATGAGGGGAGGGGTGGAGGGGGAACTTTTTATGGTCTGTATCACAATCTACTGATACGTGTCTGATAGCTTATTTTCATGTTTTGTCTCTGTAGCTCGATATAAAGTAAGCAGCGACAAAACTTCCGAATAAGCTATTTAACACTAATTAGCAGATTGTGACACAGGCCCTTCGGTTAACAAATCGCTGGTGATGATCACTTACCATCAGTCTCGTTTGTCTCGTTATAGTAAAAATATTCTACTAATATTATAAATGTGAAAGTTTGTGATGATGGATGGATGGATAGATGGATTGATATTTGTTACTCTTTCACGCAAAAACTACTGAACAGATTTTTATGAAATTTGGTGTGGCATAAGTAAGCCTTTGGAGTAAGCCTCTGTATAACGCCAGTGACCTTCCCATAGTCCCATACTGATTTTGTAGGCGATAAAAGGTCGTCTCGCGCCGACCAGAGAGTATTGAAATCGAATAAAAAATCGCTACAAATGTTTGAGACAAAAATTGCAAAAACTGAAACGGCGTTCCCCTGGGTCTTGTCTTACTTAAAATACTGAAATAATTTTCACACTCGTGTGACTTATAGAAGGAGAGAAAACAGGTTTTAACTTAAAAAAAAAGGTGGACTTAGCATATTTTTAAATCAATATTTAAATAAAACTTTCAATTTATGAAGAGACAGTCCTCGGCTCAATATAATGCAGATTAACATATACTTTTTGGGATTTTTCAATACTCCAATTTTCAGTTCTATACTATTCTAAACATAAACTACTTTCTATTCCGAAAAAGTACAGTATTCCCGTGGGATACCAGATACTATATTTACGCGGTTGGAGCCGCGGGAAAGAGCTAGTACTTCATTACCAAAAAAAAACCGCTAAGAGCTTAATTATTACTGCTTAAAACATATGAGTGTCCTAAAAACATTTTTAATTTTATGTTGCTACAACTGAAAGAAAATTTGTAAAGAAATTCTATGAATATAATATCTCTGCACTTTCATTCAAAATTCGTCATCTTATTCCTCGTTCAGTATGTTATGACAACATGAGCCAGGAACATATTAGTATATTACTTTCATAAATGAATTTTGTTCTAGGAACCGTCCACACAAGTGTTAGATTTAACTTAAATGTACTATTTGAAATACAAAAACACCGGATTTTAAAGAAAAGAACAATTACGAATTAACACTTTTATTCAATATCTTAATTCATCTACCAACACGAAATACCAATAATTCATATGTAATCAAGTGAGTTAAGAGTATAGTAATCATTACCTTAGATCCACCTCCCTTGGACAAAATCTGGAACAAAAGTGCTCCACCGAGTGTGTTTTCCCCCAGTGTTGCCCGATACAAATTAAAAATTTACACAAAATAATATTTTTAATCATAGAATTGATAACAAATTAAATAAAATATTATTTTTCATTTAAAAACAAGTCTGTCCTTTCATTTTAGGGATCCGTACCCAAAGGATGTACCGAACAGCAAACTGTTTATTTCTATAAGGCCGCGTTTACAAGTTTGACATAAATTGTCACAAATAGAGTGAACACTTGTTTATCTAAAATTGGTTTAGTAAATAGTATAAACAATTAAAACATTTTTAGTACCTATATGTATATGTAGCTATACTAATTTTCCCGAACCTCTTCACCCAAAATTTACAAAAAGAGGTCTTGCTTATGTTCATTTTTCTGCTCATATGCTTGTTGTGGTTGTTTAGGAATACCCAAAGATAGCGGATATAATCACCTTAAAATATCCTAAAAAATATTTCAACAATGTTTAAAAATGATCTCCAAAAAGTGTCCTCAAAGATTTCACGTGTTTTTCTATTATGCATGAATATAATATATGAATTAATACGTGGCAATAAGGCTTATTTTATTTGGTCACTGTCTGGATTTATTGCATACAAAACATTTCTAAAGAAATGCCGGCCACTACTAAAAATAAACATTACTATTAAAAATAAACAAAATATTACATTTTAATTTGGAATCTGTCATTTTTATATGATTGTTCATCGAGTTTTCTCATTTTGCCGCCAATACATTGTGTACAATACTTTGCGATATTAAAATGGAGTGGGATGATAAAGAGAATCGAATGGCTGTGATTTCATTACACAAAGTACGTATGGAGCCAAATGCAATTTTTAAAACTCTCCTTACGCTTGGTATTAGTAAAATGTTTGTGTACCGGGCTATTAATAGGTACAATGAGACCTCCTGTATTTGTGACAGAAAAGGATCTGGCCGTCCGTACGAAAAAGGTGGTCAAAGCAGTAAGGGAAAGATTTCGAAGAAATCCTGTCCGAAAGCAAAAGATTTTAATCTCGGGAGATGAAGATAGCACCTAGAACCATGTCGCGTATTTTAAAAGATGACTTAGGACTTGCAGCCTATAAGAGACGTACTGGTCATTTCTTAACTGATAATTTAAAAAAGAATAGGATGGTAAAATCGAAACAACTACTGAAGCGGTACGCAAAGGAAGGTCACAGAAAAAAATTGTTTACGGATGAGAATTTTTTTACAATTAAGCAACATTTTAACAAACAAAATGACCGTATTTGTGCTCAAAGCTTCCCAATTAGTCGACAGAGTGCAACGTGGGCACTATCCGACTTCAGTGATGGTTTGGTGGGGTATTAGCTATGAAGGAGTGATTGAGCCATTCTTTTGTGAAAAAGGTATCAAAACATCGGCACAAGTGTATCAAGATACCAATCTTGAAAAGGTAGTGAAGCTCCTTAACAACACCATGTCCAATAACCAAGAATGATCCTTCCAACAAGACTCGGCGCCGGGTCATAAAGCTCGGTCTACGCAGTCTTGGTTGGAAACGAACGTTTTGGACTTCATCAGAGCTGAAGACTGGCCGTCGTCTAGTCCCGATCTTAATCTACTGGATTATGATTTATGGTCAGTTTTAGAGAGTACGGCTTGCTCTAAACGCCATAATAATTTGGAGTCCCTAAAACAATCCGTACGATAGGTAATGAAGAATTTTTTCATGGAAAGAGTGCGTGCTTCTATTGATAACTGGGCTCAACGTTTAAAGGACTGTATTGCAGCCAATGGAGACCACTTCGAATTAGCTTTTTATATGTTAAATTGTTCTATATTTATGTATTAACATAAAAGTAACTAACATCAACTAACACACTATAAAAGTAATAAATGTTATTTTCAATAGATTTTTTTTCTTTGTTTTAGTATTTATGGCAAGACTAGGTATATTAACACAACAAAACGAACATACAACAAAATAATTGGAAAAGTTAAAGAAATCGAATTTGTCAATGTCATTTTGACAAAGATAGATCTGAGTCATCAATATCAATTCCTTACAGTGTAATTCCTCAACTCATATATGTAAGTTAGACTTGAATTTTAAGATTGATTACTTATACAGTCTAGAATACAACGTAAAATTGTGACGCAAAATATTGCGTCACGAATTTGCATAAGAATATTTGATACATTTGTGTAAAAAATCCAATGTGGTTTATACATAGACCTATAAACTAAAGACGTGGCATATCGAGGCAAATAGGCACATAAACTGCCCTACTTTTGGGGTGCTTTGGGGCAATCAAGGTATTTGAATTTGACATTTTGACATTTGCTTTCCTCAGTTTGATCAGTCCGCTTATCGATTGACAAAATGTTCTAGTAAATTAAGATGTCGTAACTTTATCTTGTATGAAGATTTTCTCTGTGCAATGTAGGTACGTCATAGCCCATCGTTTGTTTTGAAAACATTGAAATCATACCTACTTTTTCAAACATTTAGGAAGAATCTATGCCTGTAAAGGCTGGATCCTATGACAAAACAGCACAATGCCAGAAAGAATGCACTTTAAAGTTCGATGAACTTTAGAGACATTTAGTTAGCCTCGGCTTTGTGAGAATCATCAGCTGGCTAGTAGGAATAAGGCGAATTGAAACTACTAGCAAATTTGGTAGAGTATCAAGTCCAGTTATGTTCTTCTTTATTTAAATAAATGGCGTCGGCTTATCACAATTTGCGAGTGTCAAGAGAGTCAAGTCAGTCGATTCAGTAAAGTGGTAGAAGTTTTACTGAAAGTTCCTAGGGAGTTTTAGCGGAAACACAAAATAGCACGCTTTTTGTAGTTGTACCAATTGCCCACACTTGTGAACATCAACGAATATCCAATGGTTAATATTCTACCAATATTACACATTAATAACCGAAATAACACAAATTTTGAAAGAAATGCAAATAGAACAACGTCGCTGATTGACATTCCCAGCAAAACTCCGTCCAGTTATGTTTTTTTGTGTTTTATTTTACGCTTTTTTTCTATCAATTGTCACTGCATTTTGCGTAAGAGAAAACGTTCTACAAAGCCGACATCATCCGAATTTTTTTTTTAATGAATGTGCATTTATATTGCCCGGTTTTTGTATAAAGATTATGTGTGTACGAGCTCATGACTGCACTCTGTACATAATATTTTGATGATACAGCAAATATATATTGTGTATACAGGCTTACTTCACTTTTATTTAAAAAAATAAAAATAAACTTTTTTTTTTCAGAACGAGCAGCAGACGAGCTTCACGAACGCGCCAAAAGGCACGCGGCCAATGCCTTCCTCCTCCAACTTGTCTATGCCCACAGGCGATCCAAGTTCTAATAATAATAGGTGAGTTAGATAATATAAAACAAAATAACTAAAATTATTTATAATATTATATTTAGAATTTATAAAAAAAACTAACCTAACCCACTGACCATCTTAGACCTGCTGAACGTGTGTCGGGAAATCTAGTAAACAGTAGAATTTTTTTGTATCAATCTAGTTCTGTTTTTTTACGTTAATTGTTATGAAATAAAAAGATAACATTACTTCAAATGTATCCCATTTATGACGATTCTATTAAAAGAATAAAATGGGAAGAATAATATTTTTTGAACACCTACATAATGAAAAAACAAAAGCGCAACCGAGCTATTATCCTTTGGCATAATGAAAAAAAAAATAGCAGCACACATTTTGCATGCATATCTTTTGATTTTAGTAATTAACATATTTTTAACTGTGCTATTTCACGTTTATAAGGTATTATAGCATGAATATTCATTTTTTATTTAAATCACGTACGTTGCAGTTTCAAAATTTCGTTCCGACATTAGCAAGTCATATTGCAGTTGTCATACTTCATTTATAATTTACATTCATTTGGTCAAGTCTTCGCATATTGTATTTATTTACAATTTTAACTAAAGGAGGTAATATTACTCGAACGATTTCACATTTAACTAGTAAGGGTTTCTAAGGTTCAAAATTGAACTTTATTCACTACACAAAAAGATACACGTTTCGTTGTAAGAGTTCGAATGTCATGTTGCACCGCGATGACTAATGTCATATAAAACTTATATATTGTTGTGCAGTGCAGCATAAAGTTCAATATTGAATAGCTATCTCGAAAATGCAGCAACACATCGTGTATCGTCTCGTTTCGGTGTGAACTGACCCTAAAATTCTTGAAAAAAAAGCTTGCCAAAAACTGTTTTTTATCCTGCAATTTAAGTCTTATACTCAACTTATTCCCCAGGGAGGGCCAAATATCAACAATAGAGACGCAGCAGGTCGCCATACCTACTGTGACCTGCGACTTTGCCTCCGACATCAGCACGAGCGAGGCGGGGGAGACGGCGCAGCAGGCAGAGGAGAGGAAAGACACGCTTAAGGTAACCTTTTTTTACGTAGGGGAAGGCATTTACGTCAGGAGTCCTTCAGGGGTATGTGGGTCACTCTCTCGATGAGGTTACTCGGATCTGTCAAGCACAGGCTATCCTCGCGACTGGCCGGTCCTGCGGCTAGAATGACCGGATTACTCCACAAAGGGGCTACTCCGGCAACTAGAGTAACCCCACCGACGCCGAGACCGTCCAATGGTTACCTTTAAGGTAACCTAGCCTACACATAACCTATCCTAACCTATCCGCAATGAGCGTGACGAGTGAGACGGTGCAGCAGGGAGAAGAGAGGAAATACACGCTTAAGGTAACCTAATCTAATCCTATCCATACTCAGTGAGGCGGTAATACAGCGCATCAATACCGAAGACAGCTACTAGTATATCATTTCAGTAGTCTAAACAACTGAAATATTAATTCAACAGGCTAAGTAGCGAGTCCGAGGTAGAGAATGATAAACGTGATCTCAATTTCAATTTACTCAGGTGAGGCGATGAAACGACGCGAAAACGCTAAAAGCATTCATTTACTTTAAATGCTTACAACAATTATTGCTTTTTTTCGCTTTGAATAAAAATAAACGGCCAGAGACTCAATGCATCTTGATAAATGCATTTCCTAATGGATGTCGGGCGGGAAAAATAAAAATGGACGCTACAATCGCGGCACTTGAAAGGGATATTCGAACGTTTGTTGATTCCTTCGCCTTTGTAACCGGCCGGTTTTAAAAATAAATTGATTTTGTCATGGTTTTGAATTTAGAATGTTTATTTTTTTTTTCCTTTTTGTCACCGACACTCATGATTGTGTACTTTGCCACAAAACAATGGAATTAATTTAAACTTGTTTTTAGTCTTTTCAACATTTCTTACAGCCAAATTTATTTTATTGTTTCATCATACATTCCTCATCATCATTTCCTCACTGTCGGTTTTATTTTATTATTCTCTGTGTCACAATCCGTATCTTTCGCTGATGAATCTTTTTTACTTACGCACATTGATAATTTATAAGGTAAAAGTAATTTTGTGGGAATCTTTTGAGGAACTTTTTTATTCATTGCACACCTGACACCTGCGTCGGAATTGTTTACGTATTGAGATTCTCAACGATGGTGCTGTCAGGAAATGTACATATTTTCACTTACTCGAGAATATTTTTTTTTAATCTGGCGATATAGTATTAAACCATTATCAGTGTCAAGTTAAAAAGGCGGGAAAAATAATGTTTTTCCAACACCGTTTTTTCTAAATTTTCAAGTCCAAAGTCTAGTCAAAGTCCAAATAAATCGTCAGTGCAGTCAATGAGTCAAGTCAGTCAATTCAGTAAAGTGGTACACGATTTACTAAGACTTCATAGGGAGTTTCTTACGCCGGTCATCTCGCCGGGTTAGTTCCCGAATCATCAAGGTGGCAGGTTAACAAGTTGGACGATTCTAAAAGAGTTAGTTTCTAAGTTTAGTTTGGAAATAAAACATTTTCCAATTTCATGGCTGACATTCGCCGGTGCTCGAGCTGTCATTTGTAGAGAGTGTCACCCTTGTGCTGTTGCTTCTATTTGCCTAAGAATACGCTACAATGCCAACTCTTTCCGAATTCCGAAATCTCTTTTCATAGATCGACGTGACGTGCGGCCACAAAGCATCAAAGTTTATGATACATAGAAAATAATCTTAGAAACTAAGCAAAGTCCAAAACTTAGAGAATACTTAGACCTCACACTATTCTAAGTCCAGCAAAGTATGTTTTACTCCCTAAGGGTCGATAAATATCAGTGAACCATAAATTATTCATGCGTTACATTTATGATATTGCTGTAATGTCCCGGGGATTGTAATATTATATTGAGATAGCAAAAATAGTACATAAAAGCTGTTCTTCACTAAAATCCACGAGAGAGAATAATTTATTTATACAATGAAATTAACTCTAAATTCATTCAACCGAAATTAACAAACATTTCACTTGGTCGGAATAAAACACACACGAATTGTCCATCCATCAAACCATCGTCGGTACGGCGCCATTTTTGAGTAAAGACAGATTTAATAATCAAGATGGCGAATTGACGAAAAAATTGTTTTTACAATTTGATCCAAAGGTTACGACCAAAATGTTTGTTTACATTTTTTATTCTGTCTCATAACTTTTAATATAAATACGTTGTTTTAAAACGCATTTGCTTTTTTTTATTATTTTTATTTTATTTTTATTCATTTTGTTTTATAATATATATTTTATTTATAATATATATTCATTAATAAGATTTACCTTAGATATAGATTTTATAGGTAAATGTTTAAAAGTTAAAACATTAAACAACACATGAATGACACGCAATAAACGCGCGTTTTGCGTTAGCATAGTGCGTAAGCAAACCCCGCGAAACGCATATCACTTAACCCATACCCTTTGGCTTAAGTTTTAAGTTTTTAAGGGAGATCTCCGAGACCGAGCAAAGTTGTGTGCTCGGTCAGGCCGAAGCCCACTTGTAAATATTTCAGATGTTGTATATATAGCGCTGAACTGTGAAAACTTCGATAGCGCGATTCAGGATCGTGGCGCTATTTGGTCCGCCACAAATTACTAAGGGCCTATTGCACAATCTACTGATAAGTGTCTGATAGCTTATTTGCATGTTTTGTCTCTGTCGCTCGATATAAAGTAAGCAGCGACAATACTTCTGAATAAGCTATACAACACTTATTAGAAGATTGTGAAACATGTCCTAAGTTACCGAGTAACCTAAGTTTTAAGTATCATTGGTTTTAAACCAACATCTGACTTTTATACTGATATAATAAGGCATTTAAAAATTTTTAATACAGAATATCTTAATCCAGGTGGTGACATCGGCTCAAGTGACGAGGAATCCCCTAGCAACATGTCCATATAGAAGTTCCACGTTGTCTGTCAATGGGGAGCTGCAGCTGCAGTCACAGAGGACCAGGGCACCAAGTGTCGCAATCGACACCGACATGGTCTCAGAGCTAGAACCATCTTCTTCCGATTCTGGAGTCGTCTCCAGATGTGCGGTCGTCAAGCCCTTAAAACTAAGGATATGTCAACCAATCTTCGGAAAAAAGGCGGACTCCACGCGGAGACAGGAGAAATCCCAGCCCACAAAAGCGGAGCTGGAGCCAGCGTTGCCCAAACAGCATAAGCCGAGAGATCCAGAGAGAGAGAAGAGAAGATTAGCAAGAAAAAAGGAGAAACGAGCGACGCTGATTCTTGGTCTCATAATGGGAAGTTTTATAGCGTGCTGGCTGCCTTTTTTCTTCCTCTATATATTGAAGGCTGCCTGCAGACGCTGCCCCATCCCAGGCAGCGCGTTCGCGATAGCCTTTTGGTTAGGGTACATGAACTCGGTGTTGAACCCTGTGATCTACACGATATTCAACAAGGACTTCCGAAGGGCATTCAGGAGGATACTGTTCAAGTGATGTTTCGCTTACCTGTGCTGCTACCGTTGCGTCGCCAACAGGATCATGTTGGCACAGGAGAGGGCAGCACCAGGTTTGTATAATTATCGTTGAGTTGGTTTTCGGACGGTTTCGCTGCTTGTGTACATAAATTAGGATTATTTTACGATGTGAGAAGTATAATTTGATTGTCGAGAGTGTCTGTAATTAAATTTGTCTCAATACTACTCAGGCTACTTTTGTCTTGGACAAATGTCCTTCACAGCTTCAGTCGCTTAGGTCCACTTGCGCAGATCTGGATCAAAGTTAACCCTGGGTTAAATATCATATTATCTCTCCTGTTCTTCGTATTGATTAAAGAGAAATCATGATATTTTAAACCAGGGTTGACTTTAACCCAGATCTGCGCAATTGGGCCTTAGGTCCGTAGCAATTAGCGCGAGAGAGCCGAGGTTTCAAATCGCGATACACCCTTGGAATCGCTATTTAACAAGTCTCGCTTATTGTGCTAAAGGGGATGGAAGAAGACACACAAAATGAATACTATTGGACCTAATATACTTGTCATGTACAAAGCTGTAGTAAATTTTAATTATTAATGGATTAAAAGCAAATGGCGATCAAATTATACTTTCTACCTGTCTACTTCTTAAATTAGTAGTTAAACAATGCTCGTTTGAGAATGTCGGTAGTTTTTGGACAAAAAACTACTGACATTTCAAAATGTAGCCAAAAGTATACTGCAACACTGAAGGATTTGAAAAACTTAATTGTAAATTCCAATTATATCCTATTGTAAAAAGGAATTGTATAGAGGGCGGCCATTTTCTTTTATTGACGTTTCGTTTTTTTTACGCGTACTGAAAACGTGCAAAGGACTTCGTCCAATAGTCTCAATGCTAATTTGGCTTTAAAATATAGCTAATATTTACTACCTATATATTCATTTAAATTTATGTAACAAATATTTCGATATTTTGGCTTGATGTAAAATTTGTCACTTAGCAAATATCTAATGCCTGGTTTCAGACGGATTTTGGCGGTAGTTTATCTATTCAATTGCGCTTTTAATTAGACGCGTTTGCGTCATCCAATGAAACACGCTATTGAATAGATATAATACTGACAAAAATCCTAATAAACCGGGCTTACCTCCCATTTAATTTCAAAATTTATAACAACATATAAAATCATACTTACTATTAGGAAGACGTTTTCAATAATATATTTATATTTAGGCGTATTAAATAATACTTGTAGGCTGTGCTGTTTAATATTTTACGTGTAAAAATAGAAATGTAAGAATAAAATTTAAATTTGAAATGGCCGTCCTATTAGTCGTAGGTTTTCGCTTATAATAAATTTTAATGCAATATTAAACTTAAAAAATATACGCTTATATACGTACAAACTATATATTCATAAGTAGAAATGCGTTTGTAAACAGTTTAATATATTTGAAGAATTTATGTCCATTAAAAATAATTAATGTATTTTCATTAATTCTTGCTGTCATATCATTAATATTATCATTTGCTAAAATTTGTAATGGGATGAAAAAAAAAGTATCCGCAAATTCACTCATTTGTTGTGACCAAGTGATCAAGAGATGAATCAAGAGGTCTATTTTTTGTAATAGGTCTTGAGAGCCATACTCACGGTCCATTTTGCGCTGCGATCTTGAAGTAAAAAAATATTGAACCTAATAACACAGTATTGACACTTATGATGACCGTGAGTATGGCGATATATGGGTCTTATTTTAGGTCTTAAATAAAATCGGATATCTTCTTTCAGTTTTACAGATTAAATGACAATATAAATGGCCAATAGCTTATGGATTTGGCCAAACCAAATGTTTGTTTCCAGATATGTAATACATGGATCCAATCCCGCTGACAATTTATAATCCATCTGGTCTGAGTGCGGTGTATTTATCCATATAGGGGCATCCTGACTGTCCCGCCTGCAAATCCAGCAGTCTGTCAATAGTGTTAAATTAAAGCGGGCTTATTAACAAAAAATAATAAAAAAAAATCGTCTGACCGAGATTCAAATCCGAGACCAATTGATCAACAATGCAAAATGCAAGCGCCTACGTAACTGCGTTACGCGTATCGAATATTAGTATTCGAAATTACTCATATCTTACTACGACTATATTACTCTATACGACGCAAGAAAAGCAATTTTAGGCTTTACATTGGCCGTAACGGTAAAAAATATGACACTTTTGACATATAAGACAGCCACAAGTAATGACGCTGGATTTGCAGGCCTGGATGGTCAGGATGTACATCGGTTAGCATAAAAGTGACTATTCAAACAAATTTCTAAACCCTCAGTGCAGATTTCTTATTTTTCTGGTCAGGCTATAAAATCAAAATTGAAGTCTGCTAATGGCCAATTTCATTATACAATTTGGGTAATATGTTAAAAGTTAGTTTTGACAACTTTCAAGTAGCATTTTTGTAGCTTTTCAATTGTACAATATTTTGCTAGTTACTATAAAGCATAGTTAATTTATAAAGGACCAATGAAAAAGACGCAATGGCCAAATGTAGCTGTCTCACTCACACTTTTTGTCACTTACATAGCATAAAAAATGGACTGAGCATTTCCTAATATCTTGTGAAATATTCTCTAGAAAGAGATAAAGCGATCAGGTGATCATGTTTTGAAAGTATAGTGATTTCCAAAAAGAGATATTAACGTTTCTTTTCTCTTTATAAAATATTTTACTCAGAATCTTGTTCAGTCGAATTTTCTGTCTATAGTCACCAATAGCAATACATAATCGCTTTATCGTTACTATATTTAACAAATATATAATAATTTTAAGACGTGAAGAGTTACTTTTATCATAGGAATAATATAAACATAGACTTTCATAAAATTAATTTCATAGTTTAATTTGTTAGTGCACTTAAAAAGCGCTGGCCGCCATATTTATTTGTAAATATAATTTTGTAAATATATTTTATCGTAAACTATGTAATACACAAAAGAGAACACCAAATTTTATTGTAATTCGTAGGGAATGTACTCATTTCAAGTAGGACTTGGTGTAAATATGTCAATAACATATACTTATGACTAGTTTTACTCTATACCTATGACTGAGATGCGTACTTTGTAATGTAAATACTGTAACAATTTTACCAATATCGTTATATGAACAACGACTTCTAATTCTAAATAGGTGTAACTTAGAGTCCTGTTAGATTTTATCTGTTTAGAATAAGCTGTTAGATCCCGTAACTTAAGTCACCGTTTAAGCCGTTCTTCGTTTAAAGAATTTCATATATTGTCTTCCAAATGATGTCTGTGGTGTTGATAGTTTTATTTAATAATGTAACACCAAGTATTTTCCATACAGTACAGATTTAACGACCTGCGCCACTGTCGGATGCAGTTATTACGGTTTTAAATTTTTAAAGTTCATGGTCGCCTCGTTTATAGTTTTTGGCGCCAGTATTAATTTTAACTATATCCTGTGCCTCGATTTTAACTATTATACCTAGTGAATACTATAATTAGTTATCTACTGACCATATTTTATCGCGTTAGGATAGAGAAAACTGTTCTGACAGCTAAAATGGCGCGCTCGGCTTTTGAATCTGTACCCTTTGACGTTTGAGATTGACGGAATAGCCTTTTAGAACCCCGCAATAGCGCAAAGAGCCCTTGCCTATTGTGCCGTTCTATCGCTAGGATAATTAAAAATAAAATAGTAATGATGCAATAATCTACTTAATATTATTTTCATAACTCTGTATAGAATTTTAATAACATTTTGTACAGTTCTTATAAAGGAAGTTACGCCAATATATTAATAATAATGATTAACCAATTAGAATGTTTCGATATTCAAATAATTGTTTATATAGATAAAATCAAATCTCTTAGATATATGTAATGAATAATTATTAAATAATTAGTCTCGTTCAACATATTGTACTAAAAATATTATTAATAGTAGTTATATTGAATAGTGATTTGTTAATGGTAATTTTAAAGATTTTCCGAGATACTGTTGTGTTTATAATCTTTATGATAATTATCTAAGATTAATTATTTATTCTGCCGACTTGAAAATTGTAAATTACAAAATATACGAAGTACCAAATATACAAATTCAATCTTTAAACTTGTTTTATTTTTCAATACTATAATATGTCAGATAAAGGGTTCAACCTTGAGATCTAATGCAATAATAATAATTGTATCTATGGACGCTTTCACAACACGTCGGGTACCAGACAACGGAAATATATTTAATACTTTTTATACGATACATATATTTAAGATTTTTTATTATATTATAAACATATTAATAGCACAATATCTATGACCCAGGAACGCAGAAAAACTTTTTGTTCCTTTGGCGGCCCCCGAACCGGCTTGAGCACCAACACGCTCAACCACTGAGCCACAGAGGACACAAGCGTTATTTCGCGCCAGTTTTCCGCGAGGTCTTTTTTGTGGCACATCTCTCCCACGCATCTCATCTGACCACGACCTCTGGTCTACTACTAACTTTAAAGTATTTTCCTATTCATGCTCAGAGAAGTATGATTAAATAAAAATAAATAAATAAAAACGTTTATTTGACAAATTAGTACATACAGTACATGTTATTGTATACATTACAATAAAAACACAACAAAAGAATTTTAAAATAAGATAAATAAATAGCATAAAATGGTAAAGGAATAATATTAAACATTTCAATACTAGGTTCTGCCAGCATCAGATGGTCGGTAGTGCAGTGTGGCATTAGCCTAATCATCAAAATGGAGACCACTCGGACATACCACTGGTACTGTCATTTGAGGGACAGAATACACTCGGCAATAGCTGATAAATCGTACATGATATACATAATTACATATAAACAAGATAAAATATAATTATATATATTATACCGATTATATCCTACTACTATTATAAATGTGAAAGTTTGTGAGAATGAATGGATGGATGTTTATAACTCTTTCGCATAATACTGAACGGATTTCGATTAGATTTGGTGGGGTTATCCGATCCGTGGAATATCCGATTACTATAATTACGCGGGCGGAGCTGCGGGAAAAAGGTAGTATAACTATAAGTGCACTGAATTTACTATAAGTACTATTAAAATAGTGCGACATTCCAGCTGCGCTACGCCAGCTTCTGCTACGAGAGCCGCTACGAGAGTCGCTACGAGGGCCACTACGAGATTCGTTACGAGACCCGCTACGATATGTGCTACGAGACCTATAGCATTGACGCCTGCTACGCTAGCTGCTACGAAAGTGCCAAGGAAGGCGCTATGAGAATGTTCTAAGGGTCAATTTACAGCGAGATGAAACGATACGCGACAGGGTACCGAATTATTAAGATGTCAATTCAAAATTGAACTTTATTCAATACACAAGAAGATTTTTTTGTCGCAAGAGTTCGAATTTTGAGTTGATTCTCTTGAAATGAAACGTGTATCTTGCTATTTAGTGAATAAAGTTCAAATTTGAATCGCTATCTAAGAAATGCCGGGCCGCGTCGCATCTCGGTGTAAGCTGACCCTAAAAGTACTACAACTTTACCCAAAGTAACTATCACCGTCCTCAAGCCACGCTTACCCACTGCGGATTATGAATGCATGCATGCACGAATGCATCAACATAAAAGCATAGACATATATGTTATAGACGAGCCATGTTGAGGTGAAAGCTGGGCCATTTAAATGGGCCCACTTTTAGATATTTTGGGGCCATTTTTTTTTTTTTTTTTTATTTATTTATTTATTTACAACTTACAACTTCTATCATTACAGGCTTAAACCTAATACAATAGAGTGTTACTAGTAGGTACTTAAATCTATCTTACTTGCTACACAATAGGTGGCCTTAGTGAACTCGTTCAATGAGCACGTAAATAAATCGACGGTGTTTGCGACCGTGTTCAGCGTCCGCAGCGCCCGCGTGAGCGGGGCCATCCGCAGCAGGTTGGTGCGCGCGCGCGACACCTCCAGCAGCGGCGGTCGGCGCCGCCGCTCCGCGTACCCGTCCGGCACACACAGCCTGGCCGCTTGTAACACAGCTGGATTGTGCGTTACACCGCGCAAAACTTTCACTACATATGTGGCCAGGGCCACTTCCCTCCTAACTTCTAATTTATAGTAGCCGACCATACCCAGAACAAATAGCGTTGGATACAGCAACGGATAACCTGGGTACACGCCGTACCTTTTGAGATGTATGAAGCGCACAAATTTGTTCTGGATACGTTCTAGCATATTTATGTATTTGTCCTCGTGTGGGGACAAAATCACGGCATTGCTTTCTAAGTGGCTTTTCACGAGAGCTTCGTAGAGTGCTTTCAAAGCTGCGATATTATCAAACTGATGAGCTTGTCGTAGCAGAAACCCTAGATTGCGATAAGCCTTTTTACATATGTCAACTATGTGTTTTCTGAAGTTTAAATCGGGTGTGAAGTTAACTCCTAGATGACTCAGTGACGCGTTTCAGTGGTTTGACATTTGAGGTACGGTGAAATCAGGATGGCTGACAATTGAGGTATGGCGAAAACCAAGATGGCGTAACTTTATCTTCTGTGAAGATTTGTTCTGTCAAATGCGCGTCATGGCCATCTTTTTTGAAATCTTTGCATAATATAACTTTATTTTTCATTCTGGATCAAGGGGCAGTTTTGGAGATGTGTGTTTATATTACCAAAATACGATTTTGCTCGATATGACAGCTTGTACTTTAAACGAGACAATGTTGTATAAATAAAATCGGTTTCTCGAAAACGGCTGCCAGTATTACCATGCAATTAAGTATGCAGGGAGTTTTGAGGGAGAAAATTCGATTTAGCTAGGTTTATTCCCTGGGAAACTGTGCATTTCTAAGCTATATATGTTTTTCTTTCGTCGTGCAACAATATATATCGACAATTTCGACTCTATTATGTATGTGTATGTATGATGTCTGATTTGTTTGAAATTTGGAATTCCAGAGGTTTCGAATTCCAGTCATATAAATATTTTTCCGACTCTTTTTCAGTTTTTCTTTTACTCAGGCGCTTAACTTTTAATCGCCTTTAATGCTGTTCCCGAGATATATATTTCTATAATAAAGATGTCGAGAAACAAATTAAATTGACAATATAATATACAAAGTTAAATCGTAAAATGCCTGAAAGTCCAAAGACACAAGTTGTAATAGACAAACGGTCGGATTAAATTTTCAATTAGAAGTTAGGGGACTCAAACATTGACTAAATACTGCCGTACGGACAGGCCTACGGGTTAAAATTATGTGAGTGCCTCGGGGCCAACGCGATTCGCCTATGGTCTGCAAGGACTCGCGCTTTATACTCTGTTCAGATCCAAATTATTATATTTATCATATATAGCAAAAGAAAATGCCACCAACAAAGAAACACAGTGACACATTAATTGAGTCGGATCAATTATTTCTAAACCAAGGATGAGCAATGACGTCCATTTCACAGAACAAATCTTCATTGAAAAAAAAAGTTACGCCATCTTGATTTAACCGTACCTCAAATGACATCCATCTTGATTTCACCATTCCTCAAATGTCAAAAAGACCCAAAACAACCCCAATAGTGGGGCCATTTAAGTGGGGATAGTTTTGACTCGATATGCTTCATCTATAATATATACCCTCTATGGGTCGGATTTAATATTTTTGTTTACCTAAATATAAATTTGAGCGAAGCGAGCGCGTGTGACAGGACAAAGTAATGTCAAATTACTTACTTGTAAGAAGGAGGCTTATGCAAAATGTTCCTAGGTACCTATCCTTACTTTCAAACTTGGTACTTGATGTTGACTTGCAGTTGGACAAATATTGATGTACAAACAGACATTCCCAGACATACATATTTGGTTCAAGTTGTTCGAACATACGTATAATATGGCAGTTGTCAACAAAACTAGGCCACTCGGTGTTTAGAAGTCAAATCTTGACAACTTAATCATTAGAAGTCAGGACTTGAGTTTTGAGAATCGTAATAATTGTCTCTGTCACCTCGCGTCCTGCAATGATACAAATATTATAAATGTCAAAGTTTGTGAGGAAGGATGGATGGATGGATGAATGGATGGAAGTTTGTTACTCTTTTACGCAAAAACTGCTGAACGGATTTTGATGAAATTTGGAATGGTAATAGTTTGAGCTGTGTATTAACACATAAGATACTTTTTATCCCGAAAAAGTACAGTGTTTCCGTGGCATACTGTATTGACGCGGACGGAGCCGCGGGCAAAAGCTGTGATATATAAAAGTATGAAATGGGCATGAAATCGTCCTCTGATGGTAAGCTACTACCCGCCGCCCGTGGACACACGTATCGCACAGGACAACACAACACATGACAACACAACACAGGACAACACAACACAGGACAACACAACACATGACAACACAACACATGACAACACAACACATGACAACACAACACAGGACAACACAACACAGGACAACACAACACAGGACAACACAACACATGACAACACAACACATGTCAACACAACACAGGACAATACAACACATGACAACACAACACATGACAACACAACACATGACAACACAACACAGGACAACACAACACATGACAACACAACACAAGACAACACAACACAGGACAACACAACACATGACAACACAACACATGACAACACAACACATGACAACACAACACATGACAACACAACACAGGACAACACAACACATGACAACACATGATAACACCTTTCAGCGTTTGGGCGGCTTTATTAATTACTAGCTGTTGCCGCGACTCCGCCCGCGTAAATACAGTGTCCCACGGTAACACTGTACTTTTTCGGAGTAAAAAATTGCCTATGTTGTAATCCAGAGCCTAAACTACTACTATTCCCAGTTTTATAAAAATCCGTTCAGTAGTTTTTGCGTGAAAGAGTAACAAACATCCATTCATCCATCCTCACGAACTTTCACATTTATAATAGTAGCAAGATACATTTTAATACAGATTTGCAAGGAAATGAAAGAAAAACACAAGGAATGGTCCAGATTGATATTATGAACAATTTGACATGTTTTTCAAAACTTGGAAATACCCAATTCTCAAAGACTTATTTCAGTCACACGTTAAGTAAGAAGCATTCAAGTAGTACGTGAACTATAACTGACTTCAGTTTAACGAGCAGTTAAAGTTAACAGTTGAGTAGTGGCACGTGCGCGGGACAGTTAACTGAAGATGCTTCGTCCAACTTCATATAAACGTTCGGATACCCAAACGGTAGTGAAATTAGGAATCTCTTAAGTGAGAACGGCGAATGTTCTGGCAAGGATATGGACATTCACAAAACCGCCTGTCCCAGCCCCAGGGACTATATTAACAACCTAACCATGAGCATTTCTAAGGAATTTTTTTTCAACAGCAAAAGTGTCAGTCCAATTTCGTTCAGAATGATTTTCCTAAAGAGTATTTAGCATGATCTATCAACATGGAGAATTGCTTTTTTGAAAAATTTAGTTCCTAAGTCTCATAGCTTAGAAATGCCAGAGACCAAATTATAAACCACTTTGGAGGCCTGACTGAGTACTCGAAAATGGTTAACTATTTAAGAAAGTCATGTCTTTATTTTAGAAGACCTATTGAACGATACCCCACACGAAGGGGTAGTATGAGGGGTAGAATGAAAGAATATTTTTCATCCCCGTACATGTAAAGTGTCACGTGTATGGGGAGCCACCCCTTAGATGTAAAATTGTTATTATTTTGTAATGCCAAAACAAAACCTATAACCATACGAAATTTCATATATATGCATAATTACAGAAGTTAAAAGAGCGGACAGACAGACAGGCGGACGGACGGACAGAGCGAAACTAACTAACTAAGGGTTCCTTCTCTGCGGATCCCTAAAAAGTAGTTACTTCGTCCGATGAATAATGTATTCTATACATTAAATAATATTTTAAAGAGGAAAGATTTTATAGGATTAAAACACGTTCGTTCAAGTGAGAAGGACCAATCAATAAATTCAAAAAGTAGTTTTAAAGAACGTTTGTGTTCTAAAGCCCATTAAAGTTAATGATTTTATGAATGGAATGGAGAATAACCTTGGGAATGAGGTGGCTGCAAGGCTACTTCTAAATTACATATCTTATTGTACTCTTTTTATGTAGTTTTAGTCATAACATTGTTTTTTAAGAACAATTTGCCATCTTTTTGATAAAAGATGCGCGGGGCCACCGCGTGAGTTTCTTACGCCGGTTCTTCTCGCCGGGCCAGTTAGTAGTTCCCAGGCCGGTGGTAGGCATCATGTAGAACCGACGTTCAGAAAGTGTGTAAAATACCAATTTGAATAAAAAAATTTGGACTTTGACTTTATATCAGAGATAATATAGTCCATAAAAAATAGTAAGTAGTTTATTTAAAACAAATTGTAGTCGTTACATTTTTATGTACATTTTATACCATATAAATAATCCAATCACGGACCAAAGGCCTGAGTATTCTACAGATCTCCCACTGTAAAAGGTAAGATTCAGTTTCCTCCATCTTTAATCGTCTAACTCGTTAAGTTTTTAAACAAAGTTAACGAAACTTTTAGGATAAATCAAGCATTTGGAAACGATAACGAACATTTTAAATTTAAATTTCAATCTTGGATTTTGTGAGTGCTCAAATAAATGGTACAGTCGGCTGCGGACTTATTCGTCTTATTATAAAACGTTTTTCAATAGACTTGGTTTTGAATGCAATAAAGGAAAGTTTTTCGTTTTTAATTTGCTTGTTTTTGGTTTTCATAGTGCCACATTCTTTTTGTTATTATCCACAAATAGCAAAATACTTTAAGTAATAAGTTTGCTAAAAATTTATATACTTTGAAATTATATTGACGACCTCTGTGGCTCAGTGGTAAGCGCTTCGGCGCTTAAGCAAGAGATCGCGGGTTCGAATCCCGCCGAAGGGACAAAAAGTTTTTCTGTGTTCCACGCACGATTTCCACAGCACGGCAAAAAAATGAAATTATGTTGTCAATTATGTGAAAGCACGAAACGGCCAGCCCCGTAAACGAAAGTCCTGGCTGGAAAAAACTCACGCCCCGCTCGCCGCGCACACACCCGGCATACGTCTAGCCACGCACACATAGCTGTCAATCGTGTAAGTGTATCGAATGACGGTTCTTTACGTTAGGCATATAAATTTTTTGACAAGGTCGCAAGGCAATTCTGCCACCAAAAATGACAAGGCGATTTGTCAAGCGACACGGCGAAAATCTACCCATAAATATCCCGTATAACGTTGCAACTCCTCTTGTGTTGCGGATGCCGGTGATAATCGCTTATCAACAGGCAATCTGTCCGCACATTTCTCAGCCATTTTCCTTAAAAAGTACAATTTCCGCGGCCGACTGTCCTCACCCGAAAGTAAAGTTCTCCAGTCGGAGTTAATAACTCGCGAAATCAAAGTCGGCAATTCATTTACAGCCGCACACTTGTATATGTACAACTCGCTGTTTGTACTGTCAGGGAATCTAATTCATAAGCAGGTAGAGTGTTCTCATAATTTATCACTCTACTCCCGGTTACACATGGTACACTTCATTTGGGGAGACTTGATCCCCCTGGATGAAGCACGCAATAATTTAATTAATTAACATTATTTATTTCAATCAAGATAAGATTCATTTTTATCCATACAAGCTAGCAAATACTTGATTGAAATTAAAATAAATGAAAAATTATATCGTTAGCGCGTTGTGAAAACGCTCTTATTTTAGACTTTAGACCTGGCTCCATTAGTGCGTTGCCCCATTAATGTATTGCGCCGTCAAACGCGACATCTCAATGGAATGACGGACAGGAGAAGAAGAGGGAGGATGGATGATGTGCTGCGCTATCGCCTATCACCCTCCTGCATTGTGATGTCAGACGTCGCCGCAACGCAAGTGTGGTGGCATACAAGGCGTTAATCCGACGACGCAACGCAGGTGTGGTGGCATACAAGGCGTTAATCCGACGACGCAACGCAGGTGTAGGGGCATACAAGGCGTTAATCCGACGACGCAACGCAGGTGTGATGGTATACAAGGCGTTAATCCGACGACGCAATGCAGGTGTGGTGGCATACAAGGCGTTAATCCGACGACGCAACGCAGGTGTGGTGGCATACAAGGCGTTAATCCGACGACGCAACGCAGGTGTGGTGGCATACAAGGCGTTAATCCGACGACGCAACGCAATGCACTAATGGAGTCTCAGCCTAAGTGGTGTTTAAGAATAATAATAATATCTATGTACGCTTCACACCACGTCAATCTAGACCAGTGCTAAGTACTCGAAGAACTTGTGTTACGGGAACCAGACAACAGGAAGTATGTTTAACACTTTTATGTTATACATAATACATATATTATTTAATATAACTTATTAGGTATATTATAATAAAACATTTTTGTTCCTTCGACAAGATTCGAACCCCCAGCTTGAGGACCAACGTGCTCAACCACTGAGCCACAGAGGTCGTCGAGTCGAATCCGGCCGCATATAAGTTTGTTCTGTAAAATATTCTCCTCCAGCGGACAAATTCGCGCGGCGAGATTGTCACAATATAATCGCCTCTTATTCTGAAGCTCTCTCTGCGTCAAAAGTTTATAGCTAAGAAAACGGGTAGATGTGGCATTGAAATTAAAAAAGGGCATGTATTTAACTGATTACTATATAATTACAAAAATGATTATTAAAAAAATCTAAATGGCTATCTATTTTAATGATTGATCATCTTTTCTGAGCCTCAAAATAAATTACGTCGGTCATTATATAATATATTTGGACAACAAAATATAATACATTGGTCATTTTTGTTGAGCCTGAATAAAATCAGAAATGGTCATTATATGATTGCAATTGGTTATTATTTAATTCCTTCTGTTTTTTAATAATAATTTAAAAGAGTATCAAATATCAAATTAATCACCAATTAATTAGTTTGATGCTCAGTTAAATAATATAATAGATAAATCATACTCTATACTAAAAAAATATAGTATAGAGTTGATTTAAGGCATATTCTTGGAAGAAGAAAGACAAAAACATTTTGTTGGTTTTGTAAAATGTACGGTTCTGCGGGATTTTGTTTTGCAACAACGAAGTCACGGGAAATAGAAAAAAAGAGAAAAAAGAGCGGCTTTATTGCTTTGCAGCAATTTCTTCCGAGCAACCCACAAGTTGGAAACTATTTCTGTATATATATATATATATATATATAGTATACTGTAAAACGGGAAATGTGCAAAATCAATTTACAAATACAAGTGTAAATAAAGTAGGAATAAAATTTATAATACACAAGAAAACCCAACAAATGTACAGCTTGGCAAAAAGAGTATGACGCGGTTACAGCAGGAACTATAAATATCTTCGATTGTTTCATCTTTTGACTTACTTTTGTCAAACTGTTACATTTCACAACGTACTTAACATTTTTTTTTTCTATTTAAAAGGCAAACGAATCATTTCTACTTTTTTATTACATGACTGAGGACACATCAGTATGTATGGGGGGAGTGGGACACTTGATTCTTAAGGGAGACTAGGTACACAATTTACAGAGACTGTATGCCCAATATCTACTTTTACAGTGGCGGCATTTGCCATAGAAAGCATGCCAGAAACATAATATTTTTATTTAATATAATATTATATAACATAATATTTATTAACATAATATTTTTAATTCTTAGAGCGTTTTCACATTATCCGATACGACGATACGACACCGATATCAAGCACAATGACGGACCCGATATCCCATATCAGACCGGCTAATGTAAAAGACAAGTATATTATACACACATCAAAAAAGTTACCGGATATTTATGTTTCATACACATCACTTGTCCTTAGCTTTCGGACATATCGATTTCGTATCGGATAGTGGGAAAACGTCCTTATAGTTCAGCACGCGCCTCATTTTAATTATTAAAAAAAAATACCTGTCAGAATTGTATGAATGAAGTCAATCAAAAGTGTATGTCAATTAAAAAATAAAGTTACATTTTAAAATTACAAAAATAAAATCATGAAAATGTATTTACGTCCATTTTGATATGAAACAGAGTAACATATTTAAGCAATTTATACAATTGTATAAATAGTAAAGATTCACTGACGAATGAAAGAAAGACGAATAAAGATTTAATATAATATTCTAAACCCGAAAGAATTTGTGTGAGTGTGTGGATGTATGGATGCTAGTCACACCCTCTCTCAATAACTACTGAACGGATTTTATTGAAATTTGGTGTGGTAGTATTCTAGACTCTGGTTAGATTAACATATAGACTAGATTAACACAAAGGCTACTTTTTATAGGCGATTAAACGATTCAACAATATTCGTAAGGTAAGATAATACAATAGTATTACCACAATAGTGGATGCCCTCCATGTGTCTGGTGTACCTGCTGCCCCTGGTGGCCAGCCCGTTTGTCACCTGCGTGCCCTGCTGCAACCTGTATCCGGTACATACTGCCCGACGAGCGAGACGACACAAGGTTAGAGCGAGAACGATTTTTTAAGAAGTCCCCAATCCTCGTAATTAACTTAAACTTTCATTTTACTTTTATTGAATTATAAATGAATCGTCTTGATATCATAACTGTAATACTGTAAATAACTGATTTTTGGAGTTTGGACCAATAAAAACGGGTTTGACGTTTATGAGAAATCCATTTTGCTGTTTTAACATATCAGGACTGGATCGTAACTGTATTATTGCAGGATTTTATTACCAGAATCGATCTTCGGGAATCGAGCGCACCGTGGGTATGTTATTGATGTGAAAACAATTTTACACTCTGTTCAGATTAAATTTCATCTAAACGTAAACAAAATAAAACAATAGTGTAATAGTAATGATTTTGGCAGTCTATGTATGTATGTATGTTTGTTTCACCATAGCGCCTAAACTACTGATCCGATTTCGATGAATGAGGTGTCAATAGGTTCGTAATAATATCCCGGGTAACATAGGCTATAGTATAATTTGCGTACCTACTTGGGTTTAAATATTGATAACTTTTGATTATTATTATCTAAGTGTATACACACGTCAGCTCACACCGCTACGCGGCGCGTACTCTTTATGATAGCGATTCAAAATTAAACTTTATTAATTATGCATACGGTACACGTTTAATTGCAAAAGGCTATCTAACAAAAGGCGCGCCACGTCGCGTCTGGGTGTGAACTGACTTTTATAATAAAAATATCAATTAATTCTTCAATTGAAGATTTAGTTTCTGTCGTGGTGTTGCACGACATTTAAATTTTAAGCCATTGTATTCAAGAAATTAAACCATTATTGAAAGATTTAAAAAAAAAGGTTTTAGGTTTCAGTCGTACTCAAGAAACCCTTATAGTTTCTAGTCTGTCTGTCGACTCTTCTAGATTCTGTAATAATGAACATAAATTGATGAAATTTGGAATAGTTATAGATTGTGTACAGATCTCGGGCTTGGCATCATAAAATATAATAATTTTGTATTTCTGGGGTGTCGCCACTAATGTAACAAATTTAATTCTTTTACAGGTACATCTACTATTCGTTTTGTAATAAAATCTTTACAAATACTTTGAAAATATTAAAAAGATACTTATTATAACATTTACATTTTGCATTTAACATACTATGTGTTTATGTCCAATGTGTTTATTCTGTTTTCCAATTGTAACGAGTCTATTGCTGTCCTTTTCACCCATGTTTTGTCCCTCTCTACTAGATTGTTTTGATATAAAAATAAAAAAAAAATGAAGTATTGTTGTTATTAAAATTAAAAGTGTAAAACTTTGTTATGTTTAATTATTATGCTCATCATAGTATGTCGAAATTCAATGTAACGTAAATAAAAAGTTTGAATTCGACCAAATTATTGTGTCATTGTATTTCATTATTTCGCGGGCCCAGGGACAACTCACAACGCCCTCTACAAATGACAGCTCGAGCACCGACGAATGTCGGCCATGCTGAGGCAAGCCTAAGGTTGACACCGAAATAGTTTGAAACGTCGCGTCAGACAAATCTATCATTAAATATTATGAAATTATATTGTCAATTATGTCAAAGCACGAAACGACCAGCGGCCTGCCCCATGAAAGAAAGTCCTAGCTGGAAAAAACTCACGCCCACCTCGCCGCGCGCACCCCCCCGTATACATCTACGCACACATAGCTGTGAGCTTTCGAATGACGGTTCTTTACGTTAGTAATATAATAAATATCCTTTGGCGCGGGAAACAAGTTATTAGTGACATTCAAATTGGTAGCATTATGTGTGTTATTGTTCTCTTTGTTTAAGTTTAGATTAAGTCATAATAATAATAATATCTATGGACGCTTCACAACACGTTAATCTGGTCCCGTTGTAAGTTCTCGAAGAACTTATGTTACGGGTACCAGCTACCAGACAACGGAAATACATTTAATACTTTTATATTATACACATATTTAAGATTTTATTATATTATACGCACATTTAATACACATCCGTGACCCAGGAACACGGAAAAACTTATTGTTCCGTCGGCGGGATTCGAACCCGCGTTTGAGCACCAACCACTGAGCTACAGAGGTAGTCGTTGGATCCGAATAGACTATAAAGAACTTAAACTCAAACCACCGATAGGATTGTGCTCGAAATGTACGTTCATCCTCAAGCTGTAATATCATAAGCTCGAAAATTCGCATGTATGGATGTTTGTGACTCTTTCGTGCGATAACTACTGAACGGATTGTGGTGAAAATTGGTATGGTGGTAGTTTAGACTATGGATTGACACATAGGTTACTTTTTACAGCTAAATGTACGGTCCCTGCGATATATCTTTTTGGGCGTACGACGTCGCGGGAACATCAAGTATTTATATATTATAATTGAAGACATCTTAAAGGCATTCTAATGCACTAATGACTAAATACTGAACCGCTTTTCAAAGTTACGAGGCTCTCAGAAATTCAAATGCTTCATAAAGTCCCAAGTAACGTCACCCTCTCCGCTTAGCAGAATTAAGAGCCTCTTAATTTAATAAACGTTTGAAAACTTGGCCGTAAGAGGACAAAATAAACAAATTAAAAATAAAGTATCCCCCGGGCCCCGACACTGTCAAGCACTGAGCGGGCTGATGATGATGAATTATAGCTGAGAACATTCTCGATCGTGTCAGCTTACAAACGAAAAAAAAACTACATCGAAATCGGTTAAGCACAACAAACTCAACACCCACTGTTTCCGTCGGGGTTAAAAAGAGAATGTTTATATTAAAAATTCATACCACGCTGCGAGAACAAGTTACGACATCCATTCCGACAACACGTGACGACACGCGACAACACGTGACGACACGCGACAGCACGTCTATCTACAGTGGCTTCAATACAGGGTACATAAATTTTATAAAAACTATAACCCGACTAAATTATACAGGTTGTTTTTTCAGTCGGTGTCCAAACTTTCAGGAGTGAATATACTCGTGAATATAAGCAACTTTTACTATGGGATCAACTTTCCTAATTAAAAAAAAATCTGCTGTTTCCTACAAAAGGGCTACGGCATATATAGCAGGTTGTGGGAAACAGCTGATTTTTTTTTCTAGTAGGAGAGTTGAAGTTGAGGAAAGTTCAGACTGAAAAAATATCCTATATAGCCTATGTTACCCGGGCTTATATCACGAATCTATTAACACCTAGCTTATGAAAAATTGGATCAGTAGCTTAGGCGTTACGATGAAACAAACATACATACATACATACATAGACTGCCAAAATCATTACCCTTCCTTTTGGCTTTACCGAAGTCGATTAAAAAATGAAATTTGACCAAATTCCTGTGTCATTGTATTTCTTTAGAATGCATACACACGTACCGATTTGGTCTGGAGCGGACCATTATGACAGCACGACACTCGTGTGTTTGATTATCAGCTGTATTGTATTAGAACAGAGTACTATTCACAGTGCATTCAGAATTTTGTGCAGTGTTCCAACTCTCAAAAATATTTTTCTCCAAACTTAAATAATTATTATTCTGTCCGTGTAGTATTATTTTATACATAAGTGTAGTATTATTTTTTTATACTTCCGAAAATTTATTTTCTCCCGGTTGATTTATCAAATCGCACGACGATATAGTGCAATAGCTTAATTTAATTAAAAACAGAAAATACAAATATCTAAAACTAACCCCAAAAAAAAATTTCCCTATTCTAGAATATTTTCCCCTTATTTTAGGGAGAAACCCCTAACGCCCGAAATTAATAACGTATCTAAAATCTTAGATTGACTTCAATCTTAGATTCTTAAACAAAAATTGACGTAAATTGACGTGAAGTCAATCCTAGAATCTTTGAAATGCATTGAAATCTTGATATCAGATAGCTAAAATGAGATTAAGATTGATTATTCAATTCGGGCGTTAGTTGGCAACCAAATCCGTGGTCTACTCCGGAAGAACTCCATACGTGTGTTAGCACTATTATTGCGCGGTGTATAAGTGACATTTAAATTGGAAGCACTGAGCTTTGTTTACATTCAGATGACATTGACTCGGAACGAAGTATACATAATACGCACCTCATTATATCTTGACCGTGTTATAATTAACTAGCTAAAGCCCGCGGCTTTGCCCGCGTAAATACAGTATCCCACTGGAACTCTGTACTTTTTCGCGATAAAGAATAGCCTACCATACCATACGTACTGCTAGCATACCAAATTTAATCAAAACCCGTTAAGTAGTTTTTGCGTAAAAGAGTAACAAACATTCATGCTCACTTTCACATTTATAATAGTAGTAGTATTTGGCTGGCAACGCACAGGCGATTCCTTTTGAGTTGCGAGTATCCATGGGCACCGGTAATTGCTTCACATCATGTGATCTATCTGCCCGTTTGCATTTCATAAAAAAAATACATTGGTGTGGGATCAGCCGTGGTCACGAGACCAGTTTCGGATATTGAACCTTTGGCAGATTGGGATACAATCTGCCAAAGGTTCAATATCCCTGGCTGTACAAAGCCAATTACGTTTTACGAGCTATAATAATATAATGAGCGATAATAAAAATGGCGGAAAACGATCGGGATTCAGACAAACTGAGACAAATGTCGTAAAACTACGACGTGTCCCGCGCATCGCTGTTACACGACAACATTCCAGAAACTTTTATTTATTTACTCTCATGATATTATATTACTAGCTTTTGCCCGCGGTTGCGCCTGCATAAATCCAGTATCCTACTGTACTACTGTACTTTTTTTTCTACTGTAGCATATGTTTTCATCAAAATCAGTTTTGTAGTTTTTGCGTGAATGAGTCACAAACATCCCTCCATCCAGGAGTCACAACTTCTTATCATCTCCATGTTACAAACGCTCCATAAAGCTTAGAAAAGTTCGTATAAACTCATTATTCTCCAGTCAAAGAAAAGCCTTGTAACCACAGATTAAAGAGGAACAGATGTGAAATGTTTTTAAAACTGTCTCTTTTCGTATTCTTTGAATGTTATAGTGCGTTAGTGTATAATTTACTTGTTTTTTGTTAAAATTTGGCTGTGTCATGTCCCTTATGTGTTTAATAAAGATATTTTATTATTTTATTATTATTATAAATAGCTACATAGTGAGCTTTCGATTTGATTGCACTACTACAAGCATACGGCGTGTTCACGATTGTGTGGTGAATTGTGGGCCGTTGAAGGGGGACGTCAAAATTTTCAAATTTGGATCGTATTGGAACGTTTCAATAAAAGCTGTTTCTCTGTACGTAAATATATTTTCCACTGTGTGATACGGACGCTCTATAAAGCTAAGAAAATTCCGTATAAACTTGTAATTCTCCAGTTAAAAGAAAGCCCTGTAACTGAAGCCATTAAACTGTAACAGTTAAGCATAATATCGCTAGAACGGTTACCGCTCGAATCGTTGGAATCCTAAGTAAAGTTTGCACTTGGCTAAGTAGTGTAATGGGAAGTGTATTTAACGTTGGTTCATTTGAAAATAAAAGGCTCGACGGTTAGGCTGGGACTATATGATCCGGAATCCGTAAAGCCGGGGAAAATTCAAGGCACTGATTCATTTTCAGCTATATGTAGTACTATATATAGTATTAGCGAAGATTTCTATTTTCAGTGCTCTGAATTTTCCCCTGCCTTACGGATTCCGGATCACATAGTCCCAGCCTTAAACTAGTTATTACTGGGTGAGTACCTTTTATACCCTGTTTAGTGTTTATTTTGTCGTAGTTTTTGACGTGATAACGTCTTATAAATCGATGGAGCTGGCTGCACGCACGAAAAAACATGACTCGTGCGTTACCTGTTACCCAAGTACCGTTACCAAGTACCAGCGTTACCTCGCATTGCCTTTACCTCATTATTGTTGTTGTTGTTGTTGTTGTTGTAGTTGTTGTTGTAGTAGTTGTTGTTGACGTTGTCACGTTCAACTATCGTCAGTAAATCGACTTTACAGACAACCGGTATTTTTTTTTAATTTATTGAGCGAACGTAGACCAAGACAAAAGGCTATATTTTCTTCTTTTATCCCTGTATAAAAATAAAAATAAAAGCCACAGATTATAAATCAAACCATTTAAAGTATTTACGGGTTTTTAATTATATCCACTTTTTAATTATGCAGATTGGACTTATTTTTGATTGTATTAACTCAATTTGTAAACAACAGATGCAGTCGTTATCATTGCACGTGAACAGCATAAACAACAACAAGTTTCTAGGTAGAGCACGACAGGTTCCCCACTCCCGACTCATACAGGGGGGGGGCTCGTCTATCTCTCGAAGTGAGAGGACCTAAACAGTGAACTGTATTCATTTTTAAAGTGATATAGTGAAGTGATCATTTAGTGCAATAGCATTTAAAGTTATATAAATCGTAGTTTTTTCATAACTTTTGGCCATATTTGGATTCGAGTTTAAAAAAATTGTGTGATTCTTATTTATTTTTTTATAAATTTTAAACTTTTTGCTATGCTTTGGTTTAAAAATCTACACTAAATATATTATTATTACTATATAAGGAAAAAAGAAAAAATTTAATTGTCTTTTTTTTTTACAGGACCGATTTTGATACGACTATTGCTATGACAACAGGGCCTTTAGTCAAGATACATTCGATAATTTCGACGGCGAAGTTCAAAAAAGAAATGTATGGGATTCGACGTAAGGCATCGGACCGACGTGTCACTTAGCGATGACTTATGTCAAATCCCATACATTTTTGATTTCGAATTTTACCGTCGAAATCATCGAATGCATCTTGACTAAAGACCCTGCTACGTGTGCTACGACATATCCAACTATTGATACGACAGCAGCTACGTATGCTACGACATCTCGAACTATTCCTACGAAATAGCTACGTGTGCTACGACATATGCAACTATTGCTACGACAGCAGATACGAGTGCTACGCCATATGCAACTATTGCTACGACAGCAGATACGTGTGCTACGACAGATCCAACTATTGATACGACAGCAGCTACGTATGCTACGACATCTCGAACTATTCTTACGAAATAGCTACGTGTGCTACGACATATGTAACTATTGCTACGACAGCAGATACGTGTGCTACGACATATGCAACTATTGCTACGACAGCAGATATGTGTGCTACGACATATCCAACTATTGCTACGACAGCAGATACGTTTGCTACGACATCTGCAACTATTGCTACGACAACAGCAATAGTTGAGATGTCGTAACAATAGTTGCAGGACAAAACAGCATGTGCTACGACAACTGCTCCTGGTCCTACGACAACTGCTAGGTCTTGTCCTACAAACAACATAAATATACTTAGTACTAGTGTGCTAGTGACGACTAATGCCACGAACAACATGAGGTGCATACGGCAACTACTGCTACAAACAACTACAAGACTGAAGTTGCCAACGCTACGCTAAACCGCTACTGACGACTACAAATGCTAAATAGATTTTAAACTACGCCTTTAAGATTTATCAGATCATAGAAAATGTTGCTTAATATTTCGAGTAACATTTCCTTACTAAAGCAACAATTTTAACAAGCTCTAGATAAAAACCCCTTGTTTAATGAATATCAATACTACTTCTGTCGTCAATAGACTAGCAATACAATCCATTCCCCATCTTCCTCCACCACCACAGTGGGGTGGTGTAGGGGATGGGGGTTGACGGAAGCTGCAGTTTTAAAATGCACCGCTAGGTGTAAAGGTTCAATGCGAGTTTTACGATCCACTGCAGGTTTGCGCCACCTTAGGTGATTAATATATTTATTTACTAGCTTTTGCCTGCGGCGCCGCCCGCGTGAATACAATGTCCCACGGGAACACTGTACTTTTTTGGAATAACACACAACAGAAATTGTACAGTCCATGATATAAATAAAGTGTATGAATTTCAAACGTGGTTTTAAATGTTCACATGTTTATGTACGGAAGGAAAGATACTTGATCCTTACGAGACACTTGGTACATGGGATTTACAAATACTGTATAGGCAATATATTATAGTTTTATGCTTGCTATGTCAGTAGTATCAGCTAACAGATGCATGGATGGATGGACGGACGGATGGATGGATGTTACTCTTTCACGCAAAAACTTGATAAAATTTGGTATGGTAGTAGTTTAAGCTCTGGATTAACAAACACATACATCACTATCAACGCTGCATACACATACGCTATTTTTATCCCAAAAATACAATGTTCCCGTGGGATACTGTATTTACTTGTTTTTGTTAAGTCGCAACCACCACACTGACATGTGAACGTCGGCTAAGTCTGCAGCTAGTATAAAATCGAAGTGTGACAGGTCTCAGTGCTCTCCCGAGTTTATAATACGAAGTCTCCCAAGTTTATAAGACGGGTAATGGGTCCAAAGAAATTCAATTTAACGTGGGCAAAGTCGCGTGCGAAAGCTAGTAAACTTAATATTTTGACGACTGTACATCTGTCCTTTTCAGAAAACGTCTTTTTAAAAGTATGTCGTTTTCCTACTGTGGCGTTTTGCGCCTGAGTCATCATGGAAAGTCGCTGTTTATGTTTGAGAGCCTCTTCATTAAGTATTCGATTATATAAAATGTTAAAAAGTGTCCACTGTTTACAAATTAATTGTGAAACTAGTGGTCGAAATTTGATCAAAATTCATTTCATTTTTAAGACTGAACTTTATGGGGGTTCTTTTGCCTCTTTGATAACGAAATAAAAAATTGAAAATGTTGTCTATTGACTGTGAAAGACACTGAAAGACATATTGAGAAACAAAATCTAAGAGCATATTAAAATTGTATCAAACGCATGATAGTGTGAGTAATTAATATGTGGTAGTGTGTATAACTTTATTTTATTTAGTTTTGTATTTTTAAGCATTATTATAAAAAAATCGGTTGTCTGTAAAGTCAGTTTACTGACGATAGTTGAACGTGACAACGTCATAAAAAATAGAAAGCCTCAGAGCGAGGTAACGCCGCATGAGTCATGTTTGCGAGGTAACGGATGAGTCATGTTTTTTCGTGCGTGCAGCCGGCTCCATCGAATTATAAGACGTTATCACGTCAAAAATATTATGAGTGCAGCTCGCTCCTCCTCTATATAATTATAAGATTTAACTGTGCAAAATTTTATGCTTCTCCAATCGCTTCATTTCTGTAAGACGGAGTACAAAGTTTTCGCTTCACTTTTGAATATAATGATGATGTATGGCCCAGTAAGCATCAGCTCACAAAGAGACGCGACGTGAGGTTGCATTTTTAAGATAGCGTTTAAAATTTGATCTTTAATCTTAAAATAGAGCACCGTGTAGCGCCGCATCTCGTATCGGTGTGAACTGACCCTACTTGTAACTACGTACGAATATAACTCAAGCGTAACATGACGATATAACTTTTTCAACTTGTCAATAAGTTCCACCGTTATTTTATTATTAAGGAAGAAAATACAAAAACTTTGCATTGGCTTCGATCAAAGTATTTGAGACAATAGGAAATATATCTATTGTGCAAATTACAAAACTACGATCAAATACTTCTTATACTTTAGACGTGATGATCTTGTATAAACCTAGTCTTGCCATAAATACACAAACAAAAAAAAAATCTATTCCAAATAAAATTTATTACTTTTAAATTGTGTTCGTTTAATACATAAATATGAAAATAATTAAAATATAAAAAGCTTATTCGAAGTGGTCTCCATTGGCTGCAATACATTCCTTTAAACGTTGAGGCCAGTTATCAATAGAAGCACGCACTCTTTCCATGGGAAAATTCTTCTCTGCCAATCGTACGGATTGTTTTAGGGACTCCAAATTATCATGTCGTTTAGAGCAAGCCGTACTCTCTAAAACTGACCATAAATCATAATCCAGCGGATTAAGATCGGGACTAGACGACGGCCAGTCTTTAGCTCTGATGAAGTCCGAAACGTTTCAAACCAAGACTGCGTAGACCGAGCTTAATGACCCGGCGCCGAGACTTGCTGGAAGGACCATTCTTGGTTATTGAACATGGTGTTCCTAAAGGGCTTCACTACCTTCTCAAGAATGGGATCTTGATACACTTGTGCCGACGTTTTGATACCTTTTTCACATAAGTATGGTTCAGTCACTCCTTCATAGCTAATACCCCACCAAACCATCACTGAAGTCGGATAGTGCCCACGTTGCACTCTGTTGACTAATTGGGAAGCTTCCTTAGAGCTTTGAGCATAAATAAGGTCATTTTTTTTGTTCAAATGTTGCTCAATTGTAAAAAAAATCTCATCCGTATACAAAATTTTTCTGTGAGGTCCCTTTGCGTACCGCTTCAGTAGTTGTTTCGATTTTACTACCCTATTCTTTTTTAAATTATCAGTTAAGAAATGATCAGTACGTCTCTTATAGGCTGCAAGTCCTAAGTCATCTTTTAAAATACGCGACATGGTTCTAGGTGTTATCTTCATCTTCCGAGATAAAATCTTTTGCTTTCGGAATTCTTTTCCTTACTGCTTTGACCACCTTTTTCGTACGAACACTACGTGGACGGCCAGATCTTTTTCTGTCACAACCAGAGGAGGTCTCATTGTACCTATTAATATCCCGGTACAGAAACATTTTACTAATACCAAGCGTATGGAGAGTTTTAAAAATTGCATTTGGCTCCATACCTTCTTTATCTTCGATTCTCTTTATCACCCCACTCCATTTTAATTTCGCAAAATATTGTACAATGTATTGGCGCCAAAATGAGAAAACACAATGAACAATCATATAAAAATGACAGATTCCAAATTCAAATGTAATATTTTATTTATTTTTAATTGTAACAGTATTTTTGGCCAGACTAAGTATATATAATCGGTATCTCGACAAGTGCTACAAGTATTACCATTAAATTTAGTATGCAGGGAGTTTTGGGGAAGAAAAATCGATCTAGCTAGGTCTTATACCTTAAAAACCGCGCATTTTTAAGCAATATATAGGAATGTGTTATTATTATGTCGTGCAACAATATACTAATAATTTCGACTCTCTTACGTCAGTCTGATTGGCAGCTCGGTATGCGTACCTACGTATAATTTTTATATGATTCATATGGTGGCATAAATGGCATAGTGGTGGGTTTGAATCCCGGTAAAATAAATATTTTTGTGATTCTTATTATTTCCTTTTCTTTTATATTTTGACTAAAACACCGAGCTAATCTCGGTCTCCAAGGTACTAAATAATTATCACGCAAAAATCGTGATATGTAAAAATGTACACGTGAACTGTACACTTTGCTGCAATAAACTACCCCTTTTAAATTTCAAATAAATTTCATCTAAATCTATTTTATACATATATCGCCTTAATAATAAAAATATTTACACAACGGATAACTTAAACAACGGGCTTTCTTTTTCTATCAAGTGACATCTCGAAAAATTTTGTTTTCGAGACTGGTTAGGACAGTGGAGGCTGATGCCTGATCGTCTGACAAGAGAGATGATCCATGCGTCGGATGGGCATGTAAAAGGTCGATCCTGTGCCTGATCTCTCGCCAGTCGTGTCATCCGTCCCACTGGGTTACGACTTGCGAGAGTAAAGGAAAAGACTGCTCTTGTATACTGCGCACACACATGGGCACTATAAAATAACTCCTGCGTAGCTGGTCTGGTTTCAACTAAACAGGTCACCCTCCATGAAATCGGTGTGGGAGCTATTATTATCACTAAAATTAAAATAAAAAATACTTACCGTATAGGTTAGTATTCTATACCTATTTTAACCTTATTTAAACACATAAAAAACAAAACGTAAGTGGAACAGACATCTTGAAAAAACTTTTATTCCCGTCCTTTGTTAAAGACTTTTTTGCCAATCTTATCTTGAAACTTTGAATGCGAATTCGCTAATCTGTTTTGTACTAAATCTTAGGTTAATTTAGAAGGATTTTTATTTATTTTAAAAGTACTATCACCTTAATACTCTTACTTACATATTTTTCCTTACTTTTCCAATTTACAAAAAATATATAATATTATACAATACAATCAAAAGTTAAAAACTATAACCCAACTACGTAAGATATATAAGGTTTGGTAAAATCACTTATGGATACTTCGGGCACATGATCTACTGCTTATGTAAAGACGTTTAAGCAGAAAAATAAGAATTATTTCTCGTAGGTTCACTTTCCTCGTAGATACACTTTCCTCGTAGGTACACTTTCCTTATAGATCCACTTTCATATTGTACAGCAAAGCAGAAAAGCGATAGGAATGACAAGATATGTTTTGACACTCGAATTTAAAAAGAAAATAAAATACCAATCGTTTTTTTAAATAATGTAACATTTAAACAAATTGGATTCAGACAAGATAAAAAAATGTTTCTTTTTATTAAAAAAAAAAACAAAAAATTTATCTTCTTAAATAATTAAAGTAAGTAAATATCTTATTTCATTATAAACGTCTTTACACACGCAAAATGATTTTTGGAGAACTTATATAACATATATTACCCGGGCTATTATTACGAATCTATTGACACCTTTCATTAAAATCAGATCAGTAGCTTAGGAGCTCTGGAACACACATAATTATATACATACCAGGGGCGTGCGCTCCATATAGGCAGAAATGCAGTGCTTTACTTGTCATTCACAGATATTTTCATAAAACGTTCGTACGTTTTAGATGACTTTAATAATTAATTAATAGTCAATAAATTAATTTTAAAAATATAATAACGTAAAAACGCCTAATATTTTATAAATAGCAACTCATGTGGTTGCTTTGTGCAGGACAAATCATCGCATGTATGTGTAATTTTCATACTTCGCAAACGCACACACCCATGAATGATTATATAGCGGTAACTCCAGCGGCAGGCGATGGCTCTCGGCTTCGGTTCGGCTATCCGATCGCTTCCGAAAACCGCCGAACTGGCTTGTCAGAAATTATTCGTTGCCTATAATCCGAGTAAAAAGAATAGTCGGAAATCTAATAAATCACGTATGCACATTATGCATTTTTGTTTAGCAAGGTTTTATTTGTTTAAATAGAAGAAACGTTTTGTGTTTCGCGGGGGCCATATTGCATATTTCATGTGATAAGCATTGTTTACAATTTAATCGCTCCAGTTTATTTATAGTTTTCTTAAAAGATTTTTATTTTAATATTTGAAAGTGTGTACATTTAACAGTTTATTACTGAGTTTCTATAATAATTGTAGTGATTTGCTTTTACTAGTGAGTTAGTCGATTTTTTTTTAATGTTATTTGACTGTGAGGTTTTGAAAATGTGTGTTTATTAAAAATTAAAAATAATAAGTTCTCACAATTGTCATTCAGTGAAAAGATTTAAATTCTGTCTAAAGGTAGGTGTGTACCCGAGTTACAACAATTAAACCAGCAAAAAAATAATGTAACTCGAAAATTTCATGTTAAAAGTTATGAAACGTATAACTGGCTATGTGGTTGTGCACATACGATTAAATTATATTGTTTTCCTTGCATATTATTTAGTAATTTACATCGGGATATAGTAATCTCAAGTAGCCGGAACCTTTAATATGTGAAAATTGAAGCTGACTGGTGAGTAGTTATAATATTTTAAAATATGCTTATTATTTTACTTATTAGAATTTCTTCCGCCGCGACGATCGATCGCTGTTTTGTCTGCGTTGCCGTAGAAGATGTACATGAATAGTAGTACATCTAAGACTTGCTCTGTTGGCATGGTTTCGACTTAGAGATCCGTCGCTTGGCTGTAGCTATGCTAAAAATCTATAAACGAAAAAGTTTTTGTGACCGAGTACTTCGCCGCATACCCAGTGTCATAATCCTGTGCACGCCACTGATACATACATATAAACATTCATACTTATATAGGCAGAAAAATCTTTCTACTACCCTTCTTTTGGCTTCGCCGTAGTCGTTTTTTTTTTTCACAAAACCACAACGCTACGTGCGTTTGTTATTATTTTATGTTTGTTATTATTTTATTTCGTCGATCACTTGCCAGCCTTGTTAGTTTCAACGGAATTTCCCAACGATAGTAAAATATCGCAGTGGGATAGCGTAGTGCGGCAATGCGGCGTGATCCCTCCCGAATTGATGAGGAAGTAGAAAATAAACTATAATATATATTTTTAAATCAATTACGAATATTTAAGGGAGATAATATTATTATATTCTGCTTATGTAAAGAAATTATTAAAAATATGTACATAAATGAAATTACATGACGCTCTTTACGACGCTATTAAGGTCATTGACCTCACACAGGCTTTGTTATTTACGCAGTTTTTGCTTCCCCTTTAAATCAGCGAATGTCAAAATGGCTTACTTGAATTGGTGAATGTGAACACGGCAGCCTTATTGGTCAGTTTTGAGATTTGCACGGTTGACTCACTGCGTACTTAACGCAAGATAGTGTGGTGCCATCTGGAAGAGAGTTATAATATAGTGAGAAAATCTACGCGGCACACGGCAACATAAACGCAACTTAAATTTGTCTGTCTGTCTGTCTGCCCGCTTCTGCTTCTGTAATTATGAATATAAATGGATGAAAATTTATGCAATTAAATACCGTATATAGATTTTTGCCGGTTTTGGCATCATAAAATACTAATCATTCCCTTTTTTACCCTTTAGCTCCCCATACATGTGAAGTGGGGATGAAAAATATTTTTTCATCCTACCCCCATCGTGTGGGGTATCGTTGAATAGGTCTTTTAAAATAAAGGTAAGGTTTTATACATGGCTTTTGTTACGTAGTTTTATCATGACGTTTGTTTGACAAAGTCGACCATTTTCGAGTAATCGGCCTCCAAAGTGGTTTGTAAGTTGGTAAGTTTGTAACCTGGCATTTCTAAACTATAGGAGATCGAAACTTGTAAGTTTCCATGCCGATAGATCATACTAAAAACTCTTTAGGGAAATTATTTTGAGCGAAATCGGACAATAACTTTTGGAGTAAATCAAAGAAAACCTATTGCGCGTTGATAGTTACGGAACCCTCCTTAGACATGTCCTGATATGCTCTTGGTTAGGTTATTTTTGCTCTTTTGCATAGTAAATAGGCTAGATGACTGATTTTTTTTTATTGTATAAATGAATAGTACTCGTAAATATGAGTAACTTCTCAGATGATTCGTTTACAAAATTTCGCAAGTCTCGTGAAAATGCTCCAAACAAAAGTCGTACCTAACTGTGACGTCACTATTAGGTAAAAAAGATATGAAATATAAGGACGCAAGAACTTATTATTTGAATTATCTCATATAATTATCTTTGTGAGTTTAAGTTCATACCTAACTATAGTGAATTTTTTTGACTATGATGTAAGTAAACTAATTTTTACTAATTTTAGCAAAAAAAAATAATTTTGACGTGATAACGTCTTATAAATCGATGAACGCCGCGCCGGCTGGACGCACGAAAAATTGTCACGTTCCGCCTGAGTCACGTTCCGCCTGAGCCGAGCGTGCGAGCGAGAGCGCGGAACAAGCGATAGAGAGGCACGATCGGCCTAAGCGTTTGCCTTGTGATGTTGTCACGTAAAATTATCGTCCGTAAACCGACTTACGACCGGTTTCAATAACCTATTGACCAATAACTATTTGTTAAAAACGTCGTCATTCAATCAATTTCGTTATGAAGCCAATCAAGTTAACGGGCCACCCGAGGAGTTACAAGTACGTTCCCCGTCACTCGATAGTCGATTTATCCAATGATGATAGTATTATATCCAATGAAAAATTCATATCATCAGGTGCTTCACGGACGTTTAAAAGCTCGCTATCTCAGACAAAACTGTCACTAATGATCCGAATATAGGACGAACCCTGAATGTTCAATCCTGCGTACACTCGCGGGCGGGTAAAGGGGTCAATTCAGAATAACAAATGCTTGATGAATTTGTTGTGTTTTATAGTACAAGTATCGTTATATACTAGATGTTGCTCACGACTTCGTAAGCGCAAAAGGAGACCGCACATTTCGCCGCAAATCTGGGCCAAATTTCATTGAAATCGGTCCAGTAGTTTCGGAGCCTATTCAATTCAAACAAACAAATAAACCATTTCTTTTTATACAATAAAGTGTGAAGATAATATGTACTATGTTTGTTGTTTCACGTATAATAACGATCTACATCCACAATACAAAATATTGTGTCAATTACATGCTAAAATTAAATGTTATGATATCTTTATAATACAAACAAAATATTAGGAGAACGGTTTTCCTGACAGCTAGTACATTATATTACATTTTATATAGGCTTAATTTTGTATTTTTTTCATGCGTGTGTTCCGTTTTATATGAAAAACTAGCTTTTCGTATTTTCCCTTAAAATGCACATATTATTATAATTCTTGTATGATGGTTATAAAACATAAGTACATTAAATTAACCGGGTTGTTTGAAAAGTCCAAGTGCCAAGAATGTAAAAGGCGACAAGCGCCTTTGTTTTATACTCACTATAATACAGTTAAGAATAAATATAGTTGAAGTTGTATCGTAAACAAATGTTTAATATATGAATATTCTATTTTACAATATTTAAAAAAGAATTTAAAACTAGTTAACATAACTAAATTATTATCTAAACTATATTATGTAAGTTATTGTCCTGTATATAGTACCTGTATGACCCTCGGTGGAGATCCGGGTTTAGTCTTGCAGGATCATTGAAAAATTCAAATACATCGTTTTGGAACTAAATTTCTCTAAATATTAGTTGTTTATTAACTCACACGATCATTGGAATGAGATGACCACTAAATTTAATAATTTGGCCCCTAAAATAAAAATTCTCAGCAAAGGGTCCCTTCGCTTACTGGGTGCCCTCATACTCAGTGACGGTTTTAATGCTTTTATTTCGGAACAAAATCACAGAATCTTCCGGCAAACTTATTTCGATAAATTCCCACATGGCATACCAAATCATTCGGTTCTGTCTGTTTGTACCCAATTTGACTACGCTTTGAGATGATGTCCACTATCGAGTTTTTCCGACCTTCTCTCACATTTAGATCTCACTTTGAAAGACAAACTGGTCAATGTTTTGAACTGCAACATCTACGACACCTCATGGTCCCAAGCCGCTCTACTCATTCGGCTCGGAGGGTTGGGTATCAGGAAGGTGTCCAGTGTGTCTCTTCTTGCTTTTTTGTCATCTGCTCATAGCATCCACCCATTTTTCACCAAAATCATTACAAATTCATTAGGCTGCGTGGATATTGACACATTACCGGAAGCTGTTAATACTTGGCGTGGAGTATGCCCAGGCGAAATTCCAGTCCTTCCCAACATTCAAAAGAATTGGGATGAACCCCTTCTTCATTTGGCTCAATCAGATCTGTTAAATTGCTCCTCCCTGCTGATCGTACCCGTCTCTTAGCGTCCACTAAGCCGGAATCGGGGTACTGGCTCCAGGCACTCCCGTCATTCAATATCGGAACTCTGTTGGATAACCACACCTTCACACTATCAGTCAGTCTGCGTTTAGGAACCGCCAGTAACGAGCCCCATCGCTGCCATTGTGGTACCACGGTGGACCGCCAAGGGCACTATGGACTCCTGCCACTGCAGTGCCGGCCGCCAGTTCCGCCATGCCTCCACAAAGACGTCATCCGCTGGGATCTTGTCACCCTCAACATGCCGGCCACACTTGAGCCGAACGGTATCGCACGTGACGACGGCAGGAGACCCGAGGGCATGACCCTAATTCCGTGGAGCCATGGGAGGCCGCACGTGTGGGACGCTACCTGCGTGGATACGCTGGCGGCGTCACACATAACGGCCACTGCAAGGGTGGCGGGGGGCGGCAGCTGCACTCGCCGAGACCAACAAAAGGCGAAAATATCAATCCATCGGCGATGGTTACATTTTTCTGCCTTTTGGAGTCGAAACTATGGGTCCTCGGGGCCCCAGTGCCAAGCATCGTTGTAGGGATTTCGCCAAAAGACTGGTCGACAAAACTAATAACCCTAAGGCTGGCGCTTACCTCGGCCAACGTATCAGTGACACATTTACAGTGGCAAGAGCCCTGCAGATGACGTCATTTATGGTATTAAATATAGTATTTTTATTTAAAATGCCTTATATTAACTAATACAGTAAGGATTCTACTGTACTTAACTGTAAGTACAGTAGAATCCTTGCTTATTGTAGTAAAATTGTCATACATAAATGTAAATTTTAATTTTAATCATATTGTCTTTCAAATCAAACATCCCGAAACACAATCTTTTTGCAACACAGTGTAGTCACAAGAACGGAGCTTTTTACACGCAGTTAGCCGCGCGGAATGGCAAAACAAGTGATATTGTACACTGTAATGTACACATTCTATTGAGCTATAAACCCGCAGAGGGGGTACAAAGTGGCATACTTCACTACATTCTTGTAATTGTAAATTTAATTGTAATATCTTCCATACAAATAAATAAAAAAGTAATGTCTGTTTGTAATTTTAAATAAGTAATTCCAAAGTGGTCCAGGTGGACCCCCAGGGGTCCACGGAGACTCGACGGGGGTCTACGTTGGACGTGACAAATAATGGGGGTCTACAATCGTAAGCACCCCTGTGCATGAAAATTAATTTGGTTTCGATAGTGGAGAACTAAAATTTCGATGTTGGCTTGTTATTTTAAATAATATGATACCTAAATTAAAGCTTCTCAATAAGACAATTTATAAATAAATTGAGAAAAAAATTGATAGTTCCGAACTGGGAGTCGAACCTAGACCATGTTGGTATCGGGCCGAGTGCTCTACCAGTTGAGCTATCCGGCCCTATGCCACTTTCCTTTTTCAATTTAATTTATAACTTATTGAGCCACACCGTCCATCATACGGTAAAACAACAACACAAACAATATGATACCTAAATTAAATCTTCTCAATAAGACAATTATCTCCTATCAATATCGGCAGATAATATTTTAAGAGGCTCAGCGCCTGTTACTTGTAAAAACTTGCATATTCCATATTCAGTACAACGCGTCGAGACTTGTTGCCGCGCCGGCCGCCGCCGTCCTGTGCGCAATGCGTGTTCAAACGTGCAAATTAATACGACTTGCGGTGTATGTACTTGCAATCTTGTATGAACGTGTTTAATTTTTCACCAATATAAATACGAATGTCAAGGATAAACGTTACTCGTTTGTTTCCGAAATTTCATAAAGAAAAGTGAATCGATATTAGTGATTACCAGTGTCGGAAAAGTAAGTACCTATCTGCCTGCCTATATACCTACCTACCTGCCTATATAATATAATTTCGCGTGCCCACCTACTTTATTATCAAATAATTAACCCTATCAAGCAATCAATTCTAACCTTTTTTTTTTTTCGAAAACTGTTAATTCGTCGTTGAAACTCAGCCACAACGCAAGTTTCCATAGATAGATAGATCTAATCTTCACTTTTTTTTCGAGGTTTAGAAATTGGTAGTAATGTAGAATGTAGATGCAGGGGGGCAAAATTTTGAAAGTGGTCTATGAAACAAAAGAGTCTGGGAACCACTGTTTTAAATTAACAGCTTCTCACTAAAAGCATATAAAATTACATACGGTAAGTAACTATTTAAATAGAAAAACTATTTTTCTGTCTGTCCGTCAGCCTGTATGCCTGTTTGTTCCGGTTAATCTCTGAAACGGCTACAATGATTTTCACGGGACTTTCACTGGCATTTAGCCGATGTTATAAGCAGTAACTTAAGCTACTTTATTCTTAGGTTAGCACTTGGCCGGTTTTCTTTTTGTTTAGAGCTTAGATTAAAATATAGAACATTCATCTTACAACAATAAATATTTTTTATACGGAACCCTAAGATCAAGTAGCCTTAGTTACGCCTCATAACATAGCTGCTATCTGCTAGTGAAAGTCCCATGAAAGTCGATCCAGCCGTTTCAGAGATTAGGCGGAACAAACAGATAATCAGAAAGAGAGAAATATGCATTAGGTGAATAGCTGTTAATTTTAAATTACAAACAAACACTTCAATATTATTTATTTGAATGTATGTATGTTTAGATAACTAACAATTGGGAACTTACTCTGTTAGTAACCAAGTTATGTTTGTTATTTGTAACTAAGTTACGTTTATTAAGATCTAAATTATACTTTGTATTGGGTATTGATAACTTTTAACTACCTCTGTAGTTATGACACGAAGTAGGTTGTCGCATGAATACTAATAAATTTCGCTGTAGCGGTATAACAACTTTGAACCTTACCTAGAAGAAATAAAGTTGAACTGTGGTACAGTTTGTCGGCGAATGTATTCTGTATTGAGTTCCACTGATTAACAAATAAAAAGTGTTATTTTTTAATCTTAGAGCTTGTGGACAACACCGAAGGTCGATTATGTTAATTAAATCCTGCAATAATACAGTTACAATCCAGTCCTGTTATGTTAAAACTGCAATATGTCAAACTAATGCCAAACCCGTTTTGATTAGTCCAAACTCCAAAAATCAGTTTGTGATAATATCAAGACGTTTCTATTTTATAATTCAAAAAAAGTAAAATGAAGTAAGTTCAGAGGAGTCACAGGTGTGTTGATTTTGACCCTTAAACCGATATTTAATATTATAGGCATGTCGAGGCAAAAATCGTTCACACATAAACTGCCCCGCTTTTGGGATTGTTTGGGGCAGGCGAGGTCTGACATTTGTCATCTTGACATTTTGACATTTTTTTTGCGGCAGTTCAGCCAGTCCGCATTTAATTGACAAAATCTTCTGATATCAAGATGGCGTATTTTTTTCTTTTTTTTTTTAGTAAAATGTAGGCACGTCATAGCTGTAGTGTATTGACACTTATATTAATAAATATATTCACGCACACTTGTGGGCGTGGTATCGGTGATGTAGTGGTAGTGGTAAACCAGGAGTGGGGAGATCAAGCACCCACTGGCCACTGCCATTCCCATACCGACCACCGACCGAGTGGCTCTGATATACAGCAGTCTAGAAGTGTTTCTGTTACCCATCCCAATCCCATCCCAATCCTACAATAGCCCATATTTAAAATCATTGTTTCTCCCAAACATGAGGTCGAAACAACGCACTGCATTTCGAGTAATAAAATTCTAGTATCCGGATTTGTAACCGACGAAACAAAAAGAAAGTAAGCAATAACTTGTTATGAGTTGTTGCCAAATATTGTGGCATTGTTTCGTTGTGTTGAATTGTGTTTGTCAATTATTCTTTAACTTACGCGTATAAAAGCTATCGTCATTGTTACTTTGCGAGTTTCGCTTTTTTTATATATAACGATCATAGGAGCTCTATAAACGAGACAATCTTGTGAGTATATTATTTATAATCGTAATCTCGGAAACGGCTGCAAGTAATCAAATTTAGTATGCAGGTAGTTTTGGCGGAGAAAAATCGATCCAGCTAGGTATTATCCCTGGGAAACTACGCATTTTTAAGTAATAGTGTTTGGGGACACACTCCGTAATTGGTCGTAATCTATTTTTTCAACCCCTAAATGATAATAAGGGCTTAGGGGTGCGTCACCCCTAATTAAATTTTTTTTTTTCTTTTTTTTTTTTTTTTTTATATGATATGGCATTAAAAAATAAGTACATACAAAGACAAAACGTTTGCCTATAAAATATATCAATAATTTTAACTCTAAAATGTCAGTCATCTTGGTATGCATATCGAGTAATATTATGATTAATTTTTGCTTTGTTCGGAAATTCGGAATGTGGTGGGTTCAAACCTTCAAACTCCAGTAAAGTATATTTTTATATACACTTATTGAAATGAAATGAAATGAAAATATACTTTATTGTGCACAATCAACAGTTACACACACACATATACAATATAAACTATACACAGAATAAGACGAAAGTACACAAAGGCGGCCTTATTACTAAACAGCAATTTCTTCCAGACAACCTTTGAAAGAAAGGATTAAATTGCTGGAGAAGGGTACTGTGCTAAAAGTATATCTAAAAAATTATAAACATAGAGTATACATTAAAATAAAATACGTAAATAAAAAAAAATAAAAATAAAAAAATAATGCAAACATACATAATATTATAAGAACTAATTAATATTTAAAAAATATTATATATACAATGTTAAACAATAAATATAAACAATAATTACATATCATGGATAAATAGGTAACACACGTAACTACTTTCGGCACATACTAAGGACTGTCTTTAAGGACAGATTTAAAAGTATTTAATGTTTTACATTGTCTAATTCGAGTAGGGAGAGAGTTCCATAGCAGGACAGATTGTACGGAGTAGGAGGAGTGGAAATACTTGGTGTGGTGGATAGGAATATCGAGAAGGAGATTTGTGGATGATCGTAGCTCTTGCCTGTCGGAGAGACGGAAACTAAAAGTTTCTTTTAGGTATTGAGGGCTGTTGGGATCGAATAAAATGGAATAAAGGAGCGAAAGCTCACGAGCATTGCGGCGAAAGCGAATTGGTAACCACTTGAGCTTGTGACGGTACTCGGATATGTGCTCAAATTTGCGCAAGCCAAAGATGAACCTGATAGACAGATTTTGAAGGCGCTCAAGTTTGTTAAGTTGGTCTTCGGTCAAGTTAATAAAGCAAACATCTGCGTAGTCTAGAAGGGAGAGAAATATTGATTCGGCTAAGGCCACCTTAGTAGGCACTGGGAGAACATACCGAAGTCGTTTCAAGGAGTGCCACGTTGAATACACCTTCCTGCTAATCTCTTTCAGCTGCTGTGTCCAAGATAGATGCTCATCAAAATAAATGCCAAGATTCTTAACCACTTTACTATATGGTATCGGCGTACCGTTGATGAGTACCGGAGGCAACATATCCCAGTCAATTCTGGAGACCAGCCCCGGACTGCCAAGTATTATCAACTGAGACTTAACGGGGTTAATGAGAAGTCCATGCTCCTTACTCCAGTTACATATGACCGATAAATCCTTGCTTACAACACTTACCGCCGCAGGCAATGAATCCAGAGTTGACTGAGTGTAAATTTGAAGATCGTCTGCATATAAATGAAAATGAGACGAAATGTATGAAGTGATGAAGTTAATGAAAAGGGCAAAGAGTAATGGAGATAAAACGCCACCTTGAGGAACGCCGGCCGTAGTATTGGCCCAGTCGGAAAAAGACTCAGAAATTTTAACTCTCTGCCGTCGACCCACAAGGTAGCTTCGAATAAAACAAATCACTGAAGGTGAGAGGTTAAAAGACCCTAACAGGCTGATAAGAATGTCGTGGTCAATAGAATTGAAAGCGTTACTAAAATCAAGTAAAGGATTATGAGCTTCTTATTATCCATGCCGGACCGAATATCATCTGCTACTTTGACCAAGGCTGTGGTAGTACTATGTCCCGTCCGGAAGCCTGATTGATATGTACTGAGGAGATTGTTATGCATGATAAATCTTGTAAGTTGGTGATGTATAAGTCGCTCAAGAACTTTAGACAAGAAAGGAAGAATAGATATTGGACGGAAATCAGAAATGACTTTAGGGCGGTAGGATTTTGGTAATGGGATTATGTGGGCGGATTTCCAGGTATCAGGAAAGGTACAAGTTGATAAGCAAAAATTAAAAATGTGTAAAAGAATGGGAGCAATTATTTCTAGGATTGGAATAATCATTTTGCGACTGATGATGACACTTATTATTACATATACGTATGGATGTGTAGGTGTTTGTTACTCTTTCAACGGGATTTCTTTGTGCGCTTACGAAGTCGCGTGCGACATCATAAACCATGCCTATTAAAACAAATATAGCAAGTGACCAATGTGTAAGTGTAGCTAATAAAAAATTTAGGCGCTTTAGGATAAAACTTTAGTATGCAACTGTCGGGAAGCTTGTCTCCTAAACGCATTCGCTATAACTAGGTCACACGTGATCTAGTTATAGCGAATGCGTTGATAGATAATTTAATTATTTATATTTTTTGAAATAAAATAAGTGAAATTTTACCTACATAATTTTAAGATTTCTCAATGTCAGTTATCATAATAATAATAATTAATTTTAAGCAAAAAAATAGAAACTGACTTCCAAAGTAAGAGCAATTAAGTACATTCTTAAAAGTTCACTGAAAATTATGAATTATTTTTTGTTCTTTAAATAAATACCGGCCATATTTAGCGGAACACAAAAAAAAGGTCCATAATTTAAAAAAAAAGGTTTTATTTTAAAATCTACTTACTACACTTCTTTTGTTATTATTAATATGCAAGGAAAACAATATAATTTAATCGTGTGTACACAACCACACAGCCAGTTATACGTTTCATAACTCTTAACATGAAATTTTCGAGTTACATTATTTTTTTGCTGGTTTAATTGTTGTAACTCGGGTACACACCTACCTTTAGACATAATTTGAATATTTTCACTGAATGACGATTGTGAGAACTTGTTATTTTTTATTTTTAATAAACACACATTTTCAACACAAACCTCACAAGCAAATAACATTTTTAAAAAATCAACAAACGCACTAGTAAAAAGAAATCACTACAATTATTATAGAAACTCAGTAATAAACTGTTAAATGTACACACTTTCAAATGTTAAAATAAAAATCTTTTAAGAAAACTATAAATAAACTGGAGCGATTAAATTGTAAACAATGCTTATCACATGAAATATGCAATATGGCCCCCGCGAAACACAAAACGTTTCTTCTATTTAAACAAATAAAACCTTACTAAACAAAAATGCATAATGTGCATACATGATTTATTTGATTTCCGTCTATTATTTTTACTCGGATTAAAGGCAACGAATAATTTCCGACAAGCCAGTTCGGCGGTTTTCGGAAGCGATCGGATAGCCGAGAGCCATCGCCAGCCGCGGGAGTTACGCTATATAATCATGTCGATATTCATGGGTGTGTGCGTTTGCGAACTATGAAAATTACACATACATGCGATGATATGTCCTCCATGAGATGAGTAGCTATTTATAAAATATTAGGCGTTTTTAAGTTATTATATTTTTTTAATTAATTTATTTACTATTAATTAAAGTCATCTAAAACGTACGAACGTTTTATTAAAATATCTGTGAATGACAAGTAAAGCACTGCATTTCTGCCTATATGGAGCGCACGCCCCTGCTTACTCCATTGGTCCGCGTTCCAAAATCGAGGTTCCTGAGCAAAAGTTAACCTGTTTCTACGATGATTTACCTCGAGCCTTGGAGCCTACCTCGAGGTAAATCATCGTAGAAACAGGTTAACTTTTGCTCAGGAACATCGAATTTGGAACGCGGACCAATGGAGTAAGGTATTGTTTAGTGATTAGTGCAGAATTCTCTTAAATCAAATTGATGGCAGGCAAAGAATATACAGACGCAAAGGAGAACGATATGTTCAGACAAATTTTGAAACTACAGTTGCATACGATGGTGGATCAATAATGGTTTGGGCGGGCATTTGTTTGGGAGCTCGCACAGACTTAGTAGTGATTGACAGAGGGAGTCTGACTGCAGACCGCTATATCAGAGAAGTTTTAGAAGAAAATGTCGTACCGTTTGCCCCATCGGTGACGATTTTGTTTTTATGCAGGATAATGCTCGGCCGCATACCGCTCGGGTAACTCAAGCTTATCTTAATGATATGAATATCACTGTTATGGAGTGGCCGGCGAGATCACCGGATATGAACCCAATAGAGCACGTTTGGGATTTGCTGAAAAGAAAAGTTAAGTCCAGAATTCCAGCTCCTGCTAACGTGGGTGAACTGCGAATCGCCGTAGTTGAGGAATGGCGGAGACTATCCCAGGAGACCATCGATAACAACATTCTCAATATGCCTAGGTATAGGTAGCTAGGTACTCTTATTAAAGTTTCTACCTATAGGTAGAAACTTTAATAAGAGCACGTGGAGGAAATACGCGATATTAATCACCATTTTTTTATTAATTGTTTTTATTTAATTAATTGTTATTTTAATATTAATTTTCACTTTTCCCGGTTACGTGAAAAGTTCAAAAATGTACCATTTTTCATAAATAGCCTTTACTCTCAAAATCAGTTCTTAATGTGTTCTCATTTTAAATAAAACAAATGAAACTTTAAATAACAAAAGAAGTGTAGTAAATAGATTTTAAAATAAAACCATATTTTTTTAATTATGGACCTTTTTTGTGTTCCGCTAAGTATGCCGGTGTGTTTATTTATTCTTTGCCCAGGGACATACCTTGGCACAAAATGTTAGTTATTGGTAGGTAGCATAATAATATTATTCTTAAAAAGGTGGTTAAAAAGGTGCGCCGCAGGCGTACTTTTCTATCCCTCGCCCACTGAGTGAGACCTACATACTCGTAAATTTTCTAAATTGAGTAATGAAAAAACTTCCAATTACAAAAAATATATTAAAATTATCATCTTTGCAGTATGAAATTATATTGCAAAGGGCGCAAAAGAAATCGCACAGGGCGCTGGTTATGATAAAACCGGCACTGACTCATATCTTTTTAATAAAGATATGAGACTTATGAGTTACCCTTTCATCGGGCACTTTTTTTAAAGACGCATTTTTATAACTCGCAACTTTCGTAATTTTTTTTTGCTCTGAATCAGTGATATTTAAAAGAACTTGCTGTCATTGTCAAATGTCAATGTCAAATTTTCTTAAAGTCATTGTGCGGGCCGAGCGCTAACATTTTTATTTTACAAATTTTATTAAAACAAAATAACTAAACATGGATTCTACACGCGAAAAAGCGTTTCAGGATTACCGAAAGAAACTTATGGAGCATAAAGAGGTAGAATCCCGGCTGAAAGATAGTAAGTTTTGCTCAATGATTTCTAGTTTGTGCCGATTCATCTTCACAAATTTCGTATTGTAGCTCTATTATTAATGCAAAATAAACTAAGATAATATTATACACATTTATTGAGCTTTTGTACCATATATTATATTAAAATTATAACTAAATGCGAAACTTTTATTCTATGTATGATAGTGATTGTACTGTAGGTTCATGGGGGAAATTCATGTTTCACAGTAATAATACACAGAACTTCTTGCACTTTTTCCACTATAGTAAGTACATATTTTACATTAATCATAATATTACACGATCGGTTTTAACAAAGTCTTTTATACATATCATATATTAATATACTTTTTGTGTCGTGACACAATATGTGGCAAAAACTAAACAAACAAAGGACTAGCTTTTTATCTTGCAAAATTTTAATTTTCAGTGCGAGAACAGTTAAAAGACCTGACAAAGCAGTATGATAAGAGTGAAAACGACCTCAAAGCATTGCAGAGTGTTGGTCAGATTGTCGGAGAAGTACTGAAACAGCTAACAGAAGAAAAATGTAAGTATAAGGAGGTTCATAACTTATTGTTTTTCGATATTAAATTAAAAACTGGAGGTCACTCTGTGGTCGAAATTTGAACATATTACATATATACATTCATTTTAAGTTTCAACTTTTTTCGGGGTCCTTTCGTCTCTTACATAATCTTTGTACAAGTCTCGTATTAATAGTATATTATGATAATATATTTGGATGTTTCACATACCGTCAGTCTGACACTGTGCTAAGTATCAGATAACAAGAACTTGTACAGGTTGCTCAGTTGACAACAGAAAGTACATTTAATACTTTAAACTATACATAATATTATATTTAAGATTTTTATTATATTATACACATATTGAATACACGTCCATGACCCAGGAACATTGACACCTTTTTGTTCAGATTGGAAATTCGAATTCGCAAACTCTTGCTTGAGTGCTGCCACGCTAATCACTGAGCCACAGAGGTGTCAATATACACATTATACATTATTATGTAAAATAATGTGAAAAATAATTTTACTTGTTACTTTATTTATAAATTCATAAAATTATTTCATGTGCAATACCTTTATATCTTAACAAAAATAATACAAATTAGCCTGCACAACCGAAAGTTCTAAATATAGTTTTGTGTTTACTTTGGGCCTGTTTCACAATCTTCTTATAGGTTGTCGGATAGCTTATTCTGAAGTTTTGTCGCTGTTTATTTTAAATCAAGCTACTAAGCTATCCGACACTTATAAGTATTCAGTAGATTATGAAACATAATTCAAATTGATAAAGCTTCCTGCTGCTAATAAGATTTATCAACACTTCTGATTTGGCCTTTTCATCTGTTTTGTTTTGTTGATTCATATTCTGGGCAAAGTAACCAACTCTTATATATACTGTAGGTTCAGCCAACCTAAAAAGTTGTATGATAACTGTTCAGTTACTTAAAAAGTACCCGGGTAACCGAGCTTTGCCCGGAGCTCTAGTCAATGTAAAAAAAAAGAATCACAAAAATATTTTACTGGGGTTTGAACCCACCACATTCCTAATTTCCGAACAATGCCAAAATTAACCAAACTGCCAATTGGACTGACATTATAGAGTCGAAATTATTCATATATTGTTGCATGACGAAAAAAAAAACATATTATATAACTTAAAAATGCGCAGTTTCTCATGGATAGAAAATACGTTTTCTATCTTCGCTAGACCGATTTTTCTTCGCCAAAACTGCCTGCAAACTAAATTTCTATGTAAATACTTGCAGCCGTTGCCGAGATTATGATTATATATATACAAGATTGTCTCGTTTAAAGTATAAGATAAAAATATATTTACCAAGTTACTTAACTGCGAAATTATTATTTCCAGTCATTGTAAAAGCCACAAATGGTCCCCGGTATGTTGTGGGATGCCGCAGACAGCTTGACAAGAACAAGCTGAAGGGCGGCACTCGTGTGGCCCTCGATATGACCACGCTGACTATCATGAGGCATTTGCCCAGAGAGGTAAGTACAGTTCGATTTCTTATATGCACATACCCGGACGTATGGGCGCATCAGGTTTCAATTCAATAACTTTTATTTCAGACATAGGAACATAAACATAATCCATATTATTAATACAAAAACCAGATTTAAAAAAAAGTAAATAATATCGTTTTAACTAATTATGTATGCATGTGAGCATACAATGAGTGTGTTTGATATTTTTTCTGTCGCTAGGGGGCAGACCCAACGCACACAAAGCGTCATCTGGTGGCATAAGTGGTATCAAAAACGGTCAATAAGAATTTTCGGTTCTTTTTCTGTCACCAGGCGGCGCTAGGTAGCCCGACGGTCCTTTTCGTGTCAAAAAGCAGTCAGATGTCACGAATTCAAAAACCCTCATGTCCATTTCCTCATGTATGGGCAGACGGTGTCCATTTGACGCGCAATAATTGTAGGTAACTGTTGGAGCTGCCGTGATTTCGGAGTGTGTACCTACTGGCAGGCACTCCGAAATGGTGGCAGAACAGAGACAGACCCAAAAAACGTGGTGTGACGAATTGGATGTGTAATTGGATGAGAAGGACTGGCCTAGCATTGCAATAGAATTATGGAGAGAAAGCCTTTGCCCAGCAGTAGGACACCAATGGCTAAAAATAATAATAATAGTCTGTTACATGTAAAAGACAGTCTTTTGCATAATATTAATTATACAAAAGACTGTCTTTTCTGAGTTCTCTATTCTCTATTGTCCAGTCAGTATTGTAAAAATTCTGAATATATGTAATTTTTTTCTACCGAGTTTTGGAATCATTAGATTTGTGACTGTACTACAAACTACAAATAATCTGCAAATAGCACATGACCATTTCAGGTGGACCCTCTAGTGTACAACATGAGTCACGAGGACCCGGGAGATGTGACATACTCCGCCATCGGAGGCCTGCAGGAGCAGATCAGACAGCTGAGAGAGGTGTGTGTTATGTTAGCTTTGAAAGCGAAGAAAAATAGTAATGCTAAATGAAATAAGAAATCAATATTTTCCCAAAAGTCTTGACATTTGTACTCCTGCCAAAAAATGAGATGGCTGATAGGAAGTGATTACCGTTGATCCATATATGTCTGCAGCACCTGAGGAGCCATAAATTGCCGGCTTTACACAATGTTGAAGTTGTATATACCAGACTTTGTGCCTAATCATGGCTCTCATAGATTTTTTTTTATTTAATAAATAAAATTTTAATGCCCATACCGTTTTTAGCAAGATATCACAATCATTATGCTCAGGATATTAATAAGTTTCCTGCAATTATTTTATGTACATTATAATTGCTTACGAAGTCCATCACGGTTTTGGTAAAATAAATTCAAGGTCACTGGTCACCTATCTATATTGACATGCCGTTGTAATAATTTTATTTGTGATTGTTTTATGCCCGTCTTGTGTGGCCATTCGAACGTTATGGTCAAATACCTCGTCGACTGACGCATTCATCGTTCGCCTGATGTTCTTGGTAGTAGAGTCAAATATTACATACCAGCTATAATGAGCTGAACTGTCTTATTTTAGCAGTACAAAAACTGATGATTACAATGATGTTTCCAGGTGATAGAGCTACCCCTGCTCAATCCAGAGCTATTCGTGCGCGTCGGCATCACACCGCCTAAGGGGTGTTTGTTGTACGGCCCGCCCGGCACCGGCAAGACTTTGTTGGCCAGAGCGGTGGCCTCGCAGCTTGACGCTAACTTCTTGAAGGTGAGTGACAGACAATGGTAAAATTGTGCGAGAGTACATCAATATTGTTATTGTCTTTGTCTGATACGTTGAAAAAGTCACTTGACAGACAAAGACAGCATCATGGATTGCATATCCGTTACGTAAATATTTTTATTACTAAGAGGGAGAGGTTATAATGTTTTCTGTATTCAATAGTGTGTTGTCATTAAAACAAAAAAAGTGTTTAGAACAGTATTATTTTCATTTCTTCTTATTTAAACGTTAGTATTAACTGTTGTTTATGGGGATTTTGTCTTATCTCTACCCTGTATATTAAAATTACCCGTGTTTTATTTTATTTTACATTGCAAATACGATTTCCAGGTGGTTTCCTCTTAAAATTACCTGTTTTTTTTTTTATTTAACATTGCAAATACGATTTCCAGGTGGTCTCCTCGGCCATTGTGGACAAGTACATCGGCGAATCGGCGCGCCTTATCCGGGAGATGTTCAACTACGCCCGCGACCACCAGCCCTGCATCATATTCATGGACGAGATCGACGCCATCGGTCAATATTATAATAGATCTTCTTATTATCCCTTACCTTGATGTTCGAGCCCACATCACGCCTAAGCGTTATGGTTATACTAATATAACCACCGTAACTTTCTTTAATAATATCTGTGGACGCTTTCACACCCCGTCAATCTGGTCCTGCGGGAAGTTCTTGAAGAACTTGTGTTACGGGTACCCGTACCAGACAATGGAAATATATTTAATCATTTTTATACTTTGCGTATATTTAAGATTTTCATTATAAAATAAACATATTTAATACACATCCATGACCCAGGAATAAAACTTTTTGTTCCCTGCCGGGATTCGAACCCGCCACCTTCGGATTGTTCGCCAATGCGCTAACCGCTGAACCGCAGAGGTCGTCGAACTCGTCGTTTCTACGGAACAATAAACAAAATGACAGATTAACAAAGAAAAGCTGTCATTTCGTCAATATTATCTTTCAGTATGTCTATATGTAGACAAAACGCATCTCTATGGTGATCATGCTAAATGCGTAGGTTCTACTAGCAACTTCGTCCTCGCAGAAAGTCGCAGGAACCGTACACTTTGCTACGATGCTTAAATAGGGAAGAACATAATTTGAAAACTTACTGAAAAATAACCCAATGGTAAAGTAAGGTTAACAAATGGTTAATTATTTAAAGCCTTAGAGAGCGCAATACTAATTTAACCCATTCTCACTTGCAGGCGGCCGTCGCTTCTCCGAAGGCACGTCCGCCGATCGCGAGATCCAGCGGACACTTATGGAGCTCCTCAACCAGATGGACGGTTTCGACTCGCTCGGCCAGGTCAAAATCATCATGGCCACCAACCGACCCGATACGCTGGACCCGGCTTTGCTGAGGCCGGGGAGATTGGATAGGAAGATAGAGATCCCGCTGCCCAATGAGCAGGCCAGGTTAGTAGGGCATAAAATATACTGGGTGATCAACTAGTCCAGCTGGAGAAAAAATTGGTAGGTTGCATATCAATAATAGAATCCATACACAGAAGCATGGAGACTAGATATAAGGAGTACCTTCTCCATATATGAAAAAACCGGCGAAGTGCGAGTCGGACTCGCGCACGTCGGATTCCGTACCATTGTACCAATATTTTACATGTTTACTTATTTAATATAGTTATTTTTGTACAAAGTTTTCAAAGTAAGCTCTTCTTACAAGTTAAGTATTTATAACGTTAGATAAGTAGATAAGCCGTTCTAGTTTTCCTTCAAAGTTTATCATATGGACTACCATCATGAATTTTTTCAGATTTTTTGAGCCAGCCGTTTAACTTTCAGGAGGGGGGGCTATTTTACCAAAAAAAAAATAGCTTTAAAGTTGAATATCTCGCAAACGGATTGATTTAGGGAATCAAAAAATCGTCCTAGCAATCTCTCAATGATTTTGAATGAAAGAAAACATTCTATCACTGAACATAACAATTTAAACAATTGGGGCCCATTATAACGAAGCCGGATTTGTTAAAATCGTTAAAGCCAGCCCCATTATTATCTTAACTCTAGATTTAATCCACCATTTTGTAATTCCAGGCTGGAGATCCTAAAGATCCATGCGGCTCCCATAGCCAAACACGGGGAGATGGACTACGAGGCGGTGGTGAAACTGTCCGACATGTTCAACGGCGCCGATCTCCGCAACGTGTGCACCGAGGCCGGCCTGTTCGCCATACGCGCCGAGAGAGAGTACATAGTGCAGGTGAGAGGGAAAGAGAGTTATATCTATGGACGCTTCCACACCACGTCAATCTGGTCCTGTAATAATAGCTCCCCACACCGATTTTGGTGACGGTCGCCGGTTTCGTTGATACTAGGCCGGCTACGCAGGAGTTATAGTGCCCACGTGTGTGCGCATTACACAAGAGCACACGCACTCTCTCCTCCATTGATTACGAAACCCAGTGGGACGGACAGACCGACACGACTGGCGAGAGATTATGCGCCGTTAGGTCCAACTATTTACATGCCCATCTGACGCATGGATCATCTTTCTTGTCAGACGATCAGGTGATCAGTCTGCATTCTCCTAACCAAACTTGGAAACAACATTTTTTGTTGTTCCAATGCGGGAATCGAACCCACAACCTCCGAGTCGAGAGCCAAGCTCTAACCACTAGACCACGGAGGCTGCTTACCTAACCTAACCTAACCTAACCCCCTTACTACTAAAAATATTTACACAGCGGATAAACTATACAATGTTTTGTCCTTGTCTTATACCTTGGAAAAGTCGTTTGACAGACAAGGACAAAACATTGTATAGCATATATACACTGTTTATATATTTTTATTAGTAAGGGGGTTAGTGTGCTGAATGTATTTTGTTATTGTATTAATCCGTTTTTATTTACTCTGGTACCCCATTGACGTGGTGTTTATATTTCAGGAGGACCTCATGAAGGCGGTGCGGAAGGTCGCCGACAACAAGAAACTAGAGAGCAAATTAGACTACAAACCCGTTTAAAGCATTCTGTACTTTAAATATTCAGCTTAATGTATACACAAGCACTGATATGGGCACACAATGAATTATCACTAGTATGGTGACATGTGCCGGGATAACGTCCGAATTCTCAAAGGCTTCTTAAATTGAGAGGCACCTAAGTCGTGCCTGTATTGAGAAATGGAGACTAAGGGTCCGTTCACACCGCGACGATACGTAGAGCTGCATTTTAAGATAGCTATTCAAAATTGAACTTTATTCGCCACACAAAAAATATACACGTTTCATATAACATCAGTCATACACTGCACATGCGCTGTGCGGCGCGGTGCAACCTGACATTCGAACTCTTACAATGAAACGTGCATCTTCCTGTGTAGTTAATAGAGTTCAATTTTGAATAGCTATCTTAAATGCAGCGCCGTGTCGCGTATCGATTCGGTGTGAATTGATCCTAAGGTCCTGTTGCACAATCTACAAGTCAAAAGCTTATTTGCATGTTTTGTCTCTGTCGCTCGATATAAAGTAAAAATCGACGATACTTCCGAATAAGATATCCGACACTTAGAAGATTGTGGAACAGGGACCCGTTTTTCGTTTAAATGTAACATTTTGTCGTTATATTTGAGTAGCATTTGAGAACACGACCTTAAATGTTGCAATGTCGATGAGATTTCTTTGATAATTTATCGAGTATCCATGTTAGCGATGGTCCTTTATAGTAAATAAACTACATTGTAACTAAATGGTGTTTTATTAACGTCTTTTTATTGACTTATAAATTACAATGTTCGAAATGAAGCAATAAATTATAAATTAAACATATTTTTATCTTTAAATATAACCTCTCCCCGCACCGATTTCGGTTTCATTGAAACCAGGCCAGTTACGCAGGAGTAACTTTATAGTGCCCAGGTGTGTGCGCAGTACACAAGAGCATTCTCTCTTCCTTTACTCTCGTGAGCCAGTGGGACGGATAACCGACACGACTGGCGAGAGATCCAGGCGCGGGTCCGTATATTTACATGCCCATCCGAAGCATGGATCATCTTTCTTGTCAGACAATCAGGTGATCAGCCTGCATTGTCCTAACCAAACTTGGAAACAACATTTTTTGTTGTTCCAACGCGGGAATCGAACCCACGACCTCCGCGTCGAGAGCCAAGCTCTAATCTTTCAAGATATACAATAAATACAGATTGTAAATTATTGTCATAATATATTTAAATTTTAAGGCATCCTGTTACAATTTCAGTAATAGTATTTTAGTTTTTCATAATAGTGATCTTGCGTTGCCTAGTGTGGAATATCACATTTTTTAAAAATAATTATAAAATTGTTCAATACATCTAAAACAAACATTTATTAAGGTCGACGCGACTAAATATTATAAGCAAATAATAAAAAGTGTTGCCCATCTCTTTCTCGCGAAACGATTTGTGACGTCACAAGCTGCTACCGCCATACATTGTTTAGTTACAAACGTATGGCGGTAGCGCAGGTGTTTGTTGGCATTGAACAGGCTCCGAAACCACTGGACCTATTTAGATGAAATTTGGCACAGAGATTAGACACCACGGGGAAGGACATAGGTCACTTTTTTTACTTTTTAATCGCAGCAAATTTTGCGGGAGATTTCCTTTAGCGCGCACATAGACATAGGATAGTACAGCGGAACGTGTTGCGTCTGTGAGCGCGCACATAGACATAGGATAGTACAGCGGAACGTGTTGCGTCTGTGAGCGCGCACATAGACATAGGATAGTACAGCGGAACGTGTTGCGTCTGTGAGCGCGCACATAGACATAGGATAGTACAGCGGAACGTGTTGCGTCTGTGAGCGCGCACACAGACATAGGATAGTACAGCGGAACGTGTTGCGTCTGTGAGCGCGCACATAGACATAGGATAGTACAGCGGAACGTGTTGCGTCTGTGAGCGCGCACATAGACATAGGATAGTACAGCGGAACGTGTTGCGTCTGTGAGCGCGCACATAGACATAGGATAGTACAGCGGAACGTGTTGCGTCTGTGAGCGCGCACATAGACATAGGATAGTACAGCGGAACGTGTTGCGTCTGTGAGCGCGCACAAAGACATAGGATAGTACAGCGGAACGTGTTGCGTCTGTGAGCGCGCACATAGACATAGGATAGTACAGCGGAACGTGTTGCGTCTGTGAGCGCGCACATAGACATAGGATAGTACAGCGGAACGTGTTGCGTCTGTGAGCGCGCACATAGACATAGGATAGTACAGCGGAACGTGTTGCGTCTGTGAGCGCGCACATAGACATAGGATAGTACAGCGGAACGTGTTGCGTCTGTGAGCGCGCACATAGATATAGGATAGTACAGCGGAACGTGTTGCGTCTGTGAGCGCGCACATAGACATAGGATAGTACAGCGGAACGTGTTGCGTCTGTGAGCGCGCACATAGACATAGGATAGTACAGCGGAACGTGTTGCGTCTGTGAGCGCGCACATAGACATAGGATAGTACAGCGGAACGTGTTGCGTCTGTGAGCGCGCACATAGACATAGGATAGTACAGCGGAACGTGTTGCGTCTGTGAGCGCGCACATAGACATAGGATAGTACAGCGGAACGTGTTGCGTCTGTGAGCGCGCACATAGACATAGGATAGTACAGCGGAACGTGTTGCGTCTGTGAGCGCGCACATAGACATAGGATAGTACAGCGGAACGTGTTGCGTCTGTGAGCGCGCACATAGACATAGGATAGTACAGCGGAACGTGTTGCGTCTGTGAGCGCGCACACAGACATAGGATAGTACAGCGGAACGTGTTGCGTCTGTGAGCGCGCACATAGACATAGGATAGTACAGCGGAACGTGTTGCGTCTGTGAGCGCGCACATAGACATAGGATAGTACAGCGGAACGTGTTGCGTCTGTGAGCGCGCACATAGACATAGGATAGTACAGCGGAACGTGTTGCGTCTGTGAGCGCGCACACAGACATAGGATAGTACAGCGGAACGTGTTGCGTCTGTGAGCGCGCACATAGACATAGGATAGTACAGCGGAACGTGTTGCGTCTGTGAGCGCGCACAAAGTCGCGGGCTACATCTAGTGAAGAATAAAATTCTTAAGACTTCTATTATAACAAATAAATCGTTACATAATTTTTTTAACTTTCCCTGCATTCTTCTTGGCCTGGTACTGAAAAAAATAAAACCAGACAAGTGCGACTTGCGCAGGAAGGGTTCCGTACCACTATACCAATATTTTAGCTATTCACTTATTATTTCATTATTTTTGTACGAAGTTTTCCAAGTAAGCGCATTTTACAAGTTCAAGGCCTCTATAACTCCCGAACCAACAACGTTATATGAATTTCGTTCGCATGGACTATCATGTTTTTTTTTTTCAGATTTTTCGAGCCTCAGTTTTTAAAGCAGGCTATTTGAAAAAAAATGCGCTTTAAAGGTAATATCTCGCAAACGGAAAACTTTAATCAAAAAATCGTCTGAGCAACAATGGGGAAGACGCTTTACGTGTAGAGGAGTTAAAAAATATTTTTCCTGATTTTATTTCAGCACTTTGCCGGCGTGATGAATACACATCTCCATGAAAAAGTTTCATCTTTCTAGCACTAACCGGTTGGACGGTAAGCCGAGGACGGACGGACGGACATTACGTAACTATAAGGATTCCGAAACGTGAACTATAAAAACACCTTTCTATTTAATAAAACCCGGCAGGGTCCCATTCTTCCTCGCCTTAGCGACATTCTCGTAGTAACACGAAAAATCGACATAACCTTTGATTCTCCTATCCCTATCGTAGGGCTGACTCGGATATATATCGGAGGACGATTCGATCGATCGATTCGTATCGATCGACCGAATATTCGAGTGCTCGTTGGACGAGTAATCGATTTCGTTTAACAGCGTGGTCGATTTCGATTGCACTATCGGATTGAAGCGGACATTTTGTTTCACTTCGCTCTGTATCGGCGGGAAGAAGTTGAAATTTCGTATCAGCAGCGACGTGTGAGTGTTAGGTTTGGGAGTAAGGTTGTTTTTGACGCAGTAGGAGACAAACTCTTCTTCGATCTCCTGTAGGACTGTTTGGCCCGATTTTCTAAAGTCGGTCTGTTTTCGGAAATTCTCGACTATGATTTGGGCGAGCTGTTTGTTTGTTTGTTCGTAGCTGCCCCTAACTTCTTGTATGCGCTTGTACACCGCTGCGCTGACGAGAACTAGGAATCTGAAAAAAGCATAACTTATTTAAAAAAATAATGACATATTCCACAAGTCTAATTATGTTCGAACTAACTTAAAACTATTTGTGATTCGAACCCGCGACCTCCGGCATACGCGCCGACGCGTTACTAACTACCACTAAGCCACGGAGGTCGTCATAATAAACAAACACCCGCAAGGGTCGTCCAGCAGTATGGGCCCGTGGATCTCCGGCGCGGCCTCCACGGGCAGTGACACTACGGGCTCCCAGACACCCGGCGTACCTGCACGACTCGTCCAGCAGTATGGGGCCGTGGATCTCCGGCGCGGCCACCACGGGCTCGCCGGCCGCCGCGCTGAGGGAGGGGAAGGCCCGGTGCAGGCCCTTCACCAGGTAGTTGCCGAGACAGCGGGTGCCGGTCTGGTTGCCCAGGTATTGCGCTGCGAAGCGATGAACAAAGTTACAAAACCCCACGGCCTCACAGAAACTCGGCGTGAAATAACGCTTGCGTTGTATTTCGAGCGAGTAAGGTTACCGGAGGACCACTTGATCGCTGTCGTTAGTCCGGATAATCGCTAACCCGGATAACTGAGGTCCAGAAAATCCAGTCTCTACTGTACTTAGCTGTCTTCTTACGTAAGTAATTGTGTCACACAAAATTTCGACTCTTCGGACTATATTTCACTCACTCGCGAATATCTATCGTAAACGCGACAGGAATATATTTGTGCGCGAGTGAGAGCGACAAGTAGCGACGAGTCAATGTACGAAATGCTACGTGCTCCGCGACCGCAGTTTGGTACATGAGCGTATGCTCACCGTTCCTCAGCTTGGTCACGTCCAGCCCCAGCTGCGACAGCCGCAGCAGCTCGTCCTCGTTGTTCAGGCTGTGGTCCACCGTCAACTGCACCACCCGTAGCACCTGTCGTCCTATTACTATTACAAACGTGTTTTTAAGGGTTCCGTAATACTCAAGGAACACTTATAGGTTTTGCTCTGTCCGTCTGCATGTCTGTCCGCTCTTCTAACTTCTGTAATTATGCATATAAATGTATGAATAGGGATGCGGACTACATCTAAGACATTTAGTTTCATTAATATACTCAGATATATTATTGAGGCATTAATACTTGGTGAATGTAAAAAAAAAAATGATACATAGTTTAGTAATTAGATACATTTAAAAAGTACAAAAAAGTTTTTTTTTTTTTGCTAAATTAGTAAACAAAACCTACATCATTAGTTTACTTACATCATATACAAAAATATTTATCACGGTAAGTATGAACTTAAACGCACAAATATCGGAGATATTTACAAATATGTCCCTACGGCCGTATACTTCATACACTTTAACCTAGGCGTGACGTCACAGCTAGGTACGACTTTAGTGCGGAGCGTTTTCACGAGACTTGCGAAATTTTGTATACAAATCACTGTACCTATGAAAATATTGAGTTTTATGTTTATGTTTTAAGACATTTATTTCTCACAAGAACTTACAATTCACTTGAATGAGAAAACATTTACAAAAAGTTACACAATACAAAGAAACAAATTCACTTCACAAATAATAGTCAGACTGTTTCAACTGTTTCTTCGGAAAAGTTACTCATATTTAAGAGTACTATTTATTTATGCAATAAAAAAAAATTAGTCATCTAGCCTGTTGTATGTGTATGAAAAAACGAATTATAAATGTATTACTCTTTCACGGAAAAACTACTGAACAGATTTTGATGAAATTTGATATGGTAGTATGTTCGAGCTCTGGATTAACACATACGCTACTTTTTATCCCGAACAAGTGGAGTGCTGTCTTTACGCGGGCGGATTACAAAAAGAGAAGCTAGAATAATACTATGTATTTACCGAGTTGTCGTCCGTCCTGCACAGGAGCGCCCTGGTCTCGCCCACGTTGGCCACATACAGCTTGTTGTTGTGCACCAGCGCCAGGGCGACGGTGGCGCCCCCGGACAGGTGCTGATCTATCTCCTTCAGACGCAGTAGTATGCTGTCGCAATTTTGTGATATCTACAAAATTACGAGTTTTTAATGTTTTTTTTTTTCAGTCTTATTAATAATAATATAATCTTAAATATAAGCAAGTTTTACTATGGGATCAACTTTCGTACTTGAAAAAAAAATCAGCTGTTTCCTACAAATGGACAATGGTCAACGTGGTGGCCAATCCAGTTTTAAATGTAGCAAAAATTTAAATGAATACCAAGGTTTCACTGACACCATTTGACCGGACTTTCACTGGCAGATAGCTGATGTTTTGATCTTAGGGTTCCATAATGCGTTTAAAAATAGAGTTCAGTTTCCATTAACAGTTCCATGCAACCGAAGTTGTGAGCACCAGCTATTCATACGTAAAATCATTGTTTTTTATTATAAAGCACACTTTATTTGACTACTTATTGAAAGCATATTCACCTGTGTTTCATTTAATGTCTGTAGCCTGTACTGCAAGCTCGTTCTCTCTGCTATCATCCCGTCGTAGTTCTCTATGTATGCCTTTTCTACTGACACAAAAGCATTTCTGAAAAAAAATCGAAACAAGATAATAAACAAAATTAAAAAAAATTAAATGACCCCCGAATTGTCAGCAGTAAGCGAGCTGATGATGATGAATTATAGCTAAGAACATTCTCGATCATGTCAGTTCTTTTTAAAAGATTAGCAAGATTAAAATTGGTTCATCCTTTTTGGGAGCTACGATGCCACCAACAGACACATCAAACTTGTAACACGCCTTTGTTTTCATTGAGGTTGAAAATAAGCAAGTTACAATTTGTGGTTGTAGCGAAAAAGCACTTTTTCACAAAAAGATAATGCCAACATTTAACAGACATGTTAAATTATCATTACAATATCTACTAGGTTAGTACCTGGCGCCCAAACAATTTTGTGTCTTCAAATATAGTTTCTGATTCATAAAGTAAGTTCTAGAAACTTTCATCATGAAATAAGAAAATGTTATATAAAAGAAATTATTTGTATGATGCAGCTAAAGTCCAATAATTTACTCTGTTCCAATTCAAAGTAAACAATGTTTCTCAAACATTTTTATGTCGCGACTCACGGAAAAGCCAAAACGTTAAGTAAAGTCTTGCGACCCCCTCGCTATAAAATTATAACAATACACTATTTTTATCAGCTATATGTTATATTAGCCTTCACTGGTTCAAACGATTTTTCGACGTTTGATACAAAAGATTATTTTGAATCTTTTGTACCTATATGGAGTATGTATTTATTTTTAAGCCGACTGCGATCCCCTTTAAAAACTAACTCGACCTCCCAAGGGTGGGTCGCGACCTTGAGAAACGATGATGTAAACAAAGCTCAAAATGGGTGCCTTATAATGTTTCCAATTTAAATGTCACATATCACCATGCAATATAGAAATACATTGACACATTAATTTGGTTAAATTTCATTTTTTGATGTGATAACGTCTTATAAATTGATAAACATCTGCTGCACGCACAAATTGACACTTTCTGCCTAAATCACGTTCCGCTTGAACCGAGCGTGCAAGCGAGAGCGCAAAACAAGCTATAGAGATGCACGATCGGCCTAAGCATTTGGCTTGTGACGACATTATCACGTAAAATTATCGTCCGTAAACAGACTAATAACAGACAACCATTTTTGTTTACATTAAATTGAAATGGAGTATACTTGACACCTGAATATTCAAACTCTATTTAAATTAAGAGGCTCTCAAATCAAAATGTGCTGTTCTTGTAATTGCCCCAAGCAGAGACAGCGACAGTGAAATTTTAGCCATAAGGAACTTGAAAGTTATACAAACCGTAGTCTCTCTCTAATCTCCTCTTCCGAGTTATTGATGGAAGGCGGTGGGAAGAGCAGCTCAGCCGCCATCCTCTGCATGATGAACCGAGCCGCGTCGAGACCATTGTGGGGCTCGAATACTCCATACAGACATCTGAAATCACATCACTTTCGTATGTAGCAAGAGCTTTTGCCTTTTATGTAACTTTATATTATTTTATATTGCCATTTAAAATTATATTACGATAAGATTTAGTAACTGGCTCATCATCATCATCATTAACAGCCATAGGACGTCCACTGCTGGACATAGGCCTCCCCCAAAGATTTCCACAACGAACGGTCCTGGGCCACCCGCAACCAACGGCGGCCCGCGACCTTCATAAGGTCATCGGTCCACCTAGAGGGAGGCCGTCCAACGCTGCGCTTTCTGGCAGTAAGAAAAAAAAAAAAAAACCACTGGCTCATAGGAAGTAAGAAAATGTCTACTCTAAAGTGTCCAGAATCTGGACTCCAGGTCATTGCTAGATAAGTACCTACTACTATAACGATTTATTAATTAATTTATTATACCGAGCTAAGTTTTACTTACGAATTATCCTCCGTCTGGCAATAAAAGCACAGATAGTCATCGTTTGAAGAGCTTCCACCGCCGAGTTGTGAGAAATACGAAGCGACACATGTATTCTTACACTTCGGTAAATCGTCCGTCCAAGGTCTTGCGATCATTTTAACTATCCCTTTTTAATGATCTAATTTTCAACTACTATTTTCAACAAAAAAAATGCAATTTAGATATTTATGTTTATCACAGGAAAGATTTAAATATTTTGGTATGATTGTGACTAGAGCTGTGCGAACCGGATGTAATCAGTACTGAGTAACGGGTGCGCCGTCTAGTACCGAGTAACGAAACGTTACACACGAATACATTTCGTTACTCGCATTTTTCGTAGTATAGGTAAAAAACGGAAAAATTAAAAAATGCACCTTAGTCACCTTTGGTAGGTATGTAATGTATAAGTATGTTTTCTACAAATTACGAATGTTGCGACACCTCGACATCATACTATCGTACGCAATACGACTTGATTCGTTGCTCTAACTCAGGGGTCTCCAAACTTTCCAGCCTTAGGGTCATACTGATTACTCCAGTAAGTTCCGAGGGCCAAAACCATATTATCATTGTTGCCGGTGGTAAAAAGTTAAATAGTCCACTGATGAAAAAAAAAGTCCCAAAAAGTACGCAACGTTTAATAAAGACTGCAAATCGGTCTAAAGTCCGCAAAACGGCAACACTGCATATTATTAATTTTCCTGTCATTATCTGTAATTTCTAGATTGGTCGTAGAGTACGAGACATGAGGAGTAACGTGACACGACATCTGGTGGACACAAGTGGAAATAGGTAGTACCTTCTATCGCTAGCAGATGGCGCTAATAGCACGTACAGAATAATCTCGCAAATAGAATAAATAAAATATAAGAAGGCTAGTGGCGCAACCACAAGTCAGTTCCTATGACACTGTTGTGAAATAAAATAGTGCGTACCTCCTTAAAACGTGTTTGTGCGTGTTTAAGTTTAAGACATCTTTGTAACAGTATTTTGATTTGAATTGTTGCTTTTGTGTGTGATTTAGTAGTATGGAAAAGAAGCGAAAAATTGATAGTGAATGCAGAAAATTCAAAGATCAGTGCAACATTCAGTATTTCGTAATTGAGTCCAGTAACAAGGCGCTATGTTTGATTTGCAATGAAAGCATAGCCGTTCTCAAGGAATATAACATTAAACGTCATTATGAAACAAAACATTTTCAAAATTACTCAAAATATACAGGAAGTTTGCGGACAGAAAAATTCGAAACTATGAAGCGCGGATTGAAATCGCAGCAATCTTCATTTACAAAACTCAAAACTGAACAAGAGGCTGCAACTCGTGCCAGCTTTCGTGTGGCTCTTGAAATTGCAAAACGTGGAAAACCATTCACCGATGGAGAAATTATCAAAGAATGCATAATTGCAGTAGCCGAAGAAATGTGCCCTGAAAAGGTAAATTTATTAAAAACTGTCAGTATGTTAGCAAACACTGTGGCTCGAAGGGTAGAAAACATCGCTGAAAATATATCCTCTCAACTGTTCGACAAAAATGGACATGTTGAGTGGTTTTCTTTGGCCTTGGATGAGTCAACGGATGTGTCAGATACTGCTCAGGTGTTGATTTACATTCGAGGAGTAGATAAAAGCTATGAAGTGCATGAAGGACTTCTTGATATGTATAGTATTCATGGCACAACCACTGGTACAGATATTTTTAAAGGAGTTGAAATGGACATTAATCAAAAGAACCTAGGATGGAAAAACTTGAAATATATTACAACTGATGGAGGCAAAAACATGAGTGGGAAAGATAAAGGAGTGGCCGTTCTTCAGCTGTCAAAGGCTGTAGAAAATGACGGTGGTTCAAAACCATTAGTCTTACATTGTATCATTCATCAACAGTCTTTGTGCGGAAAATGTTTGGATATGTCTGAAGTTCTGAAACCAGTCATATTAACTGTTAATTTTATCAGATCTTTTGGGCTGAATCACCGACAATTCCGACAATTTACTGAAGAGATTGGAGAAAATGACATACCTTATCATACTGCCGTACGTTGGCTTAGTTGTGGGAAAGTCCTTCAGCGCTTTTTTGAACTTCGAGCAGTGATCGAATTTTTTTTGAATGAAAAGCATCACCCTCTTACTGAATTACAAAACAACGCATGGCTGTGGAAGTTAGCATTCTATGTTGATTTGACAAAACATGTGAACGAACTGAATTTGAGATTGCAAGGAGAAAACCAGCATCTTCCTTCCATTCCATTTCCAGCATTCCGGAAGAAATTGATACTGTTTCATTCACAACTACGTACTAGTACTAGTAAATGTTTTTCACATTTTAAAACATGTGAAATATTCAGCCACACCACTGAGACTGAGTTTCCTATCGATTTTGCAATCGAAAGTTTGAGTGCTTTGAAAATAAATGTTGATACTCGTTTCTCGGACTTTGATGCCATTACGAATCAAATTAAGATTTTTCAGAATCCTTTTGATACTGCCATTGCAACCCTAGCCCCGGAACTTCAAATGGAAATGATTGATCTACAGTGCAGTGATATAATTAAGAACAAATATCAGAACTCTTTGTTGGAATTTTATAAGGGTCTTCCACTGACACAATTTGATAATTTGCATGAATTTGCTCGTGGGCTGTTTTCTGTTTTTGGTACTACTTATTTGTGTGAGAAGACCTTCTCCAAAATGAAGTACACAAAAAATGTTTACAGATCTAAATTAACTGATGAGCATCTTAAATCTCTTTTAATAATTGGTACAAGTAAAATTAGTCCACAACTACAAATTATTGTCAGTGGAAAATGTCAATTACATAAATCTCATTAGTGTTTCATATGTCATTATGCTTGTTATAAGTTATGTTTTTATTTAAAATGTATAAAATGTTAGTAATTAATAATTCGTTAGTTATTATATACTGAAGTTAAATTTTCTGCATATTATACATGTTTTTACTCATTACAATTCTGTGTTTCTTTATCCAACTTATCACAAAAACAATAACAATAAGCCTACAACAATGTTATGAGTAGTTAGCCCATGACCATATCAATGTAGATGTCATATTAATAATTATTCAACATAAAATTAGAATACTTCAGTAAACTAAATTTAATTTGCTATAAAAAAATATGTTCTCAAGGAGTTTTCAAGTATGCTAGCTCTCCGCAGGCCGAACAAAACCTGTCCGCGGGCCGGATGTGGCCCTAGGGCCGTAGTTTGGAGATCCTGCTCTAACTTATCATAACATGTTGGGGTATCAGAAGTAACGAGTAACGTAACGATACTATGGTAACGAGTACTAATTGTTATATGTAGTACTGAATACATACGAGTACGCTTTTCGTCACTTTTGCACCTATAATTATGACAATTACTACTGACAACTCACATCTGTCACCTTGGGAATTTTAATTTTTTTTTATAGAGTGATCACAAATTATGCCTTATCCATTTTATTATTGTGATCTTGATCTGTTGAATAATCTTATTTTGGTTTATCACATGAATTTTATTCCGTGGTAATAAAATTGGCATTGTAAGTACCTACATAAGAGAAAATATTATTATTTTATCTTAGGTAAACGCGCTCTTGTTCAAACATCTATGAATCAGCTAAAAATCTGCACCTCTTTTTTTTATTAGCCACCGCCCACCAGGGTCCAGACCCCAAAACACTATGAAATTTGATTTATAGAAAACCAAATAGGCTTGGGCACTGGGCTATCTACCACAGTCCACAACCTACCTTATTTCACAATAACAACTACCAATAATCTCACGGAAGAATGCTAATAATCTGAGAATAATCTTAACTCAAGCGTCATAAAATCATCAAGAGCCCATAGCAAAATCATAATAAAGTACCTACGCGCTTTACTAAAGCTATTTATTCTTTTATCGACGCGACGGGCGGCGCGGCGACCCTCGCTGATAAACAAATAATTACAAACCATACACGGAAATCGTTTGACCGCATCTTGATAAGTTAGGTCTCACGATAATATTTTAAACGTAGCTGTATTATGTTTATTAAGTCTCACGAATCACGATGTTAAGACTAAGTAGGTAATCGCATTATTTTCAACATCTGTTACCTATCTGAGTCATTATGTAGGTAAATCAGATAGGCACCTATAATCCTCAGTACCTGCCTACTTTCTAATCTATGAAATAAATTAAAATTGTTTAAAGATGGTTTAAATTTAAAGAGTCAGATAAATATCTTTCGTCTTATTTTATCCTACTTACATACATACATACATATAATCACGCCTCTTTCCCGTAGGGGTAGGCAGAGATCACTTCTTTCTACTTGCTACGATCCTTACATACTTGTTTCGCTTCGTCCACTTTCATTATTCTCTTTAACACTTCCATTCACACTCGCCTTCTACATTTTTTTCGTCAATCGTTCTTCATTCATTCTCTCGACATGGCCAATCCATCTCAGCATACCTTTCTCAATTTTTGTCACTACATCTTCTTTCAGACCACAAAGTTTCCTTATCTCACTATTTCTTCTCCTGTCACTCAGTTTAACTCCTATCATACTTCTTAACGATCTCATCTCAACTGCATTTATTCTGCTTTCATGTTTCTTCTGTCATACCCAACATTCACTTCCGTACATGAGTGTAGGAACCAAAACCCCCTCATGCACAGCCAAGCGAGCCTTGTTAGACACCTTCCGACTGTTCATAAAGGAGTGCAAAACTCCATTCACCCTGTTTCCTGCATTCACTCTTCTTTCAATATCACTCTCACACTTTCCATCTCTTGTAAACTTTGATCCTAGATACACAAACTCAATCACCTGTTCAATTTGTTCATCTCCAATCACGATATTGCAGTCTGTCACTGCCTCATCTCTTTCAAACACCATCACTTTCGTCTTCTTTACATTCATCTTCATTCCCTTTCTAACAAAAGCTCCACTCATAGCAGTTACCATCTCCTGCTACAGCATAGAGAAAACATTTGACGAGTAGCTCATTCATTCTCAACCCACTTTCATTCTCTTTTAAATGTCAAGCAATTGTTCATGAACAGATTAAACAGCCACGGTGACGCTACACATCCCTGTCTAACACCTTTTTCGATATTAAACCATTCGGTGTATGCCCCATTTATCCTTACACAAGCACTAGAATCCCTATAAAGAGATTGCAATGCTCGTATGAGGATACTGCTCACCCCGTTCACGGACAATGCTGACCACAATTCATTCCTCACCACTCTATCATAGGCCTTTTCAAGATCCACGAACGTGCAATAGACCTTCTTGTTTTTAGCCAAATACTTTTCGGCTATGCATCGCAATGAAAAGACCTGATCCGTACATCCCATTCCCTTTCTTAATCCCGCTTGTGCATCCCATACTTTTTCGTCTGTTTCATTCACAACCCTTTCAATCAATACTTTCGCATACAATTTCCCGACGACGCTGAGAAGACTTATACCGCGGTAATTTATGCAGTCCTGCCGTGATCCTTTTCCCTTAAATAATGGCACGATTACGGCTTTGCACCAGTCTCCTGGTACTTGCCCATTTCGCCAGCACAAATTGAAAAGGCGGTACAGCTGGCTAGCCACTATGCCCTGTCCAGCCCTCAGCATCTCGGCGGTAATTCTGTCATACCCTGCAGCCTTACCTAATCTCATACTTTTCAACGCTTTCACTATTTCATCCATGCTTACTTAAAATGTATAAATCCTTTTAAAAATGCAAATTCATCATTATTTAAATAATTTCACCATAAGTTATTTAGTAGTCAAGTAAATTCAGGGTACCTACTTAATGTAATTCCAGAAGTACCTAATATCAAAGCAATCAGCTAAACGTTCAATTTCCTCAGCCAGCCAATCAGGTGCGGAGAAGCAGTGTGCCCTTGTACAAGATACCTACTTACATTTTCATAATGCGAGCTTAAACTAAGTTAAAAGGTTTATTTTTAGAAAGAACTACGCAACTTGTCCTTTCTAGCTTCACATGTATTAGCAAATACTTAAGGTATGTGTTCTGTGACTTGAGGTCCAAAGCCAAAACATGCAGTTTGCGGGTGCTACTTGTATTAGGCAGAATGAGCGAGCGAACAATTAGTACCTAAAACTCTTTTATCCTTAAGTCAGTGAAAAGGAACAAAATTATTATTTCCTTTTCAAATGTCTCGATTCGAAAAGCTTTTTGATTTGAGCACTAAAATATTCAATGAACATAAACCAGTGTACCCAAATAAACTTAGTTTAATATTAGAAGGAAATGGTTTGATCAATTAGATTCTAAATATTCTAATGCTTTTGTAATTTGTATACATGTACCTACTTACTATGAATGAATAAAACATCAATATATTTTATTGGTAACTAGTGTTAAAAGTTACTATGTTAAAAATAAATTTGAAGCAAATACTGACTGCAATCACTATGTTTCTGTAAAGAAAAATACTTTTTTCTTGCTGAATATTAATTAAAAACAACACAATTTATTATTTAATATTATTAAGTGAAGCAAAAACTTTCACTATAGTTTTACGAGAATTGGGCAAACGGAGGAGTATGATATTTGACAAAGAAAAGTTTATGTGGACGAAGGTGTGCAGAAAGCCAATGTATTTTAAATAATGCTTACAAATACATAAAATTAATAAAAATAACTACAGCACACTACCAGTTACCGTGCATTTCATAGATGTTATTTTGTATTTATAGATACACATTGACATTAGTAATTTGTCACATTTTTTTAATCTAACGGGCGAATACTGAAACGCTAATCAATAATAAGAGTCCTCCTATTCACAGGCTGTCGCTGTCTCTGCTAGTCGAAATGATAAGGACAGCATGTGCCTTGAGCGTCACTTAATTTAAATATTGTTTCAGTATTCGGCCATTAGAGGCAAAAGAGCCCTAAAAAGTTGAAACCTAAAAATTACCTATATGAATTAATTTCACCAACCCCTAGTTCATATTATTACTCAAACAAACGCTGTTGCAGCAATTGCTATCAATTAAAATATATATATATATGTTGACTCGAGAACCTCCTCCGGTTTGTTAACCAGTTAAAAAAAATATTTGAAGTTTATGTAAGTTTAAACCTTACGTCTCTGGTGCTGAGGGTATCCAAGGGTGTCTGCGCAATCGCTTACTATCAGACAACCTGTCTGCCCAATAGACAGTCTCATTCCTTGAAAAAATGAATACAAATTAATATTATAATTACAATAGAAAAATCATATTGAATTTCCGTTATTAAAGTTTTGTAAAGAGATAAAATAAAAGGCCATATTTGGAATAAAGTTTATGTCATGTTTCAAACACAACAGCGAACTTTACGTTTACAATTTATACATTTTGCAATTTTTAGCATCTTTTATTATACAATATTACCTCTCTCTAGAGTACTGTGACTAAATTTATTATAACCTATTTATATTAAGTTTTTTATCGAGTCAAAGCAAATTCTTTTGAACATAAAAAAAACTTCATTACAAAATAGTGTTGTTACACTTCTTAAAAATATATATATGACTGCACAATTACTGTGTAGCTTGTTAGTGCGAGCTTACGGCAATATGGACAACTTTAGACCTCTCCGTCACCCACTATGAATGTTTCATGAACTCAAATTATTAGACACCACTTTGGAACAGGGTGATCAAAATAAAAAATATTTGGATGGGGCACTTTTAATCGACTTTCTTATCCGCAGCTTTGGTTTCTGTCTCTTTCTTTTCCTTGTCCTCTGAGATAACCTCCTTAGCCTCCTGTTTCGCCGCTTCCTCGAAGTTTCCGACCAGGTTAGGCACATCGTCGTCCTCATCTAGTGGCTTAGGGGGAGCCACACTTGACGCGATCTTTTTCAACTGGTTCAGGCCATCTGGGCCGAGCTGGCTGAGGATTCCTGGCAGCATCTCAGCGATCTGTTTGTTTTCCCCGTGCCCTGTGATGGCGAAAGTGTTCGCGGCCAACGAGGCCTGTGCTTTCGGGTTATTGAAGTGTATCACCGTGCCGTCCTCTTTGATCATATTTACCTCCTCGATACCGGGGATGGTGTTTACTGAGAGCTTCTTGAGGGATGACTGCAGTTTCTTGTCGTCGGTTGCGGCAGTGGCGTGCACTACCTTCTTCTTACGCCTTGGGGTACCCTTACCGCCTATGCGCACTTGTGATTGTAGTTTCTTCAACTTTTCGGTGTTCATTTTGTTGTTTCTTTACGTTACACTTGCGGGGAGCGACGCGACGCACTTTTTAATTGTATTATGCTCAATATTCAGCCGCGAACACTACGGCTTTCAATGTAACTTGATCGTACACACGTGTTTTGGACACCGGTTAGTTACAAAGGGAAAATGGTGGATTTTCGACAAGTTATTTCTGATTTTTGACGTCATGCAGTTGGTACTACTGCAGAAAAGTTTCATTTTACGCATGTAAAGATTTTCTTTCAGAGTTTAGCAGAGCAAGAGATTAAATTTTATTTTTATCAAAATTTTAACGCATTAATATTGCTTAATTGACTGAAGTTTATGAATATAAATTTAGATGTAAATGAGTGGTTGAATTTTATGGGCAAATATGTAATAAATGTTAAAAATATAATAAATAAAATTATACTAATTTATTTATGTGATAAATATTTCATTTGAATACTATAAAGTGATTTTATTTTATTTTGAATGTAGAAATGATTTATGCCTATCCTTCCTTAAAATTACGTGAAATGGAGTGTTAGTACTTACTAGTTCCACAGGTGGAATATTGATGGCACTTTTCAGGCTCATATTTTAGTTTCTTTGTATCATTATAGATGTCACTTTTTGCTAAAAACCTAAAGCCCGAGTCTCTTAATTTCTTCGTAGAGAATGTAGATGGCGTTGAGGGTACCAAAATTAAATTTTACTCAGACCGTAGTTACGAATGTGGATGAAAGGTAAAATCCGCACTCTATTGGCAGTACTTATTCTTAGTAGTGAATTATAATTAAATAAAAATTCACTGGAAGTCTGGAAGAAACCTCTTAAGCAACCTCGGTAAGCAACCAATGTGTAAGGAGTTTATTTTTTATTATGCCGCTGCATGCCGGCTGCCGTTTAAAACGCAGTAAATATGCAACCTCATTGATTGTTTTCCTTTATATTTTCAATAAAAAATACACACACCGGCATATTTAGCGGAACATAAAATAAAGGTTTGATATCAGTATCATATAAGGTTGCTGGCTGGTTTATACGTCATTTAATTTAAAAAGAAATATTTTCAAATAAAGAAAACAACTGAACATCACATTTTATGCAATTGTTTTAATTTTATTCAAATACACCTTATCTGGAGCGAACTTCGAGTATTTCTTCCTTCTGAGTTTGATTTAAAATTTCATTGAAATACTGTTTTTTGTTAGTTTTTTTTTAATCGCGTATCTTTTTGGAGTTGAGGACTGAATTATGCCTGACTTAGCCCCAACGGAGATTGCCAGGGCACTCGAAATGCGAAGAAATGGTCAAACCTACACAGTGATATCCAGAGATCTTCGTCGACCAGTTTCAACGATCCATCGCAGTAGGTTCGAAGAAGCTGGTTTGGGTTCATTTGTGTCCGCCAAGGCTCCAAGGCTCGAGGTAAATCATCGTAGAAACAGGTTAACTTTTGCTCAGGAACATCGACTTTGGAACGCGGACCAATGGAGTAAGGTATTGTTTAGTGATGAGTGCAGAATTCTCTTAAATCAAATTGACGGCAGGCAAAGAATATACAGACGCAAAAGAGAACGATACATTCAGACAAATTTTGAAACTACAGTTGCATACGGTGGTGGATCAATAATGGTTTGGGCAGGCATTTGTTTGGGAGCTCGCATAGACTTAGTAGTGATTGACAGAGGGAGTCTGACTGCAGACCGCTATATCAGAGAAGTTTTAGTAGTTTCGTCGTACCGTTTGCCCCATATATCGGTGACGATTTTGTTTTTATGCAGGATAATGCTCGACCGCATACCGCTCGGTTAACTCAAGCTTATCTTAATGATATGAATATCACTGTTATGGAGTGGCCGGCGAGATCACCGGATATGAACCCAATAGAGCACGTTTGGGACTTGCTGAACAGAAAAGTTAAGTCCAGAATTCCAGCTCCTGCCAACGTGGGTGAACTGCGAATCGCCGTAGTTGAGGAATGGCGGAGACTATCCCAGGAGACCATCCATAACATCATTCTCAGTATGCTTAGACGGGTAGAAACTTTAATAAGAGCACGTAGAGGAAATACGCGATATTAATCACCATTTTTCTAATTTAATTGTTATTTTAATTTTAATTTTCACTTTTCCCGGTTACATGAAAAGTTCAAAAATGTACCATTTTTCACAAATAGCCTTTACTCGCAAAATCTGTTCTTAATGTGATCTCATTTTAAGTAAAACAAATGAAACTCTAAATAACAAAAGAAGTGTAGTAAGTAGATTTTAAAATTTTTTTTTTTTTTTTTTAATTATGGACCTTTTTTTTGTGTTCCGCTAAATATGTGTTTATAAGAAAAACATTTTCTTATATTTTTTTTTTCAATTTCAATCAGCGACGTTTGAGTTAAAATTAAAAATATTGTATTTCATTCATAGATTTATATATTATATTAATAAAGACGAGGCATGTTGATGCAAAAACTTAAGGATGTCTCCACTTAAGGCGAGGTGAGTCGCCAACTATGAAGTATTCGAATGGGTGAAGGAGATGAGTGGGGGACGTGGCGCCCCCGTAACTGTGGGGTGCTTCGCGCGAATTAAGTACGTGATGATCCAAGTGATGTGTCCATAATGTACAAAAGCGTAATTTCGATACGATTGTAATGTGCTTCATAGCTGAGCGGGGTTTTGCCTGCCTGGGGCAAAGCGTAGCGTCTAGGTTCAACTCATTACAAGTATATAATATGATTTTTTTAACATCCTTGTTTTTTTTTTAATAGATAATAATATATCACTACATATTTTTGCTTTATTGCTCTCCGTATTTTTTGTACCCATTTTTTTATAATCTGCACTAATATTTACGACATAAATACAACTTCGGGAAACTAGTCATAATGTAAAATAAATACTAAGAAGGGTCGCGCTAGCCGCCTTTGATGTGGTAAGTGGAAAAAAATATAAAGTCGCTGAACTTTTGGGTGTGTAGAGTAGTCCCTAGGGAGCTTATTATTAAGTTTGTGCCATTTCTGCCTCTTGCAATTGGCATTTCGATAAATTTTGGTTGATTTTTTTAAATGGCCATATAAGTGAATATCTGAGACAGCCTTCAGGGTATGAAAACATAATTTACGTAATTTTCGTCCAGTACAAAATGACTTCTAAAGTGTGATAAATGACCATTTTCTGTCTAAGACCACTGAAATATGTCTAATTTCTAATATCATTTTTAAATTAAGCTTTGTAGTTTCCCCAAGCTAAAAACGCTAAAAAAAACATAAGTAGGTAATTGTTAAGTCATAAAAACATAATAGAGTATTAAACATAATAGAGTGTAAATATCATCTCTATTCACTCAAGTTACTCCAAAACTTTATTCCTACTCCTACTAAAATTTTATTAGCGCAAACCCTTATCCAACCTATTATTGATTACGCTGACGTTTGCTATTTAGACGCGAATGAGGAGATTCTAAATAATTTAGAACGGTTGCAGAATCTCTCCATACGTTTTATTTTTGGCTTATAAAAACGAGATCACGTGTCTCAGTACAGAAAGCAGTTGCAGTGGCTCCCTATTCGTCTACGCAGAAACTATCGAATCCTCTGTCTCCTTTTCAATACTCTGTTTAGTCCTACATCCCCTTCTTATTTAAATGAGTGATTCTCCTTTCCTAATTTCCAAAACATATCTTGTAGACCCTTTAGACGTACTCTTCTAGATATCCCTCCCCATCGTACCGACGTATTTGCCTACTCCTTCACGGTGCATGCTGCTAAGCTCTGGAACTCCTTGCCAGCTCAGATACGGGAGTGTAAGACACTTGGGCTCTGTAAGGGAAGACTGCATGAGCACTATCTCAGCTGAACCTAATAATTAAGATACCAAACCCTACATTGTATATATTAGTACCTATATTGTAATTTTTTTATGTATTTGTATAATATTAAAGAACTTAATCTGTTTTCATATTGTTAATAATTGTACGGACCAGATACTGTTAATTTTCTTTATGTTAGTAGACCCGATACAGGAGGTATCGGGTCTACTGGAAGAAATTCCAGTCTTGGAATAAGTAGTAGGTACCTTTGTATTAAATTGTATCCTAGTTTTAAGATTTCATTATTTATTATTCTGTGTACATAAATTATTGAATAAAAATAAATAAATAAAAAATCTATATTCCAAATTTGTGCCTTTTTAGCACAAAGCTAAATTTTGTCGCATGATTTTATACAATACATAAATACACTTTTATAATCAATCAATTCAATATCCAATAGCCTTCCACATGAAACTTCGGTTATCTAACACCAAAAAAATTTCAATTTCAAATAACTAGTTTTTAGTTTCAGACATTAGTGATTTAAACCGAATAGTCTCTTCGGCTACATCATATTTATTGTAAATATTTTATTATTTAATGATACAAGTAGTTGGCTGAATACATATTCCTAATACTCGTGGTGAAGGATTTATTTATTACAATTAGAATTGATTATAATAATTTAAATAATTAAATACACTTTACAAACAAACAAAATAATATTCATATATATTATTATTCATCCTGTTGTCAATCTTTTATGATCTTCTTCAGTTCTTTCGTCCTGCAACAATATATCAATAATTTCGACTCTCTTACGTCAGTCTGATTGGCAGCTCGGTATGTGTACCTACGTTTGATTTTTGCATTGTTTTTATTTGAAATTCGGCATATGGCGGGTTCGAATCCCGGTAAGATAAATATTTTTGTGATTCTTATTTATTTTTTCGACGAAAGCCGACAATGCAAATACCAATGGCCTACGTGGCTGAGCTACGGATATCTGACAGTAGACAGCGAACTTACTCATATCATGAGTACCTATGAGTACACGACGAAATAAAATACACGACAAACTAAGATCCTTGTCGTCGGCATAAAGGTCAAGTCGGAGGTAAAATAATTTTGAACGGCCATTCAACAATAAATTACAATGAGTTTTGTGCGGTACAAAACGACATCGGTCCATTCAGGAAGACGCCTCAGCGGGTACTACCGTTTTCTATACAAATAAAAGAGAAGGAATGACAGGTCGCCATTTCGCGATGTTTCATTCGACTCGTCCGAATTTAGTATCATTGAAATAAATTAATCCTAACAAATATCTTATTCCAATCGAAAAATAAAAACGACAATTACCATCCTTTTGTAATGTATTACGAAACTGTAATTAATTTTCTCATTTTTGTTTGCAAATAATTCAGTTACAACTCCAAGAATATCCATTTTAATGGTTATTTTATGATTTTTTTTTCTCGAGAAAATTGACAGAAAACGTGACCCAAAAGCCGACTATAATTTAACAAAATACTTACTGCTGTCTATTGCCGTTTCTTATTCTTTTTACCCGACTACGGCGAAGCCAAAAGGAAGAGTAATGATTTTTGCAGTCTATGTATGTTTGTATGTATATATTTATGTTTGTTCCATCGTAGGGCCTAAACTACTGATCCGATATTAGTAAATTTGGTGTCAATATATTCGTTATAATAGCCCGGGTAACATAGGCTATATTATAATTTACATAGTAGGATTTTTTTTTTATAAAAAATTATAAGTAGGTAGTTAGATATAATATTTTACAAGATGGCGACTAGCGTATCGTAGCAAATGCTGTCGCCTGGCCCATGAGAGATAGGATAGCCACCTCCTTTTTTTGGAAGTCGGTTAAATTTTAAATAAATCATGGCCGAACTTCGAATAGGTACGTGTAATATTAAAGTTAGGCTCCTGGCCCTGGCACTTACGATCTTTCTTGCTTTTTTGAATATGTGGGAGTGATTTTGTGAAGGACGGACATGTATAACAGAAGTCAGGACTGAAAGGCGCAACTATTTTAGCCAGGGTGAGATGTCTGATGTTATGTACGTACTACATAGCCATTTCTGTAAGGCTGGGTATATATGATTCGGAATCCGGAAGACCGTACAAAATCCTGAGCATTGTAAATAGAACTCTGCCTTAATACAATTCAGTTGAAAATCGAATGAGTGTCGAGTCAAATGTCAATGTCCTATATAACATGTAATATGACAGCTCGACACTCGAAACTTCATTTTCAACTCTATTGTATTAGCACAGAGTTCTATTTTCACTTTTCAGTGCTCTGAATTTTCACCGGCGTTCCGGATTCCGGAGCATAATATAGTCCTAGCCTTATCCATATCGTCCAATCTGCATGACGCTACCGATCAGTTAGAACTGACCGTGCAATTGTTTGGGCGGGGATTGGCATGACAGTTTACTACTGTTTATGTCAAGTTCTAACTGATAGGCAGGACGATAGGCAGTATGGTGTATTTTAAACACCTTTTAAATTACTGTCAGACTTGTTTCTTATTATTATACAACGAGCGTTTCCTTCAAGCCATCGTTCAAAACCATTCGACAATATTTACGATAATTGGCAATATGAAATAAATGCACTATAATTTTTACAGCCTTCCAGCGATGCTCTTTATAAAATAAACATTTCGTTACACGATAATAAATATTTGTCTGAATTTACTAAATGCACTCTGAAATGGCGGGTATTAAAGCTGTCATCACATCGCTCCGCGCCATCTTGTTGGGATATGACAGCTATTAATATTTCCGAACGCGTCGATACGATTCAAATATCGAATTTGCTAAAACGCGCCAACCACTTATCGCGCGCGATGACAGATGTACAGTCGAGTGCAACAAGCTTAATTAAAATTAGGGTGATATTGTTTTTTTAGTTTTAAGTCAAGGGCCGTACTCACGCTCCAATACGGTAGGTCCAATAGCGATGTCAACAAAGTTCATGGCCGTCAGTAGAAGAAATCAATAAAAATCTTAACACTTTAATTGACGGCCATGATATTTACATGCCTACCTGTCTTTATCGCTGTCGGCGCGATATCGGATATCTCATATCGGATTGGGTAATTGCAAATTGGAAAATACACATAGGCTGGGACTATATGATCCGGATTCCGGCATTCCCGGGAAAATTGAGAGCACTGAAAATAGAACTCTGCGCTGATACAATAGAGTTGAAAATCGAAATGTCGAGCATTCGATCTGTCATTCTTAAATACATAATTTTCTCGGACCCGAAGGATTCCGGATCACAGGCGTAGTCACAACCTTAGTAACCGGGACTATAGTATTGTTTGGAATCCGTAAGACCAGAGAAAATTCAGAGCAATGAAAATATAAGTCTGCGCTAATACGATATGGCTGAAAATTTTGATTTTCATTTTATATACAACTTTTGTGTGCAACAGTACAGCAATGAGTAATATACTAATGCGTTTATATTTAGGCTGTTTTAGACGGTCATTACTTTTTTATAATCATATTTTAGTGTCTACTCATCTTCGGTGTTGCAATTAAACCTCTTTGTGTCGGATAGATATTTATTTTTAGACTCTAGTCTTATTGCCTAATAAACTTAAGCATCAAAGTTTTATTGATTTAAAAAAAAAATGGAGTGTATTTATAGGAATATTACTCATGGGAACTAAACGGTTTTATCGCAGTTAAATTTAATTTTTATAAAATGATAAACACCGTTGTATTTTAATTTAAAATACAATAAACATAATATTACTAGCTTTAGCGCACGACTTCGTCCGCATGGATCCCCATTGCACCCCCGTTGGCTATGTATTTCGAAAAATCCTTTCATAATAACTACTTCTCTGCGCGACAAAATTCAACGTAATCCGACCAGCTATTTTTGTATATATTTCACTATACAAACTTTGGACCCCTTTTCACCACTTTAGGGGACGAATTAAAAAAAAAAACCTAAAATACGTACGTACTTCATAATTTCTATTTATTTCCTCGGATATAAAATTTCATGGAAATCGGGACGGTTTTTTTTTTTCATACAAACTTTTAACTCTAATTTTATACCCTCAGAGGGTGAATTCTAATAAGCCCTTAAAGACGTATTTAATTACATGTAGTTAAGAATTAATTTTCATCGAAATCGGTGCAGAATCAAAGATTTTTTATATATGTAAATCATTACGATTTTGCGTCGATTGGAACACGACACCGAAGGTGGGTTTGGAAAACTTTAGCACATACTAGACAGACGTTACCTATCACAGTAAAGTCTAGATGCCAGACACGGTTGCTCATAACTGTACATAAAGCCGCGAAATTAAAAAAAAACAAATTTTATTCTATTAAAATATTTTATTCTATTGTTATTGGATTATACTATATTGAGTAGGTACGGTGGTGTTTAATGAAGTGAATGTGTGTCCAGATTATTCTGAAGAAAATTAAGCAAGGCAGGTGGTACCTAAATAATATTTCACCAATATTGTAGATTTGTAGCCGTCATATCAACATAATAATATACTTAGTAATAGTAATATACTTAGTATCAACATAATAATATACTTAGTAAGTAAACGATAATATACGTTTAACGTTAATATACGTTTAACTCCCGTTTATTATTAAGTAATGAGTAATTTAAAGTGCATAAGCTTTCGTAATGTCCCTCGGCAATCGTCGTGTTTCTGTGGATATGACAGACGATGTATGAAGAACGATGTTTCTCGAACCTTAAATTTGTACTGCAGAATTACCATGACCACTGCGAGTAACGAGCTCTTACTAGGGAATTATGGAGAAATTTGAAATAATATAAATAGTTCGTAGCAAAATCTGATGATTGAACTATAATCTTTATATTATAATACAAGGTAGCAAGGCCGGCAAGAGAAGTCAACATTTCTTGGCAGCCATGATTTATTGCCTACTTTTTACAAGCGTATCAATGTTTCTACATTCTGGCATTTTGTTCTATCCTTGCGTAGAATAGACTCATTTCTACGGTGGTTAGGCTAAGCCTGCAGCACGCGTAGACCACGTAGAAATGGTTTCTTTCTACGGAATAATAGACAAAATTACAGATTCATAAAGGAAGTGTGTCATTATCTCGATATTATTTGTCAGTATGTCTATTCTTGTGTGGACAAAACGCATTTCTATGATGGTCATGCCAAGCGTGAAGCACGCTGGAATGTTGTGTAGAGAAAGACAGCCAAAACAGAATTAATTGCGTCCAATTAACAGTATTTCTCCTATAATTATCACCTAATTATTCAAAATTTATTTTCGCCCCAAAACTGAAAAGAACTTTACCCTCATGCGTTTGTCAACGTGTAAATTGACGTAAAAAAGCAAAGATGCCATGTTGTTTTCATCGGTTCCTTTTTTAAATTGCGCGCCACGATTAATCAGATGCATTCGTTAACACAATTTAGAGGGAATCTTATCATCCTGTCACGAGAAATAGATTTTTACCTAAACAATGTTGTTTTCTGTGAATAATGGTCTTATTAGGCTCAAAAATAGAAAGCAGACTTACCTTTTAAGTACGTAAATAGTACCTAGATCACATAGACGTATATATTATAGACGTGGCATGTTGAGACAAATGGCCCCACTTTTGGAGTTGTTTGGGGCCATTTAGACGTTTAAGGTATGGTGAAATCAAGATGGCTGACATTTGAAGTATGGTGAAAACCAAGATGGCGTAACTTTTTCTTGTATGAAGATTTGTTCTGTCAAATGTACGTCCATAGCCTTTCAAATCTTTAGTTTTAAAATCTTTGACCTAGATACTATAATGGTGCTAGGGATAGTCACAAGCTGGTGCCGTTGCACACGTCCCTGTTGCCGGGTAGCCGGATCCGGATAGTGTGTTGCGAAGTGTATGGCCATGTACGATAGCTTTCACACGTACCGGCATAATTATTCGGCCGGTCCGGCGCCGAGCGCTTGCCGGGTAGCCGCCGGGTCCCCCACTGTGGATGTGAATGAATCAAAAAAAAAATCCCCACTCACAATGGTGTATGGAACACGTAGGACGCTTTCATACGTACCGGGCGGGCGGTCTGTCGCCCTACGTCGACTGTGAACGCTACTGGAAACATAACCGGGCCGTGTGAAAGCTGAATGTCTCCCGGACCGATACCGGACCGTCGGGACCGACCACCCGGCAACCGGGACGTGTGCCACGGCACAAGGTAGGGTTTTGTAAGAATAGGTTTTCATAAATAGGGGAGTCTGTTGTTCTTTAGTCAGTTTTTCAGATAATTGTTGCTAGATTTATCCGCGGTTCCGCCCACGTAAATATAGTATCAGATATCACACGGGTACTTTGTACTTTTTCTGGATAAAAGTATATTTTAATCCAGAGTCTAAACTGCTTACCGTACCTTTGATCGAAATCCGTTCAGTAGTTTTTGCGTGAAAGAGTAACAAACATCTAATTCTATCCATCCATACGTCCATCCATCCTCACAATCTTTCACGTTTATAATAGTAGTAGGATTTAATCCAATTATATTAGATTTTATTAGGCTCACAGTACATAAGCGATGTTTGCATATTTTGGAAACATCGCATAAGTATGCGTGGGGTTTCGGTGTGAGCTGACCCTTAACGGTGGTAAACCTGCCAGGTTTGCCTGTACAGGTAAACCGGAGCGTGTATGTTGCACAACAAGAAAATATTTTTTTTAAACACATAAAAATGTATCTCTACAATGTACAGAATATAAAGATAACAGATATTGTGTCGCTTACTGTTTACATCTTTTTTAAAGTTGGCGTTTCCAACTTCTTACAATAGGCATGTTGCCTAGAGTGTCGAATATCACGTTTTCACAAATTCAATTTTAAAATTGTTGAATAGACAATTAGGGATACATAAAAGACAAAGTTGTTTGGGTTGACGCGATTAAAAATTATAAGCAAAAATATGTTCTACATGTCTATCTCGCAAAACGATTTGTGACGTCACAGCTCACGATCTGATACTGCCGTGCATTGTTTAATGACAAATCTCCTTTTTCTTACATTTCTCTCTTTCAGGAATTGCCACTCCGGCTACAAACTAATTGACTTAATTTTAGAATAAAGTAACAACATTGAACTAGTACAAAAAGCTTATTTTTTTGCAAAATGTCACGGGCCCATAACCATATTGCAGCATCTGTCAAAAATTAAACGCCCATAATCTATCCGTGAAATTGCCGCCAAAACTTTATGAGTTTTGAAAAAAAGCAAAAAGTACAGTTTAAAATAACTAATATATCACATTGAACGGTGAAGTTCAACGTTAACGGTTTAATTTAAACACCACTTAATCCATATCTTGTTATCTAACAAACACGTTGTGGCAATCCATTTCAAAGATTATGTGCATGCGATGTTATATAAAATTTGGACATTACAGCTTTGATACAAAAGGGTCAGCTCAAATTGAGACGCGACATTTGTAAGAAGTGATCCGGCAGGCCCGGGAAAATTCAGACCACTGAAAATAGAACTATACGCTAATACAATAGAGTTGAAAAACGAATTGTCGAGTGTCGAGCTGTCATATATATGCCATTGACATTTGACTCGACACTTGTGTGTTCGATTTTCAGCTTTATTGTATTAAAGCAGAGTTCTACTTTCAGTGCTCTAAATTTTTCCCGTCCTTAATATAGTCCGGCTATCGGTGTGCGAGCGCATCGTAAAAAATCCACTCCACAATCCACGTGCGGCAAAAGAAAAAGCTTTGACAAAACCTATTGCGATTCACACCTTGGCCGTTATCATAAACTTCTTGTGACATGCCAATTGCCAAATTAAAATTACACCTCAATTCTTCTAATTAAATTCACACTTTCATTTAACTTTTCTTGCATTACAAATGTAACGTCTGCCACGAACTGATTTTTCAAGTTTGCTCCGATTAAAACGGGTTTGATGGTCTGATTGGTTGGTTTGACGTTTATGAGAATGCCATTTCGCAGTTCTAACCTGCCGGGACTGGATCTAGATTCTGTATTATTGCAGGATTTAATTAATCGACCTAGTGTTGTTTACGTTTAGCAGTTAATACTAGGGATGTAATGGAGTAAAATTACCACACTAAAATACCTACGGTAAAAAACATAAAAATATATTTAAATTACCGAAAAATACGCGTATTTTAGGTACCTGCGTTTTCGGTAAAATTACGTAATTTTGCGACCTTACTATATTTAACATCGATGGCCAAATGACGTGACTCGACCACCCAGATTCCGCAAAATATGACAGCTGTCCTCTGTCATGGCGGCGTGTTCAAATGCTCTTCAAATAAGCCAAGAATATGAGGGGATTAGGAGTAAGAGGTATTAACTAATCTTGAAACATCTTTTTTCTAGCGTGTTAAGTCAGGCACTACGAATATTTCATTGGGCATAACGAAACGCGGTTTTGTGACAGCTACGAACATTCAGTCTTTTTTTTTTTCATTTTAATTTTCGTACATACCACATAATGTGTTATATTATGACGTAGTACAATTTGAAAATTAGGATCTTTGCGAAAACCCTAGGACTATTGCAAAGAGCCGGCTTATTTGATTCTGAGATGAAATTTCGCCATCTTCCTAACAATTTTGAGGATCTTCGCAAAAAAACTGTAACTGTACTATCCTAGATAGCAGCGAAAAATCTCTGACGCTTTATATGTCGTGCGAGCTAATTGGCTGTCTAAAGTCTATAGAACTATACCGTGCTGATTTTCGACCAATCTGAATAAAGGTGCTCTAAACGCACTCATTGCAACAGCCAATCAGTACTCGAGTTTCCCGTATTCCTAGTGCAGTCGGATTTTTGGCGAAGATCCTGAAAATTGTTAGGAAGTTGGCGAAACTTTATCTCAGAATCAAATACTTCGTCTCTTTCTTTCGCAAAGATCCTAATTTTCCAATTGTGTATCCTACGACATATAATATACCAGTAACTAGGTAGAGGAACAGTGAAGTAAAGCAGCGAACAACTCTTTTCAGATCCAATTATCTTTAAAGAAGAACGAATGAAATAATACGGCCACACAGAAAACCGGCGTGAAATAACGCTTGCGTTGTATTTCGCCGAGTGAGTGAGGTTACCGGAGGCCGAAGGGGGGGTTGGGGATTTTAAGGACTGGGAACGCAAGCAACACCAGAGGTGGTACAAGTGTAACTCCTCTGGTGTGCGAGTATCCATGAGCGGCGGTAATCGCTTACCATCAGGTGATCCGTCTGCTCGTTCCCTGGTTCATTTCATAAAAATAATAATAAATTCGACCAAATTATTGTATCCTTGTGATATTGCATGGAAAATGAGTGATATTTAAATTGAAAACATTGTATTGCTCTTGTCTCTGTCTGAATAGAGTATAGATTCAGTTTTACTTTACTATTTCTCTACCTAGTTACTAGTATATTGTACACAACATGTTCTCTTGTATTTAGGCTGAGACCATATGATCCGGAAGACCGTAGAAAATTCCGAGCATTAAAATTATAACTCTGCACTAATACAATAGAGTTGAAAATCGAATAAATGAGTGTCGAGTCAAATGTCAATGTCATAAATGACAGCTCCACACTCGAAACTTCCATTTTCAACATTAATGTATTAGCGCAGAGTTCTATTTTCAGTGCTCTGAATTTTCACCGGCGTTCCGGATTCCGGAGCATATTATAGTTCCAACCTTGCAATAAATCGTGGCTGTCACAAATTCGCGTATCGTTATGCCCAATTAAATATTGTGTCTTGTACTTGACTGATTTTTTAAATCAGTATTGACTATTGTCAATAAACATTTTTATCATATTGTTTAAGTAGGCACTTACGTACTCACTTATACGGCTATAATAAACCGACCGATGTGCGAACTCAATCCATATTCATAAAATAAACTCGTTTATTCCAATCTGTTCAACATGGAAGCAAACTATAAAATAAAATTGAACATATTAAATGTATTCCCTTTTATTTTTAGCACCGTTTTGTAAACGGAATCAAAATACGGGCAAACAGTAAAACAAATTCAATTTCTCGGTCCGAAACGAAAAACCCTGGCACAATTTACTAAAACAATCCGACCTTTTTACACGTTCAGAAAATGGCGTCTATTCCAATTTCCCGCGTGTTTTGTTTAAACAAGAAATGTCAGCGGCCATGTTTTTCTTTAAAGATGCGTTCGAATTTCAAAATGGTTCAGCTGGGAGCAATTTTCGTTCGGAAACCGACGAAAATAATATAGAATATTGTTTCCGCGCGGGTTTAGTGTGGCCACGATTGCTTTTTGTTTACTTTATGTTTTCAATTCCTTTTATGTGATAGCGATTTGTGACATTGCTTTTTCATTCTGTATTATCTTTAACTGAACTTTGGACAAGCCTTTTTCTGTCTGTAATGACTGACTTGTAGTTTTCGGGGCCATTTTGACATTTGAAGTAAGGTGAAAACAAGATGGCTGACATTTGAAGTATGTTGAAAACCAAGATGGAGTGACTGTTTCTTGTATGTAGATTTGTTGTCAAATGTATGGTATAGCCTACCTTGAGTTTTGTAATCTTTGAGCGGCACACTATAATGTAAATAAATGACATATACGTTGGTAGATTAAGGGCGTATGTAAAGTATGCACAGTCGACTGATAATTGTGTCGGATTACAGGTACCTTTTTTGCATCTTCTGTCTCTGTTCGGCATTAATAGAAAATTGTGAAACAGGCCCCTTAATATAACATAAGTATAAAAACCGTGCAATATACCTTCCCCCTTACTAATGCTCGGTTTCTGAGGATCTTATATAAACTCTAGCTAAACTAAGTTTATGTGGCACAGAGTTCCGAGAGATCCAATAGAATCTTCAGTATTAGTAAAGACGTTTAGAGAGAAAAATAAAATAAAAAATTGAAAAAAAAAACGAGCGAGCCTTACAGTAGTTGCATAAGATGTGTAACATTTTATGAAAATTATAAAAACCACAATGTTCACTACGATTTTCTAATACGATAAAAAATACGGAAACTGTTCAAGTGACAGAAATAAACGTCAATTCGAATCTGACGGCCAACCCTACCGCCGCGCGCTTATTCGTTTTCACGCGCAAATTCAAATATCGCGCGCGTCCGCGACTTCCTGTTACACATTTCCGTCCCATTTCACGAAATCGCTCCCACAAATTGCAAGAAATCGAGAGGAAATATGTTACACATCAAGAAATAATTATACTAAATAAAATTACAGTGCGCACTCTAAGGCGCTGAACTCATTAACCGCACAGAAAGAGGTGATTTAAAGAGGATACAAAGACTGCCTAAATAACTTAGAATCAGCTGTGTGATGTCAATACTCAATGGACAATGACCCAATATCTATTTGAATGAGATATATATTTAGGAGTGAAATAGAGCTCTTTAATCTATTTTAAATACTATAAATTACCATCTCCTGTAGAGCTTTTTATTTCTACTCTATGTCAGCAACATCCATTTGTAGCAGTGTCGATTCCGAGTTACGGACTCGATAGACGGACCTCATTGGTCAGCTATATTAAACGTGTATTATAAATTGTCAACTTGTTGTTGAGAAACAATTTATCGAACCACTAGCGCTAATGAAAAGATAAACTACCGATAAATTCACCGGAAAAGCCGGCCATAGTAAAAATATATGCGTATCTGATTAGCAACTCAATGACAAAGATAGCTAATTTTTTTGATACGTTGGAAAATTCACTTGACAGTTGACAGACAAAGACAGTAACATTGACTGTCCGTTGTGTAAATATTTTAAAATTTATGTTACAGGACGCTTTGAGCTGTCATCTATGTTGGACCAACACGTTTGGTGGGAAGAATTTGAAACATCGGTAAAATAAAGGTTAGTTTTTTTTTTATTGTAAAATAGCGATTTATGTCAACTAACCTAAAGCGAGCCCTTAGGAATAATTTTATGGCAGTTACGTTCGAGGAGGAATCGTTTTAGGATTTATGGTTTCGCGCCAAAATTGCTTTTCCCGCCAATAAAGTATTGAGTTACATTACTGCGACCGCAGAATCAAGTTACCATATGCCATCGTGTTAGAACTTAGAGCCTAACGTCAGTTCACACCGAGACGCGATGCGACGCGGCGATGTATTTTTTAGATACCGATTCGAAATTAAACTTTATGTACTACACAAGAAGTACATAACATACTATAATATACTTACGTACAGAGAAACAGCTTTCATTGAACGATCCAAATCGATCCAGATTTGAAAATTTACACGTCCCCTTTTACGGTCCAGGATTTTACCACACAATCGTGGACACACCATATGCTTGTCCTTTGTAGTAGTGCAATCAAATCGAAAACTAACTATGTAGCTGTTCATCTGTTCCTCTTTCTTTGATCTGTGACCGAGCTTCGTAGCGCGGCGCTCTTGCAAATTGCGATAAAACCATGGAGATATAGAGCTCTATAACTGCTCCGTGAATGAAATGGTATACGAGTATCTTGTGTGGTGAATAAAGTTAAATTTTTGATCGCCATCTTAGAAATCCATCGCCGCGTCGCATTGCCTCGTTTCGGTGTGAGCTGACCCTTACTGCCTGTCCACGTCATGTAAACGTCACGTAAAACGATGCAGTGTCATGACGTGACGTGCCGTTTTACGTCGCCGTAAAAATGCACGTCACGACGCGCGACGCTAGATAGTCCCTGCCATGTAAAATTCCGGTACATTTTTTCACGACGTCGTGACGTGTACATGTGGACAAGCCCTTAGAGCGCGTGTTTTACTTTTTCCATAATTCAGTACCTATTGGAAATTGGAATGTTCAAACAAGGGTTAACTGTAAATGCAAATGGAATATTAAAGACTATTCGTACCGACGCGTGACTTCAATATTTTTGTTTGTTCAAGAGATATTATAATCTTCATTTCATTCACAAACAAGTGGATTATTTTCAAGTGGTAGGTAGGTACTGAACACATCGCTATTAGCTTGCTTTAATAAATGGACTATAAATATAGGAGGTGCAGATACTATTTAGTCAGTGCTGCCAACTTAGGGGTTTTCTCCCTTCGGGGGGAAAAGTCTCTTCAGTTGCAGACCAAACACCACAGAGGCAAAGTTTAACAACCAAAAATGATGTTAACTTCTATGCTTATTATCTGTTCACGGCCGGTTTCAATAACCTATCAATACATATTTGTTAGAAACATCGTCATTCAATCATTTGCCGGTTTTTTTGCGATACAAATGTGACGTTTTTAACAAATAGTTACTGGTGGTTGGGTTATGAAACCGGCCGTTCGAGTGTTTGGTGTGTATCTAAGACATCGGGACGAGGGAAAGCTAATATAAATATTAATATAACTCGTACCTACATTATTATGTAATTAAAGATGACTTTCCGCTGTCATAAATTCCACAAATTAGATTTTCTCTACTTTATTACCCGCCATTTTTAAATACCAATTAATATACTCCCGTTAAAAGGGGAATATTATCTGTCATCACTACAAATCGTATTACCTATGTAGATTTTATCCCCGCGAAAATCAATAGAGCTCCCTCAAAGATAGAGATAGATATATACGGGGTGTCACGAGTTAGAGTGAGACATGTATACCCATCTCGCCCGTATTTGACGTAGGAAAATTAGATTAAGCGGGAAAACTCTGTGTATTAGATTTTGAACTCTATCGTCATATCTTTAAAGTTGATTTTATTTTAGCACGTTTTAATCGAGACAATGTCTTGTGTATTTCTATTTGATTGAATTTATACTTTAAGTCGTACGTGATAAGGTGTATTTTAGTATGTTTTCGTCATAATTGGCAAGCATTTCATAATGGCGCTATAGTTTAGATATTTGCTCTCTGTTATGACCGTCGTTAAGTCCATAAACCGCCAATTATAGTGTTATTCCTGGTTAATGGCTGTCTAGTTATCTTAGAATTGTTCGTGGTGCAGTAACATGTCGCCACGCCATGAAATCCCTTTATAACGTCGGAGCGGTTATCAAGACGAATAGATGTAATATGTAATAGAATAAAGAGTTCGCTTCATACAAGTATGTGCCTAGAAGCCCATCTCTCGTTCCATTCGCAGTCTAGATCCAGCATCAGCGCATGCTATCGCACTCATACACGCATCAAATCGAGTGGGGGCGAGGGCGACAATGCTGTGACACTGGATCTCAACTGCGAATTGAGTAGTCCTTTACTCCTTACTAACATCTATGTATATTCTACTTAGTCTGGCCATAAATACTGTTACAATTAAAAATAAACAAAATATTATATTTGAATTTGGAATCTGTCATTTTTATTTGATTGTTCATTGAAGTTTTCTCATTTTAGCGCCAATACATTGTAGAATATTTTGTGATATTAAAATAGAGTGGGGTGATAAAGAGAACCGAATCTCTGTGATTGCATTACACAAAGTAGGTATGGAGCCAAACGCAATTTTTAAAACTCTCCATACGTTTGGTATTAGTAAAATGTTTGTACCGGGCTATTAATAGGTACAATGAGACCTGCTCTGTTTGTGACAGAAAAAGATCTGGCCGTCCACATAGTGTTCGTACGAAGAAGGTGGTCAAAGCAGTAAGGGAAACAATTCGAAAAAATCCTGTCCGAAAGCAAAAGATTTTATCTCGGGAGATGAAGATAGCATCTAGAACCATGTCGCGTATTTTAAAATATGACTTAGGACTTGCAGCCTTTATGAGACGTACTTGGTCATTTCTTAACTGATAATTTAAAAATTAATAGGGTGGTAAAATCGAAACAACTACTGAAGCGGTACGCAAAGGGTGATCACAGAAAAATTTTGTTTACGGATGAGAATTTTTTTACAATTGAGCAACATTTTAACAAACCAAATGACCGTATTTGTGCTCAAAGCTTCCCAATTAGTCGACAGAGTGCAACGTGGGCACTATCCGACTTCAGTGATGGTTTGGTGGGGTATTAGTCGACAATTAGTCGACAGAATGCAACGTGGGCACTATCCGACTTCAGTGATGGTTTGGTGGGGTATTAGATATGAAGGAGTGACTGAGCCATACTTTTTTGAAAAAGGTATCAAAACATCGGAACAAGTGTATCAAGATACCATTTTTGAGAAGGTAGTGAAGCCCCTTAACAACATCATGTTCAATAACCAAGAATGATTTTTCCGGCAAGACTCGGGCCGCCGGGTCATAAGGCTCGTTCTACGCAGTCTTGGTTGGAAACGAACGTTTCTAACTTCATCAGAGCTGAAGACTGGCCGTCGTCTAGTCCCGATCTTAATCCGCTGGATTATGATTTATGGTCAGTTTTAGAGAGTACGGCTTGCTCTAAACGCCATGATAATTTGGAGTCCCTAAAACAATCCGTACGATTGGCAGTGAAGAATTTTCTCATGGAAAGAGTGCGTGCTTCTATTGATAACTGGCCTTAACGTTTAAAGGACTGTATTGCAGCAAATGGAGACCACTTCGAATAAGCTTTTTATATGTTAAATTGTTCTATATTTATGTATTAAACTAACACACTGTAAAAGTAATAAATGTTATTTGCAAAAGAAAAAATGTATGTACCTATATGTAATATAAAAGGCAAATCTCATTGACTGATGTATCAACGCACAAGCTTGCACACGTATTTCTCATATGACGTAGGCATCCACTAAGGAAGGATTTTTCAAAATTCAACCCCCAAGGGGATAAAATAGGTGATAAAAGTTTGTATGAAACTTTTCATTCCTTGAACTTATCTGCATGATATTTCGTATAAATGGATTAGGTAACGAAAATGTAATGAGTTACGTATTTCAGCGTTTTCTAAAATGTAACCCCTAGGTTGGTAAAATAGGGGATGAAAGCTTAAAACCTAATTATAAATAAACGGGAAAGTTTTGTGTGTTTGTATGTATGAAATTGTGGATGTATGGATGTTGGCTACGCTTTTGTATTAGCGCACTATTTATTTGACAGTCCTGCTAATAAAGTAATTGACTCCTATTTCCTACCACTGTTATAAATGTGAAAGTTTGTGAGGATGGATGGATGCATGTTTGTGACACTCACGCAAAAACTACTGAACGGATTCTGATGAAATTATAATAATATATTATTCTGATGATATTAATAATGAACATAGACTATTTTTTGTCAAAAAAAATACAGTGTTCCAGTGGGATACTGTATTTACGCGGGCGGAGCCGCGAGCAATATCTAGTGCTTTATAATTCCAATCTGTAAAATGACATTTCTGGATCCTTATCTTCTCTCCTTAGTTTTTTTCCATAGTAGGACCTAAGGGTCAGTTCAAACCGTGTCGCGACGCGGCGCGGCGCTGCATTTTAAAGACAGCTATTCAAAATCGAACATTATTCACTACACAATAAGGTACACGTTCCATTGCAAGAGTTTTAATTTCGAGCTAGTAGTAGTGAATAAAGTTCAATTTGAATCCCAATCTTAAAAATGCAGCGCCGTGTCGCGTCTCGGTGTGAGCTGACCCTAAGCAACACAAAATATCTGCGTGTCACTGTCCGAGTGTTGTGCTATCGGCTATCGACATTAGACTCGCAAATGCCCGGCACAACACTAACTTATATCGATAAGTATCGACATCTCTTATGTAAAGCTCAGTGCACAATGCACATTATCAAATTAAAAAGTATCCACAGGCCATAGCCAAATGTGAAAAAAAATACCTCCGCCCATAGACGTACTTATATATTTTAAAGACGAGACATATCGAGGCAAAAACTGTCCCAACTTAAATGAGTGTTGGGGGCCATTTTGACATTTGTGGTATGGTGTAAACAAGATGGCGTAACTTTTTCTTGTATGAAGATTTGTGCTGTCAAATGTATACGTCAAAGCCCATCCTTAGTTTTGAAATCATTGCCTCCGCCATTTTGAAGTCTCTTATGAGTCGACGCGACGCAACGCTAAACGCTGACCTCTTTTACTCTAGTAACCCAGTGGGACAGCTGATGACCGACACAACCAGCGAGAGATCAGGCGCAGCACCGACTTTTTACATGCCCATCTGACGCATGGATCATCCCCCTTTGTCAGACGATCAGGTGATACGACTTTTAGTGAAATATTTGAAAAAATTATCTTAAATCAACTAACTGTACACTTAAATACAAATAATTTGTTGCATACTACACAATTCGGTTTTACTAAAGGTCGGTTAATTACAGATGCAGGTGTCGAGATTCTTTGTAAGTATATTCGAAGCTTGGGAGGAGGCGCAGGATACATTGGGGGATTTTGGCTACCTTTTTAAGGCATTTGATTGTGTAGACCATGCTACACTAGTCAGAAAATTACACCACTATGGAATTAGGGACTCAGCTCTTAATCTTTTGAGTACTTATCTTAACAATAGGACTCAAAAGGTGGATGTTAATAATAAAAGGTCCGCTGGGTATAGTAAATTATTGTAAAATAGAATTAGGTGTCCCACAGGGATCTATTTTAGGTCCATTTCTTTTTCTCATCTAAATAAATGACTTGCCTTATCTAGTTCAAGATAGGCATGAGATACTACTCTTTGCCGATAACACTTCACTAATATTTAAAGTGAAACGACAACAATCAAATTACGACGAGGTAAACAGTGCTCTCTCTAATATAGTAAACTTGTTTAGTGCTAATAATACTTTTAAATGCAAATAAAACAAAATGCCTTAACGTTTAGCTTGCCAAATGTTAGGCAAGTACAAACCAATTTACTACTCAATGATGAGAAAATGAACTTGGTAGACTCCACTGTATTCCTAGGTATAACACAAGATTGTAAATTACAGTGGGGTCATATTGCTAACCTAGCAAATAGACTGAGTTCTGCAGCATACGCAGTCAGAAAAATTAGAGAAAATTCAGATGAAGAAACAGCACGCCTGATTTATTTCAGATACTTTCATAGTAGAATGTCTTATGGCATACTTTTATAGGGAAATGCTGCCGACATAAATTCAATATTTGTGCTGCAGAAGCGAGCTATTCGTGCTATTTATAAAATGTCCCCTTTTGAATCTCTGAGAGAAAAGCTTAAAGAAATAAGTGTACGTAGCTTCTCAATATATTTTGGCTATAAGCCAAAAAGCTAGCCAAGCTATTAAGCTAGATGCACCAGTGATAAGACTTAGCAAAGTAAGTAAATCTTGTAAGGGCTAACGTATACGCCTATGCAATAGGATCCCAGAAAACGTTCAAAACCTTTCTATTGATCAATTTAAAAAAGTAGTCAAAGAACGTTTGTGTGCTAAAGCTTATTATAAAGTAAATGATTTTGTTAACGATTGCACACCTTGGGAATAAGATGCTCCTGTGTCAAGGCTGTCTCTATGTACTTGTGTACTTTTGACTTTTTTTTTAATATTTAACATAGATTTAAGTTTACTATGTAGAATATATATTTCATTGAAAATAAATATTTTCTATCTTTTTGCTTAAAGATGGCCCCGTGCGAGTTTCTTACGCCGGTTCTTCTTTGCGGGCTAGGATTAAACCGGTGTAAACTTTTTCTGTTGACTTTCTGAAAAAACCTTCCCTTCAGAGAATACTATATAAATATTTCAATAACAGATCAAAAGGCTAATACGGTTTTGTAGATTTTCGTAATATTTGTTTCTCAATAGTAAGATTAACCTAAAGTGTGTCCCACGCCTAACAGTTCCTGAGATAGGCAGTGATTGACACACGCGCGAGAACAAAGGGTCGCGCTCGCTAATGCGAGACAACTGGGGTACAAAACAACATCGGCAGCGGTTGAACAAATTCCGGTGATGCGAATTTCTGTAGATACATTGTGGCTTGTATCATAAGTCCTGCTGAAGACGTTGTGCGAGATATATGTCGCCACCGTCGAGAAAGCTATCTCGCGCCAAACAAAGCTATCGGTGTGAGCGGGGAGCGGCGAAACCATCATATTCCTATGTTTATGATTGAGGATTAAGGCCTTTCACAGACTTGTAATAAGCGGCGGATAGCTTATTCGGAAGTTTTGTCGCTTCTTACTTTATATCGAGCGACAGAGACGAAAATGCAAATAAGCTATCTGACACTTATTAGTAGGTTCTGAAACAGGCACTTAGAATAATATTCATAATTCTATTTATTCATGAGTGCTCCCTAGGGCACTTGTCCCTATGGGGCTGTTGGCCCGCCCTCTGATTTACCCGTAACTTAGTTATGGGGGTGTAAAGGGTTTTTTATGCTTTAAATATAAATTGCGGTGATATGATATCGTGTAGGGTTATCCTACTACTATTATAAATGTGAAAGCTTGTGAGGATGGATGGATGAAAGTTTGTGAATCTTCCACGCAAAAACTACTGAACGGACTTTAATGAAATTTGGTATGGTAGTAGTTTAGGATCTGGATTAAAACATAGGCTACATTTTATCCCGAAAAAATACAGTGTTCCGATGGCATACTGTATTTACGCGGGCGGAGCCGCGGGCAACAGCTAGTTATGAATATCAATGGATGAAATTTTGGTATAGTTATAGATTGTGTATAGATTTAGGCTTTGGCGTCATAGAATAATAACTTTTTCGGGATAAAAAGTAGCCTATGTTTTAACCCAGAGCCTAAATCACTACCACACCAAATTTCGTCGAAATGTGTTGAGTAGTTTTTGCGTGAAAGAGTAACAAACATCCATCCATACATCCATCCATCTCCACAAACTTCCACATTTATAATAGTAGTAGGATTTTAGGGGTAGCTGTCCATACAATATATATGAGGGGCACAATGTACTGTCGTCGAATAGGTATTTTTAAATTGACAATCATTTTGGAATTTTTGGACTCCCCCCTCTGGCATTTCTAAACTTTAGGAGATGGAAACTTGTGAGTTTCCATGCTGAAAGATCGTGCTAAAGACTCTTTAGTGAAATTATATTGAACGAAATCGGACAATAACTTTTGAAGTAATTTAAAGAAAACCTATTGCGCGTTGATAGCTACGGAACCTTCCTTAGACATGTCCCGAGTTCCTGACATGCTCTTGGTCAGTTTATTTAGTGTTTGCTGTTGTAGCGGCTACGGAAATACATCATCTGTGAAAATTTTAACTGTCTAGCTATCACGAAGCCTGGCGACGGACAGACAGACAGATAGACAGCGGAGTCTCAGTAATAGGTCTCGTATTTACTCGACTACGGCGAAGCTAAAAGGAAGGCTAATGATTATGGCAGTCTATGTATGTATGTATGTATATTTGTTTATATTTATCTATATTTGTATCTTCCACCGTAGCGCCTAAACGACTGGTCCGATTTTAATAAATGCAGTGTCAATAGATTCGTAATTGTAGGCCGGGTAACATAGGCTATATAATTTACATAGTCGGGTTAGAGTTTTTTATAAAAATTGTACATATTAACCTTTGGGCACGAGACCCAAAAAAAAGTCTCCAACTGTGCCATTTTGAAAAACCAAAACACCCTACACGGCAAATTGTATCTGCTTAGCCCTGAGTCCTGACAACTTAATGCTGGCACAAAAACCTGGACTTATTCACACCACGAAACACCAAGTTATTTGGTCAAACGCTGTGACTTTTTTGGCCCTAATGATTTTGTCGGGCTAGCGGCATTTCAAGGCCGGTGACAAGAAATGGTTCTGAAAGGTCAGTGCTAAAAGTATCTATCTAAAGCCGAGGAAACTGGAAGTTTAGCAGTAGTTTGTGATATGTACTCCTGTAATAATGGCCCTTGAGCTACTAGCAAAAGAGCAGGTGTTTGAGGCAAGAACAACCTTTGAAATATACCCCAACACGAGACTAGCTGACCCGTGCCCACTTCGCTGGGCGTTAAGCATATTTTGATGACGATGATGAGGATAAAAAGTATCTCAAGTTACTCCTTATGACATCAGCTATCTGCCAGGGAAAGTCCCGTGAAAATCGGCCCAGCCGATCAAAAATCGATTCATTCGTTTAGGAGCTACGATGCCTCGGACCGACACACGGACAGACGCGTCAAACTTATAACACTCCTCTATTTTCGTCGGGGGTTAGGAAAAACAGAAATAATTTTTAATTATTTTATATCCCATACCTACAACAAACGTGATTTTTTTTCGTTTTGTACAGAGCCATTCGTGCGCGAGTCCGACTTGCACCTGGCCGGTTTTTAAATGATTACAGCTCCCGTAGGTGGGTACTCTAAAGAAAGCGCTAATCTCATAGCGGTGTTTTAGCTTTTACTTATGTTTTTGCCGCAACACAGTGTCGTAAAATATGTCTGACATGTTGTATTCGGAATACGTGTTGAGCTATTTAATAAATGACAATATAAATTAAACATAAAACTTAAATTATTTAGGAATCGGTTGGCAAAAATTAGCTTTGAATTGGCACAGAGTAGGTCTTGACAGACGTCCAACTAATATTAAACGAATGCCTATCGTTCCTTACAAATATTATGAACCAGCATTTACCCGCGGCTCCCGCACAGTATCCCAAAGGAGCACTGTACTTTTTCGGGATAAAAAGTAGCCTATGTTTTAACCAAAGAGCCTAAACTACTACCATAGCAAATTTCATCGAAATCCGTTCAGTACGCGTGAAAGGGTAACAAACATCCATCCATCCATTCTCACAAACTTTCACATTTATAATATTAGTAGGATGCGAATGTGAGTTTGTTTCGCTTCCGAACGGACCACGGACCATCATGAAACTTTAAAGAAAGGCTACTTTTACATAAGAACGTTACATACTTCTAAGGCTAGGACAATATCATCCGGAATCTGTCGATAATAGAAGTCTGCGCTGGTACAGTAGAGCTGAAATGTGAATGTCACATATGACAGCTCGACACTCGACACTTCGATTTTCACTCTACTGTATTAGTGCAGAGTTCTATTTTCAGTGCTCCGAATTTTCCCCGACATACCGGATTCCTGCCAATATAGTCCCAGCTGCAGCCTCCTAAAGTCTCTGCTCAATACTACACCTGCATCCACACCAGCGATAAATCGCTGCCGTCCCTCCCCCGCGCCGCGGTATAATGGTACAAATGTTCTGCGACCATTACGCGCGGCTTCACAGGTTTTTCGCGACGCCTCATGCATTGCGAGCGGTTGTCTCTCATCTTGGTACTTGAGTGACGAGCGGTAGCGAAACGCTAGCGCTAAGCGGAGCCGAGGTATTTGTGCCAAACAAAACGCAAAACATAATATTTTTTTCTTAAACATGTTTCGTCCTTTGTTAAGATTTTTATAATGCATTGTGTATGTACCTATTTATGTAGATACTTATTTAGAATTATTTTTTTTCGCAAGTGCTTAATCTGAGCAAAGTCCGTCATAATAGTAAAAGTCCGTCAGTTCTTCTGTATTATAGTTGTAATTTTTGACATTATTATGTAATCTGAAAGCTTAGCCAACATGCCATCTTTAGTTACAATGACGATCTTCGAAATTGAAAATGTATGGGATTGACTTAACGTGACGCTGAGTGACAGCGCGCGAAACTTCAATGCCAATCATTTTCTATTTCTAACTTCGTCATCGTAATTAGCGATGGCAGCTTGGCTTAAGGTTAAGCTTAAGGCAATACACTATAGGTATCCTGAGGATACCTTTAGTGTTTTTGATCGACTGATTTAATATAACTATTATCGATTCATTCAACTTCGAAAGCCGAATCGCTTTCGCTCCTAACTTAACCCCACATGACAAATATGTATTTATTTATGAGAATCTCGTCGACGTCTGTGCGGACGCTTTTTTGTCATCGCATATACCTGTTAGCAGATTTGTTCTCGAATGGTCGCTGAATTATTCCGAATTCCAATTTTAAATTTCGAACGATGTGAGGAGATAAGACGCGCTGGCTGGCAATAGCTAATTGACAAAAATAAACAAACAAAATTTAGAAAAAAAATATATATACCTATATATAAACAAAAAAATAATGATCATTTCGCCTAAACATCTACGGATAAGTACGAATTTTCGGGCCATCTCGTATTCAACCCCCGAATTGTAAATTAAAAAATAAGGGCTCAACGCTCAACGCTCGTTATTAAAAATCATATATTTTAAAACAAGAAGAACGCCGACAGACGAGTTATATAGAATTAGCAAGGTCTTATCTATCAGGAAATTATATATTTTATTAACAGTATTAAAAAAACATAAAAATAAAGATGTTGTTATTTCTAAAACTAAGCGTATCAAAAGTAATATAATCAAAATACCTATTATAAAAACTGATTTTGCACTTAAGCAATATGTCAATAGATCGACTTTTCTGTATAATAAGGTAAATAAAACTCTAGACATTAGTAACAAACCAAATTATGAGACTAAGAAATTACTTCGTGACTATTTGTGTAAGTTAAGCTATGAGGAAACTGAAAAATTAGTAGAAAATATAAAATTATAACAGGAAATATTGCATAAATTCACTAACACACATATATGTACAAACACAACACACACACCTACACATTACACACACATACACACGAACACATGCAAACATACACATACACACACATACAGTTAGATGTTAATTTAGATTTTATTACACATATTAGTGATAGGTATATGTATATAACGGACGCGTCTTATATGCTGGTACTAAATGTTTAATATATATACATATATTATTTAATTATTACCATAACTTTACTATTTTACTCTTGTAAATAAGTTTCATAATGTATAATATTATGTTAGGTCTTTGTATTAATATTAGCTGTGGAAGAGCCTAGTCACCTGATACAGGCGTAAGCTTACTAGGTGACTACGAGTTCTACTTAATAATTTGTAAACTGTTTTTGGAAATAAATATTTATTTATTTATTTATTTAATTGTCAAGCAGTGAGCTCTTATTATAACATAACTGATGATGATGAACTATTATAGCCAAGAACCATCTCGATCACGTCTGGACCTTTCCTTTAGATTCCACTTTTTTCCCCCCTTTTTTCGGGAGTTAAAAATGCCGCGCTGCGTCGTGTCTCGCTCTGAACTGACTCTAATTAGTTGTATACAGGCTCAGTGTGTTGTAACACGCACTATAAAGACTCGACAGTGTTGCCAACATGACAAAAACAGTATTTAAAATACAGGAGCACGCTCAAATCCAATGACGGGTCGTCTTTCCCCGCTTATGATTGTCGGAATGTACGTATAAATTCAATGCATAAGTATTAACTATTACATAGCCTATGTTACTCGGGCTGTTATTAGTTCATAATCTATTGACACCTCGCTTATTGAAATAGGACCGGAATTAGGCGCTACGGTGGCACAAACATACATAGACTGTCAACATCGTTATCATTCGTTTTGGCTTCGCCGTAGTCGGGTAATAATGAAGTATGTGATAATGTGAGGACTTGAAGTAGGAGGCCTGAGCCTTCGACATTGCTCAAACAATACCCAAGATAAGAAGCAAAAAAAAAGGAAAACTCCGACACGTTCAGATGTAACGATAACTTACACTCTGACCTGTTATTGATTGCGGCCAATAACCAAATTCTCACATCACTAACAAGCGCTCGCACGCCGCGAGGAGCGAGGTATAGGCGGTAGCGGGTGGGTCCGGAAAGGAAGGCAGAAGCGGCAGCGGTTAGCGGGAGTGGACAGACGTATACTCCGTTAGTCCGTTCTCTAATAATGCCATCTAAATCCAAACAAAGCTCACTTATTCACCGTGTAATAAAGACGTAAGAAGAATTATACAATGACACATTAAGAGCCCTATTACAAATCTGCACTCTGCGAGATTAGGTATTTGAAGCGTTCCCGACATTTCGCATTTTGGAGTAATTTTGCTTTTGTGTTTATCGTTTTCATTTATAGGTTAGTAAATTCATGCTTTAAAATTATAAAATCTTTATTCCTCATGAAGTAACGATTGCTCTGGTAAATATTTTGCTTAATAATATTATCGTAAATAGGAGTAATTCACAGTTAACTTAAAGCTATTTTTGAAGTTATTTGGCTTAGAATAAAATTTTTTCCTATATTTAATCAAAGATATTTCAAAATTCTAAACTATCAAAACTATACGACTATATAAGAGATAACATTCTCATTTTATTAATTTATTTCCTTAGAACAGCAGTTCAATCCAGGAGCTCATTAAAGTGTCTTCGGGCATTTTATGAAAATCTTTATCTGCAATTTTGGGTTTAATTAAAAAGTTAAGCAAAATTAAATATGCCTCTTAAGCAATTCGTTTGTTTACATTTTAATTACATTGAATCGAAACGGAGCATAGTTGACGGTTAGTGGCGGGAAGAATAGCGAATAGTAATAGCTAAAGCGAATAGTTTAAGCTATTCGATTCATAATAATCTTTATAGCATTTACATGTTCACATTACATTCAGAAACTTGAACTAGCAAAAAGGGTTTTTCACTGGTTTCAATGTAACCCTTGACTTGCTCTGGTGTGATTGTTACATTCGACTTTAGAATAATATTTTAACTTAATAGCAGCAGTGGGTACTTCATAGCTTATGTATTTATATATACCTACGTTATATGAACCAATCAATCTTCGTTTTGTGGGCATCAAAGAAGCCACAACTAATCATTTGCTATTCAGTTATTCAATGTCGCTGTCTTTCTTTGATACGTTGGAAAAGTCACTTGACAGACAAACACAGTTGTGTAAATATTTTTATTAGTAGATGGGAATGTAGGTACAATGCACGCTTAAGATTTTCACTTCAATGCTCTTCAAACATTATGTCTCCAAACTCTTATAACTTGCGCCGCGGAAAAGGGATATCACAAACAAAAAACTAATCGATTCAAATTAATCGCGTCTAACAAATGAGCGTAACTAATGTGAGCACTTCCCAACAGGTGCTTAGCTCGATTGGGAATATCATAATGAACGAGGTATTATAATATTTTATGGATTATAGCTTATTATGATGGTAAAATATATTATCAGATTCAGAAAGTCTGTTGCAAGCGTGGCGAGAAAGGCTTGGCCACTTTAACAGATTCATTATTTATGTAAATAAATATTCTTAGCCAGAAATTGAATTGTGAGTTTATAATATAGTCTATGTAACCCGGGCCATTATTACAAATATATTTACTGCATATACATTACAATCGGATCGGTATTTTATTAGGCGTTACGATAGAAGAAACGCATACATACATATAACATAGTACGAGTACATACATACTTATTATACAATTATTACAACTTTTATATATTTATTTATACATAGACCGCCAAACTCATTAATTACCCTTCCTTTTCGCTTCGCCGTAGTCGGGTAAAAAAAATTTGCTAATCAACTTCTTCTTGTCTATTCTTCTTCTTCTTATCTCCTTATTTTAAATAAAAATTAATCGCAAAAATGTATAAATACTATATATAAAAACTGTATCTCGCTAAAACTCGAGAACGGTTGGACCGATTTGGCTAATTTTGGTCTTGAAACGATTGTAGAAGTTCAGGGAACGTTTAAACAGTGAGAGATATTGGAAAAATTGTGGGGAAAATACTAAAAACGTCGATTGAATTCTCCCATACTAACTGTTCACTGTTCAATTTGTCACTTGACTGTCAAATACATATAGCTGCGTTCAGTTTACGTGTTTGGTTTATTTATAAAAAATCGGCCAGTGTAGGCGGTAGGTTTAGATGTAGGCGTAGGTTGTAAATGTTGGTGTAGGTGTAAAATTATTTATTCCAGTTTAAAGTTAAGACAGAACAACGCGTGCCGGAACTCGGGACAGCCAGTATTATATTAGGTCCTTACATATGAATTGGCGTTTTGTCGTACTGACCTACTTTAGTCTCAAATATATCTTCTTTGGTTAGGAATTTCAATTTCAAATTTATACCGCTATTTACTCATGCATTTCCTCTTTTGGTTTTTTCATTGCGTCACTCTGTTTACAAAATGGAAAACTTGAAATATCGTATTATTTTCGAGTACGAGTTCCACCGTGGCACCAGTGCTGCAGAAACGGCTCAAAGGATTAATGATGTGTATGGCGGCGCGGCGGTGTCGCAAAAAAAAAACATAGTGCGTTTTTGGTTCCAAGTTTTCGTTCTGGAAATTTCGACATGTAGAACAAGCCCCGTGGACAGCCTAATAACAGTTAATAATGAAGAATTGAAGGCTATTGTGGAAGCGGACCCATCCCAAACCACGTCCGAGTTAGTTGCAGGCTGCAGTGTTAGTGATAAAACTGTTTTAATCCACTTGGAGCAAATTGGGAAGGTGAAAAAACTTGAAAGGTAGGTACCTCATGAATTGAGTGCAGCAAAGCGACAAACGGGCGTCGCATTACATTGCTGCGTTACATTACTCAACCGGCACAATAATGAAGGGATTTTAAATCGAATTCCTGTGATAATCACTTTATATCAAAACGCACATCGCAATGGCTGAACCCTGGCGAACCAGCCGAAGCCTGTCCCAAGCGAAAATTGACTCAAACAAAGTTACTTGTAAGCGTATGGTGGACTAGTGCCGGTGTCGTTCACTACAGATTTCTTAAATCAGGCCAGACTATTACGGCAGATGTCTATTGCCAGCATCTGCAAATCATGATGGAAAAGCTAGCTGCTAAATAACCGAGGTTGATCATTCGCTCTAGGCCACTGCTGCTTCAGGACAACGCTAGACCACACACTGCACAACAGACGGCTACCAAATTAGAGGAGCTTCAATTGGAATGTCTAAGACATCCACCGTACTCCCCGGACCTTGCTCCAACAGGTTACCATTTTTTTTTTAAAATTTGGATAACTTCTTGCAAGGGAAAAAATTCAACTCCGATGGGGCAGTCCAAAACGCTTTTATTGACTCCTGTCCGAATGGTTTTTTTAGTAAAGGAATCAATGAACTACCTATGAGATGGCAAAATTGCATAGATAGCAATGGTATATAATAATAATAATAATACTATGGACGCTTCACACCGCGTCAATCTGGTCCCGTGCTAAGTATCCGAAGGACTTGTGTTGCAGGTACCAGAAAACGGGAAGTATATTTAATACTTTTATACTATACATATATTTAAGATTTTTATTATATTATACACATATTTAATACACATCCATGACCCAGGAGCACAGAAAAACTTTTTATTCCTTCGGCGGGATTCGAACCCGCGACCCCCGGCTTGAGCACCAACGCGCTGAACCACTGAGCCATAGAGGTCGTCAAATAGAGGTCGTCATATACTTTGAAAATATATTACGTTTAAAAAAAACCGACTTTATGTTCCTCCTTTACAAAACGGCAAATTCATATGTAATGACTAATGACCGATACTATGTACCAATGTAATGGATGATCACAATAATAATTATAACTCCCTAAAAGTACATTATTTATGAATAATATGAACAGCTTTACAAATGATCTAATAGGCTTGTTAAAATAACACAATAATCATAAAACTATTAATTTTCGGGCTTTGCGGGTGAAAAAAGGGCAAAAAAAGCCAAAGGGATAGGACCAACACCTATTATAGCTATTTATAATAGCCTATTAATCTTACTAACCACAAAAAGTGGAATTTACAAGCTAAGCGGTCAAAATAAGATAAGGGCGCGATATAAGGACGCTGATTTTTTGTTTTTCAGTTTTTTATAACCTAGAACATTTTTTTTAAATTACATAGGTACCTATGGACACTGGATACTTCACCTACATTTTAGAAGTAATTTATGTATAGTATTTTTTATACAGGGGGTAAAAAATATCCAATGTCTTTTATTATTACTTCTTCAAGAGCTTCAAAATAAAAAACAAAAAGTATTCTAAAAGTATTCTTGGTTGTTAAATATAATATATATATATATATATATATATATATATATATATATATATATATATATATATTTTGACGACCTCTATGGCTCAGTGGTTGAGCGTGTTGGTGCTCAAGCCGGGGGTCGCGGGTTCGAATCCCGCCGAAGGAACAAAAAGTTTTATGTGTTCCTGGGTCATGGATGTGTATTAAATATGTGTATAATATAATAAAAATCTTAAATATATGTATAGTATAAGAAATATTAAATATATTTCCGTTGTCTGGTACCCGTAACACAAGTTCTTCGAGAACTTACCACGGGACCAGATTGACGTGGTGTGAAGCGTGCATAGATATTATTATTATTATTATTATTAGAAGAACCATGGTGACCATAATATGTGAAAGCGAAATTATTTAAAAAATAAATAAATAAATAAATAATTGAATAAAAGGCGAAATCACTATAATATGTGTCCATACAAATTTCGAGGAGTTTCCTCGATTCCTCATGGATGGCTGTATATATATATATTCGATAGTTTATTTTAAAAGTTCTTAAAATGTGTTAATAATAATATAACAAATATGACTAAAAGGGAAAAAATAGTATTTTTAAACAAAAAATTAAACCGACGTCCAAAGTAAAAATACACTAAAAATATTAGGTCTTTACCTATGAAATTGCCGTTTTGTATGAAAAAATTTAAACGAATTTTTTTCATGTTTCTTTTATTTGTATTAATCGAAGTAATCACCCATGCAATCAATGCATCTTTGCCAACGCAGTGGCAGTTTATTGATGCCCTTCTTAAAGAAATCAGCTGAACGGGAGGCAACAAATTCTTTAAAGGTATTTTGTACTGCCTCTCGGGTATTGAATTTTTTTCCCGCCAAGAAGTTATCCAAATTCTGGAAAAAGTAGTAGTCTGTAGGCGCAAGGTCTGGTGAGTAGGGCGGATGACGGAGAGCTTCCAACCCCAGTTCTTGCAACTTGGAGACCGTCTGCTGTGCAGTATGAGGTCGCGCGTTGTCGTGCAGGAGCAGCGGAGACGAGCGATTGACCAATGCTTGTTGGAGATGTGCCAGCTTCTCCATGATTGTGTTCAGTTCTTCACAGTACACATCTGCAGTAATGCTCAACCCGTTTTGTAAGGCGCTAGACCACCAAACAGTGACCATCACTTTTCTAGGGGTAAGTTTTCGTTTAGGGCATTGTTTAGGTGCTGAACCAGGATCCAACGAACTTGATGAGCGCTTGCGGTTATCATACAGAATCCATTTTTCATCGCAGGTAACAATGAGGTTCAAAATTCCTTCATTTGTGTGTCTGTTGAGCAGTGCAAGGCACGTCTCGATGCGTACTTCGCGCTGGCGATCATTGAGTTCGTGGGGCACCCATTTGTCAAGCTTTTTTACCTTACCAATTTGACCAATATTGTTTTGACGCTAACGTCGAAAACTGCTGCTAATTCAGCCGTAGATTGTGTATCATCAGCTTCCACAATCGCCTTTAATTCGTCATTGTTGACCAAAGTCTTCGGACGACCGCGAGGTTCATTTTTCAGGTCGAAATTTCCAGAACGGAAGCGAGCAAACCAATAACAGGTGGTGCGTTGGTTTGTAGTGTTAGCTCCGTAAACGTCGTTGATGTTGCGTGCCGCTTGTGCCGCGTTGCTGCCACGACGGTACTCATATTCCATAATTACTCGAATTTTTAACGTATCCATGATGACGAATAAGATTGAAATGCGATGAAAATGTAACACTAATCAATAAACAAATGACTACTTTTGGAAAAAGAATTCCATGTTTTTAAAATAAAATTAATTTCAAATTAGACTTCTTAGCCAAACAAAAATTATTTTGATTTGAAATGGCCAGTACTGCAGAACGGCAATTTCATAGGTAAAGACCTATTAGTTACAGTGGAACATTATACATGCATACATACATACATATACTGTCAAAATCATTACCCTTTCTTTTGGCTTCGGCGTAGTCGGGTAAAAATAGTCCTCAACGCTAGTTTTTTTCCACAATAAACACGCCCTTACATACAATTTAGACGTACACTAACAACAAAAGGTTTTCAACCCAGCACCGTCGTAAACTTAACAAGGTGGGGTTTGGGTAACAGTTTACACCAATAGGCTACTTCAACTTGCTTTTATTTATGTCCTAAACGCTTCATAATTGCTTCATTACACAAAAAAAATTACATTAGTTTTGAAACCTAAAAACCTACAAAAAAAAAATTTTAATACAAACAATTTTTTTTTATCTGTGCTGTGACGTCATACTAGTACAATTTGTTATCTGTGCTATATCCGTAGTAGTAAAATGGCGGTGTGACGTTCCGTTCGACGTTTTGACATAAATAACTTTTTAAGACGTCATGAACTATTTATTTACAGAAACGTTCCGTTTCACTACTACATATGTGTCGTCACATCCTTGCCGGAAGTTACTTCGAGGTGTTTTCATCGGTGGAAATTAAAAAACAAAAATACATATTTTTAAATCAACATTATTAGGCAGGAGCAGGCTGCGACTCTTAGCTGCGGAGAAGTGGGAGTCGGGCCTTTGGCTACAAGCATTACCGTCACCCAATACGGGCACATTGCTGGATCGAACAGCTTTCCGGTTAGCCAATTCCCTGCGTCTTGGCACCCCTACGTCGTCCCCCATCGCTGTGTTTGTGGTGCAAATGTGGACAGCCTCGGACACCACGGGCTGTCCTGTCAACGAAGCGCCGGCCGCATCTCCCGACATCACTGTCTGAACGATCTCATCCGTCGGGCTCTTGTCACCGCCGGAGTGCCAGCTGTGCTGGAACCCTCTGGTTTGGCGCGCGACGATGGCAAGAGACCAGACGGTATGACCCTGGTCCCTTGGAGAGTGGGACGGGCTCTTGTATGGGACGCTACTTGCGTCGATACACTTGCTCCGTCCCATGTCCAGGGCACCTCGAGTTCTGCAGGTGCGGCCGCCAATCAGGCGGAAAACCTCAAGCGGCGCAAATATGAGAACCTTAGTGGGGATCTCATATTTGAACCGTTTGGGGTTGAAACCTTAGGTACATGGGGTCTGGGTGCGCACAAACTTTTCGGAGAAATCTCCAAAAAACTCATTGAGGCCACCCGAGACCCCAGAGCCGGCACCTACCTGGCCCAGAGAATAAGTATCGCAATCCAGCGAGGAAACTCTTTGAGCCTTCTAGGTACTCTGCCTGGTGGGGATGACCTGGGAGATTTCTTTGTTTTGTAGCATTTTAAGTTTTGGAGTAGTTATTATTTTTTTAGTACTTACCTACTTTTATGGTAGAATTGATTTTGTTATCATAACTAGTTTTTAATTCTTCTTTTTTAGTATTGTAATGTGAACCTTATGTTTTTACCAATAAATTAATATACATTATTTATCAATCTTAAGTTTTTAATGTATGATATCGCTATAATACGTTTTCCTAAGCCAAGTACTAAAGTAAATACTCCTTCAATGTAATATGAAATTAAATATGAGTCAAGTAGCCTATTGGTGGTCATCCCTAAATGGTTATTAAATAATAATTAGGTAGGTAATTAACGAAAATGTTAGTAAAATTTTATATTCACTCTTAAAAGGCTGGCGTCACTTACGAGTCATCCGGTGTTGCCGACGTCCATGGGCAACGGTAATCGGTTTTTATCAGGCGATTTTGCCCTCTATTTTTATTTAAAAAAATATTGTTAAGTACATTATTCAATCTCCACTTTACATGTATTGGAGATTGGTCATTGGGGAGCCATCTCTTAAATCATCTTAATTCATCTTTTATCATGCCAAAACTATAGCAAATTTCATCCATTTATAATAAATAGCTTTTGCCTGCGACTACGCCTGCGTGAATACAGTATCCCACGGGAACACTGTTCTTTTTCTGGATGAAACTTTTCGTCCAATGAGTCAAGCCAAAGTGTCAATCCATCGGTCAAACTACTAGGCACCATACCAAATTTCCATCCATCCATCCATTCATCATCACAAACTTTCACATTTATAATAGTAGTAGGAGACGCGCGTACAGACTGACAGACGGACGGACGGACAGAGCGAAACTATAAGGGTTCCTTGAGTACGACGGAACCCTAAAAATGCTATAAAAAGTTATGCGCCTGATTTTGAGGAACATTAAAACTGTGTTGTTATTCGTAGTAGAGAGTGCGTTGCGTAAGTGCGCGATGATTATGATGATGATGCTGATGATGATGATGCTGATGATGATGCTGATGATGATGATACAAAACACTTTATTAAAACATCAGCCATTGTTGTTTTTTAGCTGTTTAAGAGATAATAATTTTGAATGCAACACAATATCGTTCGTCTTGTAGATGTTACTTACTGATATTATGTGCACATATGTGTGTGTGTGTGTGTGTGTGTGCGTGTCAGTGTGTACAATATATAAAAGCTCGGGAGTGTTCGTCTCGGTAGGAGGGACGTACAGTGAGTAAGCCATTTTGTGAGAATGTCTGTGTGTGAGACAAAACATTTATATACTAATTACTAATATAATAAAGAGGAAAGATTTTTTTGGCTGTTTGCATTGAATAGGCTCCGAAATCACTGTGCCGATTTTAATCAAAATAGGCATAGACTTTTTTCGCGACAAAATGTACGGTTTCCCTAAGATTTCGAAAACTTCAAAATTATGATGATTGAGTAGAGAAATAGTAAAAAGTTTTGGCCGAATTTAAAAGGGGAATTATTTAGAAACAAGAAATATTTCTTGTGCATTTTTACTTTTGAAGTTTTACATTTTACTTTTACAGTTTTCATTTTTTGTTTAGTTTTGTACAAAGATTTTTCTGTCAAATGTACGTTATAGTTTTAAAATCATTGATGCGGGCTCTACACTCGCGAAGCCTGCGAAGCTCGCGGATTCGCAGTCGAGTTTCGCACAACCGCGCCTGGAGTTCGCGCGAGTCTAGAGGCACCTTAAAAATGTATATTATCTCCTCCAAGTGTGCGTTCTCCAGATGTTATCACGTTCCGGGAAGGACATATGTCCCCCAATAAACTAATTGTCCCGAGAATGCTCGCCTCGCCTTATTTATTGTCAGACGGACAACTCAATTTTATATATTTATAATTTAATTGGACGATTTATTTTTTGTTATTGATTTAGCGCCATCTATTGTTGGTGTAATGTGTTACGCCAATCAAGCGATTAAGTGTGCCTACTCTATTCAGATCAAATTTATTTTTTTATAAACAAAAGACAATAGTACAATGCTACCAATTTAAATGTTACTTATTTACCGTGCAATAAAGGAATGCAATGATATATTATTTTTGTCGAATTTTATCTATTTGTTTTTTATTTATAGAAAGATTACCTAAATTGGATCATAATAGAGGACAATTTTTTAATTATAATAAATGTAATTGTTGGTTCACTGTTTTAAATTTAAACACAATTAAGTGTTTTTTTTTTCAAGTTTATTGGTTTGTTACTTAGCAGGCGGCTCGTGTTTTTGAAGCATTATTTTATGTGTCGTCCAAGTCAATAACGATGCGTCGTGTATTTTTAATTTTTATGTTTAAATAATTATTATTGAAATCATATGAGGTCTGTATTTAATTATATTGGTATATTGATTATTTAAATATACTAATAATACATTTTAATTTAATAATTATTCATAATAAGCTTTCTACGAATCAATTATTAAAGATAATATTATGGGCACTTGGTATTTGGTGGATATTCCCATAAAAATAGCGATACACATCGAAGTCATTTAATGTTTGACGTTTCGAATTCCTGTCATTTAAAGGTGTATAAGCCATAGACAATGCAGGATGGCGTAAAAAATAGATGTCAAACGCAGATAAAATTATAACAGGTGATGACTCCCCGCTGGGCGCGCTGCTCGTTCCTTTTATTCGTAGGCGTGAGTATAAATAATTACAAACATACCATAAATTATGTTTATACTTTTTATTATCTCTTAATTTGAGTTGTTAGTTTTGTGGATGGATTTATAAAAGGCAACGAGAAATGTAATTATAAGTTTAGTAATTTGTAAGTAGATACGGCAATTTGGAGTATTTCCTCTCTCGCTTACTGTGAAAGAGGTTTCGTGAGATCGAAGTGGAAACTTTCGGTGTGGAATGTGGTGGTAAGGTTGACAGTATTGTGTTGTGTCAAAGAAGATATATCAGATGTTACAAATCATATGCGACTAGAGTTATCGCTCCGGACTTTTCCTGATTTTTCTGGACTTTATTTTTGGTTTGATTTTTAAGTTACATTAGTAATATCAAATCGGTATTTTGATCTGAATGAACATTTACTCATCTAAATTAAAAATATTCTTTACCAATTAATTCAACGTAATCCAACAATGCTCTATTGCAATCGCAATCAATATCAACAACTTCAATCATAAAATAATATGTTCCACAAAATTAAAATTTTTGACGTAAACTAGTAAAATTTTATTGTATATGTTTTCATTACTTAAGTATGTGAATTTTAATATTTATTCTTTGCATTTAGTTTGAATAAAATGTCCAGCTTTTTTTCCACTGTCAGGCTTATTATCAGGACTTTTTAAAATTCTAAATGGTACCCTATACGTGACTACTGTCAAATAATTTCATGATCATAAAATAATTATAATTTTGTATTTAGGGGGGGGGGGGGGGGGGGGGGTGGCTTGAATACAATATATATATATATACGAAGTGGAAATGTTTTTTTTTTCATATGGTATCGTCGAATTTTTAATGGAGGTTTCATAAATCAAACTCTCAAACGCTCAAACAAACTTTTATAAAATCAAAAAATGTAAACCACCTCCAACCTCCAAAGTGGTTAGAAAATATCTATTTCATTTGTAAACTACAAGAGGTATCGATAGGTCGCTAAACACTCATAAGAAAAGTTTGTTTGAGCGAAATCGGCTGATAACTTTTAATATCATTTGAAGAGAAAACTTGAGAGGTGTCAAGGGACACCCGGATGGAACGAAGTTCCTTTCGATTAATTAGTGAAGGAATTGTAATAAAATTTTATTTTTTTTTAAGTTATAATAATTTTTTTTTTATTATTAACAAATATAATGTAATATAAACTTAATCAGTAGGCTCAATTTTAGTAATAATTGAGAGAGAGAGAGAGAGAGAGACAGAGAGACAGACAGAGAAACACGCGCACGCCGCACGGCTTACAACTATAGCAAAAAGCGTCGTTAGAGTCTTAATTTTTTCCGTCTAGCCCCCTTTCGCAACGCGCGATAAGGAGCTTCGTTCCAAAAAACCATTGCGCGTGTAATATACGGAATCCTTTTCATGCTCATGACATGCTCTTGGTTAGGTTATTTTTTAATTCGTCACACAGCTAAGCTTTAATGTCCACTAAACAGTCGCACTTAATGCGATTGAGATAAGTTAATTTGTCGTTTTGACCTCTTGCAACACCTCGTATTACAGTCATTATGTTATATTTATCACCGCATAATACGCTTAATGTGCATTTGAATTTATAATCTGTGCGTTTTTAGTGTATTTAGCAAAGGTTAACTGAGTCATCTGGTGTTGTGGGTGTCCATGGTGGTAAAAACTTTTCATGAGCAGATAAGTTTGCCCGTTTGCCCCTCTGTATTATGTAATAAGCAACATCTTTAGTCTTAATAGAATCTCAAAAACTATAGACTAGAGATGACTTAGACATACTAAAAAAAAGGCAACTCTACAATCTAGACAGAGACGAAGCGATTGTACAGAGTTACAGACAGTTGTTATTTTCTTTACGTGAGTATTGAACGTAAATGTAACATACATACATAATATAATTGCTAAATTATCTGTGTAAATATACTATACAATATAGCCCGAATACTAAAAATAATCCAATTTAAAACCTATGATACCGAAATCTTGTTCCAAAAAGTTCGCCTTGTTCTTCTTTTTTTTGGCAATATTTTATATTCTTCCAGTGTAAAAGTGAACCTTTTTGCAGGCAAACGGTCTGCATCTTTTGTAATTATCTGTCATACCTGATACAGGTGAATCATTGATGACTAAGCAAGTAAGCATTCCCGATGGTATCATTAGAAATATCATTATAATGATTTGATGATTAACGACACGGATAGCGCTCGTAATGATGGCTAATGATACTTTGTTTTTACCTGTTTTAGGGTTCTATGGGTGACTTGTAAAACCATATAATTTTATATTTATTATCTGGCTAGCACTATAGTTTTTATAAAAAACTTTAACCCGACCACGTGAATTATATAGCCTATGTTACCCGGGCTAGTATTACGAATCTATTGACACCTCTGACCTCATTAGTTAAAATCGGATCAGTAGTTAATGGGCTACGGTGCAACAAACATACATACATACACAGACTGCCAACATTATTACCTTCCATTTTGGCTTCGCCGTATTGTAAAACTACTTGTAAAATTAGCAAATATACTATTTTAAATCTGGAATTTTAATCTGACTTCATACACTGAAGTCCAAGCAGCACACCTACTTACAATGATAGACTTTTTAGAACGTAGTACACCAAATCTTAGGTCAGGACGATTCCTAAAGTGTTAACAACTAATGTATTAAATATTAATAGCCAATGTATTAAATAAATAATAATTAATAAATAAATCGTTTATTCCACTTTAAAGGACAACACTAGTACACTACCACATACAATACAACACAAAATGGATTCTTTTACAAAAATGAAGCAATCTGAAAGAAAATAAGAAAAAGAAAGAAAGAAAGCAAAAACAAGATCAACTTACAGTAACAAAACTAAAACAATATCCCCCTTACTAATAAAACTATTTACACAACGGATAACTTAAACAACGTTGCTGTCTTTGTCTGATGTGTTGGAAATGTCGCATGATAGAAGAAGATAGCAACGTTGTTTAAGTTATCCGTTGTGTAAATATTTTTATTAGTAAGAGGGTATGTATATAATAAAAATATATACAGCTGGCCTCCTTTTTTGGAAGTCGATTAAAAACACAAAGTATTCTCTTAAATATAAAAACAAGTGGCTGTGCAATGCCTATAAATTGGAAAAGGGAACCCCTCAGGTTGTGACAGCGACTGTTGCCGCTATCCCTGGTCTTCCGTGGTCCCCTATCCCCATGATACGTAGTAATTGTATAAAAGTTATGAATTAGACAATTCACAATAACTATATAACATAAAATACTGTGACATGCATATTTTGTAAAACATATTATGTAGGGATACAAGTATACAGCGAAGTTGTATTATAATGTATTATATAATTAGGTATATGCCAAATTTATGTATTTTACTTTCCCCCTTCAATTTCATCCAAATAATTTCTTTTAGAGTAACAAACATCTTAAAAACTAACTTTTTCTCCATACGGAACCGCAGCTATGAAATGATTGATACACGCAGCATGACTTGTCACTAGTTTGTTTGACTGTCCATTGTCAAGGTTTTTTTTCTGGTATAGCTGATCATCAAAATATTTGAAGTATTCTCAAGCTAAGTAGCTATAAGCCAACAAAGAATTGAAGAGTTGACGGGTTGATTTTTATAGATTTGAAGAAGAATTAAAATGATCGAGGGTAATTTATTTGAGGGTAAATTAAAAAAGTAACATTCAAAGTATTCGTTCTTTTTAATAAATAAAATTAGTAATCATCATCACTATCAACCTACTTAAACCATAGACAATCGCAGGTGTCAAACTGAATAAATGTTGCCACATTAACAAACATGGCGTCTCGTCTCTTTTCTATTAACTCCTCTGCCTCGGGTAATTGAGTTTTGACGGACGTCTCAATGTCCGAACCCTGGAGGCTGGAGGCAATAATAAATATGTCTAAATGATGAGGTACATTACTAGCATGGTGGAGGTGCATCGCAGTTAGTATAGGATATATTAACAGACACCTAGTGCATATGTACCATCTAAACTTCCTTTCCTTTTTTCGAAAACATTATAGGCAAATAGCAAGCAAAAAAGTTGATATTTTAACACACGCATGCTCACACAGATACACAGAATATGCAAAATTTGCCTCTAAAATCTAAGGCTCCTCTCTTCAGTAAGCTCTTGTTGGCCGAAAAATAATCCTAATCCAAATATTAACAATAAAGTGGCTGATTATCCTAATTATGCTGTTACCTTAAGGCGAACGTCAACACCAGGCATTGACCCCAAAATGGCGTCTTCATCCGGATCATATTGTGCTTTGTCCATTTGTTAGCCCACAATGGCACCCCGCTGTGAAGTAGTAAGATGTAGAGAGGTCATGTGATTCGTGCCTAATGCCAGGTTGGCTGTGACATTAGGCACGGCATTTATATGATTTAAATTGATGGTGTCGCTGTTAATCTAGGGATAAGATGTGATGGCGATACTTAAAATAACCAGTTTCTCACCGGGGAACTTGGCCAAATTAACAATATAGGAAATTATAAATTGTATTGGATTGGCATATATATTTTTTATGACATTATGAAATTTTGATATAGTGCTAGTTTAATGTTTAAGGAGCTGGGGAAAAAAAAGTCAGAACATTTAGTCGGGGCTTTAACTTTTACATTCCAGTGTAAAAGTAAATTGGAAATATGCTGACTATCAATTCATGATTTTCTGACATCTATCGGTCATTTAATGAACTACGATAAAGTCTTCTGTACGTTGATAATATGAAGACCGTCTTCTTCGTCATCGATAAGCTTCTGAGTTCTGACCAGCCAGTCCTGCAGTCTCGTGTTGGGGCACAATAGGGGGTATACGACAAGATTTCAGCTTGCCTCAAGCACCTGCTCTAAACTTCCTAGTAGCTCTTGGGCTATAAGCCCCTAGTAAGTCTTTCAAGGCTCAGAGTTCCAGCTCTCTTATGCTCCATCTTCACTAAGAATAAGGTCTCACAAGTATCGAGTTGCGCCACTTTTCAAATACTCTATGATCTCGCGGGCCGCGGAGACACGCTACCTTGTACCGTTTAGATTGTGTTAAGCGTGATAGTGTAGGTTCACATGATGCTGTTCATGAAATGTCATTCTGGTCATCTCGAAGATCTCATGTCAAATCTTAGAGATTTGACCAATCACATCACGGATTTTGTTAGTGTTGTTGCAATAAAAAAAAATTGTACCTCATTGCAGGCTTCACTTCTTTTTATCAAGTGTGCGGCGGAATAATAGGCTAGATGACAAATGTTTTATTGTGGCATGAATGTACAGCGATTTGTACACAGAATTTCGCAAGTCTCGTGAAAACGCTCCATACTAAAGTCGTACCCAGCTGTGACGTCACGCCTAGGTTAAAGTGTAACAATAATAATTCACCCGCACCGATTTCGGTGACGGTGGCCTGTTTCATTGAAATCAGGCCAGTTACGCGGGAGAAATTGTGTAGTGCCCAAGTGTGTGCGCAGTACACAAGAGCACTCTCTCTTCCTTTACTCTCATAGTCCAGTGGGACGGATAACCGACAAGACTGGCGAGAGATCAGGCGCAGGTCCGACTTCTTTCATGCCCATCCGACGCATGGATCATCTTTCTTGTCGGACTATCAGGTGATCAGCCTGCATTGTCCTAACCAAACTTGGAACTAACATTTTTGTTTCAAATCGGGAATCGAACCCACGACCTCCGAGTCGAGAGCCAATCTCTAACCACTAGACCAGGGAACCTGTTAAAGTGTACGAAAGGTATGAAGTATACGGCCGCAGGAACATATCTGTAAATATCTCCGATATTTGTGCGTTTCAGTTCATGCTTACCATAATTAATGTTTTTGTATATGATGTAAGTAAACTAATGATGTAGGTTTTGTTTACTAATTTAGCAAAAAATTAATTAAATCTTTTTTTGTACTTTTTAGATGTATCTAATTTCTAAACTACACATCAAATATTATTATTATTTACATTCACCAAGTAGTAATGCCTCAATATATATGAGTATATTAATGTAACAAAATAGTTTAGATGTAGTCATCATCCCTATTAGGGCCACGATCCTGAATCGCGCTATCGAAGTTTTCACAGTTCGGCGCTATGTATACAACATCTGAAAAACTTACAAGTGGGCTTCGGCCTGACCGAGCATACCACCTCGCTCGGTCAGAGATCTCCCTTTGGGGCTTCCACATATTCCCACAAACCAATACCAAACCTGTGACGTAATATGTGGATGATCCCTCACAGAAATATTTAGATCTGAACAGAGCACACAATATGTAACACATGGCTTAATAAAACCTTATGGTATCTGAGGATAAAAAAAATTAAAACTAGCATACTTAATGCACAATAAGATACAATATCATGTTACCCCACCACGGCATTGCGCGTTTAATTTTAATAAATAAAGTCATTCCCGAGATAATCGCAATTCTCCATGTTCATACATTTATGCACACACATGCATACAAACTTAACCCTTGTATTTAAGCCATAAGGTTCAATTTGGAACAACACAAATGTTAAACAAATATTGTAGCCCTTATAACTATATCCACAAGGCTTAATTCAAAACAGACCAAATGACAACCGAATATTATGACCCTTATTGTATTACCAATAAGGTTGAAATTAATCCATGTCAATAAATCACATTAAAGTGCTTGTTACAACAAACATTATTGGGGATTTCTTTTTAATTTGTCACTTATGATACTAGCGCCCTCCCGCGGGCTCGCCTGCGTTAAGTTATTAGGGTTTAAACACTCTTCATGTTGTGTGAAAAATTACATTGTGCTTTCGTCTGCATAACATGAAGGTTAAAAATTAAAACACATTTTTCAATTCAATAAGCATAAGGCATATATACTTACATAATATTAAAGATTTTCAAAAAGTGTAATTATTATTTATAATTTGTCTTTATACAGCCATATAGACCAAGATCTATTAATCGTGGATCTCGGTAATCATTGTCTTTATATGGGAATGACGGACGGTGTACGAAAAATAACGATTACCGAAAAACATGAGCAACTTCGTTTTACCATGTTTTACTAACTGCACAAGAAATATTTATGCAATAAAATAATTTATGCTGCGCCAACAATAGATGGCGCTTGTCAAAAATACGTTTTTTTTTTAATTATATGCTTAGACCATAAACCTACATAGCTAATATTTAAAAAAAAATTACATTTAATTGATTTAATTGTTCTCTTGTGTTACGTTAATAATTTTATTTAACTACCTACAATGTACATTATTTCAATTTAACTTGGATTGAATGACAATTTATATCGAGTATAAGTTAATGACTGATAAATAATACTCGTTTCATTGAATTCAATTCCTAATCAAATATATTAAGCAATCAAATACACGTCGATAATATCCCATCGTATTGAGTAAGCTACCGTTGCTATGGCAACGTCATTAGACGAAGACGTTTAAGCCAAACTGATTGTGTAGTGTCACCATAATGTAAGCGTGGGATAGGACAAGTCCTGCCCGTGGGATGATGGTTAAGAACTCATTGGTTAGCTGTGAGATAAAATATGTCACCGTGGTTTATATTTAGGTAGGGATAGATCCTTGACACAACTTACAAGTGGCTATGTAAGTTAAGATCTCTAAATGGGAGATTTATATATTATATTTATTTATTTATTTATCAGTTCGTAATTATTGAACATATGATACAGCTCAAACCACTGAACGGTGCGCGCTGGATGCATAGATATTATGAAGTAGGTGCGGTTGAGAAACTATTTTTTCAACACTCAGAAATCGACCATTAAAATCAATACGTCCAGTTTTGGCCTAAATTCTTGTCCTATTAGTATAATACGGCGTATAAGCCTTAATCAAACATATTAACAAATGCGCTGATAAGTTCGTATTAAAATGGAGTCCCGCGGTTGACAGTAACAAAACGCTACCGTGGTAAGCGCGTTATTAGATACTTATGAAGACCTTACTGGTAAAGCCCGTAACGAATTGTGTAGGGTCACCATATTGCGGCGTGGGATAGGACAAGTACTGACAAGAATTCTGTGTTATTACTATGCAAGCTTGGAACATTATATGAATAAATTATTTAAAACACTTATTAAGATGCTGTTGTTGTTTAAAAACGCTTAAATTTCGTAAGTAGCCGTTTATCAGTTTGAAAATAGCAGAACTATTGGCAATGTGAATTTAGTAAGTACTTAACGGCTAACAAATTATTTCATGAGGTAATTTTAATGTGTTTTGTAGGTCAGACATTGTGATACCTACAGTTTGCAAACAATATCGTTTATAATTTGTATTAACAAATAATTAAAAAGTAACAGTATCCAAAGGCAATGACAAGACAGTTTATTTAATCTGATCTTTTAAAGGTCTTGATTCTCGACGTATGAAATTCATCAAACAATGTCCGCTAGTGTCCAATAATCATGGTCACCGAGCCCGGACTGCTTGAATAAACATCGTTAACAGTGATAGATATGCGTTTATGAAAATAAACCAAAAGCTTAACGAGTTGATACGCTCTCAGCGGTGAGGCGGTTGTTGTGCATGAACGGTGTACAATGCTGGGTTGTAACTTGTAGCCTGTACGTGTGAATTACTTATATTATTAAGTAAGAGGTGGGAAATTGTAGGCTTCAGGCCGCTACCTCGAATTTCGCGGTGAACGGTGCGGCGGCGGGCAGTAACAGCAGTGGCGACGCGTGCAGATGGGCGCCATAGTGACCGCAGTTGTAAGAAATGCACTCCTGTTAAACGGTGTTAAACACCTTTATCTTTATTTTCACAGACCTCCTTGGTTGGGCCCCGCCTAGTTAGTTATCCTACTACTATTATGTATGTGAAAGTTTGTGAGGATGGATGTAAAGTGATGATGTTTCGGGATAAAAAGTAGCCTATAATCCAGGGCTAAGCTACTATCAAACCAAAATTAATCAAAATCCATGCAGTACTTCTTGCGTGAAAGAGTAACTAACATCCATACATCCATCCACACATTTATAAATATAATATAGTATGATTATAACATTCTCTCAAAAATTACATTAAATTTATTTCAACTAGCATTTGGTCGTTACTTGTTAGGTAAGTAATAATATTATGCCTACAGCATATCCGTGTACCTGAAAGTCCAGTTCATACTTAACCGTCAATGTACACTCAAGTATTCTTACTTTGTAAGATTCGTGTAATGGTCTGTACATGGATGAGGGTGACGGGAGATGTCCCGCTGTGACGTAATAATTCTCGCTTCATCCTTTTTCATTTTCTGTCTCGCTCGCACAATGCAGTTTTGCTGAGATTTTTGTAGAGCTGTGTTGGTTAGATTGATGCAAAAATAATAAGGCTTTCCGGGCCTTGCCATAACTGCGGTTGATCTTTCTAAAAGCATCAACTGTGATAATAACAAGTCTTGAGCGCTTGTTTCAATCCAATAAGTGTCGGAAAGCTTATTCGGAAGTTTTGTCGCTGCTTACTGTATATAGAGCGAGAGACAAAACATGCAAATAAGCTATGTGACAGTCGTGTCGGTCATCCGTCCCACTCGGTTACGAGACTAAAGAATGATAGAGTGCTCTTGTGTATTGCGCACACACTTGGGTACTATAAAATAACGCTTGCGTAGCTGGCCGGATATTCTTATTGAAACCGGCCACCGTCACCGAGATCGGTGTGGATAGAATATCACTTATAATTTATAAATCATCTTTGTATCAGTATAGTTGTAATGGAGACATGACTTATTTCTGGATTTAAATTACGCAAAACTAATCCTACTAATATTATAAATGTGAAAGTTTGTGAGGATGGATGGATGTTTGTTACTCTTTCACGCAAAAACTACTGAACGGATTTCGATTAAATTTGGTATGGTGGTAATTTATCTGGATTAAAACATAGGCTACTTTTATCCCAAAAAAGTATAGTGTTCCCGAGAGAACTATATTTTCGCGGACGTAGCCGTGGGCAACAGCTAGTACTGAATTATTTGATCAATCCTCATTACCTCGCTATAATAATTTAATAAAGACTATGCTGGATATTAGGGACGTAAGTTATCGAAACCTAAATAAATCTCAGACTTTTACTATAAATTGCAATGTGTTTTTATAAACGACGAATTTGCCTACCACACATTCTCAACATGCATGTGAATCCAGAACAGACAGTGGTAACCAACTACGGAAACCCTTTGATATGATGTCAGGGATGAAGAAATTGCCAGGTCTATCTCCACGCACTCTACATAACATCGCGTGCAGGCCAGCAATGAATTAATTAGGGATAAGCTCGAGAGTTATCCTGTGTTATGACGACGAGATATCTTATTCACACTACAGACAGACGTAATGTATCATATATTTTATAATTTCTACAAAAAAATGTTGTCCGCAACATTGTTCGAATAGTAATAAAATGTATAGTAGCCTATGCCTTTGGCCATGATAGACTAGTCTATGTTTGTACTATATTTGAAAAAAAACACTGTTCCGGTGAACACAGACGCACACGCAGTCAGACAGACACGTCAATCTTATAACACCCATCTTTTTTCATCGGGGGGGCAAAAACGAATCTAGATATATTAGTTTTCTATAAGAAAATATCACATATGCGAGAAATAATATCACATTTTGAAACACAAATAAAATAATAACAAAAGTTATCCTCTTTCCAAATTAGTCCTGAAATCTTGAAACTTATCTCTGTTAGATAGTATGGTTACCCTACTTTTATTGGCCTATTTTTTATTTTCAGTAAAATTTGAAAAGCGTCGTAAAAAATGTAGTGCATTAGCATAGTTGCCAATATTCGTTTAATGATTAATAAAAATTGGTTCAATTCGGAAAACAAGTATTTTCTAAATTTCAAAGTATAAATTCGAAAATGGAGCAATAATCGAACAGTTCAAATCATGCGCAAATAATTCCACAACCAATCAGAAACGTATTACCTCCATCTCTCTCCAACGTTATTGTAATTTATATTTCCGTCTCTGTCTACTCTATTAGTACAAGTAGGCGGGAAATGTACTGAGCAATTTGCCGCGTACACGCCTTTTAAAAATGGAATGCCATATTTTTATTGACGCAAAGCGAATGCAAAGGGTAAATGGTTTTATGCTTTATAGGCGGAATGTAGATCATTGTTAGAGCTAAAATATATATAAATTACTTATTTTTTTAGTCGCCTATGTAGCAGTGGCGTGGGGTTCCTATAACTCCATTCCTATCGGCTTCACTTACCACTCACCTTTTGAAGACCCTCATCCAAATCCCTACCTATTATACAGGCTACGGCTTCCCTATGAAGGAGAGCCAGTCTTCGCAATCTATTTGAAATATTCAGTGTTTCTGTTTGTTACGTCCGGATTAGTCCGGATTTTTGGTCTAAATGTAATATGGGTTATAAAACTTACGTAATATCAAATCATACTATAATCTTTGTCAATTTCCCAATTACCATAAACAAAATATCTTTAACAATCAACTCAACTGGATCAACTAATTTGCTCTATAAAAACGAGAAGGGCGCACATGTATGATGATGAATGATACAAGTATATTTTTACCCTACTACAGCGAAGCCAAAAGGAAGGGCAGGTAATGATTTTGGCAGTCGATGTATGTATGCAGGTATGTATGTTTGTTCCACCGTAGCGCACTTACTTTCTATACGTATTTTGTACAATTTTTCCCCGAGCGAGCGTATGCTATCATCCATATCCAAAATATATTATGAAGAGGAAAGATTTGTTTCTTTGTTTGTATTGAATAGGATCCGACACTACTGGGCCCATTTTAATGAAAAACACAAATAGAAAACGAACCACGGGCATAGGCTACTTGTCATCGCGGGAAAATGTTCCCGGGGTACTCTGGGCTTTTCAAATTTCTAAATAGTCCCTAGTTCCGGCTGTTGTTTGTAACGGCTGGATCGTTTTTGAGGAGACTTACATTGGCAGATAGTGATGTTATTCGGAGTATTGTTTTATTTAAAAAACTAGCTGACCCGTACCCACTTCTTTGGGCGTTAAATTATTTTAAAGATTATGATGAGGATAAAAAGTATCCTAAGTTACTCCTTATAACATCAGCTGATGGCAGGTGCCTGTGAAAGTCTCGTAAAAGTCAGTCGAACCGTTCCAGAGATTAGCCGGAAGAAACAGACAGACAGACAGACACAAATTTTAAAAATTGATTTCTTTATTGTTAGTACCGTATATATTTTCGTGTGCGTTAAGTAAAAAGCTGTTAATTTGAAATTACAAATTTATTTGTAAAGAAGATATTAGGTAGATATGAAATTGGCGTTTTGTAAAGGTGGAACATAAAGTTGATTTTTTTTAAACCTTATATATTTATTTAATCAAAGTATATACCATTGCTATCTATGCACTTTTGCCATCTCATAGGTAGTTCATTGATTCCTTTACTAAAAAAAAAACCATTCGGACTGGAATCAATAAAATCTTTGAAGGCGCTTTGGACTGCCCTATCGGAGTTGAATTTTTTCCCTTGCAAGAAGATATACAAATTTCTAAAAAAATGGTAATCTGTTGGAGCAAGGTCAGGGGAGTAAGGTGGATGTGGACGGGAGTACTTAGACATTCCAATTGAAGCTCGTCTAATTTGGTAGCCGTCTGTTGTGCAGTGTGTGGTCTAGCGTTGTCCTGAAGCAGCAGTGGCCCAGAGCGAATGACCAACCTCGGTTATTTAGCAGCTAGCTTTTCCATCATGATTCATGATTTGCAGTTGCTGGCAATAGACATCTGCCGTAATCGTCTGGCCAGATTTAAGAAATCTGTAGTGAACTTTTTTTGAGTCAATTTTCGCTTGGGGCAGGCTTTGGCTGGTTCCCCAGGGTTTATCGTACAGGATCCACTTTTCATCACAGGTTTCGATTTAAAATCTCTTCATTATTGTGCCGGTTGAGTAATGTAACGCAGCAGTCGACGCGCCTTTGTCGCTTTGCTGCACTCAATTCATGAGGTACCTTTCAAGCTTTTTCATTTTCCCAATTTGCTTCAAGTGGATTAAAACAGTTTTATCACTAACACCGCAGCCTGCAGCTAACTCCGACGTAGTTTGCGATGGATCCGCTTCCACAATAGCCTTCAGTTCTTCATTATCAACTTTGGTCTCCGGCCGTCCTGCAGGGCTTGTTCTGTAGGTCGAAATTTCCAGAACGAAAAAGTTGAAACCAAAAACGCACTGTGTTTTCTTTTGCGACACCGCCGCCATACACATCATCAATCCTTCAAGCCGTTTCTGCAGCACTGGTGCCACGGTGGAACTCGCACTCGAAAATAATACGATATTTCAAGTATTTCCATTTTGTAAACAGAGCGACGCAAAGAAAAAACCAAAAGAGGAAAAAACAAATAAATTGTGGTTTTCGCAACACAAATGCATGAGTAAATAGCTGTATAAATTTGAAATTGGAATTCCTAACCAAAGAAGATATATTTCAGATCAAAGTGGCCAGTACGACAAAACGCCAATTTCATATGTAAGGACCTAATATAATAGATAAACGATTAAAAATGCTATTGCTTCACAGGTACGAATATTGCTTACATACACGATAAGTAAATATGGCTTTACATAAGTGCAGGTACTGAAAACTTTTCATCCAATCCCGTGATTAGGATTGGATGAAAAGTTAAACCGACAGTTTTAAGGTGTGATCACCGAAGATAGAGAAATTCTCACATAAAACATAATTAAACTAACACGCCTATACACTATACAGCCTATGTAACCCGGGCTATTATTTATTACGAATTGCCTCATTCATTATAAACTAAATTTAAAAAAATGAACACCCGAATTGTTGAGCAGTGAACGAGCTGATGATGATGAGTTATAGCTAAGAACACTCTCGATCATGTCAGCTTTTAAACAAATAAAACTAGATCGAAATCGGTTTACACAGACAGACACACACACACATACATACAAACAGACACGTCAAACTTATAACGCCCCTCAGTTTTCGTCGGGGGTATAAAATCGGAATAGTAGTTTAGGCGCTACGGTGGAACAAACATAAATACTGCAGGTATTTACATACATATACATCGACTGCCAAAATCATTACCTGCCCTTCCTTTCGGCTTCGCTGTAGTAGGGTAAAAATATACTTGTATCATTCATCATCATACATGTGCGCGCCAACTGTTACATTTCCGCCAGTAAGTACTATCCGCGCTAGTGTGGACTCCCTATTTTTATTTTAAAAAGCGCTTAAAACTTTAATATCTCGCAAACGGACAGCTAAATCAAAAAATCGTATTAGAAATCTCTCAATGTTTTTAAAAAACCTATTTAATGATACCCCACACTATAAGGGTATGGCGAGACAAAAAAATCATCCCCACTTTTAGGTATATTTTCGGTATTTTATTTTAGCACTGCCGACGCAGTAAATACCGCCGTTTGAACTTGTAGGAGCTGCTTACTCAACAACACCTTTTGATGATATTGATAAGTAAAAGTCCTTGATATGATATTGATATTTATTAACCCGAATACTAATTGCTAAAACGATTATGAGTGCGCGGTATGATTGCTTGATGCGGACTGGGCCCGACAGCGTGCACTTTGCCGCGCAATGCAAAGAAATGATGTACAGTCAGCAATGTACGTGCTAGCTTGTACAGGACTGTAAGCCAAAGACGGACGGACGGACGGACGTGGATCGACGTGGATCGACCCTATATACTTACGTACCTCTCAGCTCTTGAGAACAATAATTAAACTCATATCAAAAGATTAATAGTAAATTATGAGGTGGTTAGTATTAAAGTCTATACAAACAGACTAACAATTAGTGTTGGGCCACGGTTAAGCGATGGGCCGCGTTAGTGATGTAAGTATAAATTATGGCAGGCGAAATTAACGCCACGCCCCGCCCGCCGCCGGCGATAGTGTTGCAACGTGTCGATGAAAATAATTGTCGATGTAAAACTATCGATGGTGAATTACGATGGACATTATTGTCGATATATTGTGTAAAATTATCGGTATGGTAATCACACGAGTTTGGTGAATGTTATTTTTGTGTTATTGGTGTGTCGATTGTCGGAAAATTCTCATTTTAGTGTGATAATAATTAATTTTAATTTAAGACGAAATACTTAGTTTTATTTAGTAAGTATAGAATAATAAAAGACACAGAATCAAGACAGTTTAAATAATATAATCCTGCATGAATACCTATAAATTGTCTTTGTTGTAATTTTTATGTTACTTAGCGCCTCTTCAACCACGCCACACGCCACACGCCACTGTCCCTCGATATAAAATAAGTAACAAACTTCCGAATAAGCTATCCTACACATATTAGAAGATTGTGAAACAAGTCCGTAAAGTTTTGTTTTAAACTTGGAAAATAATTTAATGGATTGTCTTCCAGCAGTTTCCATCGTATTTGCTAGATGGCGGGACGTTCCATTACGGAAAAATGTACCATATCCATAAAAGGAGGGACTATTTTCGTTAACGTAATTTTTAAAACACGCACAAAATGCAAGAAGAATTAAATAAATCAAATTTAGCTAAATTAAAAAAGGTATTCATTTATGTAATATCAAAATAACAGTACGTTTGGCTAGAAAGAGTAATAGCAAACTCATCTCATTTTTACCACGTTTTTAAAATAAGTAATCGGAGAAATTTGACAGTGAATACGAGTCGTCGTATAATAGTTATTCTAAAGTTTTTTTAATTGTGAATTTTTTAATACAAGTTCCCATTAATGTGATATAAGTGAACTGGCCACTACAATTGATATTAGCATTTTTTTAAATTAAATAAAAACAAACTGCAGGGCCGTACCCTTTTTACCCAGATATGACAATTATTATGCTCAGGAGATTCATAAATATCCCACAGTTATTTTATAATAATGTAATAAATATTTTATAAATATTAAATTTTTCCGGATATTATTTGATATTATTGGATATTAGCATTTGGCATCATTCACTACCACTCCGAATGAACGAGAAATGAACGGTCTGAACACTGGGTCAATGTTTATTCGCGTTTGCCCAATTAGTCTCAAATCTTCTAATGCGACGGATGTCATGTTAATTCCAAGACACAGGAGAAGTGTATGTTCGTTTATATATCATCGCCATAAGCCATATGAACATGGAATGAATGAAAAATTAAGCATTCGCTCGAGCGAGCCGTCTGATATTACCTTTAGGAACATAATATCTCTATAGTTATCTCTATAGTTATATTAATCTTTTATATTCAATCGTGTCGCCATCTCTTATCGATTCTCAAAATTAAAAAAAGAATACGATCCATTGGCTTTACCTTTCTGTGATCGAGTGTATTGAAAAACTTATCTTTAAATATCATCTTAATATATTATTGATCAACAATTATTAATTGAATGTAACATAATATAATAAATAATAATCCAGTGAAACAATTTAAATATCTCGTTCATTCAAGATTTTCGTTACTAATTCAAACGAAAAGGCCAAAATCGATTAGTTCAGAGCAATCAATTATATCTAATGAAACCTCGTTAAAATGCCAACACTATCGGGCACATCACTATCAGATCAGGCACAACACTATGCCCTAACGAGGCGATGTAGCTGATTAACTGTTATTATATAAGTAAATTCAATAATGACTTCGCACAAGATATTTGTTAATTACACCAAAATCTTAAAACGAACATTATTACCTTGTGATAGAGCTCGATTTACATCAAAAACACGAGATACGAAATCTTAATTAATGTATTTTATGCTTAATGTCTTTGAAGTAAGGTTCATTGTGTTAAAAACCGTGTAAAAAGTGTCTTGGATGTACATTCTATGATAATTAAAAATAGACCGTATCACCATCACTTAAGTTACAATTTACATAAATAATGTATGCCTAAGATATTTATTGATACATTTTAAACTCTACCCCTTTAACTTATGGAGTATTTTCGATTGTATCATACATTTTGATTTAGAATATTGGAACCATCTTACGATGTAAGTAATTTAAGCATAATATGGGTAATGCAGGATCATTTGTATTTCCGCTGATATAGAACGAAATTGATTTGGGAAGTTTAAGAGAAATACAAATACATACATATCATAGAGTACATACATAAAGTGTCCCCGCTTAAACTGCCCTACTTTTGGGGTTATTTGGGGTACATATTTATCAATAACGTAAAGTGGTAATAATATAGTGTACTCAATTATTTCTAAATTAAGTATGAGCTATATAGCCTAATAGGCTATGACGTACTTTTGACAGAAAAAAATTTCATACAAGAAAAAGTTACGCCATCTTGATTTCAGAAGATTTTGTCAATGCGGATTGCGGACTGATTACACTGCGGAAAGATAATGTCAAACCTCGACTGTCCCAAACAACCCCAAAAGTGGGGCAGTTTAGGTGTGAACACTATTTGTCTCGGAATGCCTCGTCTATAATGTACAGGACTATGTACTTACTTTAAAAATCCAAAACTTCAAGCCGCAGACTTATTTTGTACTAACAAAACAATTGTTAATGATTAAACTTTTCACTTTCAATAAAATAATAAAAACAAGTCTATTAAAAAGTAAATTTATCACATATTGTATATGTTAATGATGCTTAATTACATGTTAAAAGAAATATTTTATACATAATGACGATTATAAATCTCCTTCGACGAGCTGGGAGGGGCAACTGTCGATGAATATTATCGACAATAAAAACTATCGATAATTACTTTATTAATAAAAACTGTCAACATTATATGTAATTGAAACGGGACAAAATGCCACTCATTGGTGGCTAGAATCAGGTCGCCACGCCAATACATATGTATATAACTAATACCGATTTATTTTCGTTTTAATTTTTATTTAATGTCTTGTATGCATAATTATTTTTTTTTAAAAACAACAAACATTATCATTAATATCGTAAAATTAAAGGTTACATAAGTATGTATATGTATGTGTTATTTATCGTGACACCCACAACGTTATTCACAATATATTGATTTATATAAAGTATAGATACTTACGTACATCTCATGCGTGTTTGTGTGTGTGTGTGCACCCTAGGGCCCTACGACAATCTTGGGTTCAGTGTATAGTACCTACTACACCCTTAAGGGTAATTTAGAACAACGGAGTAAATATTTATAACACCTATCTGTAGATGTCAAAATTAAAGTCTGACTCATAAATTTGAAAACAGGTTATGCTTTACTCACGAATCATTTAAATTATGATGATCATTTATTAGTTATAACTAACAATACGAACAGATATTACTATCATTATGCACATGTAATATAATATACACATATTTTATATATGTCATTACAAATAAATAAAATTGAAGTGTCTGTTTGTAATTTTAAATTATTTATTTTGCACTAAATCCATATGATATATATATATATATATATATATATATATATATATATATATATATATATATATATATATATATATATATATATATATATATATATATATATATATATCTATATATATATATATATATATATATATATATATATATATATATATCTATATATATATATATATATATATATATATATATATATATATATATATATATACGGTATCTATACACCAAAAAATATCAATCTTTAAAACTTTTATGTGTCTGTCGGTTAGTTCCGGCTAATCTCTGAACGGTAGGTCAGATTTTGGCCGGACTTTTACTGGCAGATAGCTGATGTTATAAGCAGTAACTTAGGCTACATTTATCTTAGGGTTCCATTTAAAAAAATAGGCTTCCGTTTCAATTAATAGTTCCACGCAAACGAAGTTGCAGGCACCAGCTAAAACATAATAAATACACGTTTACAGCTATAATATACACTTATCATAATATATTAACTATTGTAATATGAAAGTTGATATTTTAAATAAACGATAGTATCGTTTAGAAATAAATTTAGTAACAGGAAGCCACACAAAACTATCTGTTGTAATCACACACGTCATAAATCAAACTAAATATGTTCATGGACCGATCAATCCCAAATTGTAATTTATTCGTTACCTGCGTTACTAGCAGTATTTTAAATCTCACTGTGAATGTCATTGCCATAGTTATTTGTATGTTTAATGATTGTTAATCTATTAATGTATAAAAGGCAAAGCTGATTGACTGATGTATTAACGAACAGGCTAAACCCTTACAGTTAGAATTTGAAATTTTTAACATGTATTTCTCATATGACGTAGGCATCCACTAAAGAAGGATTTTTCAAAATTCAATTCCCAAGGGGGAAAATTAGGTGATAAAAGTTTGTATGGAACTTTTTATTCCTTGGACATATTTGCATGATATTTCGTATGAATTGAGTACGGAAAAGTTAATGAGTAACGTATTTCAGCGCTTTCTAAAATTCAACCCCTAGATGGGTAAAACAGGGGATGAAAGATTGAAACCTAATTTCACGCGGGCGAAGCCGCGGGCAATTGATGCTAGTATATGAGTATAATAATCATGTATGATAATGTATATAATGTATATAATAAGTCTCATTTCACAAATCAACTAGAGTCTGGCAAACGAAAGTTGAACCCGGGTTATTTACAAACTTTTAACTTGGCAACTCTATACGACCTTCAAAGTCAATTTGACAAACCGAAGTTAAAAGATCAGTAGTTTTTGCTTGAAAGGGTAAAATTAATTATTATGTTAATCGCACGGTAACTGTACATTTCACAGGATAAAAGTAGCCCAGGATTAAAATAGGCATCATGTAAACCGACATTCAGACAGTGTATTAAAAATACCAATTTTGAATTAAAAAATGTCGACTTTGACTTTGACCTATAAACTATCAGTGTGCTTAATTTAATTCAAATCCGGTCAGCCATTTTTTGCATGAACATCCCAGAATTGTCAAGCAGTGAGTGATGGTAACGAATTATAGCTAAGAACACCCTCGATCATGTCAATTTTCAAACAAAAAAACTGGATCAAAATCGGTTCATTCGTTTGCGAGCTTGCTGCAGACATCACACCACACAGACAGACACGTGAAACTTATAACACCCCTCAGTTTTTGTCGGGGGTTAAAACTAGCATTTATATTAGTCGGATGTGACGACGCGTTAATTCGCCACGCATGGCAATCCATTAGTTAGGTCTCTACCGCCTCACATCATAACTTATTGCGACATTAACAAACAAAGTTTATGAACAAAAGCGACGGACAAAACAAATACTTCCAAGAATCGGGTCTTTCATAACTTCACCAAATTGACACCTTGTACGGCCAACGCGATTCCCGCCAATTTGCAACCGCTGTAAGTGGCCTATTATACAAACACGACAGTGTTTCATCGGTTCACCGATACTCGACCCTGCAACACTACGCTTAAGGCGCTCGTACACGCAGGTGTGAGTTTGTAGTGATGTCTGTGAATATCGAATGTTATCGATGTTTTTTTTTTTTCGTTTTTTGCCCAAGTCACGAATATCAATGGGAATTCTGTGCCAATTATACGGTTTTGAGTTGTTTGTTCATTTGTGTGATTACTTTCTATTTATCCTACTATACTCCTATTACTACTATTTTAAAATGTGAAAGTTTGTGAGGATGGATGTATGGATGGATGTTTGTTACTCTTTCACGCAAAAACTACCAAACGGATTTCGATGAAATTTGGTACGGTAGTAGTTTGAACCGTGGATTAGCACATAGGCTTCTTTTCAGCCCGAAAAAGTGCATTGTTCCCGCGGAATACCGTATTTGCGCGGACTGAGCCGCGGGCAACAGCTAGTTTTTTTATTAAATCTAACGACCGAATACTTAAACGCTACTTAAATTAGGAAGCTCTCTAGGTACGTCATTATAGCTCCGTTCCGACGAGCGTTTTATTTTTGTGGTCACGACAGAAAAATCTGCACTGTAAATAGAACTGTGCGCTAATGCAATTTGATATTTGACACTTGACACTTCGATTTTCAACTCAATTGTTCTATTTTCAGTGCTCCGAAATATTCCGGACCATGGGACAACAGTAATCGTTTACCATCAGGTGACCCATCTGCTCGTTTTCTGGTCCGTTTCACAAAAAAAAGGAGAAGCGAGGCTTCTACCTGTTCCCACGTCTGTTTGCCCAACACTAGTCCACTGGCTTCCGGTCAGTAATGGTATTTTTAGAGACAACATTTTTGATCCGAATCATTGACCTTTAAATTACTCTCGCAAAAACAGGCCCTGTTTGTTATAATGTCTCTAATGTGTGTGCCCCAATGGGGCACTCGAGACTTGTACATATTTCTATACTAGTACCTGGTTAACCGAGCTTTTCTCAGTTCTGATAAATAAAAAAACATTTAATTAAGCTTAAAAATGCGCAGTTACTCAGGGATAAGACCTTGCTAGATCGATTTTTGCGCGTGAAGACGCGGCCAATATCTAGTCATAGTCTAATATAATGTCAGTTTGGAGTATAATAAAGGTTTATTTAAAATGTTCCTGGTGGCGCATCCTTACTTTCAAAATCATTGACCTAAGAAGCAAATACTCACCTTGAACTTCTCGTAACAAAAGGTTTCTAAGGAGCATTAAATTGTTTAAAAAAAACACGAGTCACCCGGAAAAAAAAAAACGAATAACCCGACACGGGATGACTGGGAGATGAGAATCATTGTCGTGGCGACGCGCTACTCTCACACACACATCATGCGCCGCATTGGATGTCTTGCATCTAAAATAATCTGAGGCTTAGAACGCACTTGTGACTCCTTCAGTATTGTGGTTGACAGCCTACAATCGGGTAATTGTCTGCTCGTTTGTCGGTCCGTAGCTCAACACATTAGAGTAGTAGCATATAATTTTCACATTAGTATTTGCTGACATTCACGGGATCGAACCTAGGTCCATAAGTAAGTTACTACCCTTAGGCTCAGTGGCTGGTCATTTAATTTATTGCTGTTGAAACCTCGTTATATTGTTATACTGATAGCCCTTGAGCTAGGGCTGGCACGTGCAAGTGTTTATCATTTTTTTATTCTTTATTACTGGTAGCTTTTAACAATTTTCATAATATCAATTATGTATACATAATATTTAATTTGACATAATTGCTACCTCTAATATTTACCATATTTTTTTTTTAATGTAAACTTACCTTACATGATGTGGCAATGCTAAATATTTAAATATTATTTGCCAGCTTCTAAGCATTTCTCACTATCTATATTATATAATTATTTAATCATACTACCATTGTTAATGTGAAAGTTTGTAAGGATGGATGGATGGATATTTGTTACTCTATCACGCAAAAACTACTGAACGGATTTTGATAAAGTTTGGTATGGTAGTAGTTTGAGCTCTCTCTCTCTCATCCTATGCGTCAGTACACATAGGCTACTTTTTATCCCGATAAGGAAGAACATTAACATTAACGACAGTAACGGTACCCACGTGCAACATCTAGTTAAAAATCATTTTAATTGTTTTTCAATGAAGTGCCAACCCTAGATAATAACCACGCCTATTAGCTGCTCTCGCTCGGAGGCAAAATAGGAGCCAATTTCCGAACACAACAAACATATAACTCATACACCGTGAAGCTAAACGCATCCCTAAACCTTTAACATAAGGCCTATAATTGTGGGTGAGTTGTGAGCAAACCCAAAATTATAAAATTGATCATTAAAGGTGGTTACAGGGAAATACACACACGATTACGTCCAGACAACGTAAATTACGTTAAATTACGTGGTTATTGGGCCGAGGGATTTGATTAAACAGCTTTTACAAATTGCCACACGGAAAAAACTTAGAAAGTCTGCGGTCGGTCGGGCACAGACTAAAAAAACGCGGGCTTTTTTTTTTGTTATATCTGTTGCGGGAAATGTATGAAACTTATTTTTGTATGCAATAGCCTACTAGGTAATGTATAAAATATTTATCCATTTAGAAAATGTATTAAATAATATGGTTTCGAAGATTATTTAATGCGCACATTTGTATTATTCAAAGAAAAAGTGTAAAACTCGCTTTTAAATTGAGAATCAGAGTGATTCTCAATTTAAAAGCGAGTTTTACACTTTTTCTAATGCGGTATAGGAATTTTATACATTTATTAAGAATTGTATACAATGGCAGATTATATACATTTCCTGTAACATCCAAAGAATACCTGTTACTGCCGGACATTATTTACCTAAGACCTGTACCATTGTAAATTAGATTATCACTACAAAAATCTTAAACTAGACATTGGCCATAGTTTGCGAAAAGGAAATCTCGCAGAAATCATTTTTTTTTTGCAATAAAAAGTAGCATATTTAGGCTCGAAACTATATGAAATCCGTTCAGTTTCTTTTTGTGTGAAAATACGAACACCATCCTAACAAACTTTCGCACTTATGAATAGTTAGATTAAACTTTCCATAATAAAAAGACCCAAAACCTCCTATCCAGGCCTATATCAAGCTTCATCACGCAAAATACCCCAATTATGTTTCGAATAACAGCTCTCAAAACGAATTTGATGGTTAATATGATCCCATAAAATAATGATTTAGCCCCGGGCAATAGGTATATGAAACTCCCACTATTAATAAATGATGGTTTATTTATGATAAAACTTTCAATAGTTAATTAAATTTGTAATTTAATAGTCTTTAAAACTGTTACTGTTTTTTGACCAAAGGATTTTTTTGTTGTGAATATTTATTTCAATTGCATCTTTATTATTACAATTTAGTTATTTATTGTTTGTATTAAGTATGTACATGATATGTATCCAACATTTAATGTACATAATATTAATTAGGTATATTCAATAGATCTTGATTATCAAAATTGCATTTTAGCTGTTACGTTTTGAATTTGGTAAATCTGAAGGCAAATAGCTTGCATTCAACCTTCATTCAATGCTCGATTTAAAAAATCCGTTTCGTTCGGAAATGGGAAATATTATTTGGTAATTAATTAAAAAACAATTCAATTATAATTTAATGGTGTAAATAACAAATTGATTCTGTTCTGGCATCGTATAATTTAATAATTGTTATATACAATTTAGGTCTGTGTTTCAATATAATATCGAGATCCATTTATTTAGAACCCTATTTTAAAGGGCTTAGAGTTTATACTCGCTTTTTCACGTATGTGTTATGCAAGTGACATTTCGCAATTTAGAACTTTGAATAATGTAATCGAAAATGGAACTTTCAATACAAGTGTGGCTAAGTTACGAATGGAAATATTATACAAAATGGAGAAAATGAAGTGGCATTCAACAAGTTATATTAATAATTATCCTAAGACACGCACTAAAGTCATATTTTATTTTCAGATTAGCTGGCGCTCCGCAACCTCGTTTGCGTCGCACTAGCGGAAAAGATAGGGGCTGGGACTCTGGAATCCGGAACGCCGGTAAAATTTGACTCGACTCGTGTGTTCTATTTGCAACTCTATTATATTAGTCCAGAGTTCTAGTTTTACTGCTCTGAATTTTCACCGGCGTTCCGGATTCCGGAGCGTATAGTGCCAGCCTCAAGTTACATTATCCTCAGTGAAATTCCCGTGAGAATCGGTCCAGCCGTTTCAGAGATTAGCCGGAACAAACAGATATACAGACAGACGGACTTTTTTATTTTATTATTGGAAGTACCGTATATTTATACTTTCATAATATGCATTAAGTGAAAAGCGGTTAGTTTAAAATAACAAACAGATACTTCACTTTCATTTATAAGTCTTACTATGTACTAATCTTACTACTATTGTAAATGTGAAAGTTTGTGAGGATGGATGTATTGATGGATGTTTGTTACTCTTTCGCGCAAAAACTACTGAAGGGATTTCGGTGAAATTTCGCATGGTAGTAGTTTAGGGTCTGGATTAAAGCATAGGCTACTCTTTATCTCACACAGTTTTCCCGTGGGATACCCGACATTATATTCACGCGGGCGGAGCAGCGAGAAACAGCTAGTAATTAAAATAACACTAATAACTCATTACCGGCTTAATCCTTATCCTCACTTATGTGGCGCAGATATAGAGTCGACTACGGGGAAGGAGATAGGCTACTTTTTATCGCGGAAAAATGTACCGTTCCCGCGAGCATAACTTTTGCGCGCACGAATTCGCGGGCAACATCAAGTAATATGTAGATGTAAAAGTTTGTGATATTGATGTTTGTTACTCACTTGTTCACGCAATAACTACTTAACGGATTTTGATGAAATTTAGTATGGCATTAGTTTAGATTATGGATCAACACATTGGCTACTTTTTATCGCAGCAAAATGTACGACTTTTACATATTATGTTACGAATAGGATCCCGTTTTTACCCTTTGGTTCAGATCAAATAAATGAGTGAAGACATACTCGTAGGCTTTGTCAAACAAAAACTGAGGCAGCTTTTTAAACCTACGAAGAATCCGGAGGAGGTTATATAGTCAACGCGTATATTTTTTGTATGTATGACCACGCATAACTTTTTACAGAGTTGTCCGATTTTGATAACTTTTGTTTATTAAAGTCAAAGTCAATTTTTTTATTCAAAATAGGTATTTTTATACACTTTCTGAACGTCGGTACACGTGATGCCTACCACCGGTTCGGTAACTAGTCCGGCGAGAAGAACCGGCGTAAGAAACTCGCGCGGGGCCATCGTTTACCAAAAAGATAGAAAATTGTTCTTTTAAAAATATAAAAAAGTCATATATAACAATTGCATGACTAAAACTACATAACAAGAGTACAATAATATATGTAATTTAGAAGTAGCCTTGCAGAGGGTCACCTCATTCCCAAGGTGTGATATCATTCATAAAATCATTAACTTTATAATAGGCTTTAGCACACAAACGTTCTTTAACTACTTTTTTAAATTTATTGATTGAAATTTTGAACGCTTTCTGGGATCTTATTGTATAGGCGTATACATTGGCCTTTAAACGAATTCTTTACTTTACTAAGTCTAGTCACTGGTACATCAAGCTTATGCTTATTTCGGATATTTCTATTGTGATTGTCACTTTTCTTTTTGAATGGGTTTAAATTTTTTTAACATTTGATAGAACATACTGAGGAGCTACAGTTAAGATACCAGTTTCTTTAAACTTCTATCTTAATGACGTGTTGGGGGCCAGCTTATAGATTGCCCGAACAGCTGGCTTCTGCAGCACAAATATAGTATTTATATCGGCAGCATTTCCCCATAGTAGAATGCCATAGGGCATTATACTGTGGAAGTAACTGAAATATACAAGCCTTGCTGTGTTTTCGTCTGAAAATTGCCTTATTTTACTTACTGCAAATGCTGCTGAACTGAGTCTGTCAGCCAACCCAACAATATGAGGGCTCCACTGTAGTTTTGCGTCTAAAGTTATACCTAAAAAGACAGCTGTATCTACTAGTTCCATACCTTTTCCATTCAATAGTACATTGATTTCAGTTTGCCTTACATTTAGCAACGTGAACTTTATACATTTAGTTTTTTTACTATTTAACAAAAGATTATTAACACTAAACCAGTGTACTATTTTTGAGAGAGCATTATTTACTTCGTCATAGCCTGAGTTTTGGCGATTAATATTAAAAGTAAGTGACGTGTCATCGGCAAATAAGTCTATCCCGTTTTTTCCATTAATAAGGTATGGTATGTCATTTATATAGACCAGAAAAAGAAAGGGTCCTAAAATGGATCCTTGTGGGACCCCAATCTCAATTTTGGTACCTGTGGATCTTTTTCCATTTATCTCAACCCCCTGAGTCCTATTTGATAAATAAGATTTTAAGAGGACGAGTGCTGGTCCCCTTACTCCATAGTGGCATAGTTTCCTGATCAACGTTAGAGAGATCACAAAAGACTCCTAGAGCATCCTGAAACCCTTCCCAAGCACCAAAAATATAACTAATCAGATCAATGCCTGCATCTGTTGTAGAGCGACCCTTCGTAAAACCAAATTGTTTATTTTGTAAAATGTTATTTATATTCAAGTGTGCTAGTAGCTGACTTGTAAGGAGTTTACTTCTAAGTTGGTCCCATTGTCACCCACTGGTAGACCTAGTAATTGATCCCATGAGAGGGAACTCCTCGAAATTTATAAGGACACCAAAAGTATTTTTTTTTAAGTAGCCCAGCCATATAATAATAATAATATTAATATCTATGGATGCTTCACACCACGTCAATCTGATCCCGTGGTAAGTTCTCGAAGAACTTGTGTTACGGGTACCAGACAACGGAAATATATTTAATACTTTTATATTATACACATACCTAGTCTTGCTATAAACACTGAAACAAAGAAAATAAATCTGTTGCAAATAAAATTTATTACTTTTACAGTGTGTTAGTTTAATGCATAAATATAAAACAATTTAAAATATAAAAAGCTTATTCGAAGTGGTCTCCATTGGCTGCAATACAGTCCTTTAAACGTTGAGGCCAGTTATCAATAGAAGCACGCACTCTTTCCATGGGAAAATTCTTCACTGCCAATCATACGGATTGTTTTAGGGACTCCAAATTATCATGGCGTTTAAAGTAAGCCGTACTCTTTAAAACTGACCATAAACCATAATCCAGCGGATTAATATCGGGACTAGACGACGGCTAGTCTTCAGCTCTGATGAAGTCCGAAACGTTCGTTTCCAACCAAGACTGCGTAGACCAAGCTTCATGACCCGGCTCTGAGTCTTGCTGGAAAGACGATTCTTGGTTATTGAACATGTTGTTGTTAAGGAGCTTCTCTACCTTCTCAAGAATGGTATCTTGATACACTTGTTCCGATGTTTTGATACCTTTTTCACAAAAATATGGCTCAGTCACTCCTTCATAGCTAATACCCCACCAAACCATCACTTAAGTCGGATAGTGCCCACGTCTGTCGATTAATTGGGAAGATTCCTTACAGCTTTGAGCATAATTAAGGTCATTTTGTTTGTTAAAATGTTGCTCAATTGTAAAAAAAATCTCATCCGTAAACAATTTTTTTCTGTGACCTCCCTTTGCGTACCGCTTTAGTAGTTGTTTCGATTTTACCACCCTATTCTTTTTAAATTATCAGTTAAGAAATGACCAGTACGTCTCTTATAGGCTGTAAGTCCTAAGTCATCTTTTGAAATACGCGACATGGTTCTAGGTGCTATCTTCATCTCCCGAGATAAAATCTTTTGCTTTCGGACAGGATTTCTTCGAATTCTCTCCCTTACTGCTTTGACCACCTTTTTCGTACGAACACTACGTGGACGGCCAGATCTTTTTCTGTCACAAACAGAGGAGGTCTCATTGTACCTATTAATAGCCCGGTATACAAACATTTTACTAATACCAAGCGTATGGAGAGTTATAAAAATTGCATTTGGCTCCATACCTACTTTGTGTAATGCAAACACGTTCGGATCTCTTTATCACCCCACTCCATTTTAATATCGCAAAATATTGTACAATGTATTGGCGCCAAAATGAGAAAACACAATGAACAATCATATAAAAATGACATTTTCCAAATTCAAATGTAATATTTTGTTTATTTTTTATTGTAACAGTATTTATGGCCAGACTTAAATATTTATGATTTTTATTGTATTATATACATATTATTTAATACACATCAACGACCCACGAACACTGAAAAACTTTTTGTTCCTTTGGCGGGATTCGAACCCTCAGCTTGAGCACACTCAACCACTGAGCCTCAGAGGTCGTCAAGGTACACCTTAGATCCAAAACCACTGAACAGAATTCCTAAGTCTTTAAAGATACATGTTTTGGGATTTCAGCGTTGTTTAAGGAACAGCCAGCAAATGCTACTATATACGCTTCTCCGTCGTCTATTCTATATTATATGTACCAAATATCATCAAAATCGGTCCAGCAGTTTCGTTAGCCTATTCAATGCAAACAAAAAACAAGTAGGTACGCAAAAAACCAAATCATTCCTCTTTATAACATAAGCACAATATAAATAATGCAATATACCTTAGTGTAGATTGAAAGACCCTTTGCACATACATAATGTTCCTAGTTTCAATTTTAGTCATTTTTAACGAGTAAGTTTCCGAGCGAGCATCACATAATTTATTTTTAATTCCGTGTAACGCCTTCATTTTGAGTCAACCTTACACAAAGCTATATTTCACACCACTTAGGCCGCTTTCAAATGGTATTTATTCCTAGCGCATTCGATTTTCGAATTGCACCGCCATGTTTTTGAATTGACTACTAGAACTTTCCGTGTAACCAGCCAGTCACGTTTATTAAAAACATTCAAATTATAAAATAACTTAAATGTAATGGAAAACATAAATATTTTATTATCGTTTCATTTTAATCAAAATTTATTAACTTTTTATATTAACATCTTCATGTATAAAATTAGGTTTTACATTTTATGTTGTGTTTATGTAAGTATCACATACTAATCTATATGTTTGAAGATAATCGCAATGTGCAAATTCAATATTTATACAATTTATACAATTCAATATTTATTATATTCAAATTAATAGATAATACTAGCTTCCGGGCACATGTTTGATTGAAGATAACTTTTAAAAAGACAATTGGCAAAGGTTATCTGCCATCTGTCATATGCTAAAAAAACATTGAACGTCTTGACAGATCTTATTATGTTGAAAAAGAAATTAATTAATATTTGCCATATGAATGTGCACGCGCATCGGAATCATCGTCAGTCATTTCGAAAAAAAAATCGGCTTCATCGTACGCGCCCAACCGAAAAATCAATCACTAATCATTCAGGACAATTAGACATTGCACACTCGCATCGCTGCGCGTGCCTCGTTCGGATGAAATAAAAAAAAAAACGTAATTAGCTTGTAACGTGAAGAGCTCTGTGACTTATTAATTTTCTGAACAAAAAAGGCTGTCTATATATGAAAAAGAAGAAGGAAGTTTTTTGGGAGCATAGGCTTTAATTTGTTGTCCAAACTTAGATTTAGATCAAAAGTTAAGATCTAGTCAAAACGGTTCAATACTGTATCAAATAGACTCGTATCAAAACAAAGGACGCATAAAATATCATTTTCAAAAATGTAAGTTGTCACAATGTCTTTTCCGTAGGTACATCATAATATTTTAGGTCATACTTAAATCCTAATACGCTTACAATTTAAAAGGGTTTTATATAAAAATACCTACCAAGATAATGTGGGTATTAACAAACTGTCAATTAAAAATTTGAATTTATGTTATTACTTTGTAAACAACATGAAGTACGTTCAGTAACCGCGGGAGTTCGTCACGCCATTTTTTTTATTTTATTTTTAATTATTATTGTGAGCTGGATGCTGAGTCCTTAATGTCTGGATCCTGGATTATTAAAAACCGTGTTACCAGCTTCGAAATAACCGTATAATTTAATCTAACATCATTTTAAAAGATCATTATAAAAGAGTTAATACGGAAACTATGTTCTCTACTTTCTTGACTATTTTTGTTCCAAATTCTGAGTTTTTCGAATGACCATGGCGAGGTTTGCGCCATGTTGCGAAAAATTCTCGAAACTCGCTGTTTTTTAAATTTCATTTGACGGATCTGGAATCTCCTGGACAAGGCTTGCGTAGTGTTGCTGCAATAAAAACAATTAAGCGGCCTTTGTGCTGTTATTATAAGTCACTGGTCAGGCTTTAAGTTCCAAATATTAATTGTTTTTTAAAACCGTATAGTAAAAAAATAAACTAAAAAACTGTTTGTCGTGACTCGTGATTTAACAAGAGGAAAAACGAAGTATGCATAATAATTATATAAAATGATTATCGAATGTTGCCACTTAAATAACTTAAAAATCCATAACAATGCGTTTAAATTTAGAACACCGTTTATACGATCCGAAAAACATTCTAACAAACGGTTTTTGACAAAAACCGTTTACAACAAGAGCGTAAATCTGTTTGATTTAAAAGTGAAATCGCGAGACTGACAGACGCCAGACTAAGATATACGAACAAGACAAACACAAAAAACCGGCCTCCATAGGGGTGAAAACCGAAAAAGATTCCCCGCATACCAACACCGCCAATTAAGATGAGAAAGATTGTCGCGCGTTTTTTTTTGTTATTTATTTGTGGCAATGGTTTTAACACCTCGTCTTTAGATCGCAGTGATTGTTACACGCATTTTTGGTACTTTCGTGATATATTCGTCTCATTAAGCCGACATTTAAGTTTTCTTGTTAATTTCGATTAGGATCCCGCTGTAATTTAATTTAAACGCTGATTAAATCAATGTTTCGTTTCAGAGAAATATTTTACGGTCATTACCGCGTTATTAATTGGTGTTGCCAGTGTTTAAATTGAGTGAACTGCAATAGATTTTTTTGAATGCATCTATGTATTTAGAACACTTTATTAAAAAATTTATTTTCTTTTGTAAGTAATTAATTTAATTAGATATTACATGACTTTTCTAAAAAAAACAATACACACACTTAAGACGCACGATTTTCTAGTGCAAGTCACATTATTCTCTTGAAAGTTTGAAGTTCGTAGCAAAAATTTTTTTATCTTCTATAATTTTTTGTATCTTTTTTATTGCCATTAGTTGAAAACATTTAATAATAATAATAATAATAATATCTATGGACGCTTCACACTACATCAATCTGGCCCCGTGCTAAGTATCCGAAGAACTTGTGTTGCAGGTACCAGAAAACGGGAAGTATATTTAATACTTTTATACTATACATATATTTAAGATTTTTATTATATTATTATACACATATTTAATACACACCCATGACCCAGGAGCACAGAAACACTTTTTTTTCCTTCGGCGGGATTCGAACCCGCGACCCGCGGCTTCAGCACCGCGCTGAACCACTGAGCCACAGAGGTCGGTTTACTTTACGTTGACATAGGTACATTAGGTAAGTATATTAAATAAAGTTAATATACATGTTCCTACTATCTTTTCCATTGCAAAAACTCTATCTATAACTGATTTTTAAACCCTTTTCCAATAATTTCAAAATCATGACATGTTCATTGACGTACCTACATTTGTTATAAAAAAACCTTCATACAAGAAAAAGTTACGCCATCTTGATTTCAGAAAATTTATCAAGAAATAAATGCGGACTGATGAAACTGCGGGACGTAAATGTCAAGATGACAAATGTCAAACCTCGACTCCCTGAAACAACCCCAAAGGTGGGCAGTTTAAGTGTGCACATTTTTTGCCTCCTCATGCCTCATCTATAATATATAGGTCTATTGCCTTTTCAAATTAACGACTAAGTGAGCCATAAGCCTTATTAATATTGAAAAGGTTTATTAACGACATTAAGTCGCGTGAGACATATGTTCAGAATTAATATCCTATGTCGTCATTTAAAATTCTCCAAAGACAACCAATTTGAATACACACATTCACGGAATTCCTAATACCTTAGGCCTATAAGGAATCGAGAATTTATTAAATATTTTATTAGCTTTTTAAATTGATGTATTGTTTTGACGACAGATAAGCTTGTAGATAACAATGGTAAGTTAAAAAGTTTCGGAAAATGAATGTTTAATATTAATAATATATATGGACGCTTCACACCACGTCGTTCTGGCCCCGTGGTAAGTATTCAAAGTATTTGTGTTACGGGAACCAGACAACGGGAAGTATATTATATATGCTTTTATACATATTTCATAGATCGGAATCTGGGTGTAATTTTGGAAGTAATGAATATTATGGATAAGACTTGTAATCCCGGGAAACTCAAAAATAAGAAAATTTCCTAGTAGGTACGTAATTTTAAATTTATAAATGCACCAAAATTATGTTAACTTGTTTATAAAATGATTTATATTATATAAAATAGTTTGTATAGAAATTTCCGAATATTAGGGCGGAATGAAATTGGAAACATAAATTCAAAAAAAAAGAAAATACTGTTTTAAATGTACATGTACATATTATATTGCACATGATTTATGCTGTAAAATAAAATGTAAATGTTGTTTCAGTGGCATCATGTCGTGATTAGAAAAAAAAACAACATATTTTTTGTCTCTTTTTATTTTACGGAATCGCGGGCGTTTTCTGGTCATTCGCTTACTTCGGCTTATCGAGTACTATCCTGTCTGTGTTCTGTGCCATCGATCTGTCTATTTGACCTCTGCTTGTTTACTGGATTTGGATTTCTTTGCATTTGATAGTCTTGGCTTGGATTAACGGACTTTCTCCGCTATTCCTCTTTCCAATGTTTACAATGATTATTTGTCTGTGTAGGTATTTGTAATGATCACTTTTGTTAAGAAAACATTATAATAATATACTATGAAAAAAAAATCTTGTTTTAATTTTGGTTACTCGTTTTATTAAACGTTTTTCGTTGCTCAGTTTTTTTCAAATAAAATGATCATTTTATAAAGATTTTTCGTGTGAAATCAATGTAAAATCATCCATTTTCCTTGTCCTAGTAATGTGTTTAATTCTTTTACTACGGTTCTGGATCCCGGAATCCGAGAAATCTGACTCCGGGAAATCCCGGATTTTTTTGCTCATATCCATACTATTCATATCAATCACACCCACACATTTTTATTATAATAGATACCTACTACATAGACCCAGGAACACAGAAGATCTTTTTGTTCCTTCCGCGACCCCCGGCTTGAGCACCACCGCACTCAACCACGGAGCCACGGGGGTGGTCAAAGTATTAAAAACTTCTGGTTAAAAAAAAACTCCACGTCTACAATAACTCTACATGATGACCTATCATCATCGGTTCGTTAATATTTGGTGTTTGTCCTAATTTGCTCATATTAATTGACTGCTTACTTACTTAATAGACGTAGGCCTACGCTTTTTATTTACCTCACAGTTAGTAAAATGTCATTTCGTTCTCTCTCATAATATTTTGTAAGTAAGTAAGGGATATTGTCAATTGGCTATCGTTTTATTGACCGCGATTAAAGCTGAGACCACTCTTGCATTCACTTATATTTATTCAATTATAATTTTTTACAATTATTTAAATAACTAGCAAAAAATATTTATTTAATATTGAAACCATGGAGAATAGAGTAAGGAGTACCGTCTCCATACACGAAAAGTGTCCGTAAAATAGCGTTAAATAGGGGGCGCTACAGACGCAAGGGTGTAAAGCGGCAAAATTTAAACGGATAATTAAATCTTAGGATGTTCTTCGGTTTTTTATATAAAAATATTAACTGACTGAATTAACTACTAAAAACTATTCATAGTCATCAAAAAAATAAATGACTAAACTCAACTAACTTCACTCCATCTCTTATTTCTAACTTCATATCACACACCCTTGCCACTCTAGCGCCATTATGGCCAGTTTTGGAACTATTATTTAATTACTCTTGTCGGACACTTTTTAGCTTTTTTGCCTTAGAGAGATGGTCCTCCTTACCTCTATTCTCCACGATTGAAACAATAAAATTTAATTAAAACACGTCATAAAATGGCGTCCATGTTAATGAATTGTCAAAATTGCCGCCATTTTACATCTCCGGTGTTGTCATAAAAAAGATCGCCACAAACATATACGTTAGTAGATTAAACGCCTCGTAAATGTTTTATTACACTTAATAGGTGTACTGTAGACTGCTCTAATGAGTTCTTGGAGCGTGGTGTAATTGTGGACAATATTTTAATGTTAACAAGGTGGTATTACACCGTTTTGTAACTCGATAGGATTTCTATAAAATATATTTTTTTACTTCGTTTACAAGATTGAGCTGAGGGTCAAGTCTGCTAAATAAAACCTGCAATAAAACAATTAAAATCAAGTCCCGTCACGCTAGAACTGTCCAACCAGTATTCTGGCAAACGCTAAAGCAGCGTCTAAAGCCTCCTGATTGGTCACATAAAATACAATCAAAGTAAAATGAAAGTCTACTTTAAATACGAGAATTGAGCTTCCGTTGTACTGGAGCTGTTTACGTTTTTTTGCTGTGAATATAATACAATTTTAATACCAAAGTTTTTTGGACAATATAAGGCAATATGAGGGCTGGGACTGTATGATCCAACATTTGACTCAACACATGTGTGTTCGATTTTTAGCTCTGTTGTATTAGCGTAGAGTTCTATTTTCAATGCTGTGAATTTTTCCCGTCCTACTGGATTCCGGACAATATAGTCCCCAGCCTAATTCCGCTATTACTTTCAACATGTTAGGTGACATATCTCACGTCAAATGTTATCAAAGTATTTTTAATAAGATATTTTTTAAACCGACAAGCAAAAGCACATTTTTCGCGTCAAAAAAAGCTCGTTTCGGTGTAAACGCGGTCCCTTGTAAAACAATTACGCCGGATCATAAAACGTCATAAAGCGTTTTACTGATCCAAAATAATACACCTTTTTATTGAAATCGGTTATTGGCGTTGAACGAAGCCACATAACAATTTAGAAATATTAATTTTGCCTTTGAAAATAATTTTAATACTGCAGGTTTTTTATATATATATATATATATAATATATAATCGGACACTCGCAACACCAGAGGAGTTACACTTGCAACTCCTCTGGTGTTGCGTTCGTGGTCGTTACAACTATCTACCTTGGGCCCTCACTTACTCGGCGAAACTTTTAGCTTTTTCTGAACATTCTTAACCTTGTTAAGTTTAATTTATAAAGAAAAAATATCGTTTTTTCAATTTTAATTCGGTATAAGATAGTTTGTAGCCAGAACCCCAAGTCTGATTTTATTTATACCTTATACCTATATATATATAAGTTTGTGAGGATGGATGGATGTTTGTTACCCATTCACGCAAAAATTACTGAACGGATTGTGATGAAATTTGGTATTGTAGTAGTTTAGGATCTGAATTAACACATAGGCTACTTTTTATCATGTCAAAAGTTACGGTTCCCGTGGTATTTATTTTTGCGCGTACGAAGTCGCGGGCAACATTCAGTGAATTATAAATGAATCGTCTTGATATTATAAACTGATTTTTGGAGTTTGGACCAACCAAAACGCGTTGGACGTTGGTTTGACATTTACCATTTTGCTGTTTTAACATATCGATACCGCTTCGAAATTGTATTATTATGTATACGATTTAATGAGCAAAATCGACCTCCTGGATAAACACATAGGCTACTTATATCTCGGATACGACGCGGCCGCCGGCCAACATCCTACTACTACTATGAATGTGAAAATTTGTGAGGATGGATGGATGTTTGTGACTTTCACGGGTCAGTATGTCAGTATGTTTATGTACGGTGTAAACATTTCTCCGTCTGGGTTTTGCCACTTGGCGACCGTCATGGCTTGCGACCTAGGCAACCTAGACTCTGCCAAGAGTCAGTTCACACAATGACGCAACGCTGCATTTTTAAGATGCAGCGGTTCAAATATGAACTTTATTCACTACACAAGAAGATGCACGTTTAATTGCAAGAGTTCGATTTTTTAGCTGCACAGAGCGACGTACCGTACCGCATTATCATCTTGTGTAGTGTATCTTATTGTGTAGTGGATAAAGTTCAATTTTAAATCGCTATCGTAAAAATGCAGCACCGCGTCGCGACTCGCGTCTCGGTGTCAGCTGACCCTTAAATAACGTTCTATAGCCGAGGTCAGGGATTCCCAAAGTGAGTTCCGTGGAATATTCATGAGGTTTCCACCAAAATTATTCATTATTAGTTGTTATATAATATTACAGGTATGTGCAAATATAATTTTGAAATAGCGCAGAATATGAGATGAACAGAACTTTTATGTAAGTACTTTTATGTAAGTATGTAGGGCACCCATCCCCCTACCCTACCCTATGGAGATCCATAATATAAAAGGTATTTTGTTTGATGTTTCGTTGTGATAAAAGCTTAGGAACCCCTAGCCTAGGTGCATAGTTTATCGGTTGGAAAAGCTATGGTTTTCTGAACGAAGCACACAAAATAAGTATTTGTAAGTTCTTCTTCTTTGTGAAACTAATATTACATACTAGCTGTTACCCGCGGTTCCGCCCGCGTAAGTATACTATCGAGTATCCCGCGGGGACACTGTACTTTACCGGGATAAAAAGTAGCCCATTTTTTAATCCAGAGCCCAAACTACTGCCATACCAAAATTCATCAAAATCCGTTCAGTAGTTTTTGCGTGAAAGAGTAACAAACATCCATCCATCCATCCATCCTCACAAACTTTCACATTTATAATATTAGTAGGATTTCTTGTTGAAACGAATATTACAATTTTAGTATGATAAGTTAGGCTGGGACTATACGATCCGGGATCCGGCGGGCCGGGGAAAATGCAGAGCACTGAAAATAGAACAGAGATGAAAATCGACGTGTCGAGTGTCGAGCTGTCTAATTATATGACATTGACATTTGACTCGACACTCATGTGTTCGATTTTCAACTCTACTGTAATAGTCCAGAGTTCTGTTTCGAATGCTCTAAATATTCTTCGTTCTTCCGGATTGAATCTCTCAAATTTGACATCGATTTAGTCACGTGATTTTCCGCAATATGGCGTTTTTCCTGGTCATAGTATAAATCTTTGTACCGTAGCGTGGCCACAGTAATTACTTATACAATTAATTGCAAAATGTACACGCATCGACTATTAAATACTATCGATTATGCGGATTATGCTAACGTATTCACGGGGACAACACTACCGCCGGAAATAGTATATGGTCATTAAAATATGAATACTCGTGCGGAATTCTGATTTATGCAGACGTTTATAATGGGATGACAGGTATCGTTATTTTTACAATGGGACAACCATGCTTCGGCGCGAATGGACCGGTTCGACAATCGTTTTTCGTCGGAGAGAGATTTTACCGGAATCCGGAGGGTCGGAGAAAATTCACAGCATTAAAAATAGAACTCTTTATTAATACAAGTCAAAAAACGAACACATGAATGTCGAGTTGTTAGTTTTGACATTGACATTTGACTTAACACTCGTGTGTTCCATTTTCAGCTCTATTGTATTAGCTTAGAGTTCTATTTTCGGCGCTGTTTTTCTCCGGCCGGAGAAATTTCAGATAATGTAATCTGAGGCTTACTATCAGACCGTCTGCGGTCTGCGTTTGCGGTCTTTTCAATAAATATTTTATTTTATTTTATTTTGTTAGGAAGACCAACAGCTATCAGTAATAACAATATAAAACTATTATAATCATTAGAAAGCCAATTACAGGTCCTCACATGTAGAAATCCTACTACTAATAAGAATGTGAAAGTTTATGAGGATGGATGGATGGACGGATGTTACTCTTTCACGCAAAACCCACTAAACTATTATGAAATTAAGACGAAATTTGGTATGGTAGTAGTTTAAGCTCTTGATTAACACATAGGCTACTTTTTATCCTGAAAAAGTACCTACAGTGTTCCCGAGGGATACTGTATTTACGCGGGCGGAGCCGCGGGCAAAAGCTTTCCTATGACAACATTTTAGGATCTTAAATGTGTCTCAAAAAACGAGCGAAAGCGTGAGAGGCTCTAGAGCAGTAATTCCCAAAGTGATCCAGGTGGACCACCAAGGGTCCACGGAGACTCGACGGGGGTCTACGTTGGACGTGACAAAAAATGGGGGTCTACAATCGTAAGTAGGGGTACATGAAAATTAATTTGGTTTCGATACAGAAGAACTAAAATGTTGGCTTGTTATTTTAAATAATATGATACCTAAATTAAACCTTCTCAATAAGACAATTTATAAATAAATTGAGAAAAAAATGGATAGTTCCGAACTGGGAGCCGAACCCAGACCATGTCGGTATCGTGCCGAGTGCTCTAACAGTTGAGCTATCCGGCCCTGTGCCACTTTCCTTTTTCAATTTCATTTATAACTTATTGAGCCACACCGTCCATTATACGGTAATACAACAACACAAACAATATGATACCTAAATTAAAGCTTCTCAATAAGACAATTATCTCCTATCAATATAGGCAGATAATATTTTAAGAAGCTCAGCGACGACTTGTGGTGTATGTACTTGCAATCTTGTATTTGCGTTTAATTCTTAACCAATATAAATACGAATGTCAAGGATAAATGTTACTCGTTTGTTTCCGAAATTTCATAAAGAAAAGTGAATCGATATTAGTGATTACCAGTGTCGGAAAAGTTACTACCTACCTGCCTATTTGTATACCTACCAACCTGCCTATATAATATAATATCGCTTGCGTAATGCTAAAAGGGCGCATTTTTCAACACTTTGTATTAAAACTTGATTTAAAAAAAAAAGGAACAGATTATTCCTTACAAAACTCAAGCCAAATATTGATAATTTCCTGTCAATCCATCAAGTACATCCATCTCATTAAAATTATATGTTTTTTGTAATTACCATTATAGAAGTTACATTACGTTATAAATAAGTGGTCAATTTTGATTATATTACGACTGTTAAAACAATAATAATTATTAGTGTAATAATTTATATATATATGAATATATAATATACCTACAACACAAGGAAATATACTATTATTTTTTTTACCACTCCGAATGGGACGTTTTCTAAATAAAATTTGTGAGAATTGATTGGTCCTTGTGCTGAGTCACTTTAGATTTCAAAAAAGTAAAGTTGGATGGAGTCACTTTTTCGATTGGCTAACTTTTCTTTTTTGACATCCACTTTGTGAGTGGATGTCAAAAAAGAAAAGTTAGCCAATGAATTAAAATTGAATTGAAAATTTGTTTAGTCTACCTACTTTATTATCAAATAATTAACCTTATCAAGCAATCAATTCTAACCTTGTTTTTTCGAAAACTGTTAATTCGTCGTTGAAACTCAGCCACAACGCAAGTTTCCATAGATAGATAGATCTAATCTTCACTTTTTTTTTTATTTAGAAATTGGTAGTAATGTAGAATGTAGATGCAAGAGGTCCACCGGATCCAGCAAATTTTTTAAAGTGGTCTATGAAACAAAAGAGTCTGGGAACCACTGCTCTAGAGCCAGTGCCCTGGCACAGATCGATATTTTTTGTTTTTTTTTTTCCAATAAATTTGTAATCGTCGAACAAAATTACTCGATTATATTATTCATGTTAAATCGAATTTAAACAATATTTAAACGCGTTTATAAATCAAATTAGCAAAGTTATGTTGAATTTAAATAGAATATTATCGGTTTTAGTAAAACAACGATAAGTTATTTGTAAATAAATTATTTAAATTACAAAATTTACATAACTTATAGAATTCCGTGTTACCGTTTTAGTCAATTTTATTATGAACGATGTATCCAGCTGTGTCGAGGGCCTTGAACAAATAGGTGAAGATAATTTAGTGTTGTTTTATAAAGATGGCCAATGTTTAATGTCGTCGTAAACTTAATAAGCTAAAGGCGTTCTTAGCTACTGCATATTACGTAATATTACATTTATTTCATAAACTTACACAATTCTTGCAGAAAATTTTGTAGAATGGCAAATAACTGTAATGCTAGAAGTGGTGGGTAATAAAATACCGGCCAACTGCGAGTCGGACTCCCGCCGAAGGGTTCCGTACCGTTATAGCAATATTTATATTATTTCGTTACTTTTGTACGGACTTTTCCAAGTAAGCGCATTTTACAAGTTAGGACTCTATAACTCCTGAACTAACAAAGTTAGAGAAGCCGTTATAGTTTTCCTTCAAAGCTTAGCACATGGACTATCACCATGAAGTTTTTCATATTTTTCACACAGGCGTTTGGCTTTTAGAAAAGGGGGGAAGTAACAAAAAGGGGGGAAGTAACAAAAACACGCGTTTTAAAGATGAAAATCTCGCTAACGCAAATATTAAATCAAAACATCGTCTTAGTCAACCTCTCAATGTTTTTAAAAGACCTATCTAATGCTACCTATGGGGTAGACGTGAGAAAAAATGCCTCGCAGGTGCCCCAAAAAAAAAAATTCTTGATTTTATTTTTCACACTTGTCAGCGTGGTAGCTTGTAAGGTGGTATCCATGCAAAGTTTCATCTTTCTAGCACTTACTGTTTGGACGGTAAGTTGAAGACGGACGGACGGACCGACGCGACGGACATAACGAAACTATAAGGGTTCCGAGACGTGAATGACGGAACCCTAAGAAGGCATTTTAATTTACGTAATACCAAAGAAGTTTTCAGGTCGATTTGTGCCAAGCAAAATCTGGAGGAATCTTTTTATATGGGACTAGAATATGTTCCGGGATCTGGAAAGCCGCGGAAAATTCAGAGCATTGAAAATAGAACTCTGCGCAAATATATACAGGGTGTTTTTTCATTCAGTGTCTAAACTTTCAGGAGTGAATATACTCTTGAATATAAGCAACTTTTTCCATGGGATCAACATTCCTACTTGAAAAAAAAAATCAGCTGTTTCCTACAAATTGATATCTATGTCGTAGCCCTTTTGTATGAAACAGCTGATATGTTTTTTTCAAGTAGGAAAGTTGATCCCATAGTAAAAGTTGCTTATATTTAAGAGTATATTCACTCCTGAAAGTTTGGTCACTGACTGAAAAAACACCATGTATAGAGCTGAAAATCGAACACAAGTGTCGAGTCAAATGTCAATGTCATATATATGACAGCTCGACACTTGACACTTCGATTTTCAACTCTATTGTTATTTGTATCAGCCGCAGAGTTCCATTTTCAGTGCTCTGAAATTTCCGGCACCGCCAAACTCCGGATAATATAGTCTCAACTCCCAGCCTTAATCTGTGAAACTCAAGTGACAAGTGACAGCTTGTTTTTTTTTTATTGTGGGACTGACGACAGCTATTTATCCGCAAGGAAATTAAAAAAAACGAACACAATAGAATATTCCGCGCATGCGCGCGATGAAGATGCATTTCGTAATATAAATAAAGATGCATTTCGATCCGTGTGGTCAATCAGGGTATATGCATGCGACGCGCTCGCGTCCACACACTAAACATAACTAATACGGACTATGCGGGATGAATGGACAAGCGGGTCGTACGTTTTACTTACTTATGGCTGACGTTACGCTGGGACTATATGATCCGGAATCCGGAAGGCCGGTGAAAATTATGAGCATTGAAAATACAACTCTACGCTAATACAATAGAGTTCAAAATCGAACAAATGAGTGTCGAGTCAAATATCAATGCCATATATGACAGCTCGACACTTGAAACATCCATTTTGTACTCTATTGTATTAGCGCAGAGTTCTACTTTCAATGCTCAGAAAAGAAAAATCCTTATGTTTAGGCTGACGTTACCGCGTTAAAGAAAGTTTCGAACACTTTGTTTGACTGTTTTTTTATTTTTTCAATGACATGGACCGGGCAACGAGCATACCGACCGTCCGATGGCAAGCGATTACCATCGGCGCTCGTTCGCCCTGTATATTATAAAATACCGGCCGAATGCGAGTCGGACGAATAGAGAGCAAAATAATCTCGTTTGTTGTATGTAAGGCCAATATAAATATTGATTTTATTATTTTTTACCCGACTACGGCGAAGCCAAAAGGAAGGGTAATGATTTTGCCAGTCTATGTATGTATGTATGTACTAAGCATGTATCCATGGCTGTTTGTTCCACCGTAGCGCCTAAAATACTGGTTCGATTTTAATAAATGTCGTGTCAAAAGATTCGTAATTATAGCCCGGTTGTGGAGACTGGAGATTTTTATGAAAATTGTAGTTCGGGTACGGACTACGGAACCCTGAAGAAACTTGTGAAGATGCGTTCATCATGCGCGAAATGGGCTTGTCAAACTCTCTAATGCCCAGTCTTCTGTAAATGATTTACATTCAATATCAATAGTGCCAGAAGCTGGAAACAGCTGTGACAGCTTTCATACGTCATTTACGCCCCAGCACCACAGATTTAAGAAAGAGGAGCAGATGAACAGCTGCTTAGCAAGCTTTCGAATTCATTGCACTACTACAAGTATACGGTGTATCCACGATTGCGTGGAAAAATCGTGGTTCGTTGAGGGGGACGTCAAAATTTCGCTCGTTCTATGAAAGCTGTTTCTCTGTACGTAAGTTTATATATTTTGTACTCTGTTCCAGCACGATGAGGGTGATAGGAAGAGAAAGAAGTGCTAGGCCAATGTCAAATGTGTGCCCTTGACTTTGCAGTTGTGCTGGGGTGACAAAACTTCAAAATTTTATAGGATTTAATGGAGCAAATTAGACTTGTTTTATGAATGTCTGAATTTAAGAATTATTGTTGTCTTCTTAGAATGAAAAAGTATTTTTCATCCCCACTTCACATGTATGGGGAGCTACAGGGTAAAAAAAGGGAATGATTAGTATCTTATGATGGCAAAACCGAGATCTATATACAATCTATAAATATACCAAACTTCATTAATTTATAGTCATAATTACAGAAGTTAGAAGCGCGGACAGACAGGGGGGGGTTTTGTGTCATGTAGTCGACATCTAAGAACATCTTGCGCAACGGCCATTAGTACTACGTTCAAAGTAGGGGGGGGGGGGGGGGGGGGGGGGGTCTCGGCATACTGCAACAACTTTTTCAGGATAAAAAGTAGCCTATGTTTGAATCCAGAGCCTAAACTACTACTACTTATACCAAATTTCATCGAAATCAGTTCAGTAGTTTTTCCGTGAAAGAGTAACAAACTTTCACATTTATAATAGTACTAGCTGTTTCCCGCGGCTCCGCCCGCGTAAATATACTATCGAGTATCCCGCGGGAGCACTGTACTTTTCCGGGATAAAAAGTAGCCCAATGTTTTAATCCAGAGTCTAAACTACTACCTTACCAAATTTCATCAAAATCCGTTCAGTAGTTTTCGCGTGAAAGCGTAACAAACAAACTTACATTCACATTTATAATATTAGTAGAGATAGTAGGAAATCTGCCCTTCCTCGTCGTTTTATGACTTCAGAGTTCAGGTTGATGATCTTGAATTCCTTCACACTTAACAAATTTATCATGTGCCGCATATTATTCGACCGCACAATGTCAGTTGATTAGCATGTATCTCTGCCGCATCTACCGAATTACCCATAGATAACATCGTATACACCGCCAAATGATAATACACCCTATGATCTGATGTATAGAGTGTAATTTCCAGGAACAACATGGCTCATTTACTTATAGATACCATCAAATACGTGTTCAAATGAAATTAAATACTATAATGACACGCGTAAAGCATAATATCGAGTAGCAACATACCTAATTAATTCACGAAGCAAATTGATCCAAAACAGATTAAATTTAGTAAACTATTGTTCGAAAACAATAAATAAACCAATTAAAATTCACTCATGTGTCAAAAGCATAAAATTTGTCCCCCAAAATGAACTACTTCCTTGAATAACTCGTAAAAAACCAATTTTACGACTTACCTATCTAGATTTAAGTGTCAAAATTGAATAGCGATTAGCGTTAGGTTTTTTCCCATAACAAATATTAATTTAATATTAGTTACGTTGAAATGGGATTGACACGTTGACTGTATCGTTTTCTGCTTCATCTGAGGCTATTATAAATTAATATCCTTTTCAAATCATTCAATCATCGTTAACAGTGAAAAATCAACTTTGTGACCCAAAAAATAAGGTACAGATTATAATTTTAGGTATTCCCTTTCGAGCAAATAAAAACGGCGCCAAACGATATAGAAAAGGACGGAGCTATACATAGGAAAGGGATGGGGCTACTTTTTTTTTCGAAACACAACAGCCAGCTTCCAAGAAGGTGTAAAGTGGTTTTATTTTGTGTTATTTGTTATTTATTTAATTGTATTGTTAATAATCGTGCTAAGGGGGACCGACATATTATTATACGGTTATTTGGAACTAAATAGAATATAATGGCCGTGAATAATCTGCAATCGGCTGCATTGTGCGAAGTGACTTTTGATGTCTTAATAGGCATGTCACATGTGCGTCGTATGTACACGTAATAAGAGCTGTTTTCGCATATTTTATAGGAAATCATCCGTATATTAGCTGTTTGATTCATTGGTGACAACATGTCACAAGTGCTTCTTATGTAAACGTAATAAGAGCTATTCTCGCACATTTTATACTCAATACTTAAATAACACATTTTAGCGCTGCATTGTTAATTTTACAGCATTTTGATATTCGCAGAATGTACAATAATTTGTTACGAATAAAATTTGTCTCCCCGGTGTTTTTTTTTCTCTCGATACGTTGTCAATATGATGAAGTATCTTTTGAAATTAATGCACTTTGTATTGGTTTATAATAAAGACATTTTTGAGATGCGCCAATGGCACAATGAATTTTTTTTTATTGTTCATTTTATTGCCATCTTTGTTACAGAACTGGACATTGAAAGCGCGAAAAAGTAAAAACATGAATTTCCTGGCATTCATCTTGTCAGTTATTTCTCAATATATCTCAACAAGCTGGTGCCGGCAAATTCGTTTGCGTGGAACTATTAATGGAAACGAACTCTTATTTTTTAAACGGAACCCAAAAATAAAAGTAGCCTAAGACACTCCTTATAACATCAGCTATCTGCCGGTGAAAGTTCGGTCAAAATCGGTCCAGCCGTTTCAGAGGCAACCAGAACAAACAGACAGACGGACGGACGGTCGAAACTATAAGGGTTCTTTGAGTACTACGGAACCCTAAAAATCTTTTTTTTATCTATGGACGCTTCACACCACGTCAATCTGGCCCCGTGCTGAGTATCCGAAGAACTTGTGTTACAGTTACCAGACAACGGGAAGTATATTTAATACTTTTATACTATACATATATTTAATTTAAGATTTTTATTATATTATACACATATTTAATACACATCCATGACCCAGGAACAGAAAAAAACTATTTTGTTCCTTCGACGGGATTCGAACCCGCGACCCCCGGCTTGAGCACCAACGCGCCCACTAAATAACACTGTCTGTACTTAGCAGAACAACTTAATTTAAGTAGCATTTAAGTATTCACTAATTAAAAAAAAACTCCTCACACCGATTTCGGTGGCGGTGGCCGGTTTCATTGAAACCAGACCAGTTACGTAGGAGTAATTTTATAGTGCCCAAGTGTGTGCGCGGTACACAAGAGCACTCTCCTCTCCTTTACTCTCGTAGCCCAGTGGAACGAATGACCGACACGACTGGCGAGAGATCAGGCGCGAGGCTTTTTACATGCACATTGCGCATCCGACGCATGGTTCTCTCTTGTAAGACAATCAGGTGATCAGCCTGCATTGACCTAAGCACACTTGGAAACAACATTTTTTTGTTCTTCCAATGCGGGAATTGAACCCACGACCTCCGAGTCGAGAGCCAAGCTCTAACCACTAGACCACGGAGGTTGTTACAAACTGTAGTAAAAAGAATATTGTAAAAGAACTTCATTAATTACTTAATCATTAAATGAAAGCAGCATCATCAATTCTCGCCATTACGTTCCAGATTTAAATCGTCTGTCAAATAAATAATCTATAATGGCGTCTGGCGAGGGTTGAACCGTGTCCAAAATCCGTTTGTGGTACAATAATTGGTAATGCTCTTCATTGTGGTCAATTGATTGGTCATTTATTATGTTATGGGAGATCGGATTTGGTATTGGTCTCATCAATATTAGGGAGTAAATTACTATCTAGATATTACTTTGTACAGATCTGTAATCTAAAAGATGAATATATTCAACGTAATTAAAATTGTGCGTTACATTGTTCACACTCAGATTATAAAAGCTTACTGGATGTTGCCCGCAGCTTCTTGAGCGTACAGAAAAATCCACTGGACACATTTTGACGCGTTAAAAAGTAGCCTACGTCCATCCCCGTGGTCTAATCTCTGGGCCAAATTTCAATCAAAATCGCTCCAGCAGTTTCGGAGCCTAATCAATTGCAGACAAACAAATGTGTGTGCAAGTGTGTGTAATGTGGTTTTTAATTATTCGATTTTTTCATTTCTAGCATTATTTAAAAATAATAGCTTTCTGCACACCTTCCTCCACATAAATTTTAATTGTTCCAAATATCATACTCCTCCTCCTCCGTTCGCACAATTATACTCAAAGTTTTTGTTGTTTCACGTATTAAGATTATTACTGATTAGAATATAGTGTCATTTATACATTCTAGTAATCTTTAGGGTATTTTATTTATATATTTCGTATTTTAGGTACGGAATACCTAAAGGGTAAAAATGGGATTCTACTACTGACTACTGTGACTTCGCTGTCTGTCCGTCCGTCTGTCACCAGGCTGTATCTACTTAACCGTGATAGCGAGAGACAGTTGAATTTTTTACAGATGATGTATTTCTGTTGCCGCTAAAACAACAAATACTAAAAACAGAATAAAATAAATATATTTAAGGGGGGGGCTCCAATACAACAAGCGTGAATTTATTTGCCGTTTTGTACGGAATTTTGTTGGCCGGTTTTTTTAATATGTGCAAGTCAGTATAGTATGTCTGTGTTTAACATTTCTCGTCTCAACTGTAGCTGATTTAAGATGATAAGTAATTATATATATAATAGCTTATTTACTTCTACAAATGTACGGTTTCTGTGGGATATGCAAACGATGTCGAAAACTAGCGATGTATAAGGACTTCCTGCTTGTTCAAGTTAATAAAGCTAGTACCTAATTAATAAAGAGACATATTTAAGTGATCTGCCGAGTTGAGGGTAATTCGTCAGTGGCGTATTGCCTGCCATCTGCCGCCGCGAGCTCCCCGCAGCGGGGGTGCGCCAGGCACGGACTCCGAGGCTGCTTACATCAATGAAAGTAAATTTAAAAGTATTTGCTGGTTTAATCGATATAACTATTTAACATTAATAACAAATTCTTACAGATTTTTGTAAGAGCTTCGCGCTCGTTTAAATCTTTTTCTGCATAAATTTTTTTTTCGACGTCATATGTCTGAATTCTGCATTATTTTACTTTTTTACGATGAGAGACCCGTGCACCGACACGAATGGTCGACTGGAGAAATGCCTCTCAGAAAACTGGTGTGGAATAAAGCTTGCGTTTTGTCTCGCCAAATGAGTTGTTTCTGGAGGCTTTGGTGTGATAGTTTAGACTCTGCATTAACACATGGGCTATCTTTTATCACAGCAACCTTCCAACTTTTGTAATTATTCTTTTTTTTCATTAATTCATTCTAATTTAAAGCTAATTTAAATTATTTTGAGCGAAATCGGCCTGTAACTTTTGGGTAATTCAAAGAAAATGTTCTTTAAATTACTTCAAAAGCTATTTGTCCGATTTCTTGGGACCCGCAACGAAATTAATCAGAAGAAGGTAGGAGGAGGAAGTGTTCCGACTCCCAGTTCGGTTATTTCTTATATCTCGAATCCGTCCCATGAACATCCAAAGTGATCAAATACAGAATTCTGCTTGTTATTTACACAACAAAAGCCAGGAATTTATGGGCACAGTGATATATGGCCGAATGATGGCCGTTTCATGTCTCGACCTTTTCAATAATTATTGGTTTTGGACTCGACTAATTATACACTCGGTTCTGTTTAGTGGCTTGTTAGGGGCTCGTTAAGGTTTCGAGTGGAGGAATGTTAGTTTTTTTGGACACTTCGAGGTTTGTTGGGTTTGTTGGGTAGTTAGTTACCCGGGCTATTGTTACGAATCTATTGACACCTCATTCATTAAAATCGGATGAGTAATTAAGGCGCTACAGGGGAAAAAACATACATACATACATAAACTGGCAAAATCATTACCTTCCTTTTGGCTTCGCCGTAGTAGGGTAAAAAGACTGTTAAAACATTTATGTTATAATTATAATCAATGATGAGTTTCGAGCAATAATTTGAAGCTGTAAGAAAAAAACCGACCAAGTGTGAGTCGGAGTCGCACACGAATGATTCCGGACAAAACGTTAAAAAAATCAAGTTTCTTGTATCGAAGCCACACACTTAAATATTTATTTTATTCTGTTTCAAATATTTGTTGTTATAGCGCCAACAGAAATACATTATCCGTGAGAGTTTCATCTGCCTAGCTATCACGGTTGAGGAGATACAGACAGACAGACGGAGATAGCGTCCCGTTTTACCCTTTGCGTACGGAACCCTAAAATACACCATTGTAAACTTCTGTAAGTTAACAAGTGGTAAAATATAATAAGTCGCAAACATCTAGTTATATTCGCCAGACAATGCGACGCCTAAACCGTCCATCATACGTCGGTTATTATCTTCAATGTAAAACGTTTTTAAAATCTTGATTTTTATTTATAAATTACAGAAATAAATACCTTAAAAGAAAACACCATGAGAATCTCGATAGCCTAGGCTAGAGAGAAAATTCTTTAATTTAATCTAGAATAAGAACTAGCTAACTTCGGCTAGAATAAAAAACTCGCTAACTTAGGCTAGAATAAAAACTCGCTAACTTAGGCTAGAATAAAAACTCGCTAACTTAGTCTAGAACAAATATCGCTAACTTAGGCTAGAGTAAAAACTCGCTAACTTAGGCTAGAATAAAAAACTCGCCAACTTAGGCTAGAATAAAAACTCGCTAACTTAGGCTTCAATAAAAACTCGCTAACTTAGTCTAGAACTAATATCGCTAACTTAGGCTAGAATAAAAACTCGCTAACTTAGGCTAGAATAAAAAACTCGCTAACTTAGGCTAGAATAAAAACTCGCTAACTTAGGCTAGAATAAAAACTCGCTAATTAGGCTAGAATAAAAACTCGCTAACTTAGTCTAGAACAAATATCGCTAACTTAGGCTAGAATAAAAACTCGCTAACTTAGGCTAGAATAAAAACTCGCTAACTTAGGCTAGAATAAAAACTCGATAACTTAGTCTAGACCAAATATCGCTAACTTAGGCTAGAATAAAAACTCGCTAACTTAGGCTAGAATAAAAAACTCGCTAACTTAGGCTAGAATAAAAACTGGCTAACTTGGGCTAGAATAAAAACTCGCTAATCTATTTAGAATAGAATAAATGGGCTTTCTTTCTTTACCATCGCCGTTACGTTATGGTCCACTGAAATAATTTCAGTGGACCATATTTTACGGATTCGTCCATCCCGGTTTCGAGCCTGCACCCTCACTCATATCTAGTATCTTATACTCCAGTTCCATTGTATTAACATGTCTCGTGTTGAATCTGATAACGCGTGGTGTCGGGTTACTACGCCACAGACATACGTTACGTACGTGACCTGGACTCCACATCTATGTTTTAAAACAACAGAGAATACAATATCTTATACCTATATGTCGTAGGATAATTGAAAAATTTGTATCCTCGCGAAAATCCTAAGATTATTGCAAGGAGCCGGATTATTTGATACTGATGTAAAATTTCGCCATTTTCCTAATAACTTTCAGGATCTTCTTTATATGTCGTGCGCGCTGATTGGCTGTCTAAAGTCTATAGAACTATACCTTGCTGATTTTCGACCAATCTGAATAAAGGTGCTCTAAACACACTCTTTGCAACAGCCAATCAGTACTCGAAATTCCCACATTCCTAGTACAGTCGGGTTTTTTGCGAAGATTCTGAAACTTGTTAGGACGGTGGCGAAATTTTATCTCAGAATCAAATAATCCGGCTCTATGTAATAATCCTAGGATTTTCGCAAATATTCTAATTTTCCAATTATCCCACGACAATATATTAATATTTATTTAAAATTCTCGTGTGTGGTGTTTGTTACAGATCTCCTCCGAAACGGCTCGACTGATTTTTATGAAATTTTGCAGGTGCATTTGATAGGTATGAGAATAGGTTGTAAACTAGTTTTTATCCGCTTAAGTGTTAATATAAGGGTGTTTCTTTTTCTATTTTTTACTTTTATTGTTTTATATTTGATTTGGCATTAAAAAATATAAATAACCCTAAATTTACAACCCTTCTAACACCAACCCCCATGGTTTGTTAGCGAAATTAATCTGTAACAATCTCATCCCTCAGTTGTCGGTGATTCTTTCACACATCACCTGTAGATGTGGGTGTAGTCGTTGGTAGTTATCTATACTAATATCACCAAGAGGAAAGATTTGTTTGTTTTTCGTGTGTTCGTTTGTTTGCATTGAATAGTCTCTGAAACTACTAGAGCGATTTTGATGAAATTTGGCGCGCATATAGTGTAGACCACGGGGAAGGACATAAGGCGACTTTTTGAGCGATAAATGTACGATTCGCGCAGGATTTCCATTTGCACGCATGAATTTGCGGGTAACGTCTGTTAGGTCTGATATTGTATAAACCATGACTCATATTTTCGTTTAACTTTAAATTTGTTATTATTATAAATGTTCGCATTGAAAAAATATGTTCGAAATTCTTACATTTTTTTTTTATATCATGGACTGTATTTAAATTTCTGTCCACTGGCAATTATGTCTTCATGCGAATATGTCCTCTTGAAATATGTCTACTTGTTTCTATGTCCAGTTGCGCCGCAGGGATCGGAAGTAGCGTTTGGCAGCACATACGGATAAGCACCCACGAGCACCAGCCGTCAGCTGTCTCGTCAGCTATTTCTATTGTGACATTTGATATTCGTCACAAAAGATATCGTTTAAGCCATAATTTACTGGCCAGGGTTGACAGCTTCAAGTTTTCTCAAAATTATATATATTTCCCCGCAACTTCGGTCGCGAAAAATCCGTATATCGCGCGAACCATACGTTTTCCCGGAACTAAAAGTAGCCTTTGTCCTTTAGCACGGTCAAGTCTATCCCTATAGAAAATTACATCAAAATTGGCTTAGTGATTTTTCGGCGGTTGAGCCAGCACATTCGTGCAGCATCGCCCGTGGTAAACATTTTGTCAACCCTAACGTTTCACGTTTCTCACGTGTAGCAGCCCTGCGTGGGCGTCACAGTCCACAGATAGCATCGCATAATGGAGACGTCAGGGTAACCCGAGACGATCGCACGCTGATTTACATTCAATGATTTTTAAATAATTGCCTCATTTTTTTATTGGGTAGATCATCTTGTAGCCTGTGTGCGTACTTGATGATACAATTATCACAACTTTTATCAGAATTTCTTTCGGGAACCGTTGCATATTATTCTTTTTTGGGGTACCCGCCCTACACGTAAAGTCGGGATGATTTTCCTCCATTTTACCCCATAGTGTGGGGTATAACTAAGATAGGTGTTTTAAAAACATTGTGAGCTTGCCCAGATGATTTTTTGATTTAGATATCCGTTTTTCGAGATATTCAACTTTAAAACGCATTTAAAGCGGCGGTCTAAAAGCTGAACGGCTGGCTCAAAAAGTCTGGAAAAAATCGTGATGGTGGTCCATGTCATGAACTTTTAAGGAAAACTGTAACGGCTCTGTAACTTTGTTAATTTAGGAGTTATGGAGACTTAACTTGGAAAACTTCGACAAAAATAACGAAATAATAAGTGAACATGTAGAATGTTGGTATGATGGTGCGGAACCCTACGTGCGCTAGTCCGACTCGCACTTGGCCGGTTTTATATATAATAAGAGGAAGAAAACGAAGATAGTATAATAACTGGACTTAACCAATTACATCCCAGCTTTTCGTAGTGTTGCCGCAATAAAGAATTAACTGCCCTCAGTGTACGGTTTTTTTTTATTTTCCGGGCTGACTTTGTCAATGTTGTTTTCGTTTCTCTATGAGATTTTCTGGCACATTTGCCCGGGTAACTAAACATGTACTTTATACCTAATGTTGTTAATTATAACCTCCTGTCTCCTTGTGCGTACACACATTTAGTTTTTCCGTGTTAAATCTCGGGTAAATCTTTGTTATTAAGGTGCATAAGTTACGTTCGTGAGACAATATTTATTAGAGTTACGTGGCCGTGTTAAGGCGAGTATTGTGCTTTAAAGTATAAACCTGACCTTAGGATTCATCCACATATTACGTCATAGCGCAAGGGGGAGGGGAGGGTTATACTAAACGTGACAGTACATGTTAAGTACAGGTACAGTGATACTTGATAAAAGCGTGACCTACGAGGGGAGGTGTTCAAAAAGTCGAAAAAGACGTAATATGTGGACGGCCCCTTAGTAGAGTTACCGATTACTAAATAGTTTACTACGTACAGCTTGGCAAAAAAGAGTATGAAGCGGTGGCAGCAGGAACTAAAAACATTTTCGACTGTATTATCTTTTATCCTTATTAGATAGGAATGGCACATTTGAATAAAATATAACAAATAAATACAATAAATTTTACACCAATGTAATAAGGATAAAAGATGATACAGTTGAAACAGTCTTTAGTTTTTGCTGTCGCCGCGTTATACACTTTTTTGACAAGCTGTAAGTAGAATGTATTAATAATATTTAAGATCCTTATTATATGAGGCCTAAAGTGCGGTCACGGAGCACTTAGAATTTCTTACATTGAATCATCGCTACTTGTCTCTTTCACTTACACACGAATATATTGCTATCGCGTTTACATACGCCGTAAGAGCTTCGATATTAAAAATAGACGGAATTCTTCGTGCTCCGCGACCGCACTTTATCAGGATAACTTTGGACGTTTGCTTGCATTGAATAAGCTCCGAAACTACTGGGCCGATTTAGACGAAATTTGGCACAGATATAGAGTAGACCATGGGGAAGGACATAGGCTACTTTTTGCGCGGACGAAGTCGCGGGCAACGTCTAGGCACGGATTTCAATAAAATCACACAGCGCCATGTTGTTTGGTTGTAATATTTTGACGAAGATTTTTCACTTCACATTTGTTCAGTGGTTTGAGCTATGTTGACCAATTACGGTCCTTACAGAGAGGATAAGTATTAGCAACAGTTTAAATTTTATTATAAACCGCTATACAATAGGTGTGAGGGGCGGCCTAATGTTTGAAATCAATCGAATCGATTTCACGGACAAAGACTTGGCTACCTTTGTTAAATATGTTTTTGTTTGCAAAAGATTATACGCTTGTTATATCACCTGCAGCTGTCTGATACCTTCTAATATTACTAATGAAATTTTGTGAGAATATTACTTAGGTGGCGTTCGTAAATTACGTGAGGCTCTTATTGTATATGTTGTTCAGGCTCTTATATTTCATTTGGGCAAGATAGGATGTCTTAGCAAAAAATAATTTTTTTTCTGACAAAAATCCTCAAAAACATCTCACGTAATTTATGGACTCCCCCTGACCAATTATAATTAAATAGATCTAAAAACTTGCCTTAGCAGTTTACCTAGTATTTAGAATATCAAGTAATTTTAGCGCTATGAAAGAACTAAAACGTTCAGAACCTATATATGCCTGAACTAAATTTTTTTTTTTATAAATTAATTCGACCAAATTGATGTGTCATTGTATTTCATATGTACGGTAATTAGGTAAGTGACATTTAAATCGGTAGCATTATGTGTTCTAACGTTCTCTTAGTTTTGTTTAACGTAGATTAAGACGCAGCGAAACGTACGGTTCCCCGTATTCGTGGGATGACATTCAAGAAGCAACCAAAAAACAATCCCAAATGTTTTTTCAACTATTTTAATATGAAAATGCCCAAACTCAGCGGGGTGTATGGATTTGAATGAAGTAATATTTATTTGATTGTATGTGTATGATGGGTTGCATGGCTATCATACATTTTATGATGGTTACTTGTTTTCTGTGTGGTTTTGTATTTGGATTGAACCATTCAAATTTATTAGTTATAACCAGTGTGTATAAGTATTCGACTACCGTTGATAAACAGGAGGCCTAGCAGGAACATTTGACAGCGGCGTAAGCGTAACGTTATCGAATGAAGTTTGTTAGGGCGCTGACATGATTTTGACAGATTTTCACATCTCATTCGATAACGTTTGCGCCGCTGTCAAATGCTCCTGCTAGGTCCACAGAATCATTGATTTCCAGGAAATTGGCTACATAGGTGTTACATTATTATTTTAGTCACAGGGCGTTGAAATAACATTAAGGCCTGTATCACAATCTACTGATAAGTGACAGATAGTTTATTTGCATGTTTTGACTCTGTCGCGCTATATAATTCTTGCACAATTATTTTAAGATCAAAATTAGCCAAATCGGTCCAGCCGCTCTCGAGTTTTAGCGAGACATTACGATTGCACTCCATTTCGAGGGTTCCGTTGTTTTTAAGGAAATCTTATAGTTTCGCTCTGCCCGTACCATTAAATTATTATTATTTTATAGTTAAGGGTGTCTCCCCATACATAGGATGAAAAATATTTTTTCATTCTACCCCATCGTGTGGGGTATCGTTGAATAGGTATTTTATATAAAGGCAAGATTACATCGATGACTTTTTTACCAAGTCAACCATTTTCGAGTAATCGGCCTCCAAAGTGGTTTGTAAGTTGTTCCCCTCCCTGGCATTTCTAAACTATAGAAGATAGAAACTTTTAAGTTTCTATGCTGATAAATCATGCATAAAACTCTTTAGGAAAAATATTTTGAACGAAATCGGACAGTTACTTTTAAAGTAATTTGAAAAAAAAAAAAATATACGCGTTGATAGCTACGGAACCCTCCTTAGACATGTCCTGACATGCCCTGGGTTAGGTTTTTTGGAATAAGATTATAATAGTCTCAAGCCTGTCCTTCTGTATATCCCTTCATACAGCATTAGGGATCCCATATACGGTCCGGTTTTCCTTCAGTTTGGCCTGAACGGATGCAAAATCGTATCGCCTGTGTGCAATTTCGAGATCGCATCAGTCGGCCGGATGGACTGAAGCGATTCGTTCCAGTGTTGCCAGCTCTGTTTTTGCGAATCTACTAAACTCGCGTCGATATCTACTAAAAACTACTAAAATAATACTGACAACTATCAAAAAAGCTACTCAACTTAGGAATCCCTAAAGCCCCCAAAAATCCACTGCATTTTTGATTTTGTTATATTACAATTTTATTATTTATTGAATTATATAATATATTTTATCGTTAAATTAAAATAAATTAGGAAATATTACGTATATAGTATTTAAACGGGTAGTTTTAAGAAAATTACGGACGAATGCTACGATGCATAAAGAGTCAATTATTATTTTATTTTTTTTGTGCCTAACCTAGGCCATTTTGCATATGATTACTGTCTGGCTCTTTTCTAAAACACTACTAACAATTAAATTCCTACTAAGGAATGAAGAAAATATTTAAATTAGTAGTAGGTATAACTTTGTAAAATAACTAAGTTGGCAACATTAATTCTGGACTGTACGGATGGACTGAACGGACCATGTGTGACAAATCGCTTCAGTTCTCGTCAGAGAAACTCTCTCACTTGCCATACACAGCCGTGTATCGTGTACAAGCGTAGTGAGTTTACAATTAATAATCACGACCGTAGCTCGCGGCAAATGAGAACAAACTGATGCGATTTTTCCGCGTATATGCTCGAATCCGTTCAGGCCGAAATGACGTCAGTTGGGTCGGATGCGATTTTTTTCCATGTATGTGCTCAAATCCGTTCAGGCGGAACCGACGTCAGTTCTAACTGAAACGATCGGCCTCTCGTCTGTGGGAGACTTAACGCAATGCGGCGTTTTCATTTCTTTGACGTATCCAAGATATCAACACTCGACTAATTTATCTGCATCCTCACAAATTGTTCTATCTCTCTCGCGCAGCAGATGTTGCATTTTTTGCAATTCGGATCCGTTTGACTCTGAAGTGTCGATTTCAATTACTAGTCCTTTGTCCGACAACTATATTGTGCGATTCAGCCTTTTGTCCGAAAACTGGGTATTGTGTACAATTATTCAGCCTTTTGTATAAGGATAGTGTCATTTTAAGGGTATTTTAAAGTCCCATTGTGTGTTTGTGGGCGCATTCTGATTTATAAAGCTGTTGATGGGTGTTAGAACTTGGAATGACGTTTTAAGTGGCGTTTGAGTAGGATTTTTTTGGTGAAGAAGTTTACCTACTGTTATTTTTTCTTCGGGCTATTTCAATAGGAATCAGATTTGTACACATGAATGCGGCCGTGTCATTTTACTATGTCCAGACCCAATATAATCTATTCGCAATCCAGCGAGGAAACTCTCTGAGCCTTCTAGGCACTCTGCCCGGTGGGGACGACCTCGGAGATTTCTGTTTTTTGTAGCTTTATAAGTTTTGTAGAATTAATTTTCTTTTTAGTACTTTTATAGTTTGTAAACATTTTAAATAGTTAGCTATAGATCTATAAACTAAAAGATAATTAGACATTGGGGCCTGGGTGGTGGATGGAACTCACGGCGATTAAAGATAAAATGTCTTCAATAATAATATAAAATCTATGGACGCTTTGCACCACCTCAATCTGGCCCCGTGGTAAGTATACGAAGATCTTGTGTTACGGGGACCAGACAACGGGAACTATATTTCATATTTTTTAAATTTTTTATGATACCTACAATGCACATATTCAATACTCACCCATGAGTACGCAGAAAACATTTTGTTCCCTCGGCGGGATTCGTACCCGCGACCTCTTGGGCGAGCTCGGCTTGAGCGCTAACGCGCTAATCACTGAGCCACAGAGGTTGTCAAATTAGGTTCGATGTAAGCATAATTGCATCTGGATTACAACGGCTGCAACGGCATCGGTCGCATATCTGCAGGAGGTGGGGGTCAATACTGTGATATTTAAACTCATCGCAACGAGTAATCATAAAAAATATGATTAACAATTTATTGATTATCTCCACTTCTCCACGGATCGGAGTTTAAAAAATCCGGTAAATAAAATGTGAATGAAAAAAGTTTGTGTCAGCTCCGATGCACGACTGGTGTTTACTCTACAACGTAAAATTCGGTGTGCAATGCAAAGAAAGTAAGTACACTCAAAAAATACTCTGTAGTGTGCACATACGAGGAGTAGTTTAATAACCTTTTTTTATACTTTGTACTTTATACTAACATAATTTTGAAAAAGTAATTTTTGATTTGCTTACTTTTTGAAGGTTGTTAATTTTTGTTATATTTTGTTATATTGAACGGAGAACTCAATAAAATCTTCGGCTAACATCGTGTAACATCGTACCGTGGCCAGTGTGACGGTCAGGCATCGGGAATTCGATTTCACTCCCATACGTTTTCATACCCCGGGGCTTATATATGAAAATCGTTTCTTATGGAGTAAACTCTAAAATTTGTACAATCTAGTATTTTGGTTAGAGTTCGCAATTTTTTAGGTACACTGTAAAACACCCAATGACTTTTGACCAAATGAATGGCATACGGTAAATTTAAGTGACTTTTATGGAGCTTAACAGACGCTCGAATTTGGTCTTACTCTACAGACAGTCAGATTGGTTCTGAAGCGAACCAAATCCGTGGACCGTTCGAATCGAGCGTCTGTTAGCTCTATTAAATTGGCATTATATATTAAAGGAATCTATTGGTTTTACCCGACTAAGGCGAAGTCAAAAGGAAGGGTGAGGAAGGGTGTAGAAAGGGGTGTTTGTTCCACCGTAGCGCCTAAACTACTGGTCCGATTTTAGTAAATGAGGTGTCAAGAGATTCGTAACAATAGTCCGGGTGACATAGGCTCAACGCTTTACAATTTCGGTGGTCGGGTTATAGATTTTTAATAAAAATTGTAGTTAATTGTTTACGTTCATGTTAAATCGGATATGAACAGAGTTACGTATCTACATGATTGAATGATTTTTTTTGGATTGAATCGTATGTTAAAAGAATTAAAATAAAGATTTCCCTGTTACAAAGGACACTGGCGAATCCTGTCCGATTTCCTATCAAGAGCGGCCAAGTTTCGAACATATAGCGGTTTTATAAAAAAAAAAAATAAGGACTTGGGAATCAAAAGTTATGAATCTCCAAATATCAGAGAATTCATTTGCAAAATACGTAAGTACTTATTTGTGGTAATCGTTGTCATCATATTATATTATGGTTATCACGCTGTAAATTGTCGATTTGAGGCGTAAAAGCTCCATCTAGTGGCCCATTAGATAGATTTATTTTTATTGAAGTATAGGTCAAAAGCTTAGTACTAGTTTTATGAAAAAAATGTTACTTGAGGTGTGAAATAGATCCCTCTATACTATCTATATTTATACCAGGAAAAAAAATAGTATGTTTTTGGTTTTCGTAACGTGAAAGCGATATCTATCATTTATTTGTTAACATTTCCAAACAAACTAGTTATTAATTTCATTACGTAATTGACATTACCACTAATAGATGTCGCTTTTCGAAAACCGCCATTAGGGCAATTTATTGAACAAAAGGTTAGTTTATATTTTATCATTTATATTTTATCCCCCGAGTTCGGTGTATACTGTTATAGCTCTTTTTTGTTCCTATGTTCGTAAAGTACAACTTAAAATAAATATTTTTTGCGGCCACGTATGTAAATGTATGGTGACTTGCCGGTCTCCTTTAGAAACTGTACTACATTCTGGTGTTCAACAAAAAATGTTAGAATATCAATTTAATCACATATCGCAAAGAAATAAATTACCTAATAAATTTATCGTGTTTTACATAAACGATAAAATAAATAATTGCCGTATTATAACAAAACAGTAAAAAATGTCGTTAAATATAATCGCGAAGATTTTATTTATTTTTAGTAAGTATCAATTATAATTTATAACACCTGCCTTACTGCTTATAATATTTTGGATAATTTATTATTAAGTTACACGTTTATTATATTGCTTTTGACGGTTCCGTAGCAACTACGAGGAACACTTATAGTTTCGTCTGTCCGTCCGTCCTAGGTAACGCCGGTAATTATATGACCCCCCCCCATTCAATGCAAATAAACAGACAAAGCTTTTCTCTTTATCTTATTAGTATAGGTAAGCGAAATTGTGATCATCTTCACCCCTCAGTGGTCGATAACTCTTTATGTGTGTACTCTTTCACACATCAAGTGTAGGTTGTAGGGGTAGGTTGCTGTAGGTGTAGTGTAGAAACTGCAGTAGGTGTATGTAGATAGCTTATTATTCATTTCAGTTCATAGTTAAAACAGAACAGCGACTGTCGTGTCAGCTAGTAATCTTAGATACTAATATAAAGAGGAAAGATTTGTTTGTTTGTTTTGTGAGTAGGCTCCGAAACTACTAGACTGATTTTGATGAAAGCTGGTAGAGATATAGAGTAGACCACGGGTAAGGACATAGGCTACTTTTTATCGCGGCAAATGCACGGTTCCCGTGAGATTTCCTTTTGCGCGTACGAATCCGCGGGCAACATCTAGTAATATTGCTAGAAATGCGTAAGTCACTCTGTCTCATTGTCTGCCTGTCTGTCTGGTACGCGATGACACCTGAAGGGATTTTGATGTAATTTGGTACAGGGATAAACTAGACCTTGGGGAGGAACATAGGTTTCTTTTTAATCGCAGCAAAATGTAAGGTCCTGCGCGATGCACTGTGGATTTAAGCGCAAGCTAAGTTGCAAGCTACATGTGAAAGTTTGTGAGGATGGATAGATGGATGTTCGTTACTTCGGTACTCTTTCACGCAAAACTACTTAACGGATTCTGATGAAATTTGGTATGGTAAACTACTTAAGCTCTGGATTAAACACATAGGCACATACTTTTTATCCCGAAAAAGTGTAGTGTTCCCTTGGGATACTGTATTTACGCGGACGGAGCCGCAGGTAAAGGTAATATTTTATATCTTAGCAATACCCTTTGACTCAAAGAGCAAAATTTTTTGAAGCTAAGACCTCAAAGGCTTTGAGTAAAATTTTACAACACCAAAATAACTTTTAAACAAAATAACTGAGCTAAAATGTTGGTAGATCTTAGATATATTTTTAAACAAAAACATTTAGAAATGCGATTGGCAAAACGACAAATTTTACAAAAACGTTACATTTTATGTACTTTTTATGGCGGAATTTAGTCAAAATTACCACCGGAATGGTGAAATTTCCCCAAATTTTTGATCCGGTTAGCTAAGTTCTGAGTAACACTCGGTTAAACGTAACAGTTAGTTGTATTTAACTGGAATAGCCGAGACATTGTTAGTTCCCTTGTGAATTGTCTTGATGCAGGTGTAAGGAATCTTTGGTTACTTTTTAATTTTTATTTAAATTTACGAAAATCTGACAGGTAATTACAGGCGAGTTTGGAGAGCAAGGATATTAAATATGTTTTGTGTGATAAATCCAGACAGTAACCAAATATAATAAACCGTATTGCCTCGCACGATTCATGCATAATTTTTGCATTAAAAGCAAAACACATGAAAATTTTGAGGATACTTTTCATGCTTTTCAAAACCATTTTTTAAATATTGTTGGATTATTTTTTAATTGAATATAAAGTGATTATATGCGCTAGCTTTAGGTACTTTTAAAGAACCAAAATAAGCTACATAAGAGCAGAAAAATAATCCTAAAGCGACCTCTTTTTGTAAATTTTGAATGAACATGTTTTGAGTAGTTTTTGCTGTACTAAAATTCATATCTTTTTGTATTTACATAAATGTTTATATATTTTTAAAATAGCCTCCTCAAGACGACTGTAATAAATAATGAAGTAATTTTATAATAAATTTCCATAAGTAATATGGAATAATTAACAAACGTTACGTTGGTATTTTCAAAAATTTGCACAAGCATCGTAGTTATAAATTACTTACAAAAATCCATATATTCATAAGTACAATTATTTTATAACATAAAATTATAATTCCTAATGTAGTTTTGATAAGTTTTTGATTAAAGATTAAGTAAAGTAGCCAAAAACAACAATTTGAATAATTATAAGATAATAATAGAATATTATGTAGTAGCTATTTCCCGTGGCTCTTGCCACGTAAATACAGTGTCCCACAGGACACTTTCTTTTTTCTTTTTCGGTATAAAAAGTAGCGTACGTGTTAATCCAGAGCCTAAAAATGAGATACACATACCACTTGTTATACTAGACTAGATGTCGCCCGAGACTTCGTTAGCGCAATGAGAAATCCCGCGGGAACCGCAATATTTTGCCGCGATAAAATGTAACCTATACGTTATTCCAGAGCCTAAGCTACTAGCATACCAAATGTCATCAAAATCTGTACGATGCGTTAAAAATTCACAAAAATACATCCATCCTTCATCACAATCTTTCACGTTTATAATAGGAGTAAGACTAAAGAGTTTTTTTTTGCTTTGGCTAAATATAGAAGTTTGAAATTTTGTAAGTAGTGCACAAATACAATATTCGACACCAAATCTCCAAGTTTCCGCTAGTCAGCATCAAAATATCCACGTTAGAAACTATATCAACATACTTTCTTTTTATGATTAAAATATCACAATGAAATAAGAATAATAATATTTATTTCTTATGTTTACGCGAATATTGTTCATTGTTTTTACACTTACGGATTGTGTCGCGGTGCACATCTCCTTTTCCCGACGTTTCGGCTAGTTTCCAGCGGCCGTGGTCACGGGAGGACTGAGGTGTCAATTGTCCTATTTGTTGAAGTTGTTAGTAAATTGTTAGTGTGTTTTGTGTTGTTTGAAATTTCCACATCTGTGCCTGAGACAAATTTGCGGTCGAATCATAATAAAACGGCGTTTTGCATCCCTGCACATCTTATTGCATGTGTTTCGCAGTTTCTGTAAGCAGAAATATTCCAATCTGTAGGCAAACGTTTACACTTGCTCTTGGCTTTGTCATGCTTATTCATTAATGTTTTGATTTCTGTGGATATCCATGGTGCAGGTAATCGCTTCACACGAATAAGTTTGATAGGAGCATGTACATCATAAATCCTAGTGACCACAGAATTGAAAATATCAATTTTGCAGTTACTAGACGTCGCTTCAAAGAGAGAATTCCAGTCTATTGCACTAAAGTCTTGTCTTAATTTTTTTTAATTCAATACTCACCCATGAATGAGTACCCAGGAATACAGAAAACTCTATGTTCCCTGGCGGGATTCGAACTCGCGGCCTCCGGCTTGAGCGCCAACGAGCTAACTATTGAGCCGCAGAGGTCGTCAAACTATACAGCATACTTATTAATTATAACTAAAATATCACAATGAAAAAGTCTCGACATTTTTGAGCACAAAAAAAAAATGTTCTCAACCACTGCCATCCATACAAATCTAAGCTAATAGTGTACTAAAGGCAAAACACGACACGTTTAAATTAATACACACAAATATAAACCTTGTTACCACGGCGTTAAGTCACATTTTCCCTTGGAATAATAAAATTTGATGTGTTCTCTGCATCTACGTACAGATAGAGATAGCCAAAAATGAGTTTGACATTTGACATTGTCGTTTAACAATAGAATATGGCGTTTTCTAGTTAATAGTATACGTGTAACAACTGACAGCCTCCGTGGTCCAGTGGTTTGGAGCTCGGCTCTCGACTCGGAGGTCGTGGGTTCGATTCCCGCGTTGGAACAACAAATGTTGCTTCCAAGTTTGGCTAGGACAATGCGCGCTGATCACCCGACTGTCTGACAAGAGAGGTGGGCATGTAAAACGTCGTGTCGGTCATCCGTCCCACTTGGTGTCGAGAGTAAAGGAACATAGAGTGCTCTTGTGTACTGCGCACACATTCGGGCACTATAAAATAACTCCTGCGTAGTTGGCCTGGTTTCAATGAAACCGATCACCGTCACCGAAACCGGTGTGGGGAGCTATTAGTGCAAGTGACTTCTATTTAAGCTCTAGCAGTTTTCAAGCCGCACTTGTAACTCCTCCGGTGCGCGGCGTAGGCACAGAGTAGAAAATATATTATTATAATTACGAACAGAGAAAGAGCGTTCATAGAACGATTCAAATCGACCCACAATTTTTCCACGCAACCGTGGACACACCGCACGCTTGTTGTTGTGGAATCAAATCGAAAGCTAACTATGTAGCTGTTTATCTGTTCCTCCGTTAATCTGTTTGTGTGTGGTGTAGGTGTCTAGATAAGCGCTTATCAGTTATCACCACGTGTTCCGTTTACAGGTGACGCATTTCAACGCCTGTATACATTTATTTGAAAATGTGTCTTGTATACATGTTAGTGCTGCGGCGACGAACCACGTAAGCTATTGTCATTACACATGACGTTTAACACGTATTTCTATTGTTCTAATAAATAATTGACCAGTGACAACATTATATTTGAACTTACGCAAAACTCTGAATAAAGAAAACAAAGATGGCGGATTTTTAATACTGCACATGCAAAAGGTTTATGTTGAGCCCCAATTCTCTTAACACTTTCATTTTACTTTTATTGAATGAAAAATTAATCGTCTTGATATCATACGCTGATTTTTGAAGTTTGGACCAATCAAAACGTGTTTGACGTTGGTTTGACGTTTATGAGAATTTTTGTGTCGTCAAAATAATATGTAAAACTAGCTTCTGCCCGCGTAGCGTAAATACAGGACGTATCTCACGGGAACACTGTGCTTTTTCGGTATAAAAAGTGGCATATGTGTTAATACGGCGCTTTAACTTCTACCGTACTAAATTCTATCAAAATCGGTTCAGTAATTTTTGCGTAAAAGAGCAAACTTTCTTCCATCCATCCATCCTCACAAACTTTCACATATAAAATAGTAGTAGTTTAATCTTGTTAGTATTTAGAATGATTGTAATTTTATTTACCGCATAAAGCATAATTTGGAATTTCCAACTGTTTATGTTTTTAAGACTATTTGACGAAAGTCCATAGTTTTTGTGGTATCATAGTTTATAGAAAAGGCATTGTGTGTATCAAATGTCCAAATATATTTCTAAGTATTCTAATATTCTAACTTACTACAGACTGTCACATGATGGGTAAATTGAAAGCTATAATGTTATATTTTATAGCTTTCGTGATTTAATTCGTTTAGGCAAACTAGCAGAAGAATAGACAAGGATACTAGGAGCTACAAGTGGGTTTGGGTTGCGCCTTGGGCTTCCCGTTACTTGGCGAAACATAACGGCATAATTTTACACCGGTTTTTCAAGGTCAGAGTATTCCTCCAGTAGAGCCAGCCCAATCGTGCCGAAGCTTGATACAAAATATAGCAAAATATCTTTAAGTTTATTCCTGTAAGATTTTTTTCCCTAACAGGTTTTCGTGACACTGCAGTATTTTATCGGTTGCTAAATATAGCCTATATCCAGCCTATCGCCCGATGTGTGACAGCGTGCCACAGCTTATTCGTGCCGAAGCATGGCTGCTTTACATTAGCGATTATGGCAGTACAGCTTGCAACTTCGTAAGCTTCAACATTGATTTATAGATAACTAGCTGTCCCGACACACAATTTTTCCAATTCCCACCGTTCAAATATCGAGACGAAAATTAACCTAATCGGTCCAGCCGGTCCCTAGTTTTAGCGAGACATTGGAATTGCAATCCAATTTCATTATATATGACATACGATTTTCCATTACTTTGTAATTCTCCATATCAAATCACACATTTTATAAATTATTTCACGTCCACGGGAACTTGACGAAAAGTACCTATCCTATGTCCGTCTCCTGGTTCTAAGCTACCTCCCCACCGATTTTCAGCCAAATCGGGTTAAATTATCTTAAGATAGATATTAAAATAAGTTCTGCAACTGATCTTACATCTACAGGCTAGGGCTTCCCTTTGATGGAGGATCATCGCTAGTGCTGCCTTATAGTAAAAATAGCCTGTCTCCCAGTATGTAACAGCCTAACATCACCATGCCGGTCACGCGCCACCACCGGCTCCCACTAAATTGCCCACGCGTGGGGAATGATTATGAATATTGAATATGTAACAAATTAGTAATTCCCAATATTAGAATCGATGAAGAGATGTTTTTTTGGGACAGAAAAAAATTGGTTGTCTGTTATATAGTTTTACGTGATAACGTCATCACAAGCCGAACGCTTAGGCCGATCGTGCCTCTCTATCGCTTGCTCCGCGCTCTCGCTCGCACGCTCGGCTCGGGCGGAACGTGACTCAAGCGGAACGCGACAATTTTTCGTGCGCGCAGCCGACGTTCATTGATTTATAAGATATGTAAGAAGTTTTTACGTCAAAAATATTTTATAATACAGCTCCCCCACCGATCTCGGTGATGGTGGCCGGTTTCAGTGAAACCAGACCTGAGCAGGAGTTATTTTATAGTGTCTAAGTGTGTGCGCAGTACGCAAGAGCACTCTCTCTTCCTTACCTTACTCTCGTTACCCAGTGGGACGGATAACCGACACGACTGGCGAGAGATCAGGCGCAGCAACGACTTTTCACATGCCCACGGATCATCGTTTTAATCAGACAATCAGGTAATAAATATTCTTTAGGAAGATTATTTTGAACGAAATCTGTCAGTAACTTTAGAAGAAATAAAAAAACCTTCATTTGACATGTCCCGAGTCCTGACATGCTAGGTCTACATTGGTTAGGTTATCTGAAGATTTATGTCTTCGCATTTGCAGGTTGCATCGTGGAAATTTGTTTCGACCGACTTCCATTATGCCGTAATAGAAAACATTGTCAGTAATGATACCAAGATAATGATGACGATATTACGACTGAAATCAAAAGTCCATTCACACCGCAAACACTCCTGCTATTGGTTCATGGAAGTTTTATAAAAACCAATAAAGATCCATTGAATTCCATTGTATTAACTACACATACGGGCACGTGAGTATTATAAAATCGAATTATTTTTATGGCCATATTGTTTATGTTATGCCAAACACAGAAGTGACAGAACCCTTTATGGACATACGCCAACAGCATAGCTTGATTTATTTCATACTCTTTTTTTTTGTTTTGTTTTATATATTTTTTCATAATATTACAATTACTAAGTTTGAATTTTATAAGGTTTTTTTGCCTCAGTAGGAAAAAGGAAATGTTTTAAAATATAGACGGAGTTTTGCGGGAGTTCAATGTGTGACGTTGTTAGTTTTGTATTTCCTCCATAAATTTGTGTTATTTCGGTTCTTAATGTATAATATTGGTAGAATATGAACCATTAAATATTCCTTAACGTGCACAAGTGTGGGCAAGTGTGGGCTTCCCTTCAAAACTCCCTAGGAACTTTCAGTAAAGCTTCTACCACTTTACTGGATCGACTGACTTGACTCATTGACTGCACGGACTATTTATACATATGTTTATATTTATTTAATTAAATAATTTATTTATTTGGCATATCAACAATATAAACACAAGCTTACATACTTATCATTTTGGTCCATTATCAGTGTTCATATCAATTAAAGACATGCACAACATTGTTTTATAAAACACAATACAAAATATTCTAGTAAAATTTACAAAGTTAAATAAAGATATATGCACTTACGTTAGATTACAATAATATTAAACAAAATTAAAAATCTATTAAATTCAGGTGAGTAAAAATGTAAGTTAAGGTATTAATTATTATATACACAAAATATTATTACGTCATGGTTCCGTTTGGGACAATCATAGAATATTAGTCAAAAACACAGAATACAATAATAATACACAAGCAATATAAAAAAAAAAACATTGGCATTAAAATATAAGTAATGAAAATTATAGAAAGCTAGTTTTATAAAATGTCAAGGGATTATAATTAAATTAAGCAAATTAGCAATTTTTTTATATAACATAGTATCTACAATAGAAATACAACATGTCAATTAATATATATATATAGGACTTTGACTAGACTTTGGACTTGACGATTTAGAAATACGGTGTTTAAAATTGAAACGAAAATTCTATTTCCCGCCTTTTTAACTTGCAAGCCGATGGATGCCATTTATTTAAAAAAAAAAAGGATAGACAAACGTCAATGTGTAATAAAATTGTGTCTATCAAACGCACGGTAGTGTGTGTTAATAATATGTGTTGTTGTTGTTTTTATTAATTTTATGTATTTCTATGCTTTATTTAAGAACTACTTCTGCACACCTACCTCCACCCTTCGCACAGTTCTCGTGAAACTGTACCCACTGGAAAAATACACTAATTATTATTGGTTTTACTTTAGAAGTTGATTTAATATTTTTCATTTAATATTTTTCATTTTTTTTTTAATACAAAGTTTTTTCTTAGTGTCAAATGGAAATCTGAGTAGGCACTGAATTTTCAAGCATTGCATAATTTAACGAAATGTACGAAACCATCTTATTATGACAGTACCGATGGAACCACATAATACCAGGCATTGTGGTGTTTGCGGCGTGGTGGTATGCCCGAGTGGTCTCCATTTTGATGATTAGGCATTACACTGCACTACCGACCATCTGATGCTGGCAGAACCTAGTATTAAAATGTTTAATATATATTACACTGAGATATTTATGAAAAATTTCCGTTATTAGATTTCCTTTCCTAAAGGGTGAAATGGGACTCCTACAGAGACTCCGCTGTCCGTCTGTCTGTGACCAGGCTGTATCACATGAACCGTGATAGCCAGACAGAACATTGAAATGTTCAAAGATGATGTATTTCTGAAACAGAATAAAGATTTAAGTGGGGCCCCCATGCAACAATCGTGTTTTTTGCCGTTTTGTACGAAACTCGACGTGCGCGTGTCCGACTCACGCCTGGCCGGCTTTTTATCTATTTAAAAATCAAAATAGACATCATCGGGTGGTCCCCGTGCGCGTGTCGTGTGGGCTGATAAAGACACAACTTTTGATATCCCACTCCTGTTGTTATGACTACTGACAATCTACACTGATGTTTGAATATAGAATTACATTTTTGAACTTCGAATAGATTAACTTTTTTATTGTAAAACTTTTAATGCATAGCATTTACCAGTAGACTTCTATGTAGAGAAAAAAAAAGATTGCTATACAAAGGATTGATGTACCTATAACTATTTTTTTATTTAACACATACTTTTGTTTGTTTAAATTTTTTATCATTAAAAATATGATTTTAGGGTTCCGTAGTTCACGTCCCGGAATGGTTTCGTCATGTCCGTCCGTCCATCCTTCTGTCTTCGGATTACCGTCCAAACGGTTCGTGCTAGAAAAATGAAATTTTGCATGGATGTGTGTATTTATCACGTTGACAAAGTGCTAAGATAAAATCATGAAAAATATATTTTTTGGGGTACCTCCTCTACACGTAAAATGGTGATGATTTTTTTTTCTCGCGTCAATTACATAGTGTGGGGTATCATTAGATAGGTATTTTAAAACATTGAGACATTACAAAAACGATTTTTTGATTTAAGTATGTGAGATATTTAACGTTAAAATAGGACGTACCCCCCCCCCCCCCCCTATAAGCTCAAAACTGTCAAACGGCTGGCTCAAAAAATCTGGATAAATTCATGATGGTAGTCCATGTCATGAACTTTGAAAGAAAACTTTATCGGCTTTAGTTCAGGAGTTATAGAGGCCTAACTTGTAAAATGCGCTTACTTGGAAAACTTCGTACAAAAATAGCGAAATAATAAGTAAACATGTAAAATATTTGTATAATAGTGCGAAACCCTTACGTGCGCGAGTCCCGACTCGCACTTGGCCGGTTTTTATTTTATGCCGCTTTAAATATTTCATGGTAACTTTCCACAAAATATTACACCGTGCTGCCTGTTGGTTTGCTAAAAACCACAAAAAAGCTATTTCCTAAATTGTATAATCTTCCACATCAATAATTATTATTATCAATGTAAATATATTACCACCTGCACCGGTAGCCTAATAAATGTCGTGTCCCATAGAGTTCAATAGTTATGAACAATCCCAATTCAAAATTGGAATGCGATACGCGGGAATATATTGACATGATAGCGGGCTGTTTTTTTTTTTTTTTTACCTTTTCGTGGCCAGCGTCATTTCAAATGATAATTTTATGATGGTTCCTTACTTAAAATCCTCGGGTTTCATTACTTCATCAAACTGTTTTGTCTAAGTAGAAGATAGGGTTAATAAAAATAATTAGTGACATTTTAATAAACTAAACTGACTTTCATGAACAAATAACTGCATAATATAAGAGTTATGACATAATTAACGATATATTTCTATTTAAATAAATTAATAATGCTACGTTAATAACCTATTTTATAATTATAAAATTTTATTAAGTTATTGAAAATGAATACTAAAACACTGTTTAACATTTCCACAAATAAATACTAATTAGTGAATAAAATACATTAATTAATTGAAAAGAAGTGTTATTTTGCGAGATTTGCTTAATGGCCGCTTAATCGAGCAATTAGTAGATATCGTTTCATTTGCACCTGGATTTTAAATGTTATTTTAAATGAAGATTTATGTTGTCGAATTCCGTGTATGTATCGAGGTCACAATAACATAGAAGGATTTGGACATTGAATTTCGGTATATCTTGCTGGTACTATATGATCCGGAATCCGGCGGGCCCGGTAAAATTCAGAGCACTGAAAATAGAACTCTGCACTAATACAATAGAGCTTAAAATCGAACACACGTGTGTCAAGTCAAATGTCAATGTCAAATCGGACAACTCGATCATCTTGTGTTCGACTTCCATCTCATGTGTTCGACTTTCATCTCTATTGTATTAGCGCAGAGTTCTATTTTCAGTGGTCTGTATTTTCCCCGACATTACGGATTCCAGTAAGTTTGTAAAATATCAAGGAACATTAATGACATTCCAAATAGTTTATTTAGTGAAATGGACCAAGAAACGAGCAGACGGATCGCCTGATAGTAAGCGAATACAGCTGCCCATGAACACTCGCAACACCGGAGGAAATACACTTGTAACTCCTCCGGTGTTGCGCACTTGCGTTCCTGGTCCTTAAAATCCCCAACCGTCTTTGGCCGTCGCGTAGGTTCGTCAAAAAAAATTTGTCGTTTTTTTAGTCCCGTAACTTCTTAATTTAGCAACTTATTATTGTTTTTTGGGTTTTTCAGTCCATATTTATGTTTCCTTTAGGAAAATAGCTTACTAAACTTTTGGTAATTGAAAACAAATGCATATTGTTTGAGAAAGTCGGCCAGTGTATCAGCTACCTGCTATATTATCGTAAACATTGACGGACGACAAATAGTAAGCCAACCTACGCACCCAAAACGTAATATTATGAATTATATTTTATTAGCAATTTGTCAAAAGAATATGACATTTACGTAATAAAACCTCACCTTTGTTCTAACATCCGCCATTTTAACAATGGCCGCCTACGTTCCGAATTTGAATTTTCGTAAACGGTGATAAACGATACGGTTTATGTTGTTTATTATTTTTAAATAGAATTACATAACCTAAAAAAAGTGCGGCTTTAATAATATAATATCATGTCAGCTCAGAGTTATTTTACCTCTGACAGGAGTTGTACGGCGACGACATAAGGATCGCTCTCATAGTCAAAGAAACTCAGAGGCAAAATTATTAACCGTGGATCTATAAATCATAGACAGGACATGTCGAGGCAAAAGTGTCCACACTTAAACTGCCCTACTTTTGGGCTTGTTTGGGGCAGTTACAGTGACATTGGCTTCTCTCAGTGAAATCAGTCCGCATCTATCTTCTGAAAACAAGATGGCGCCACATTTTCACACACACACATCCGATAGGCCGGGGAAAATTCAGAGCATTAAAAATAGAACAAAGCGCTAACACAATAGAGCTGAAAATCTATATTTGACACTCGACACTTCGATTTTCAGCTCATATTGTCATAGCGTAGAGTTCTATTTACAATGTTGTTTTTTCTGTCGCGACCACAAAAAAAACTCCCGTGGCGACTATACCGTTATATTACGCCAGTTTTCTGTGAAGCCGTAGTATCTCTATTCTGTAGTGATGGACATAGGGGCTGTTTAACGATTTTTTTATTATTGTCTTCTTGTATGCGTGGTGATGTAACGCCGCATCACCAATCACCACGCATCCCAGAGGAGTGACGTGTGCGTTGCCCACGAATTGGTTCCCCGCATCGATCCCGCTGCGTCCGAACATTTATATTAAGCGGTCAATAAGTTTATTACAATCTAACGGCGGATCACCATAGTTCTACTCGGTCATCAATATATTATCTGTATACTGCGATTCGGGGTATTTGATACTTGATATTTAAATGATTTCTGGCTTGGACTGTTTTGGTAGTTGACGCCAAAGATTTCGATACTAAGGACGGGCCATGGCGTGCCTACATTGCACAGAAAAGATCTTCGTACGGGAAAAAGTTACGCCATCTTGATTTCAGAAGCCTGATTAAACTGCGGAAAGCAAATGCCAAATATAAATGGCCCCAAACAACCAAAACGAATGTTTGAGGCCACTCGCGTTCAGAGTAAACCCTCACTGATATGACAAGCGCGGAAGGTTGTATGTATGGATGTGTGGATGTTTGTTGCTCTTTCACGCAACAACTACTAAACGGATTTTGACGAAAATTGGTATTTTAGTAATTTAGAGTCCGGGTTATAGACCTTAGATACATACGCTTACTTTTTATCGCAGCAAAATGTACGATTCGCGCGGGATTTCCCTCTGCGCGCACGCAGTCGCGGACATCATCTAGAAAAATATATGTCTGTTAAAAATCAATTACGGATATTTTGGGCATTAGTAGTTCAACCACGCCTGGAGTCGGCATTTTGATGGCGTCATAGTGCAAAAGGAAAATGTTTAGAAACTGGTCGAGCAGGAACTTTGTCGATATTGTCACACACACACACACACACACACACACACACACACATACAAAAGTCAACATCGAGTATTAACCAAGCATCAAGACGTGTCAATCCCCCGTGACGGAGGTGTGAGCGAACATTACCGTGTCTGCGGGGAGTCTTCCCCGAAGTCTTGATACTTGACACAACATCGCACCATCTTGATTTCAGTCCGTCCAGAAACATTTTCCCGCTGACAGGACCTTTATGCCGACGGCGTAAGGATCACTCTCGTAGACACTCCGAGGTAAAATTAACTCGGAACGGACAATACTTGACAACGCAACCATCTTGATACTTGACAAAATTTGATGGATAACGTTTGAGCGCACCAACTCACAGGTTCGATTTCCTGATTATGTTGTAGAAATCTAAAATATAGATGCGAGCAATGATTTCGAAGTAAGGATGGGCCTGTGAACATTTTGCGGTTTGCCCTTCTTCGTACAACTGACATTTACCGCGGAGCTTTCTCGGGTTAAGGACTGTATTGTTCGGAATCCGTAAGGCCGGGGAAAATTCAGAACACTGAAAAAAAAAAACTCTGCGCCAATTACAGTACAGTTGAAAATCGAACACGACAAGTGTCGAGTCAAATGTGAATGTTATGACAGCTCGACAGTCTCGACACTTCTATTTTAAATTCTGTTGTAATTAGCGCAGAGTTCTATTTTCAGTGCTATATTCATACAAACATACAAACACATCTTTGATCTTCATTATATCGGTATACATAAAAATATCACATTCGGCTTAATTATTAATTTAAGAAATGTGTCGTGCATAATCGCGTTCTAAATTCAAATGAATAAAGTGATTTGAATTAAGAACAAAGTAAATAAAAATTTTACTATCTTTATAATAAATATTAAGACCAAACTGTAGCACCTGGCGACCGAATCGCCTACACGAAAAAAGATGAAACATTAAAGTTAATATCAGATAATACGCAAAAACACGGGCACATTCCTAGCTTGTTCAGTTGGCAAGTTCATAATAGGGTAGTGATGTGCGGTGAATCAGTGTCGATAATAATCATCGATTATTTTTGATTTTGCGGCGGGACCAAAAGGAGGGGTAATGATTGTGGCAGTCTATGTATATATGTATGTTTGATGTATGTATTTTAATGGATGAGGTGTCAATATATTAGTAGTAATGACCCGGGTGACATAGGCTTCGAACACGTAGTCGGGTTTTTTTCTCTAGGTATTTCATTCTATTGAAATATCCCAAGTTGAGTCTCATTAAAAAAATCAAACATTAATTTAATTAAAAAAATAATAAAACATTAAAAAATTAAGAGATTATAGATGTCAAATATAGAAGCCTGCGACTTATGGGATAATAATTTCACTAAAATAATAAACGTTATGGCAACTCTAACGTGATTTATGATAACGTTCGTGTGTTCGTGATAACGTTTATTTTCCAGAATATCCTCACAAAGAAAAGAATTTATTTCTGTAAGATATTCAAGCTATTTATTTACGTAAAGTGTTAAAACTTATATACTTATTTCAATGAAATATGACTCAAAGATATGTAATAAATTGACGACCTCTGTGGCTCAGTGGTTTGCGCGTTGGCGCTCAAGCCGGAGGTCGCGGGTTCGAATCCCACCAGGGAACAAAAATGTTTTCTGTGTTCCTGCGTCATGAATGTGTAATAGATACGTGTATTATATAATAAAATTTATAATATGTGTATAGTATAAAAGTATTAAATATATTTCCGTTGTTTGGTACCCAACACAGGTTCTTCGAGAACCAATGGAACCAAATCGACGTGGTGTGAAAACGTCCATAGATAAATATATAATAATATAATATATATATATCAGCTTTTATCTCTATCTCATTAAAAGTTAAATTATGTAAAAATCTGAAAGAATCGTTAATACCTACCTATTTAAAGCTAATCTTCTCGACAAATAGTGTTTACCGTTGAAAGGAAGAAACATAATATTGTAATTTGTCATTCGTATTTTAACTTTGAAGCCACGGTTTATATCGTACACAGATACTATTTAACTATCGATAAATAGTGTTGTGCTCGAAAATTTCTTTATACATAATTTAACATAAGTTTAAATCACATTTTAATAGGCATTAAATAAGATATTATTTATTTAAGCTAGGTTATTAATTAAATAAATTATATTAATGTCTAAAACGACTATAATGTAAGACAAAAATACCGACTAATTATGTTTTATTTTAATGGATATAAGTTAATGTTATATTATATTATTGTAAAACACAAAAAAAGTTTATTTACTTATGTATTTATTGACTAAAAATGTTGTGTGCCAACAGCATTTTTTGGGTTCCGTGTCCAAAGGGTAAAAACGGGACCGTATTACTGAGTTTTCGCTGCCTATCTGTCTGTCCGTCCGTCCGTCTGTCACCAGGCTGAATCTCCTCAACATACTCCTCCTAACATACATAGCTAGACAGGTGAAATTTTCACAGATGATGTATTTCTGTTGCCGTTATCGTTATAACAACAAATACTGAAAACAGAATAAATAATATTCATTCATTATTATTTGATATCCTAGTAATAAACAGAATAAATAAATATTCAATGGGGGCTCCGATACAACAAACGTTATTTTTGCCGTTTTGTACGGAACCCCACGTGCTACGAGTCCGACTCGACACTGGCACACAACAATGTATTCCTCGTGATAAAACCCGCGTCAACGTCACCTAAACACCGCTTTAAACGGTGTAGAGTTTCTGAGTTACTAGCGCGGTCACAGATAAACTCGCCACAATTGATGGCAGGTGTAGGCCGTAATACTCTAATAATGTTATTAGTTTTACATTGTTATTTTATTTGTTACAAAAGCAGATTTTATGCATAGACATATTTTTTTCCTTTTTCCACTAAGGCTCTATTTTTAACACGTTATTACTTTAGGGCGCGTCCACAAATTACGTGAGGTATTTAGGGGGGAGGGTCCATCCAAATCGTTTTTCTGGCAAAAATAGTCTGTTAGAATAATCGCAAAGTCTTAATAACAAAAGTACTTAGTCTTGCCATAAATACTGAAATAAAGAAAAAAGAAATTTTCTATTGCAAATAACATTTATTACTTTTACAGTGTGTTAGTTTAATACACAAATATAAAACAATTTAACATATAAAATGCTTATTCGAAGTGGTCTCCATTGGCTGCAATACAGTCCTTTAGACGTTGAGGCCAGTTATCAATAGAAGCACACTCTTTCCATGGGAAAATTCTTCTCTGCCAATCGTACGGATTGTTTTAGGGACTCCAAATTATCATGGCGTTTAGAGCAAGCCGTACTCTCTAAAACTGACCATAAATCATAATCCAGCGGATTAAGATCGGGACTAGACGACGGCCAGTCTTCAGCTCTGATGAAGTCCGAAACGTTCGTTTCCAACCAAGACTGCGTAGACCGAGCTTAATGACCCGGCGCCGAGTCTTGCTGGAAGGACCATTCTTGGTTATTGAACATGGTGTTGTTAAGGGGCTTCACTACCTTCTCAAGAATGGTATCTTGATACACTTGTGCCGATGTTTTGATTCCTTTTTCACAAAAGTATGGCTCAGTCACTCCTTCATAGCTAATACCCCACCAAACCATCACTGAAGTCAGATAGTGCCCATGTTGCACTCTGTCGACGAATTGGGAAGCTTCCTTAGAGCTTTGAGTATAAATACGATCTTTTTTTTGTTAAAATGTTGCTCAATTGTAAAAGAAATCTCATCCGTAAGCAAAATTTTTCTGTGACTTCCCTTTATGTACCGCTTCAGTAGTTGTTTCGATTTTACCACCCTATTCTTTTTTAAATTATCAGTTAATAAATTACCAGTGCGTCTCTTATAGGCTGCAAGTCCTAAGTCTTCTTTTAAAATACGCGACATGGTTCTAGGTGCTATCTTCATATCCCGAGGTAAAATCTTTTGCTTTCGGACAGGATTTTTCCAATTGTTTCCCTTACTGCTTTGACCACCTTTTTCGTACGAACACTACGTGGACGGCCAGATCTTTTTCTGTCACAAACAGAGCAGGTCTCATTGTACCTATTAATAGCCCGGTACAAACATTTTACTAATACCAAGCGTATGGAGAGTTTTCAAAATTGCATTAGGCTCCATACCTACTTTGTGTAATGCAATCACAGCGGTTCGGCTCTTTATTAGGGATATATTAGGGATAACCCCACTCCATTTTAATATCGCAAAATATTGTACAATGTATGGGCGCCAAAATGAGAAAACACAATGAACAATCATATAAAAATGACAGATTCCAAATTGAATTGTAATATTTTGTTTATTTTTAATTATAACAGTATTTATGGCCAGACTAACTAATTATAAAACAAATTGTGATATTTATAAATCTACTGTAACATAATCTACCCGCGTTAGAACATTAATTTCGCATTTAACCCTCCTAGGGGCTGAATTTTAGCTTGAAAAAACGCTGAAATATATAACTCGTTATTTTTTCCGTACTCAATTCATACGAAATATCATGCAGATATGTCCAAGGAATAAAAAATTTCATACAAACTTTTATCACCTATGTTATCTCTCTGGAGGTTGAATTTTGAAAAATCTTTCTTTAGTGGATGCCTACTACATACGTGTGCAAAATTTAAAATTTCTAGCCTTAGGCATTTGGCCTGTGCGTTGATAGAACAGTCATTCATTTGCCTATTATATATATATATATAAATTTTTTCTCCCCGCGAAGGGGGAGAAAAAATCTCAATTACGTCTCACGGACATTATGGACAAAGTTTTCTGTGTTCCTGAATCTTGGGTCATGTTTTAAGAATATGTTTATAATATAATAAAAATCTTAAATATATGTATAGTATAAAAGTATTAAATATACTTCCCGTTTTCTGGTACCTGTAACAAAAGTTCTTCGGATACTTAGCACGGGGCCAGATTGACGCGGTGTGAAGAGATCATCATACTATTGTTATTATTCGTGTGGCTTTACTTGCCAAATCCAAAACATGTTTTACATTTACAATAAATACTTTATAATTTCCTGCCCGCATACATAGCCAGAGCATTTAAAACAAACATTATTTAAGAAAAAAAAAAACAGTTTTCAAAATTCCCCCCAAAATTACCATAAACAATCCGACAAAATTATGACGAAAGAACATACAATATATAGCCGAACATTCGAAATGCGAGTTAAACAATTATGATCACGCCATCGCCGTGGCTTCGGGACTTACAGACAGACGAATTTATAACCACTAACGAGGTTAGAACGACGCATCTGAAAATTTTCAACTCTGAATAACATTTCGTACATAGCTCATACATACTCCTCACAAAATTGACATTGTATGAACTAAATATATTTTTTATGATGACAGCCCGGCAAATATTTTGGCAGTCTATGTATGTATGTTCCACCGTAGCGCCCAAACTAGTGAACCAATCTTAATGAATGTCAATAGCTCTTGAGGCTGGAACTATATTACGATCCGGAATAGAACTCTGCGCTAATACAATTGAGCTGAAAATCGAATACACAAGTGTCGAGTCAAATGTCAATGTCATATAAGACAGCTCGACACCTGACACTTTGATTTTGGGCTCTATTGTTATTACAATGCGCAGAGTTATATTTTCCCCGGCCCGCGCGCCGGATCATAAAGTCCCAGCCTTGGGGTGTCAAAGTAATCTTCAATTTTCAGTTGCGTCTCTCTGGATGCTGGCACTTGCTTGTAAAATAAGACGAGCGTTTAAAACCTCAAACAAATAAACAAACGTAATAATGCGCAGGTGTGAACAGAGCGGGACGGTCGCATGCGTGCGAGAGAGATAGCACGTCGCGGTCATAGACAATAGAGGGCGAATTAGGATAATTGCTTTCGATCTGTTAGAATGATGTAAAATCACAACTATGAGCTATATTATATATTTTCTGTTGGTGAGCTAAGGGACGAATGGGCCAGCTCCATAAATACAACGGTCTCACAGGAAGCTGGCGTTTAATATAAGGACTAGCTTAAGCCCGCGGCTCAGTCCGCGTAAATACTGTATCCCACGGGAACACTGCACTCTTTCGGGATAAAAAGTATCCTATGTGTTAATCCAGAGTGTAAACTACAACCATACCAAATTTCATCGAAATCTGTACAGTAGTTTTTACGTGAAAGTGTAACAATCATCCATCATCCATCAGTGGTAGGATAAGGATTAAGGTGTAGAGTGTGTGGAGTTAAGACGGATAGAGACATGTATATACTATATGCTTGGCACCACATGAGGTCCTGACACACAGTGCAAACAAAAGGTCTCGTCTTGGCATAATTTCACATGATTTTTTGGGAATGTTTTAGAATACATTCACCTCCCTTTTAATAAAAATATTTACACAGCTGATCAGCTGTCTTTGTCTGTAAAGTTTCCAACGTATCAGACAAAGACAGCAACATTGAATAAATTATATAGCCGTTGTGTTGTGTACATATTTTTATATTAGTATGTGGGTTAAACTTTATCACACTTATTAGGAGTATTAATGACAAATACACGAATATTTTAATAATAATTACCTACCATGCTTTAATTTAACAGAATTTAAAATTTGGCGTTTCATGTTGCTGTCTTTGTCAAGTGACTTTTCCAACGTATTACAAAAGCACCAACATTGAATATCTAATCAGTTGTGTACATTTTTTCATTAGTAGGGGGACAAACTTTACTATACTTTTAGCTGTATTATTGACAAATACGCGATTAATAAAAAAAAGATTTACCTCCTCCTTCTTCTTCTTTATAATGGCCTCCCTTGAGTAATAGCCAGTGTCAGTGTCGGGCGAGATAAAAAAAAATACTTTGTTGCCGGGGAGACGATAACTTTGCGCAAAAAATTAAGCTGTATTAGTGACAAATACGCGACTAATAAAAAAAAGATCTACCTTGCTGAATAATATCCGAATTTAACATTTGACATTTGCTAGCCGCCATATTGGTATTTGGTGCAGACTATAAAATGTCGATATTTTACAATAATCCGCGCCAAAACGACTGTGTCCTTATTTTGAATGTCTTTATATTTTGTCAATGAGGACTAAAAGTTGCTAAAAGCGTTTAAAGACCCGTAAGGATTTGATTTCTCATTGATATAAAATAAAAATATATTTCAGTGTTGCTTTATATGCATACACATGAAAAAACTAGCTTTTGACCGCGGCTCCGCCCGCGTAAATACTGTTTCCCACGGGAAGACTGTTGTTTTTCGGTATAAAAAGTAGCCTATGTTTTGATCCAGAGTCTAAACTACTACCTTACCTAATTTCATTAAAATCCGTTCAGGAGTTTTTGCATGAAAGAGTCGCAAACATCCATCCATCCTCACAAACTTTCACATTTATAATAGTAGTAAGATAATGTTGACTTTACGTTTACACTTACGGCCGGCAACGCAGTTGCGACTCCTCCGGTGTTGCGGATGTCCATGGCCGACGGTAATCGCTTTTTATCAGTCGATCCGTCTACTCGTTTCTCCCCTTTATTTCACTAGCATTATTTGCCCGCGGTTTCGCCCGCGTGAAATTTGGTTTTTAACTTTCATCCCCTATTTTACCCACCTAGGGACTGAATTTTAGAAAACGCTGAAATATGTAACTCATTCTTTTTTACGTACTCAATTCATACGAAATTTCATGCAAATATGTCCAAGGAATAAAAGGTTTCATACAAACTTAAATCTCCTATTTCACCCCCTTGGGGGTTGAACTTTGAAAAATCCTTCCTCAGTGGATGCCTAGGTCATATGAGAAATACGTTTGTAAAATTTCAAATTTCTAGCCTTAAGGGTTTGGCGTGTGCGTTGATACATCAATCAATCGGATTTGCCTTTTATATATCTGGATCGATTAAACAAAACACCTACTGAGATAACTTTACGCATAATTATGTATCTATATGTTATAATATCTATGCCATTGAAGTTAATATGTTTATGTCATGTAAATTATTGCATTCATAAAACATAAAATAATATATTATACGAATCTCTTGCGAGTTGAGCATAAAATTGTTATCGCTAAAGTGACACCTGTTTTCAATTACAAATTCGACCTTTTAGGGTTCCGTAAAACTGGACCCTATTACTTAAACTCCGCTGTCCGTGATGATAATTATACTAAAATAACTAAATTTATTATAAAAACTACAACCCGACTACGTTATATGTATATAGCATTATAGCCTATGTGACCCGGGCTATTATTACGAATCTATTGACAACTTATTAAACTAAGATCAGATTAGTAGCTTAGGCGTTACAGTGAAACAAACATACATACATATTTACATACATTAGGTTGCAGAAATCATTACCTTTCCTTTTGGCTTCGCTGTAGTCAGTTGATAAATATTTATGGGGCTCCTTTTATAACAAACGTGATTTCTTTGACGTTTCGTACGGAACCCTTCGTGCGCGAGTCCGACTCGCACTTGGCCGTGTGTTTTCATAATTAAGTGTGCCATTTAGTTTATAATTCCACACATTATGTTATCAAACAGTTCTTTAGTTATAACGCGTTTATAAAGACAGGGATTGAGACAAATGTAGTCTAAATACGTCAACTGACAATATGTAGACCGCATTTGTTTGAATGCCTGTCTAAACGGGTTACAGAATCAGAATCATTTATTTCCATGAAGTTGGTACAAAGATGTTACATTAGATACATTTATTGGTTCTTCATTTTTACATTAAATTCGTTAAAAATATAATTAATAAATATCAGCGCGACAGAAATTATTTTTTCACCTAAACACGAGCAAAACATAGGCAGTACAAACATTTACAAAGCTATCGCTTTCGTCCATCCGGCCGACTGATGCGATCTCGAAATTGCACACAGACGATACGATTTGGCATCCGTTCAGGCCGAACTGATGGTAAACCGGATCGTATATATTACCGTATACCATTATATATATATATATATATGTGTTATAAGCTTTTGCATTATTTTCCAATATATATTTTTTTGTATCGACCGGGATTTCATGGCAAACATGGTAACTTTTAATCCAACTTGTTCAACAAATTGAATATTTTAATATTAATTCCAAAGTACTACAAAAACACTACATTTTCAACCTTTTGGAATAAAAATAAATATGAGTATTTAATGTGGGTATGTGGGTACGTGGGTACGTGGGTACGTGGGTACGTGGGTAATTTTAAATGATATCATTCTTGTTAAAAATAACCTTGTTACAGCTTGGCAAAAAAGAGTATGACGCGGTGACAGGAGGAACTAAAAACACTTTCGACTGTCTCATTTTTTATCCTTATTGGATTGGAATGATATAATATTTAATTTAAATATATAAAAATATAGTAATATCACCTAACCTACAGTCCAAGACGCTTTTAGTTCCTCCTGTCGCCGCGTCATTCTCTTTTCTGCCAAGCTGTAAATACCTAAATAGAATTATTATTCCATATTGCCATGTCAAAAGGCGTTACAAACTACAGACAAATAAAATATGAAACAACCGAGTGGTACGAACAGATATCTACATATGAAATTAATTTCGCTCGCTCGCTCGCTCTCTCCGTTCGTCGTTTTGTGATCAACTGTTTGTTATAAGTTATTTAGCGAGCAACGATATTAAAGTTATAGATTCGGTTTTTTGTAATAAAAATAGTGAGGTCTGAACTGAGAACCTGCTTTTTTGAAGTCGGTTAAAAAGGTAGAAAATCGCCTGCAGGGCAATCGCACTAAGTTGTTTCAGACGAATCGTAAACGAACCGTGAACGTTACTCGACTTTTTGAATGATTCGGTATCGCGCCAACGTTTTGGCAGATAGTTGGAACGCGGCTCTCTTCCTTTACTCTCATAACCCAGTGGGACGGAGGACCGACACGACTGGCGATAGATCGGGCGCGGGTCCGACTTTTTACATGCCCATCCGACGCATGGATCATCTTTCTTGTCGGACAATCGGGCGATCAGCCTGCATTGTCCTAACCAAACTTGGAAACAACATTTTTTGTTGTTCCAACGCGGGAATCGAACCCACGACCTCCGCGTCGAGAGCCAAGCTCCAACCACTAGACCACGGAGGCTGACAAATAATCTGAAATCAAGATCTGGGTTGTGGGTGTGATTAAATATGTGTGTAATAATATAATAATCTTAAATATATTATGTATGATTAAAAATATATTTCCCATTATCTGGTCCCCGTAGGCCGTAACACAAATACTTCGGGTACTTACCATGGGGCCAGATTGGCGTGGTGTGAAGCGTCCATAGATATTATGATAATTTTAAAATTATGAATCTAGTTATTACTAATAATAATACATCAATGGCTGATAATCATTTTTAAAATGCGAGTTACTTCCAAACGATTGTGTCTTCAAGATTTTTATAATGAGACAAAAAGAAAGATTACATTTCTTACATTACCAAACTTGGTCTTAAACTTCTATTTTTGGCGCCAAAGTTTTACAGCAAAATTATGTACCCACTTACGGTACTATCAGGGAATCGAATTCATAAGCAGCTAGCTCGTGACCGGTGTCATAATTTGTAGGTATTACGATTTCGTATTATGATAACGACGACCTCTGTGTCAGTGGTTCAGCGCGTTGCTGCTCAAGCCGGGGGTCTCGGGTTCGAATCCCGCCGAAGGAAGGTTTTCTGTGTTCCTGGGTCATGGATGTGTATTTAATATGTTCATAATATAATAAAAATCTTAAATATATGTATAGTATAATAGTATTAAATATACTTCCCGTTTTCTGGTACCTGTAACACAAGTTCCTCGGATACTCAGCACGGGGCCAGATTGACGTGGTGTGAAGCGTCCATAGATATTATTATTATTACAATACTAACCAATGCCCGCGGCTTCGGCCGCGTAAATACAATATCCCACGGGAATGCTGTACTTTTTCGAGATAAATGATAGCATATGTATAGCCTAAAGGCTAAACTACGAGTACTAGATCGATATCAGTTCAGTAGTTTTGCGTGAAAGAGTAACAAACATTCATCCATCCTCACAACCATTCACATTCATAATAAGTAGTAGTAGGATTGTGATATCCAACTGACATGTTATTGACAGTTGTATTGTGACTGAAATTCGTCATTATAATACCACCAAGTTGAGACCTATTAGTAAGAGGAGAAATATCCGGTGGCACGGCAGTTCCCCCGCCAAGACGAGCCAAGCGAAGCGCAAGGCGTTTTGGCATCGAAACAGCGCCCCTAGTGGCAAACATAGTTACATAAAGGTCGTAGTTGACGGCGAATGCTCGGAAACTCAGTCTGTTGATGCTGGTGTCCCTCAGGGCTGTGTGCTATCGCCTACCCTGTTCATACTGCATATCAATGACATGTTACAGACCAACGGCATTCATTGCTATGCGGATGATAGTACAGGTGATGCTGTATATACCGGCTCCCCCAATATTTCTCGGCTAAATGTCATTGAGAGTCGAAACGAACTTGTGTCTAAAATAGAGAATTCATTGGAGAAAGTCTCTGAATGGGGTAGACGTAACTTAGTCCAATTCAACCCCGCCAAGACACAAGTCTGCGCGTTCACCACTAAAAAGTCTCCAATCGTCGTATATCCTCGTTTCGAGGGCACATCTTTAACCATCTCCCCTAGCATTGAGATACTTGGCGTCAACATGTCGAGCGAAGTCCAGTTCCGATATCATCTAGAGGGTAAGGCCAAGTTAGCCTCGAAGAAGCTTGGTGTTCTTAACAGAGCGAGACAGTACTTCAGTCCGGACCAACGCCTACAACTCTACAAGGCGCAGGTTCAGCCTCATATGGAATATTGTTCTCATCTCTGGGCAAGGGCGCCAAAATACCAACTGTATCGTTGCTCCCTCTGGATCGTATCCAACGAAGGGCCGCTCGAATTGTTGACTGCCATAGTGTTTCAAACAGCCTGGACCCCTTGGAATTACGCCGAGATGTAGATTCAATCTGCATCCTCTATCGGTTGTATCACGGGGAGTGCTCTGAGGAATTGTTCGGAATCATACCACCTGCAACTGTAGTCACCAGCAGTATTTCCGGACCTATACGACCTGCAAACCTTCAAGAAGAGAGCGTATTCCCTCTTAAAAGGCCGGCAACGCACCTGCAGCTCTTCTGATGTTGCGAGTGTCCATGGGCTACGGTAGTTGCTTACCATCAAGTGACCCGTTTGCTCGTTTGCCCCCTTATTTAATAAAAAAAATAAAAACAATGGTAACTAATTTGATGCCATACGAATTGTAGTTAACTTCTTCGCGGTAAGAAGTGACAATAACTCGCACACAACACACACGACCTTTTCTCGAAGCGTTTCGTCGATTTTTTTAAACCCTCATAACTTGGGATTGGATTATACCAGATAAACGAAATTTTCAGAATATGTTCCCAGTAGCTGACTTATTAAACATATAAAGTTTTGATTGCTTAAATCTTATACCTTAGATTTTAACGATACCTAATGGATTCCGGATCATATTTCAGCCCTAGAGATAATACAGTCTACCGCTAGTTAGCTCGTGCAATCGTCCAATGTTTATTTTAACTGCATTATTAGACCAGCACGACCATACTTGTGCTTGTTAATAAAATAATAAATCGCGGTCAAAACCGCCCTAACAACTAGTCAATAAACTTAACTAATAAAGCAAGACGATGCTTCATTCTTTGGTATTCTTTTTTTTTATCTATGGACGCTTCCACACCACGTCGATCTGGTCCTGTACTAAGTATCCGTATAACTTGTATCACAGGTACAACGATTTCAACTCCGTTGTATCAGTCCAGAGTTATATTTTCAGTGTTACGAATTTTCTCCGGCCGTCCAGATTCCGGACAGTATAGACCCAGCATTAGTTTGCCACAAAATGATTTTGAAAAATTTGTTAAAAATCATATAGCTAGCTAAACTTCTTTTGGATTATTTGGAATTAAATGAAAATACAATTACCACAACACACAAGGACGCTTGCAGAAAATTTACCGTTTACCGTTCAATTTTAGCACTTCATATTATGTTTTTGGAATTAAAATCGTATTGAACGCGTTACTTCGAATCAATAGTAATTTTATACAACTAATTCTCACTTTCCTCGAATCCAATTTGTAAGTCGGTCGTTTTATTCGGCATTGTATAAATAAATTGCTCCTTTACAAACCGCGAACGAAATCTGATCGAACAATGAAATAAATTGGCAACGTCTGGCAACACAGATTAACTTTTTCTTTTTACTCTGTAATGGCCAAGGAATGAAACGCCTATAAACATAAGTGAAGGCTTACTTAACTATTACTTATTTTTAGGAGAAACATTGAATGAGTATTTTCCTATTCTTTGGCATATAAATACTGCATATTAAAAATAATTAAAACTGTTTCAGGTAAGACGCAAATCCAATACTTTTATCGGATATATTATGTGAACTCGATTTATTACTAGCTTTATCCCGCGGTTTCGCCCGCGTAAATACAGTATCCCATGGGAACACTGTAAATTTTCGAGTTAGCAAGTAGCCTATATTTTAATCCAGACCTTTAACTACCATCATACCAACTTCATCAAAATCCGTTCAGTAGTTTTTGCGTGAAAGAGTAACAAACATTCATCACTCCATACATACATCCATCCATCCATCCTCGCAAACTTTCACATTTATAATAGTAGTAGGATTCATTTATGATTGTACCTAATGTAGGTAACTAAAAACTTTAATAATAAGAAATTTAAATAAACTGTGAAAACTGAAATCAAACTCAGTAACTTTAGTCTGTTAAGATTCTATTATATTTTTTGTAAAAAAACAGAGTTTTGATTAATGTGTCATTGTATTTTTTATTTCAATGTAAAAAGTTTCATTAAATTTGGTAGCATTATATTGTATGTTTTTTTAAGAGATTAATCATCTGAACAGAAGGTTAATAACCTTATTTATGGACACTGAAATATATCAATAATTATAATATTCATAATATAATAATTATTAAGTAGGATAATAAGTAGAGCAAAGATATAGCAGCAGCTATTGGCATATTGTAAATGCTCACATTTTATAGCATGTAAGTTTTCGAAGATATCCGTTGGCAAAATTTTATTATAATGTCTTTGTTAGTCAATGTATTAATGCCCTAATAATAAAACCTAAAACTGTATTTGCATACCCACAGTGGAACAAAGGGCCAATATAATGATAAAACATCAAAATTCATATAATTATACTAATTTGATAGAGTCATTTTGTAATTTAATCGTAAAACCGTATAAGTAGGACCTTACCATGAAGACAGAATATAAGTTGATCTTTGCTTCTTTTTATGCAATAAAAAAGCGCAGCCGAAATTCAAATTAGGAACACGTTATTATTAAAATAAACATTATATTGGACAATAAACGATTTTGAGATTATAACGAGCTAAGATGTGATTAAATACTTTTAAACAAAAATAATAAAGTAAAAAAAATTCGCCCGCCATTACGTTTTGGCGGGTATCGAGTCCATACTGTCGTCTCACTTGCACTCGTGTGTGGCTGTATTACGGTGTGTATATCTGTCTCACTCTGTCGGCAATTTGCTCGTGTTGTTGCAATCAATTGGCATGCGCAAACAGACGCCTATGATATATCCAATTAAGTCGCGAAACGGGGAACGACGCAACTGAAAACCTTGAGCTTAAAGCCTTTTTGAGCTTCAAATTTAGTAAACTTTTTGCCTACAATGGATAAAAATTGCCATATTTTATTATGCTATGCTTGTTAAACCTCTCGTCACGTCGTACTCTTGTTAAATTATTTATTGTTTTAGTTGGTACTTCAATGAGCAGTTTATGAAGCTGATGCTCGAACAGTAACTACTAATAATTCTCTTATTTGACAATTGACTTATTATATTGTGTGTCATTTTACGCATTTATATTGAAAACTGTCAAAATTGATGAATTTATAACATGATTATGTTTATGATGACTCATTTGACATGTAGCCATTGTATATTAAGATATCTGGATTGAAACAAATTATTATGAACGTAATACGAAACATTTGAAGTCCATTTGAAGAAGAAACTTTTTAGTCCTCCTGGCAATGATTTCAAAACTCAAAACTAACTTAAAACTAAGGGCGTATAATTGACGGAAAAAATCTCCATACAACAAAAAGTTACGCCAAAAAGATACGCCATCTTGGTTTGAGGAGATTTTGTCAAATGTGGACTGATTAATACTGCGAAAAGAAAATGTCAAACCTCCCCAAATTAAAAGTCTAATAGCCGAATACTGAAACGCTAATCAAAATAAAGAGCCCTCCTATTCATAGACTGTCACTGTCTCTGCTATCTGGATTAAACGACAGTTGGGGTTCTGATGTAAAGTGCAGATACGACGCTGCACATCCACACCGCGAACTCAGGTAACGTGAAGAAATTTACCGTGCATTAAATCTCTGAACAAACAAGTTGTTCGCGCTTACCCACACACACTCGCACACACACAGAGACTACACACTCAGGTGCAGGCGTAAAGACTACGCACACATACGCGCTTGTACAAGTTAAGGGCAGGCTCTTTCTGTTTAATGCAGATTAGCATACTTCATTTGCATTACCTCGCAGTTTCTAGAGTGATCCTTATGTCGTCGGCATACAGGTCCTGTCAGAGGTAAAATAACTCAGAACGGACTGTGGTGAAGGACGTGGTCACCAATCTTACGCAATATAAAGCCTATCAGAATTTTGGATGTTCGCTGCCAATGCATACGTAGAGTCCTTTTCATGAAAGGAGTCCCCTAGACGCGGCGCTGTGATCGCGCGACAAAATGTTATCAGCATTATTTATGGGTATCAGAATACCTTGATTCTGCTGTTCTGCTTCACAAAACTCCTTTACCTTGAGTATCATTTCTCGGGCATCACTTTTTACAACCTCAGGCGTTATAATAACAATTTAACTAATTTAGTTCCACTAATTGCCGCGGGACTTCTATTGTGAAAAGCTCTCTACTAAGAGAGCAGCATTTTTGTAATAGAATTGCGCCAAACTGTTTAATGTCTAGCATCATAATATACAGTATGGTTTCGTAACATAATTAGATGTTCAAATAGCGTGATCAGTATTCGATTCTCGTTCCAGAAATTTGTATAACATGTGATCTTAAATTTTGATCAGAATATCGTGTAAAATACTGAACGTGGTTCCACAACCGCGTGGCCATGCTCGCAGCAGTCGCGCGATTCTGTGGTACGTCAGACGGCAGTGCGAAAGTGCCCATACTCAGGCTGGGACTGTATGGTCCGGAATCCGGCGGTCCCGGGAAGATTCTGAGCATTGAAAATAGAACGCTAATACAACAGACTATAGAGTTGAAAATCTAAGTGTCTAGTTTCGAGCTGTCATATATGTCATTGACATTTGACTCGACACTCGTGTGTTTGATTGAATATATACGAGGAATTCTATTGTCAGTGATCTGAATTTTTCCGGGCCCGTCGGATTCCGGATCATATGGTGGGACCATAGTGAGAGTTGTCAAATGCTAACCATGTTAACAATATGTATACAAACATATAAATTACGAGATTTTTTATTTATGCGTACTGTCAATACCTAATAATAATAATAATAATCTTTATTATGTAATATTCAAATATATATAACAATAAAGATTGTATACCTCTGGTCTCCACACTAGGATTCCCTGTGTCGTGGAGACCAAAGTCTATCATCATGCACAATATAAGGAGAAAAAAAGAAGATCTTACGTAATATTGTAGCCTAATGTTAAATATTTGATTCGGATAAAAATACAGCCTGTTTTTATAAGTTAAAATAAATTCTCAAAAATTGCATATAGAATTTTATAGCATACTAGCTGTGCCCACTTCGTTGGGCGTTAAAAATTAAAATTTGTGATGATTAGAATAAAAAGTGTCTTAAGTTACTCCTACATCAGAGTCTGCCAGTGAAAGTCCCGTGAAAATCGATCCAGCCGTTTCAGAGATCAGCCGGAACAAACAGACAGACGGACAGACAAAATTTTTAAAAATTGAATTTTATTGTCAGTACCGCATATACTTTCATATTAATTATGTGAAAAGCAGTTAATTCAAAATTACAAACATACGCTTCAATTTTATTTATTTGTATAGTGTAAAGTGTAAGAGTCAAGTCTTGTCAAGTCACTTAGCAAAGTGTGAGTTTTTCCTTTCGCATTCGATCGTGAGCGCGTTTGGCGTTTACTAGGAATTTGTATGTGATCAGACCTAGTTGTCGCGTTTACAACTAGGTGGCGCTGTACAAAGAAAAACTCACACTTAGTACTCTGGTCTGTTTTAGTTTTTTTTTCGGGTTTTATTAGCCGGCTAAAAACTGAAACGCTACTCAAAATTACCCTTTAAATCACAGTCTGATAGGCCACATATAGGCCATTTATATTAAGAGCACAAGAATCACAATGCGACCATCGCAAATTGAGCTTTAGTGTCTAGGCTACAACGTTGAGATTCTAAACAATTACCTTACCCTAGTTCCGGTGATTGTAGATAGGTGGTGTGTTGCCTAGTCGATAAAGTTCAATTTGCTTTGAATGAAACAGGTGTGCTCACCTTCGCGGGCATCGTCTAACTGGTCCTCACAGTCTCCCGACCGAATACTGAACGATTGTTAAAGAAGCTGACGCTCAAATAACATGCTGTCCTTGTCATTTCGGCTAGCAGCGACAGCGTAGAATGACTTGAGTTCCACTAAACTTGTAAGTAACGTTTTATCCGTCGATGCTTCCTCTTAACGCACACAAGTGAATGATAATGTCTGCAAGCCGATATCGTTAGCGCATTAGACCAAATTGTGCTATTAATCCAGTGATTTATCCACTTAGCTGGCAACACTGCCCAATGCCCATAGACTAGAGAGTGGAGATTCCAAATTTGAATTGTGTGCTTAAGATTACATAATATTATACTTACATGGTTGTAGTTCCCATCATCCTACTACTATTATAAAAATGAAAGTTTGTGAGTATGGATGGATGATAGACGGATGGATTGATGTTTGTGACTCCTTCAGCTCAATTGTATCAGCGCTTTTTCTATTTTCAATGCTTTGTATTTTCCCGGGCCCGCCGGATTCCAGATCATATTACAGTCCCAACCTAACTGCTGCTGCTTAGCTATTCAACAAAGAGCAACCGACAGATTAAAGAGGAAAGTATATATTTTTTACTCTGTGGTTTATAACTATCAACAAATATTTTTAAAAATTGTGCTAGGTACTTGTTGACCTACCAGCTACCACCGGTTTCAGGAACCAACCCGCGGGTTATAAACTCGCGCTGGACCTCCTTTTAGCAAAAATATGGAAAATTATTCATTCAAACAGATATTTTTCTAATGTAATAACTTAATGTATAAAATAATAGATGTATTATACTAGCCGTACATTTCGCCACGATAAAAAATAGCCTATGTCCTTCCCCGTGGTCTACTCTATATCTGTGCCAAATTTCATCAAAATCGGTCCAGTAGTTTCGGAGCCTATTCAATGCAAACAAACAAACAAATTTATATTTCCTCTTTATTATATTATTATAGATAGCAAAAGTCAGAACTCAGGATACCTACATAATACATAATATAATAATATGATCTAGATATGTAGTACATAGATGCAGCCTTGCCATCTAATTTCCCAAGGTATGCAATTGTTCACAAAACGCAAAAGTTCTTTAACTACTGACAACTCATTCATGATAATCAGATCAGTCGTTTGGGCGCTAGTCGGGTAAAACCATTCACAAAGATAATTCAACACCTTTGTAAACTATAAGTAATTATTATTATACCCTTTTTTTTATACCCACTGCTATAAATAGGGCAAAATATCTAAATATAATAAATCTTCATAAAGCCACTCTGACATTGGCAACTCACCGATGCCGCCATACTCAAAAGAAGTAGAAGAATAAGAACCATTTACAAACCCAATGAGGGGAGAGTTTTGCCGGGGAATTACATTGGTGATGTTGTGGTTTTTGTATTTCTTTTATAAATTTGTGTTATTTCGGTTCTTAATATGTAATATTGGTAGAATATAAACCATTAAATATTCGTTAACGCACACAAGTATGGGCAAGTAGTACAACTTCAAAAAACGTGCTATTTTGTGTTCCCTCTCCAAAACTCCCTATGAACTTTCAGTAAAGTTTCCACCACTATACTGAATCGACTGACTTGACTCATTGACTGCACTATTTTTTTGGACTTTGACTAGACTTTAGACTTGACGACTTAGGAATACGGTGTTGAAAATTGAAACCAAAAATTATATTTCCCGCCTTTTTAACTTGACACTGGCAAATGGTTGTAAGCCGCCGCCATATATTTAATTAAATAAAACAAACCTAATAAGGGTGTTTAATATTTTTTCTGCCGATAAAGCGCAGACCCAACGCACACAAAGCGTCATCTGGTGGCGTAAGTGGTATCAAAAACGGTCAATAAGAATTTTCGATTATTTTTCTGTCACCAGGCGGCGCTGGGTAGCCCGACGGTCCTTGTCGTGTCAAAAAGCTGTCAGATCTCACGAATTTAAAAACCCTCATTTGTAATAAAACTTGTATACATTGATGTATAATTTAATGATTTCGCCAACACGAAACAGCTGTTTCACTTCGGACAACATAATATATCAACTTACATAACACTATGTGACAGTTATGGGTGATAATTCCGCGATTAATGCTCGTCTGTATGTTATTTATATACTTGACCTCCTAAACCAGAATCGTGACGTCACATAACGACGTTCATCGATCTACCTTAGTTTCACCAAAAATGTGTAAGTTTATCTTTTTATGGAATATGACTGGTGAACGAGCAGTGGATCGCTCATGGTGTGTGATTATTAACATCGAAGTAGTACCGCATTGCCATTTGGCGGAACTCACTCGGCGAATAGCGTTATTTTACGCCTGTTTGCTGTGAGGCCTCCGATCTAGCTGGCCCAATCGTGTCGAAGCATAGCTCTCCTACGCCATAATATAAATAAGAGGGGAGGGGGTTAAGGTCTTTGTTACGTAGTGTCATGGACCAATAAAACTATCCTCCATGGTAGTATCTAGGAATATCTCGCGCTACGGCCATTACCTGAAAAGGAGGGGATAAAATATGGGTGAAAAGTGGTCACGTTACACGTGTACCCATAGAGTATAGACGTATATACAGTAGAGTCTCTCTAATCCGGACCCGCGTTACTTCGGTGCACGCTGTAATCCGGACAGGCGAGATGATCGTCCGGGGGAAGGGGTAGGTGCAGGTCACAAAGTGTCAGTATTAAATAATTTGTATTTACTCTGCAGTGTTCGTTAATTTAACAGTTAACATGCGTTCGCTGTCAAAACACACTAAAATGTGTGTCATTCCTATTAAAATAAGTACATATTATAGCACACATTTATAGTATCCGGACGTTTCGATAGTTCGGTAGGGGCTTGTGTTTTCCCTCTCCGGATTAGCGGAGGCCCTACTGTATTATAGAAGAGGTATGTCGAGGCAAAAACTGTCCCCACTTAAATGGGCCCACTTTTGGGGTTTTGGGGCCGTTTTGACATTTGAGGTATGGTGGAATCGAGACCGCGGCATAACTTTTACGACATAGCCTATCCTTAGTTTTGAAGTCGTCGCGTGTAGGTACCCATATTATTCCATAACTGAGCTTAAAGAACCTTTATTCAGCAAGGTGTGCAACCATCTGTCAGAAGGTAGAGTTTAGTTGAAAGTTGAAATATTTACGATTATAATATGGGCGCCTGAAACGCGTGTCCATTGAGGCGCGACACGGCTTCGACGTGACGTGTTTACAGTGCCCGGCAAAACAGAATGCGCATGGAAAGAGAAAAGTTAATGTCGGCCGATCTTATATCTAATATCGCAAGTCGCAAAATGTCTAGTTTCGGGTCCAGGGTCTAGATCACAGATCAAAGAAAGTCTAGATCGTAAGTGGTCCAAATATCTTGAAATGTCTAAGGGTGGGACTATATTGTCCGGAATCCGGAAGGCCGGAGAAAATTCAGAGCATTGAAAATATAAATTTGGACTAATACAATAGAGATGAAAATCGAAGTGTCCCGTGTCGAGTTGTCATATTTGACATCTCTATTGTATTAGCGCAGAGTTATATTTTCAGTGCTCTGAATCATCCCCGGCCTTCCGGATTCCAGAGAATATAGTCCCAGCCTAAATTTCGAACTGTCCTAATCGTAGAATGCGTATAATATAATGGTATAATAAATTACTTTTAGGATGGGATTTAATGTTACATTTTATTATTTCTGTGAAGGTAGCTTGTGATAATTTCATGGTAAATATGAATTTTATGTTCAGATAAAAATATATCGCTCGCTATTTGTACAGTATATATTAACTATCACAGACGGCTAATAAATTATATTGATATTATATTTTCATATTTACAGTACGTAATATGAAAATATATCAGGCATCTTAAGATAAAATAATATAGTATCTTCGCCGTGTGTTATGCCCCTTATATCTCGCATATTTACGCACAAAACCATACTTGATATTGCATATAAAAATACAGTAAAAACAAAATTACATTTAAACAATTCCAATTATATAAATAACTTTTTAAAATAACGTTTTTCCAAATTATACCTCTTAATGGGCCAAACCCCAGGTATCCATAGCCCGTTTATTAAAAAAAATACATCAGTAGTTATGGTTTGTCTAACGAACCATAGAAGGGCGTGTTCCGGGATATTAAGCTGGAATTATTATTTAAACACCCACTTTAGACATCAACAACGAAGCCTGGGGCGTTTCTATTATTTAAAAGCTTCGATTAATTAAGTGAGAAGTATTAATTGGCAATTGCGTTTCATTTATTTAAATAATAAGGCATGTAGAGGTACTATTTAAAGTAAAAATCAAAATGTAGTATGACTGTGCTTTGGAAATCTCGTAATAAAATTACAATTACAGGCATGTTTGCTCCTTTGCTATAGGTACAGGAGCGTACTTGAATTTCAAAGGTACAGGGGATAATAATATTATGAAGTATTCCCGTCAAATAAATAAAATTGAAGTGTCTGTTTGTAATTTTAAATTAACAGGTTTTCACTAAATGCATGTTGTATACGGTACTTACATATTTTTGTTTGTCTACCGTCTGTCTGTCTGTTTGTTTGTTTCGGCTAATCTTTGAAAAGGCTGGACCGATTTTTCACATCAGCTGATGTTGTAAGGAGTTACTCCTAGGCTACTTTACTATTTAACGCTACTTAGCGTTAGTTCTACGCAATCGAAGTTGCGGACACTAGCTAGTTGTACTTATCTACAAGTAACTCATTTTATATAATACCATATACATATATATTGTGTCAAAATAATATGTATTTAATGGGAAATAAAAATGAATTTTCCTGATAAAGAAAAATGTATGTGTATTATAATTACTTTTATAAATAGAATGACTATTTTCCTATTTTCGGATAATTGCCGTCCTCTCCGTCGCGTAGTTTAGGATTAAACATGTCTTTATTACAAGCTATTTGTTAACGCATTTAACTTTTTTTTACATTAACTCCCATCATTTATGTAATTAATTGTACAATTATAGGTATTCTACGATTAGGACGCGACGGTGCGAGATGTTATTTTTATATGCAATATTAAGAATTGATTTGTGCGTAAATATGCAAGATATAAGGGTCACGGACGGCAAAGATACAATAATATTTTATGTCTTAATAAAATATCGCTTGCTATTCAGCTTGTATTAACCAAATTGTTAAACTATAACACACTAACAAATTATATATTTTCATATAGCGTGCTGTAATATGAAATATATCCAGGCATTTTAAGATAAAATATTATAGTATCTTGCCGTCTGTGATGCCCTAAAATGTAAATAGAGGCAAATAATTGCAATGTTTCGTAGATATTGCGATAATACCCATAGCATGTAGTATGTATACCTACTTACTAATTATAAATATTTACACAACGAATAAGCTATTCGATGTTGCTGCCTTTGTCTGACACGTTACAAAAGTCACTTGCCAGACAAAGGCAACATAACTTGCACGTATAAATATTTTTACTATGTGTTAATATTTTTATTAGCAAGGGGATAGACCAGTGATCTCCAATTAGTTTCGCTCGGGGTCCGTTTTAAGAAATGAAATGACCATCGAGGTCCCCACATTTTTATTTAATAGAAAAAAAATCATTTATTAAACAAATGTAATTAAGGAAATAACAAAGGTATTTTGTTACATAGGTATCAATGCGAAAAATGACATTTTTTGTTGCGAATTATCTGTCTGAAGTTTGGAGTAAATTTTATTATTTATTTATATCGGAAGTAGTCTTTAGTGTAAGTTACTGTGTTCTCGAGGTCCGCACAAAATGGGCCGGCGCGGCGGTCCGGATGCGGACCGCGGTCCGCCATTTGGCGACCCTGGGATAGACTATACTTAAAATATGTACAGTTCGACTACCGTAACGCTTCTAATGGAATCGTAGATAACTTTGGTTCTTATCTTAGTTACCTATCTTAGGTTCTTTCGTATCTAGGGATTTTAGAATAATATTTTCCTTATCAAATAAAAACAACTCATTTATTGCCACTGGAGATCACAGTGTCCTAAAGCTAAAACATCGTCAAGAAATAAAAAACAATAAAAAATAATGTATCGGCAGACATCATAAGAGCTGACATAATTTAAAAGCACCGTCGGAACAGACTCTAAGCTTTATCACAAAGGCATAAAACTTAAGATCTCTGCAGCGGTGTTTTCGGAATTTAAAAAGCATATTTGTCAAACTCTGTTGAGTTGTTTGACATGTGTCAGTTTGACCGCGCTTTATTAATTACGGCCAATGTGGCAATCGCTCTGTCTTGAAACTATTTATTTATGAGGTGGATTTAATGAGGCGTGTTCTGTCTTCGCTTTTGTTTTAATAAACATAATGACATTCAAATTTTAAGAAAAATTCAACTACCCGTATACTAAGTAATATAATATAATAACTACCCTTTATCGTATTGTTTAATATTGCATTACGTTTCTATTTTTTTTATGAAGCGGCATGAATCTGCGAAGTATTAAGTACATATTTATTTATAATTCTCTCCTTTTCAACAGCTATGTTTACACATTATATGTTACATACAAGATTACCTATACATTTCGTAGCAACTTTCAGGCGCGTGACGGTACGACTTTTGTAAGGGGTCTTTTCATAAGACACACAAAAGTGCTTGGAACAAACTTTCTTTAAAAAAAAAAGATTTTTAGTATACTATTCCTTTCATAAACTTTCTTACTTTTCAGAGCGCTATTAATTTTTGTATTAAATTACAGGTAGGTATTACGTACAAATGACAGTAGCTTATTATTATAAACTAAAATAGGTTTGTCACTGTAAAATCAAGAAGCTTACAATCAATTTCTTACAAGTTACGCCACAAACAGTCAGAGCAATTTAAAGAAACTGTAAAATGAAGTATTTGTAAGCAATTTTATTCCCTGCCCGATTGCAATTTAAAAAAAGATACAAAGTAAGCAATAGATATAAGATGTCAGTATTTAAATAAAGTTTTATAGAAACGATGTTAAAACACAGCCAACACTTAATTCTGAAATTTATTTAAAGGAAGATTGAATGATAACAAACTTATTGAAGATAATTTGAATGATTATTTTGTTACGTTGATCTTGAAAAATAGATTAAGCAGCAATTTTCAAATTATTTTTTAGACTCAGATTGCTAAATAATTAGAATAGGAACGCCGAAGTGGAAGTGGGCCGGCCATGGCTGCAGACGGACAGACGGCCGATGGAGCAGACAAGTGTTAGAGCGGAGACCGCGCTCGGGCAAACGTAGTGTAGGACGACCTGCGGCACGGTGGACCGACGATTAGAAGGTGGCTGTCAGTGGATGGATGAGGGCTGCTCAAGATCGGGATAGTTGGCGCTCATTGGTGACGGCGATAGGCTGATGATGATAATGATGAAAGAAATTACAAATAAATTGCGTTGATTTATTTAACATCAAAACACTATGCAAGCGTTACCTATTTTACACCGGTTTTCTTTAAGGCAGTAATGTTTCTCAAATCGAGCCGGCCCATTTGTGTCACATAATGGTTCCAATTGTTTTAAATAATACACTTTTATTTGCCTAATCTTTACATTTATCATTAATAAGTCATTTTATCTATTCTCAAGCATCCATGACACAGATTCAGTGATAAAACCACGAATAAACATACAAATAAAAGTTATATATCTCAATTATACTAAGCTCCACGCCATTAAGATAAATAATAAAAACAGTTCTATGTTCCAAATGTAGATGGAGTTCCTCGATTTAATTTGAATAATCTTATCTAGATGAACTGTCAATTGTTGTAAGGGAGGCCATTTTGAAAACTCAAAATGTTTTATTACGTTTATTTTTGTTTGCTAAATAAGTTTTTCTTAGGTTTTTAAATTTTTTTATAATCATTAGTGCTCAGTACCTACTTAGGTACTACTTACAGTAATTTTAGTGAATGTTAATTTGTTTATTAGCCGTATAAGATACAACGCAAACAACTATTGCTTTGAGTATACCAAACCACAGTTAACGATCACCATCCTTTATTGTTCATTCTCATTCAATAATTACCAACCACTACCATCCCCACTGCCAGGACTCGGGTCTAGGGATGCCAGACGTCCCGTATTTCCCGGGACGTCTCGTATTTTAGGTGTATATAAGCGTAAATCGAGCGATCTAGGGTTACAAAGTACTCACGCACACAATGCTCGCAAATCTTAATATCCCATACACATAAATTGGAGCTTGGGCGCCCTAAAACTAATCAATAATATTTGAACTCATACCAACTAATCAATAAAACTCGCTTTTACATCAGAAATTCATCAAAAATATTTTTTTTTTGTGTCCTGATTAAAAAACTGAAATACCATATTTTTGGCGTATTTAAACATTTGTCCCTTATATGCTGAAAAAAATCTGGCAATCCTACTCGGCTCTCCTAAGGCTGGGACTACATGATCCGGAATCCGGAAGGCCGGAGAAAATAGAACTCTGCGCTATTACAATAGAGCTGAAAATAAAACACACAAGTGGTGACTCAAAAATGCCTGTCATGTAATATAGCTCGACACTCGACACGTCCATTTTCAACTCTATTGTAATAAAGTAGATTTCTATTTTCGGTGCTCTGAATTTTCCCGGGCCCGCCGGATTCCGGATCATATTATAGTCCCAGCCTAAAATTAGTGGTGCGGAAAACTTCAAATTAAGTGTATTATATCGCTTAAAATCAATTCAAATGATTCGTGTGAAAAGTATACTCCTTAACAGGCTTACGATGCCCCACGGTTGTGCCGAAAAAGATTAAACTTTGCAAACGGATTACTCGGTGTTTAGCAGGTAGGTGCTACGTGGGAGGCCCTTTCGCTTTGACAAGTTATAATTGATCTTCGATTAACATCAGTCCGAAGACGCCTATAGAGCATATATCATAGGCAACTTTTCGTACCTACCAGGGGGGTTTAGGGCTATTCCCAAAGGATAAAAACGGGACCCTATCACTGAGACTTCGCTGTCTGTCCGTCCGTCTGTCTCATGAACCGTGACAGCTAGACAGTTGAAAATTTCAGATATTTTATTTGTTTTTTTTTTATATTTTTTATTTTCGTGCCGCTATAACAACAAATACAAAAAAAAGAATAAAATAAATATTGAAGGGTCCCATACATCAAACGTGATGTTTTTTCCGTTTTGTACGGAATCCTTCGGGGGCGAGTCCGGCTCGCACTTGGACGGTATTCCATACTTTAACAAATAGTATGTACCTATCTCCAGTCTACACTAATATTATAAGGAGGAAAGATTTGTTTCTTTGTTTGCATTGAATAGGCTCCGAAACTACCGGACCGATTTTGATGAAATTTGGAACAGATATATACTTAAGATAGTTAATAGAATCAGGTGTTACATTGCGGAAATCCATAGCATACAATTTAATTAATAATAAATCAAGCAATATCCCGCGAAAAAATATCCACAACCTGCATGCAAATGTGTGAGTGCACGCCCACATACAACAGATATAGGTAATATAGAGTAGACCGTGGGGATACACATAGACTACTACTTTTTACTACGGGAAAATGAACGGTTCCCCGGGATTTTTAGTGCGTACGAAGTCGCGGAAAACATCTAGTAAAAAAAAGAGAGAAAAAAGAATCTTCTTGTGACTTGTGTTGTGCTTGTGATTAGATTAGCGACAAATTTGCCGCTTATTTTTGCGTCAGTAAACACAAAACTGTGAAAAACACAATTCGATCAACAGAAGAGGATTAACTATAAGTATCCTTTGCCTTGGGATTTGAGCACTTTAAGAAAAAAAGATTTGCCGCCATATTCATTCTATATTCAAAAACTTAAATAGGATAGAAGGATTTAGGTGTTTTTGTTGGTTTTTAATAATTAATTTGCAGGTGCTTAAAAGATTTTGGAGAATTGTATGTTGCAAAAAATACTTGACTCTACCGCCTCCTTTGACAAATAGTGAAATTATTTATAAGAACAGTAAAAAGTTAAGCTTATTAGAAGCTTGTTGGCTTAAATAGTTTGTCTATTTACTTCATCCATAACTAACAATTATAGAGAATGGTTTTTGTGAGAAGTGATATGTGGTGATGGCTTAGGGTCAATTCACACCGAAACGAAACGATACGCTACACGGTGCTGCATTTTTTAAGATAGAGATTCAAAATTAAATTTTATTAATTAAACAAGAAGATACTTCTAGCGCCGCGTCGCATCTCGCTGAGAGCTGCGACTAATTACTGTACGGAATTCGGAAGGCCGGAGAAAATTCAGAGCTCAGAAAACAGAACTCTGGACTAATACAATAGAGTTAATAATCGAACACATGAGTGTCGAGTTGTCAGGTTTGACATTTTAACCTTACAATAGTGTGTTTGATTTCCAGCTCTATTTTCAGTGCTCTGAATTTTCCCCGGCCTTACGGATTCCGGACAATACAGTTCCATCCTAAAACTATCGTCGAGGCTGTTTTTGCACTTACCGGTTCCGGCTCCGTTCTCCACTGGACAGGCGCCGTTTTCTTTTGGTTTTCGTTATGTACTGGGTGTTTTTTTACTGTTTTAAAAAAGATGTGGCAAGTTTATCTGCGATAATAATCTCGCTCTCTCTAGTATCTACAGATTAGCATTTGATGGTTCATAAAAGTCAGTTTATACGACGACAGTTCCTCGTCCGGTTAAGTCGTTGGTTTGAACACGTCGTAAAGACGTTAACAAGTTGGCTTGCGTGGTGGCTGGTGACTGGTGACTGGTGACAGTTAAGTAAAATTGAGGTTTGCATGTAAATTGTTTGACGAGGTGACGCGGCGCGGCGTGACGCCTTGATGTGACATTGTTTACAAAATAACAATTAGTGAAAAATATGATATCTTGTGAAATATAACAGATGATATTTGGTGAAATATAACAGATGATATTTAGTGAAATATAACATGATATTTTGAGAAAAATAACAGATGTTTTTTTTGGATTGGATGATTTAAAAATAAATTATTACTGTTTAATATCTGCCAGGCTTTATCCGGACTGGCTGTTGGTAGGTACGAGGCAGGAGGTTCAACTTATTATTATTACGAAATGATATGAAATTAAATGAAAAAATACGCCAGTTCCTCGGCGGGTAGGAAGTAGGAACCTACTATAATTTTTTTTAAATTAACATAGAATATTTTTGAATTGTTTTTTGACCAATTTTTCAGATTTTTAGCTCATTGGTAGAATACACAATGTACCTTATTCTTTAAACGAGCAATTCTTATATATTATATATTTATAATCTGAATCTCGGAAACGGCTACAACAACTTCCATGAAATTTAGTAGGAATGGGATTTGGGGAGTGAAAAATCTAGCTACGTATTATCCCAGTGAAACCGCAAATTTGTGAGTTTATATATTCTTTGTTTCGTTGCATTAAAACCAATAAGATAAAAGATTTTGAACTCATAGCGAGTGAGTCAGCAACGTATGTGTTCTAATCGGTATCGCAGGTTCGAGTCCCTAATATTTTTGTGATTATTTTTTAAATGCCTTCCTATGTCGTCATCTGTTATTTTTTTTCGTAGGTACTAGAGTAGTACCTAGGTACTAGAACTCCGAGAAAAGCTCACAGCAGTTGAAAATGTATGAAGATAAATACATTATTAATTCTATTACCTAACTTAAGTACTGCGTTTATGTATTTCATTGTTTTAACAAAAAATGTCACAAATAACATAAGGATTTGAACAGTAATTTTCGTTTTTCCAAACAAAACGAAACCGTCGTTTTTTTTAAGTACTTTTTAGTCCTGTAACTTTTTAATTTAGCAACTGATTACTGTACTTTTTACATTTTTTTGGCCCATATTTATTAAATGTCGCCTTTCGGAAAATATAAAAATTTTACTGATTTAAAACAAATGCATGCTTCATTGTCAAAACTCAAAAGTCTTCGTCTTCGTCGGACGAAATTAAGATGTCCTCGGAGAATAACTCTTACTGTAATTGCCGCATTTGCTATTTTGATTATTCTGATTTATCGGGGCATTCAGCGTCCCGATCAGGTGCAAATCGGGACGCGTCCTCAGAAACCTGAAAATCGGGACAGCCCGCGCAAATCCGGACACCTGGCAATCCTAGCCATGGGCGGCGCGGCTGCACTTGCTTACCGTCAGGCGATTCGGTTATACTTGTGATTCGTTTCAGCGTGACACAGTGGACGTCCCACATCTGGACATAGGCTTCTACTGCAGGACATAGGCCTCCCTCATAGTCCAGTGCGACCGGCCGCTCGCGGCCCGTATCCACCGACTCCCTGCGACTTTTCTCAGGTCGTCCGTCCATCTGGTGGGAGGCGGTCCTATGCTTCGACGTCCAGTTCGTGGTCTCCACTCGAGAACCTTTCGGCCCCAGCGGGCATCGGATCTACGGGCTATATTTCCAGCCCATTGCCACTTTAGCTTGCTTCTGATTCTATCACATGCAGCGACTCCGAGCACAGCCCTCTCCATAGCTCCTTGAGCGACACGAAGCTTATGGATAATTCCCATATACCTTTCCAACCACTAAGCCTTGCTTTATAACCCGGACATGTTAAGCGTTACCACTTACTAGTAATAGTTGTTCGACGAATAAAAACTGTTCGTAGAATAAAAAAAGCTCCATAGACCACACAAGGCGATGACGACACTACGGCAGCATAGCATACTGATGGCACATTGGCCATGCTGCGGTGGTTTTGGGTTTTACATTTTAGTGTAATAGCGGTAAGTAGGTTTAAATTATAAAATACCCAATGTATTTTAATCGGTTTTAACTGATTTAAAAAGTCGCGTCCACAAACCAGATAAGAATACTAATATTAGATTGTAGAATTTTCATTCATATTTAATTTTCCGTGATTATTTTAGTTCAGATCCACAGAGACGTGGAGATAATTAAGATTTTTTTTATCATATTTTTATGAATACTCGTTGAAATGAGTTAAAATATCACAATATTTACCCCATATCCTGCAGATATGCGACCTGTGACGTAATTCAAATGCAATTACGCTTACATTTAATCGATAGGAGATGGTCATGGACCCAAAATTAAATTAAATTTGTAAATAACCTTCAATTGTCAAGCAGTGAGCTGATAATGATAAATTATAGGTAGGACACTCGAGCAATTCAGCTTAAAAAAAAACTAGATTCAAATCGGTTCATCCCATAATCTTCTATTCGCGATATTTTTAATTCGTCTCAGAACTAACCCAACGTAACGTAGCGCCCCAGCAAAGTTAAGTGGTGATAATAGGCCTTTTCAAAGTCTTTCTTTTCAAAGTTGATTAGTTACTAGCTAGGTAGGTATTTAAACACCCAAGACTTTAGGGTCCTTTAGGGCCTAAACACATTGCTTATAAGCCAAAGATTTCAAAACTAAGGATATAATACATTCGACAGAAAAAAACTTCATACAAGTTACGCCATCTTGATTTCAGAAGAATGATTTTAATGCGGAAGGCAAATGTCAAAATATTAAGATGAAAAATGTCAAATGGCCCCAAACAACCCCATATTTTGGGCCATTTAGGTGTAGACACATTTTGCCTCAACATATCTCTCTTTATATACACGTCTTGTTATTCGAAGATGTTACTAGACAGAAAATTTATTTAAAAAAAAGGGTTCACAGTCAAACAAAACAGTTAAATGAGTAAAAACATATATTTTATTATCACTCGCCATTTCTACTCCAGACATTAACTCACGTCCACGTTAAATATACACACAACTAAACTAACACACATATTTACATTGTCTAAATATCTGAATTTACAAATAAAACTATTTACAATATGGCAATTTACCTAGCAATGGTGGATTGGATTTAAAAAAAAACTGACCATCAGCTGTCAAAAATTGTAAATAAAAAAGAACATTTACAATACAATTATTCAAGAATAAACATGAATAATACGTTTTTAAACATTTTATAATATTTGATAACATTTAGGGCCGGTTTCACAATCTACTTATAAGTGGACGATAGCTCATTTATTATGTCTCTGTCGCTCGACATAAAGTAAGCAGCGACAAAACTTCTGAATAAGCTATCCGACACTTATTACAAGATTGTGCAACAGTTTCATTGTTGCATAATATTTTAATAAGTTGTCATTCTTTTAAATTTAAATTCTTTCTCTCTCTCATTCTTTTTAAAAAAATAAGTAAATAAAACATTTAAATTACACATACAAAATAAATTTAATAAATCCTAATAATTTTCCACCATTGCAGTGTTGCCATGTCAAAGAAAACCGTGAGCAAAAAAAGACTCATCCACATTAGCATTGCAACTTAAAATATTGCTTGTTTTTTAAATAATTTATTGTCTATTGTTGATAGTTGTTATAATATTTTGTAATTATTCTGTCTGTTAAGCAAACGATTTTTTGAAGTGAAAACTTCTTTTGGCCCACCGCACACACATTTCTTCGTAGGCTGTAAGTGAGGCTGATCCGTCACGCTCTAAAGGTGAAAGGCACGATCGGGTGAGCGGTTCTAATATTATTTACTGAATTTACACGTAAATTGACTACGATTGCCAGTGAAATTTTCATTTCTGCCGTGCGGTCTTAAGCACACACTCAATTTTTTTTTAAATAAGCAGGAAACTGCTTAAGTTGTTAACAGTCTTTAAAATTAAACTAGCCCAAAATTAATGCAATTGATATGTAGATTTGGTATGATTAGTCATTTCACCTGAATTCGAAGCCAAAATACAATGTGTACGCTTAAAAACAATTTTCCTTGTACAATTCAAATATGTATTTTGATTGGCTTTTAGAAGTTTTTTTATGGATTTGGCGTAAAAGAACATACATAATAAGAGTATTTTTTTAACATCTAAAACATGAAAAAAAAACATTCAAAGATCCACAAATATTGATGAAAAATAAATAAAGTATTGACTTTTTTTTAATGATACTATATTTGTAATAGTGATATCAACTCAAAACATTATTTTTAATATATTATTATGTCGGATATTGGTACATTTTTCTACACTAGAGGAACTGAATAATTCTACATTAATTTGAGCGAATATTATTTGTTAAATACTCTACTAGATTTAACGAAAAATTCTAAACGTCAGTTCATACCGAGACGCGACGTGGCACGGCATCTTTAAGACAGTTATTCAAAATTGAACTTTATTCTCTACATGATAAGATACCAATTTCATTGCAATAGTTTGAATTTCGAGCTCCGCGCTGCACGGCTCTTGCAGTGAAATGTGTATCAATTTGTGTTCTGAATAAAGTTAAATTTTGCATCGCTATCTTTTGAAAATGCCACGTCGCGTCTCGGTGTGAGCTTACCCCAAAGCTGAAATTTACTAAGCTATTCTCTTGAGGGTTCACTTAAAAAAATAACGAATGTTATACATATACATTTATTATCATATTGTCAATGAATTTATTACCACTTTTTCCAGAACTGTTTCATGATCGCGTCCATTATAGAGAAATGCGTAGTAAATTTTAACTTCACATTTTAAAATAGAATAATTTACTTAATATTTACAATACTATGTACCTATTTAAAATTTGTGAATGTACCTTACTATCTACAATTGTTTAACTAATACGTCATATTATTATTAAAATAAACAGTTTGATTTTAGTGACGTAGTAACGTGATTAATATATAACACGTGGATAGGAAAAAGATTGAAAAACCTACAGATTTTAAGTCCAAGTCCCATCTATAACTGTGAAAGTAGATTTTATATATTTGATACCGACTACCGTTGTACCACACACAATAATTAATATTTGATTTCTTTTCTTCATTTTAACCCTATTTTAATACGGAACAGATCGTAGGTAGCAGGTATCTATTATAGCTATTTCCTACTAATAATTTAAATGCGAAAGTTTGTGAGGATGGATGGATGTTTCTTACTCTTTCACGTAAAAACACCTGAACGGATTTGATGAAATTTGATATGGTAGTAGTTTAGGCTCTGGATTAAAACATAGGACACTTTTTATCCCGGAAAAGTACAGTTTTCTCGCGGTATACTCGATACTATATTCACGCCAGCGGAGCCGCGGGAAACAGCTAGTCAATTAATAAAAAATCTGTGACTTGAGGTTTTTGAAATTAATTTGGACGTAAATCGAAGAAATACAATCACTTGTACCGCGGCCGATCGGGTTTTATGTAATTAAACGCGACCAAGTTCGTTAAATATCGACATGGTCGCTAATCATAATCAGTTAATGAATAAAACTCATAATCATTTGAACTTAATTAAGCAGAAAATGAAAATCTACTATTTCATACCACATTTTATCGTGTGGCAACATTAATGAAAACACGGGGATATTCTTAATTCAAAATTTTCTAAACTTTTGTCATGTTTTTTTTTCGGGTTCGGAAATGTAGGGATATTCTAATTACAATTTGTTTTTTGTTTTTTTTTTTCGGTTTAAAAAATAAACAAATACATAAGTAGATATTAATTTTAATCATTAAAAAAAGTAAATTATCTTTAAGCTTTTCGGTTTCTTAGGTCCCTTTATTGAAACCTTAAGCCACAAGTTTTTGTTTATTTATTGCCATTTACAGAAAAGATTGAAACACCGAAATCTTTTGTCACTTTATTGGGGTCTTTAATAGTCATAATGGGCTTAAGTGTCCTCGATTATTTGCTTATTTGTAAGACTTTCTGTTGACTAAGCCCCTAAATACAGAGACAATTAGTTTTTTTAGGCAAAGATATTCCCTAAAGTAATTTAACAATTACCAAAAAAAACGGTGCCTTGTGCGATTACGTGCTTTTTCGGAAAAGGTTTGTTTTCGAAATCCTTTATCCGAATAATAAACAGTTCAAAAGTTTTATTTTCTGGATTCCCATCTAAAAGAAATATTTAACTAAAGTTACAGCCTCTTATTGAAACTTGATATTAGAAGGACCATATTCATAAGACAATCAACCAAACATCTTTTAACGTTTAAAAAAGGACTTACGGAAATAGAGACGACTGGACATATGAGTTTATTTATGTATATTTAATTTGTCTTCATCCCTGTCGTATTTCAGCGATATTTCAAAATACTTTCCAGACTGTCGCAGTATGCCTTGCTACTTAGTATATATTATGATCAGTTGACGTATGTGCAATTTATTTGTCACAATCCCTGTCTTCGCCTATATTGCAAAATGCCCTAGTATGACCTAGAATGGGCACACTACGCCCTACCGACTAATTATTCCTTTATAAGCCTTTATGAGGGCATTACATACTCACGGACACGCAGCGGCTAAATGGAACGAGTTATTCGCTTTAATTAAAATCCGCTCGAGTTACGCCCGTGGGTGGTACTATAAATCTCACGAACCACTTCGGAAAGCGTCCGAGAACAAATTTCAGAAATATTGCGATTTGACGTTTATACTTTTTATTTACTTTTATGGCCTATGGTGTTCGGAAATTCAAGACAGGATTGATTCTGACCAGTGTTTGGATTCTAAAGCCTAAGCTGGTAAAAAAAACCTGGACTGAGGGCGCTTCATTATTATTAAATCTTAAAGATCTGACATTTTTTTCCCGTTCGTCTTTGGCATGTACCAAGTGCATGCCATAAAAAAAGATTTGACATTAATGACATTTTAATTCAGTTTCGTGAAATTTCCGCAATACGGCGAGGTTTTTTTTATATTTCTGGTCTATTATTCGAAGTATGATCATGAAATGGCAGGAGAAATCGCGGTGTCCCTGGAGATAAAATGAATCGTCGAGCCCACGCTGTGTTCTGAATCTCCTTATGCTATAACACATTAAAACGATCGTATCCGACGTTTGACAAAAGATGGCCAATAACAATAAAACAAATCATGTACAAGTCGTACAATAGCGGAGTTACTAACAAGGGCATCGCGATCTTAATCGAATCCCCAACGCGTAGACAAATAGCCGTGGAACAATCGTCAACAGTTTAAAAACAATTTTGTTCCGTCGCTAGCAATTACCGAACGCGATCCCGACCAAAGATACGGTTCCGAATACATCTCTTAATAATAGGCCCACAAACGACGTTAAATAATCGCCTCAATCTCGATAAACATTGCGCGTCTCTCTCTCTAAAGCGTCGCTATCTGATCTACCCATCTCGCTCTAATGTTGACAGCTACGTTTAGAAATGCCTTATGCCTATCAGCGTTTAAAATCAAACTGTCTAATTATACCCACATCACTAGAGGAACGCATCAAAAGAGGCATTTCTAATTAATTTAATCCCAAAACTATTATAATGCGTCTAATTTTGTTATCTAATAATTCGTGACGCGCTAACAAGACGCCATTTTGTGTTCCGTTAATGACACGGTTGCTTGTTTAAAAATGACGGTTTATAAATTGAGATAAATTATACAGATTAGTTTTTTTTTCAATAATTGGAGTTTGTGAACTATCAACTATGGCTGACTATTCGAAACTTTTTTATACAATAAACGAATGTCGATGAAATAAATTATTAAAATTTCTATTAAAGTAAATTACACCAATATTTACACAGTTTTCAGTGTCCCTGTCACGAAATACCGTCTTTTACGTCTCGTTCTCACTTTCACTTAGTTCGTCCATATCCATGTCTATTAGTTCTTCGTCTTCATCCTCGTAGGAGTTGTTAAAATGGTTGCCATCGTCTGGCTTCGAGCTGGACGAGCCAGATTTCGTACCAGTCTTAGCTTCCTCCTCCTGCTGCATTCTTTTATGCTTCGTTCTTCTATTTTGGAACCACACTTTGACCTGCAACAAAAGAACAATTTTAATTAGTAAACAATTTTTATGGTGAGTACGTTCTGGTAAAGAAGAAACGTTACAATCTTCAATAAAAATATTTAATGGACGCTTGGAATATAAGTATGTACACTTGTATATTTAGATGTATATTAAATCAGGCCGAAAATCAGGACAAATCTATCCCAGGTACAGTAACACCTGAAATGTAATTTTTAAAATACTAAATCAGCTTAACCCCTTACTATATTTGCATAGATTTATACAATGTTGTCTTTGTTTGTCAAGTGAAATTTCTGACGTATCAGACAAAAACAGCAACACTGAGTAGCAAATCAGTTGTGTAAAGATTTTTATTAGTAAGGGGGTAAAGCGGTAGCCTAATCGTATCAACATATTTACAAAAGTTATTAAGATACATACGCACACATTCAATTATTAACAGATTGACGTACTTCTGAAAGCGACAAATGACGACATCATTATAAATTATAATACAAAGAAATAACCTATCGAAATGATTTTATTTTGTTTTTCCTTCTATTCGTTGTAATCCAAATTATAATTTCCAATTCCATTTTCAAATCGATGTCAAGTGGCATCACTGGCAAGTGGCAACATACAAAACCATGATTTTTCCATGCCAAAATACGTGAGTATATTAGCATATTTCCCTTACGGATCTGGCAGCGAATGGATTTCACAAGCCATTAAGTCCGTGACATATAGCTTAACAAGATGGCGGATTGCGCGGAAATCTCCTTTGTGTTGCCAGTAGAAAAATTTCGACAGTTTTCTTTCAACGCGATGATATATGATAGGGGTCTTCGATACCCCTTTATTGGGGTAACAATAGTAGCGAAACTATTTGTTGTTTGCTCATTTATCACTTATGTTACTTATGTATTACAATGCCAGTGTACAGGGAAAATGTTTTTGAATTTCCATTGTCCTCGTAATCACGAGGACAATTGCCTTTCGGTTGGGGAATAGTAGCACGACCAATATCAAAAGTAGGTATACTTTTTAATTACACGGAAGATTATTTTTAACCCCCGACGCATAAAGAGGAGTGTTATAAGTTGACGTGTCTGTCTGTGTGTATGTCCGTGGCATCGTAGCTCCCAAACGAATGAACCGATTTTGTTCTAGTTTCTTTGACCCCGACGCAAAAAGAGGGGTATTATAAGTTTAATGTGTCTGTCTGTGTGTCTGTCAATGGCATCGTAGCTCCGATTTCTTTTTGTATGAAAACTGACGTGATCGAGAGTGTTCTTAGCTATAATTCATCATCAGCTCGCTCACGGCTGGACGATTTGGGGGTTAAACAAAATTCTTAGTCCCTATCAAATAGCGACAAAAACTATATACTGTTCTCTGTCACGAATCATTAGGTGTAAAAGATTGATATTAAACAAGCAGCCATGAGCTGCCTAATCTACCGTAGCGAGGGTTGGCTGTGATGCGTTAAATTCAATTTTTTACGCACATGCATTAGAAGGGCGGAGTTTGGTGTACCTATCGAATAATGCGGAAACCAATATCCGATTATTTTTATATTACAAGCATAGACGTATATATTGTCCGCGACTTCGTGCACACTAAAGGAAATCCAGCGGAACCGTACATTTTACCGCGACAAAGTAGCCCTATGATGTTTTTCCCGGGATCTAATCTATATATGTACCAAATTTCATCAAAATCGTCGTGTAGTTTCGGAGCCGATTCACTTTTTCTTCTTTATAATATTAGTACAAATTCAAGGCTGAAATGTTTTTTTTTTTGCAAAATACTAAGATTGAACGAGCCCCGAACGAGAGAACTAAGATGTAAGTATATTTGACAAAAAAATCTTCATACATGATTTCAGAAGATTTTGTTATTGAGGGTGTTTGATATTTTTTCTGCCGCTAGTGGCAGATACAACGCACACAAAAAGTCATCTGGTGGCGTAAGTGGTATCAAAAACGGTCAATAAGAATTTTCGATTCTTTTTCTGTTACCAGGCGTCGCTTGGTAGCCCGAAGGTCCTTGTCGTGACAAAAGCTGATATACCTACTCTATGGATCCAGCTTCATTTTCGCGGTAGTGTTGCCAGTTTAAATATAGGTAGGTACCTATTTGTAAAATTCCTATATCGCTTAAACATACAATTTATCGCGAATATTGCTTCATCAAATAACCAACCTTTGTAATCGAGAAATAACTTTGAACCTATATTTAAGTGCAGTTAAATTTTACAACCTCAACGATAATTAAAAACTTTGAGTGTATTGTTAAAAACTTAACACTCTTGTTAAGTAATGGAACGCCATTGTGAGTAGTATTTAACATATTTGAACATGTTGCACTATGTTATTGAGAATTATTGCTAATTAGACACTTTAGAATGAACAAGAATATTCTAAATTCAAAATTTCAATAGACAACGCGGAAATTTTTGCCGCGCTTTTAAAATGTTCGTTGTTTTATTTTTAAAAGGAACGTCAGTTTAAACTGTCAAAACTGACACGTTATTTAGTTCAATACTCTATTTATAATCAAATTAAAAGGACAAGTGATAACATTTCACATAAATTTCGATTTTTAATCAATCAGTTAGCTGAGTATCGGTGTAAACTAACTTAAAGTACATGATATTATTTCAAATCTAAACTAATATTATAAACATGAAATATTTGTTTGTTTGTATTAATAAGTAAATCGGCTCCGAAACTACTGGACCGATTCTGATGAAATTAAGCACAGCTATAGAGTAGAAGGGAAGGACATAGGCTACTATTTATGGCGGTAAAATGTATGGTTACCGCGAAATTTCAATAATAATAATTCGAAGTCACGGACAACATCAATAGTTATCTGTATTACAAGGTACCTACTTAGTCAGAATAAGTTACACGAATTACGAAGCATTAAATATAGAGACGAGATGATGATAATGATGATGTAACTTCTCCCTCTTTCGATCTGATCTCCCGCAGAAAATTGCCAACATTTAGAATAATTGCGTAACTCATTACTCCCACCAGTTGAAATCATCGGATACGTACATACCCTCATCCCTGAGGTTAAGTCCCTTCAAATTACACCAATCCACACAAGTTATCCCTTGAGACCTACCCTTATAATGTTTCATTTGAGGGGCTGCCGCTATTTATCACAATAACTCTTAACAAGCGTAACACTAACCATAAAACTTATTATAGTTTTAATAGTGTTGCCACTGTGAAAATAAGAAAGAATTTTAAATTGTCATAATTATTTTGATGTCCCCAGCAAATTCGTTAATTTAGATCTGACAGAAATCTGTTGTTTATACCACAGCGTTTTAATTTTTTCGGCGTGAAAGTGTAAAATTAATTTAGATAATAGCAGAATAGTCCAAGTTCTAAATTATATAATTATATAAATTATAATTATAATCTACTTATCAAATCTTTCGGAGGAAAGATTTGATAAGTAGATTATCTATACAGGGTCTGCCGTAAATAATGGATAACCCGTAAACTGGAGTTGGTCTGGATGTGAATCTGTAAGAAAATCGTATTTTCTTGCCAGGGTTTCTAACCATATGAAAATGGCGTAGCATTTAATACTTTTTTATAAATTTCGCTACTTTTTTCGTTCATTCCGTTGCCATTTCATCAAATTTAGGTATGTCTGTGTGATTTTTTTAGTATTATACTCCTTATTTACGACAGACCCTGTATAGAACACTATTCCCACTAGGTATAGACAATAGACATCCCAAATTCAAACTTGGCCACAAAAAACTTAACGCATGTCGCGTCCATAAACAAAAACACAGAATTCGAATTAAAAGCTTAACTAATTCGAACCCCATTATTAAATTAAGCAATTATAATAATTAAAAATGGACGATTAAACAATTATGAGAGTTTGATGCAAATTTTATGGCGTATTGTGTGGGGACAATCAAGTTTAATTTGAGATACATCTGCCAAAATTGCCACCAGCGTAACATAGCCCCTATGTTCCCCATGTTGATATGCCATAAGAGCTCTCATAAAACTGGTCCTATAAAGCTCTAAGTTTCCGCACCAGTGTAAAATGACCCCTATGCGTCCCAAGTTGATGTGCCATAAGAGCTCTCATAAGACTGGTCCTATAAGTCTCCGCAAACAATTTTAATGGAGGGTGTCATAGCGATACCCGCTGAATAAATAAAGGGTGTTCAACGATTAAGCGCTTATGTACGCGATTATACGAGGGAGATAGCTATGTGGGTATAACGCGTGGGAACGAGACGGATATAGAGGGAGATGCTATTAGGGTAGTACAGTCGACAGATCCCTTCTACAAATTTTACCTTATGGCTGTGGTTATACGGTCGAAATTGCTATACCGGATCGGGGAGAACGAGGGTAGTACGTGAATTGGGCCAAATTTAAGCGGAAAGCTATTTATCTGTATATTACTTTATATCAGATCCATTAGAGCGAAAGAGACAGCACTGTGCGTTCGAGAGGGACGTCATTATGCGACAAATTGATGTAGTTAAGCAATTGCAATTGTCCCCTTAGAGCGAGAGGGGCGTACGAGAAGGAGGTCCGATGAAGATCGGTTAATAACGCCTTTGTGAGATAATTGGGATATTTGTAGGTAGTTTAGTTTTGATTAATGTTTGCTTTGGAAAATAACCGAGTTCGTGCTCAAGTTGAGAGCTTTTCAAAAGTTCAAATTGAGTGATAATCTATGAGTATCCGTCGGTGTTTTGGAGACGGTGTTTGTAAACATACAGCCAAATTTCATCAAAATCGGCACAGTAGTACACGGAGCCTATTCAATACAAAAAAAAACAAATCTTTCCTCTTTATAACATTAGTGTGGATAATAATTCCCATTATGAAAGTAACTATCAATACACCTATAAAGAGTTCCTTTTTATACCAACTGAATAAAGTAGCTACACAACACAATAAAGCAATAAAATACATTAAAGGCAGCATCCTTTTATTTATCTGTACTGGCAACCCCAAGCCACGTGTCACATAACGTCACTTCCGCTTTTCCCGGACGTTGTCTATTGTTCGGAATTCGAATTTGGAAAGAGTTCGGATACGTCGTTAAAAGTTTATTGACGCTAGTGATTTATTGTGTACAGTTGACGTTCTTAATGTCTTTCGGGAATCTCTGTTTTCCATACGTACGCCGTTGTGTTGCTGGTATGCATCCAGGGCGTTGGTAATCACTTACCATCTAGCAATATATTTGTCCCAGTCATTTCCATCAAAAACTATTCTACTATTATTATAAATGTGAAAGCTTGTGAGGATGGATGGATGGATGGATGTTTGTTACTCTTTCAAGCTAAAACTACTGAACTGATTTTGATAAAATTTGCTATGGTAGTAAATACATATATTAATTAGGCTCCGGATTACAACAAAGGCTACTTTTTATGCCGAAAAGGTACAGTGTTCCCGTGGGATACTGTATTTACGCGGGCGAAGGCGCGAGCAACAGCTAGTAGAATAATAATTCTCTATTTTTCATCAACCATCAGGAATTATTCAAAATATAAATATTTAAGTAAATTACGTAGGAATATAATAATTATTTACGTGAATATTTGCGGAAATAACTGAGCTGTCACATGTAAAATGAATGCTTAAATAAATTTAATTTATTTGGTATTTATTTAAATTTGAAATATTTCTTTGCTTAAACTTGTGTGTTATGTGTTGTGTGTAATTTGAAAAGTTCAAGTTTAGGATGATAAATAGGGGATGAAAGTTTGTATGAAACTTTTTAATTTAGTTGATATTTCGTATGAATTGAGTACGGAAAAAATAACGAGTGACGTATTTCAGCATTTTCTAAAATTCAGCCCCCGGGTGGGTAAAATAGGGGATGCTAATTTCACGCGGGCGAAGCCGCGGGCAATAGGGATGTTGCCTAGTGTGGAATATCACATTTTTATAAATTTAATGTTAAAATTGTTGATTAAAGATACATAAATCTAAAAGAAATTTACTTAGATTGACGCGATTAAAAATTATCCCTACTAATATTATAAATGTGAAAGTAAGTTTGTTTGTTACGCTTTCACGCGAAAACAACTGAACGGATTTTGATGAAAGTTGGTATGGTAGTAGTTTAGACTCTGGATTAAAACATAGGCTACTTTTTATCCCGGAAAAGTACAGTGTTCCCGCGGGATACTCGATAGTATATTTACGCGGGCGGAGCCGCGGGAAACAGCTAGTAAGCAAATAAAAAATATTGCCCATCTCTTTCTCGTAAAACGATGTGTTACATCACAAGCTGCTACCGCCATACATTTGTAATGACAAATGTATGGCGGCGCAATTCGTGACGTCACAGGCGGATATATCGCTCTCTTTCATATTGTAAATCGAATAGACATGCCTTTTAATGCTATCCCATAAAATGACTGCTTAGACATTGAAATACAGATGCAGTTACTTCAAGATAAAACTACGATATTATTATTTTATTAATAAAAACCTAAAACATTACCTACTTCAGAATTCAAAGTATAGGAATTAGGAACACACTAATGGATTTTAAAATAGCTGGAAACTAATTAATTATCAATATTGTCTATGGCATAGAGTAAATAAAAATTGAACCGATACTTTTTTGATACGAATTTTGTCTATGGATCCTACAAAGTGGCCATGCAACTTATTAAAAAATTATAAATCGTTTGTCTTAAGTTTGTAGTCAATTTTGTCTGTGGCGTAAATTCCTTTACAGTAAATTTAAATTACTAGATGTTGCTCGGAGTTTTGCCGGGGAGTTCAATGGGTGACGTTGTGGAATTTGTAATATTTGATAAATTTGTGTTATCTCGGTTCTTAATGTGTAATATTGGTAGAATATTAACCATTAAATATTCGATAACGTGCACAAGTGTGGGCAAGTGGTACAACTTCTAAAAACGTGCAATTTTGAGTTTCCCTCCAAAACCCCCTAGGAACTTCTAGTAAAGCTTCTACCACTTTACTGAATCGACTGACATGACTCATGGACTGCACTGACTATTTATTTGGACTTTGACTAGACTTTAGACTTGACGGTTTATGAATACGGTGTTGAAAATTGAATCGAAAGTTCTATTTCCCGCCTTTTTAACTTGACACTGGCAAATGGTTATAAGCCGATGCCATATATGAATAATAAAAAAAAAAGAAAGATGTTGCCCGCACTCCGAACGCGCATAATGGCTACTTATCTTTAAGAAGCGTTTAAGCAAACCGTTAGCGCCGTGAGTGTTATAAAAGCCGAGTAAAATGTGGTTTCCAATTACAATGATTAATCGATAGAATTAATTGAAAGGTATAATAATTATCCAATGACATAAAAAATGCGTTTGATTAACGATCCGACCACTCGCTTTAAGTGATAATATTATTTATTATTATAATAAATCGATACTGTACATTATCTTCTCACCCCCTGAGTGTTAACACGGGGACCCCTGCTGTACCCCCAGGGGGCCACAACTATATTGGAATTTAATCTGTCCCAGAGACAATCTTTATTTATTCTGTACCATAGACTAAAGTGATACGGCGCAATCCTTACTAATCCTTATATATTACTATTATAAATGATAAAGTTTGTGAGGACGGATGGATGTTTGTTACTCTTTCACGCAAAAACTTCAGAACGGATTTTAATTAAATTTGGTATGATAGTAGTTTAGAATCTGGATTAACACACACAGGTTTCTTTTTATCGCAGCGAAATGTACGGATCTTGCGGGAATACCTTTTTTCAGCACGAAGTCGCTGGTAAGTGGCAACGTCTTTAATACATCTGTGCAGTGTACGTCTTTTATTTAAATCTATAAATTAATTATTTCCCGTTGTTTACTCTATATCTGTGCGAAATCTCATTGAAATCAGTCCAGTAGTTTTGGAGAAAATAAACAAACAAATCTTTCCTCTCTATAATATAGTAGGTACAGACAACGCTCAAATTCTACATTTCTTCCCGACAAAATGTATGGTTTCCGGTAATTTTCTATCGAATGCACACCTAATTTATTCTAACGGGACGGGTGCTAATGATGATTAATTAGTTTACAGTATAAAGATGACAGATATACACAAAAACTGATAGAAGACGAGACAGAGTAATGTTGGCCTAATGTTGTAGTTTACGAGTTGGCTGTGATATTGGGCTTGTTCGTTGTAGTTAGAAAGGCTACGAAAAGAAAAGAGAAAAGTACCTACAAAAATCTAAATCAAAAATCTAAACAAAAATTCCATATATGTTTTTAAATAACACTGTCTTTTTTAGAATTTTTAGTTTTTCTTTAGAATTGTCCCTACGTGATGCCTACCACCGGTTCGGGGCCCGGCGAGAAGAACCAACAATATTCAGTAATCAGTACATTCAGAAGTGAGATAATTATGATTAAACTTTTTCGTTTTTTTTTTTATTCGTTTATTCATAAAAAGAAACATATACAATTCAAGTTGTATCTCGCCAAACGAGTGTTTGACGGCGAGATGCGCTCATCTAATATAATATATTTTGTTGCATAACATTATGAGTAGGTAAGTATTTTAGTACAAAAGATAAAATAATAAAAAACAAAAGTAAGTAATTAACTTCAAAGAAATGTACAGTTTATAAACAAAAGTAATTAAACTCATAATTTTAATTTAACTATGCATTATGCAGCCCTTAACTTTTTCTTTATCATTCCTGTTGACATTTTTTCTGTGTGTCTTAATATATCTAATATATCTATCTCTTTCATATATATTCTATCTTTGTAATATCAGGGAATCTAATTCTTAAGCAGGTAGAGTATTTTAATAATTTATTTGTAATGCTCATGACTGACGGCATGCAGTGACATACAAATGACAATGACATGTCAGTTTATATTAGGATCATCAAAGATTTCAAAACTAAGGATGTGCTATGACGTACATTTGACAGAACCAATCTTCTTGATTTCACCATACCTCAAATGTCAAAATGGCCCCAAACAACCCCAAAAGTTGGGCCATTTAAGTGGGGACAGTTTTTGGCTCGACATGCCGCGTCTATAATATAGGTATATATGTATACGATGATAATACGAACAAATAATGACAACGGTCAACCTTCTGAATTAGATTCCCAGATAGTACTTTGCAGTTACGTATGAGCGAACTTTTTTATAAAAGCATTATTAATAGGATTACATTTTGATAAAAAAAAAAAAGAAAGTTAAAGACATTATGTCGGCCGCATAAAAAAAAACTATACTGGGTATAAAATCTTTGAGACCATATCGTAAAATTCACACCCGCATAAAATCGTCACTAATAATTAGTAAAACTATCTCTGCAAATGTTTACGTGGCTATTAAAAACGTTTCAAGCTAAATCATTACGCTCACGCTATGACATATGACTGTTAACTTCAGCCAGCACCTGGACTACCGTGCCTCATTACATCGCAATTTCAAATGTAAATCGCCATTTTTTTTTTAATATTTCATGTACCAGTAACTCCGGCATGTCGAACGAAAACACTATTAATTGCTACGTAATAAGTTTCATATTTGTGTAATCAATTAGAGCTTAGATGTTTTTTTTTTGCGTAATTTTACGCTCAATGTTTTTGATAATTAGTCAAACTAATATTTTACACAATGTTGCGAGCCAGGGAGTATCCCTTATATGGGTATTCGTTGTAAATTCTCTAAGGCTGAGACTATGTGGTTCGGATTCCGGAACGCCGGAGAAAATTCAGAGCGCTGAAAATAGAGCTTTGCGCTAATACAATAGAGCTAACAATCGAACACACGAGTGTCGAGTCAAATGTAAATGTCATATATGACAGCTCGACACTCGAAACTTCCATTTTCAACTCTATTGTATTAGTACAGAGTTATATTTTCAATGCTCAGGTTTTTTACGGCCTTCCGGATTCCGCATCATAATATAGTGCCAGCTTAATATCGTTGTGAATTCACCTACAGCCAGGCCGTCTACTTAGTAAATGTCGTTTATAAATTCTGGTCTATGTCTGTGCCAAAATACATCAAAATCGGTCCAGTAGTTTCGGAGTCTATTCAATGCAAACAAACAAACATGCAAACAAACATTTCCTCTATAAAATATTAGCATAGATAGTGTAGATAAGATACAACTTGTTTCATAATGTCCATCGACTATCTACGTATTTCTATGGTGGCAGTGACAGACGATGTACGGAACACGAAGTTTCCCGATGATAATAAGAACGTAGTTGTACTGAAATGTTTATAACTTGTATTAAAACTGAAACTTTTGACTGAATGACGCTTGAATTCTGAGGTATTTCGTCGGTAGTTTATGTATTCAATAGCGCTTTCGATTGGATGACGAGAACACCGGTTATCTAGCTATCAACACAGGCTACTGTTAAATGTACTTAAACCACTAAACCGATTGTGTTACAACTTTCCGAGCCGATAATATATATGACGTAGCCATCTTGGGTTTTCCAAAATTCGCCGTCGTTCCGTTGCGTTAGTACAAATTTGCCGCATATTTATTTATAACACCTGCAATATTTCACTTGTGTGTTGATAAGCAACGACGCGTTAGGTTAAGAACTCACGGAGCGGTTTATTCCCGCGCCCGCCGCGCCGCGGTCGTCAAACTGCGGTTTTATTTCTAAACTCACGAGACCGCGGTCGCGCAGCCGCCGCGGTTGAGATTATCGCCCGAGAACGTGGCGGGCGCAGATCGCGGGACGCGCAGTTTCAAAAAGGCAAATACAATATATTTACAATTGAATATCTGAATTTCGCACGCCAACCGAGCGTAGAGCGCGCGGGCGCCCGCCGGCTGCGGGTGACCGCGGCTCGCGCGATTCTACAACTTGCCCGCGCGCCCGTTACCGCGCACACAGCGGCCGTAAAACACGTTTACATACATATCTGCATTCTCCAGAAGCTGCGGGCCCGCAACGGCGGCGGGCGCGGGTGGAAACCGCTTCGTGGGTTCTCAGCCTTAGAACGTCAAAATATTATTAATTCCATTCTAACATATTTATTACAACTAGCACCTGCACTACACTAACATAGTAATCATTAAAGTCACGGGCTCGTGGCATTAAAATATCGAATACTAAATTTATTATGTTAATGATTTAAATAATTTTTTATGTTAGGTTCATAGGAAATTGATAATTTGAAATTATTCTTTTAGTTAGAGTTAGATATTAGGTAATTAAAATTTAATTTTATTTAATACTATTCATTGTTATGTATATGTCGGTATTTACATTTAAAAAAAATATATATTTTTGTCTGTCTCTTTGTTCCGGCTAATCTCTGAAACGGCTGGGCCGATTTTCATGGGACTTTAACTGGAAGATAGCTGATGTTATAAAGAGTAACTTAGGCTACTTTTATCTTCGGGTTCCGTTTCCGTTAGATCTACGCAAACGTAGTTGCGGGCACCAGCTAGTAAAATTTTGTTTATTTATTTGCATTGAATAGGAAAGTACTGGTCCCGTGTTTGATGAAATTTGCCACTGATATAGAGAATACCACGGGAAGAGGATACTTTTTATCGCCGCAAGTGTACGCCTCCCGCGGGATTTCCTTTTGCGCTTCGCAGCCTTCGCAGGCTACATGTATTAATACCTAACTAAAAATGTGATTACTTTTACTTGCCAACGTTAGAAAATATAACACCACTTAAACGTAAGATGTTGTAACATTAGTTATGACAGACTATTTTACATCATATTATATCAATCAACATAACATATAAACCGTGACGAAGACACGAACGCGTTATAAGGTCATTGTTATCGATTATTATGTTAATGACACACAGTTGACCGTGATCGATATTATTTTTAATATGTTGGAATCGGAAATTTAAAGTTTTGAAAGTTCAAATTGCAAAGATCCCTCACAGAAAATGTGTCCACCTGAAAATTGTTCCGCCGTGAACTTATGATCGACTTTGCATTGAACAGGCTCCGGAACTGCTGGACTGGATATAGAGGAGACCACGGGGAAGGACATAGGCTATTTTATATCCCGCGGCGCGGCGAAATGTACGGCGGCGTCAAAACGGCGTAACTTCTTGTATTAAGATATGTTCTGTCAAATGTACGTCATAGCCCGTCGTTAGTTCTGAAATCCGTGATTATAGGTACCTATATTATTCATTAATTTCTCATCACATTATATTAGATATTACACGTCCTTATCAGCTACTAAATATTACTTCCCGCCGGCCACGGCCGCGAGTTTCTACGCACGAGGCTGAGCCACGCCCGCGCGACAGCCAACCGTAGCGTTAGCAGAACACAAACGAGCACACGTATCGGCCGATGGTGTGACGCCGCGAGAGCGTTGTCGACTGTGGCATCGATACTCGAAAGTCAGAATAAACAAGCATACCGGTCTGCTAAGCTGCGTGCCGAGTTAGGCCACTGCTCGCCGTGAAGAACTTAACTACAAGTTGTAAGGCAACGAAACGACGGTAGTGGCGAACAATGGTAACTAAGTAATGGTAATAATGGTGGTAATAATGGCCACGGATAAGATAAATCATTTATCTTATCCGTGGCCTAGCCGGTTTGACAGCGGCGTAAACGTAACGTTATCGTATGAAACTTGTATGGGCACTGGCATTTTTATAGATTCTCATTCGTTAACGTTACGTTTGACAGCGGCGTGAACGTAATTTTATCATATGAAACTTGTATGGGCGCTGGCATTCTTATAGATTCTCATTCGTTAACGTTACGTTTGACAGCGGCGTGAACGTAACGTTATCGTATGAAACTTGTATGGGCGCTGGCATTTTTATAGATTCTCATTCGTTAACGTTACGTTTGACAGCGGCGTGAACGTAACGTTATCGTATGAAACTTGTATGGGCGCTGGCATTTTTATAGATTCTCATTCGTTAACGTTACGTTTGACAGCGGCGTGAACGTTACGTTATCGTATGAAACTTGTATGGGCGCTGGCATTTTTATAGATTCTCATTCGTTAACGTTACGTTTACGCCGCTGTCAAATGTTCCTGCTGGGCCAGTCGCAGACTCTGTGCTCTCTCTGAGCGGATGACTTTTCCACGGCTTACAACATGGGGTAATAATAAAACTTATTATGTAAGCAAATTAAGAATAAGAATAATTTATTTGCAACTCGACTAGAAACTGAAAATAATATTTAAGTTTATATATTAAAATATAATAAGATAAATTAAGTATTTTTGTACATCGCAATTGAATTTAAGTAATTCGGAAATAAGGAGGCACCTAATTTTGTGAATAAATTTAATTAAAACTATTTAATTCTTTTACTCCTCAATAATGAAACATAATTTTGTAAAATAATTAATTTGATTAATAATTATATTCGTATTTATAATGAAAAAAAGTAATAAAACTAATCAAAATTAAAATCTTTACATAATATAATAACTTTAATTTACAATATAAGACTGTGTATGTTAATAACATATAATGGGGATGTTGCCTAGTGTGGAATATCACATTTTTGTAAATTAAAATTTAAAATTGTTCAGTAAATATACATAAATCTAAAAGAAATAGGCATTTAGATTGACGCGATTAAAAATTGTGAACAAATAAAAAATATTGCCCATCTCTTTCTCGCAAAACGATGTGTTACATCACAAGCTGCTACCGCCATACATTTTGTAATGACAAATGTATGGCGGCGCAATTCGTGACGTTACAGGCCGATATATCGCTCTCTTTCATATTGTAAATTTAAATTGTTTGTATCTTAGTTATTATTTTTTTAAGATATACGAAAATGGGTTCTAGATTCATTATTAACGTGTTGTCTAACGTCGAATAGACGAAAAATATTTTTTTTCAGGCAACATGCCTATTGCAAAGAATTAATTGGTAGTTTACATAAACATATGTGAAGGCATGCCCTATTAGGAGATAAATAAAAAGGTATATATTTTTGGACTTCATATATTATTAATATCGCGTGTAGATAGGTTATATATTGCCGGCAATAATATATATTGCTGGCAGGGCAAGATACCCTTACTACTAATACGGATTACTACTATTACGGATACTAGTTAACAACTGTCCTCACTGAACTAACTCGTAAGAGTAACTACATACAACATACATACATACATGGTACAAAATACATGTATACAACAGACATATGTGCATAATTACTTATGCTGCTCGTTACGGTACTCCCCCCAGATTTTTTTTTTTTCAGATTAGGTACAAAACATTTCTAACATTACTTATACATAAGTAGCTTGTTAGAAATGTTACACATATTTCAAATGTGCTTATCTAACTTCTATTGTTTAGTAAGTAATTGTGAAAATCACAATTTAAGGCAATTTACTTTTTTAAAAACCTTTTTTTTTTGCACTTCAGTCGATGCGTGTCTTCTGGTATAGCAGATGCGCGCCTAATCACTCGTCATTAAGTCGTTTGCGTACAAAATATTAAATAATATTTTTCCCAGGCACGTATCATCTTCAAAGCATTTCGCTTTTGACACATTAATATGTGTAATTTGAAAAGCGCACGGTCCGTTAAAAAAAATACCACCAGTTTTAAGAAAAAAAAAACATGCCGATAACACTGGCTGAATAAGGCACCGTTTAAAAAAACATAACCTAAATATGGCGCATATAAAAAACCGGCCATGTGCGAGTCGATCTCGCCGTCGAAGGGTTCCGTACCTAACGCGAACGTCCAATAACTCCAATTTGTTGTAAAAAAAAACTATAACCCGACTACGAAAATTATATAGCCTATGTTACCCGGGCTGTTATAACGAATCTATGGACACATCATTAATTAAAATCGGACCAGTAGTTTAGATGCTACAAAGGTGGAACAAACATACATACATATAATGCCAAAATCATTACCCTTCCTTTTGATTTCATCGTAGTCGGGTAAAAATCACGCCACACTTCCGGTCCAGTAGTTTCGGAGATTATTCAATAAAAGATTTGATAACACTTAACATTCTCTTAATTATAATTATCTGGGTAACCGAGCTTTGCTCGGAGCTCGAGTAGATTAAAAAAAAAAAGAATCACAATAATATTTTACCGGGGTTCGAACCTACCATATTCCGAATTTTCGAACACCGCAAATATTAACCAATCTGCCAATTGGACTGACATTATAGAGTCGAAATTATTGATATATTATTTGCACGACGAAAGAAAAAACATATATTGCTTAAAAATGCGCAGTTTCCCAGTGATAACATCTAGCTAGACCAATTTTTCTCCCCCAAAAGTACCTGCATACTAAATCTTATGTAAATTTCCAGCCGTTGCCGAGATTACGATTATATGTATATTATACAAGATTGTCTCGTTTAAAGTTTATGATAGTATATAGTTCAGAAATGAATATACTCTTGAATATAAGCAACTTTTACTATGGGATCAACTTTCCTACTTGAAAAAAAAATCAGCTGTTTCCTACAAAATGCTCTCTATGCCGTAGCCTTTTTGAGTAAAAGTTCCTTATATTCAAGAGTATATTCGCTCCTGAAAGTTTGTATACTGACTGGAAAAACACCCGGTATAACAGTAGTCTTCTGATCGACATAAAGTAAGCAGCGACAAAACTTCCGAATAAGCTATCCGACAACTTATTAGAAGATTGAAAAGATTGTAATATTTTTTTTTTAATCTTTATGCTTCCAATAAAATTTAATTGGATGTGAACATTTTACCCGACTGCGCCAGAAGGAGGTTTATGTTTTTCGAGTGTATGTATGTATATGTCTTCGTCTCGCTCTAGAGCCGAAACGGTTTGTCGCATTTGAGCCTCCGTCGCCCACCATTTGCATTCCGATTCAGAACTTTAGCGCACGCAAACTCAACTTTCCGCAGAACATGTTTGTTTTCCTATACGGTCATGGTTTGCGGCAAAGTTGACTCTATTACGCGCGCGTTAAAGTCGACAATCGTAATACAAATGGCGGAGGAGCTAGGCAGGAGACAATCATGTTGCCAGTGCGCACAGTGCACTGTTAGCGACGAGTGGTGACAGTGGCGCCGGATACGTCAAAACTATTTGACGCAGTCGGGGTTTTTCGGAGTTTGCTCCTTATGAAACGGTTTTCATATATAAGCCCGGGGTATGAAAATGTATGGCAGTGAAATCGAGTTCACGATGTCTGACGGTCACACGCCGATGTCACACGTAGTTAGCCGAAGATGTGCCGGTCGATTTGCAATTTGCATTGCACACCGAATTTTACGTTGTAGAGTAAACTCCAGTAGTGCGTCGGAGCTGACACGCACACTTTTTTGACGTGACGTCTTATAATTCGATGGAGCCGGCTGCACGCGCGAAAAAACATGACTCATGCGGCGTTACCTCGCTATGCGGCGTTACCTCGCTCTGAGGCGTTGTCACGTTCAACTATCGTCAGTAAACCGACTTTACAGACAACCGATTTTTTTTATAATTTTGGTTACACCCAATATGTAACATTAGGTTCTAATAGTAGCTATGATTATTTAAGAAAAACGATATACTTTTGCGCACTGTACCGCGGGCGCGATTCAACTAATGATGATTACAACTAGTTTTTTGCGCGTCCATAGCAATTATATGCAACGCTATATTGCCAATTACTATATATCGCTGTTATCAGTGCTAATTATTGATTTAATCGTTCGATTAAACTAGCTGATTACCTTTTAAAGGTTTTTACGAGGTGTGGTGCTTAGGAGATTCGGAAGAACCGTGTCTAGGTTCGTTAACTTTGTTGTTTTATATGAAAGTTCTCTGTCTATTAAATTGAAAGACCGCGATATTTTTTGACGTGATAACGTCTTATTAATCGATGAACGCCGCGCAGGCTGGATGCACGAAAAATTGTCACGTTCCGCCTGAGCCGAGCGTGCGAGCGAGAGCGCGGAGCAAGCGATAGAGAGGCACGATCGCCTAAGCGCTCGGCTTGTGATGACGTTACCACCATTTTTTTATTGCAAAGTTATACAAGATATCACTACATTTATTTTTATTGATAATACCGCGGGAACCGTACAGTTTGCTGTGACAAAAGTAGCCTATGTGTTAATCCGCAGTCCAAACCACAATAGCGAATTTCGTCAAAATCCGTTCAGTAGTTATTGTGTGAATGAGCAACAAACATCCACACATACATACAAACTTTCGTGTTTATCATATTAGTTAAGTATGTTAAAGGATAATTTATATGGTCGGGTTTTAAGATTTCTATAAAAATTATAGGCTACTATCATTATCATCGCTTCCCTGCCGTCTAAACATCTACAAAATCACTTGATAGCTCACCTGCGTCTCCGTCAAGCTCAGCGCCTGCGCCAGCTGCTTCCTCTCCGCTCCCACCACGTAGTGGTTCTTCTCGAAGGCGTGTTCCAGCTTCAGCAGCTGCGAGGGGGAGAAGGCGGTGCGGATCCGCTTGGGTTTGCGGAACGGCTGCAGGAGGAAACCCGGGATGTCTGGACCTGGAAGAGATTAGGGCATATAAAAGCGCGAAATGAGGAGTTTTGAATTCGTGACATCCGACAGCTTTTTGACACGACAAGGACCGTCGGGCTACCGAGCGCCGCCTGGTGACAGAACAAGAATCGAAAATGCTTATTGACCGTTTTTTATACCAGTTACGCCACCAGGTGACGCTTTGTGTGCGTTGGATCTGCCCCCTAGCGGCAGAAGAAATATCAAACACCCTCATTAGAACAAAACTTTGTATTAGCGTATGCGCAAAACTAAAAAGTTTTTATATTTCATGCCAGTTTTTTTTAGTAAATAGAGGAAATGTCAGATTTGAAATTGGAAAACTAATTTTGTTTCATGTCACAATTTTTGCCAAAATTCAGAGTGGGTGCTTGTGATGTGAAGTTTATATTGTATTGTAGCTTGATTCTTGAATGGGGAGCAAGAAAAAACGCTACTGCGCCTACGCTGTCTATATAACGGCATTTTACTAGCATTTCCAAAGGAATATTACGCTGAGCATAAATTTGTATTTCATATTATATATATTGAGGTAAACACTGTCAGATATAAAAAAAAAAACAAAACACATCATTCGTTTGTGACATGTTAATAATAACTTTGTAAAAACGTATGTTTAAACGCAATTTGCGAAATTGTATAATAACGCACCGTGTAGCTTTGCCGCGACGCACGCTATTAAAATTAAATTAAACAAAGATTAGCGCTAACTGTTGGATAATTTGTTCACGGACGAACGGCAATATTGCAAATGGGCATGCTATCAGGCGATGCAGCTCGTTTGCCGGGATTATCTTAAAAAAAGTTAAAAACTAACGACTACGTAAAATACGTGGCCTATGTTACCCGGGCCATTATGACAAACCTATTGACAACTCGTTCATTAAAATCGGATCAGTAGTTTAGGCGCTACGGCGGAACCTACATACATACGCACATTCAATCGTTTCCCTTCCATTTGGCCTCGCAAAATTATACTTTTAGGATCCAAAATTGCAGTTTAAGCTACTAAACGGCCGGATAATAAAAGGCTATTTAAATTAAGAGATTCTCAAGTCGCATGCTGTCCTTGTCGTTCTGACGCGCAGAGACGGCGACAGCCTGTGATTTGACGACCTCTGCGGCTCAGTGGTTGAGCGCTTTGGTGCCCAAACCGGGGCGCGGGTTTGAATCCCGCCAAAAAGGAACAAAACGTTTTCTGTGTTCCTGGGTCATGGATGTGTAGTAAAAATCTTAAATATATTGTGTAGAATAAAAGTATTAAATCCTATAATATTATAAATGTGACAGTTTGGGAAGATGGTTGGATGGATGGATGGATGTTTGTTACTCTTTAACGCAAAAACTACTGAACGGATTTCGATGACATTTGGTATGGTAGTAGTTTAGGATCTGGATTAAAACAAAGGCTACTTTTCATCCCGAAAAAGTACAGTATTCCCGTGCGAAACCTGATGCTATATTTACGCGGGCGGAGCCGCGGGATTAAAGCTAGTAATAAATATTAAATATACTTCCCGTTGCCTGGTTCCCGTAACACAAGTCTTTCGGACACGAGCACAAGGCTAGATTGATGTGGTGTAAAGCGTCCATAGAATTATAAAGTGCGGTCGCGGAGCACGTAGAATTTCGTACATTGACCCATTGTGTATCGCTACTCTATTACTCGTGCACGATTGTATTTCTATCGCACTCCTATCGCGTGCCTGTGAAAGCGCGAGTGAAAGAGACAAGTAGCGATAAAACTATGAAAAACTGAAAATATTTGCACACTATTTATGTAGTAGAATATGTCGAACTCAATAAAATATTTCAACACAGGACCTACTGTACCATATTCTTGGCAAATAAATGAATTTGAATTTGATAGACATTATTATTAGATTTAGGAGGCACTTAAGAATAAGTAGCATTTGAGAATTAGCCACATTGTGAATTTCTTTTTCGTGGACAACACCTACATAGTCTTTACGTTATTTAACGTAATATAAATATCCGTCCACGTATTACGTCACGCAAAATTTCTACTTTTTGAACCCCTCCCCACCCTTATTTAACGCTTTTTTAGTATCCCTGTACCTGTACTTAACATGTAGTCTCACGTTTAGTACGACCCTCCCCTCCCCCTTGCGCTGTGACGTAACGTGTAGACGGCCCCTTGAACTCCTAAACGGCTGGACCGATTTTGATGAAATTTTTGTGTGTTCAAATGGTTTCGACAATGGTTTAGATCTACACTTGGGTCCACTAGATGATGCTTAATTAATATTTTTTTTATTTAATAAGTTAAATGTGTTGCGACCAACGAAGTGTGCGCGGGTCCGCTAGTAATTTATAATTTTAAAATACACATTTAGCTATCGGGTAGGTATAAAATGTCAGACAAACAGACAAAAGGTTACAATCACTCAATTATAGGTACAAGATGTATTAATGTCATCAATTTTATGCCAGTTAGTTTTGAAAAATTACGCACTTAAAATAATAATTCATTACTAGTTTTTTTGTTAACGATAAAACGTTAATTTTATTGCATTATTTATTAATGCTTATGTAGTTTGATGGGACCTCATTATTTGTTCGTATTATAATGACGTTATCAGTCGGCTGGGACTATAATATGATCCGGAGTTCGGCGGGCCGGGGGAAATTTAGAGCACTGAAATTACAATAGAGCTGAAAATCGAACACACAATTGTTGAGTCAAATGTCAATGTCGTGTATGTACAGCTCGACACACCACACTTAAATTTTCAACTCTATTGTATTAGTTCAAAGTTCTATTTTCAGTGGTCTGAATTTTCCCGAGCCCGCCGGATTCCGGATCAAATAGTCCCGGCCTAAGAATCTACTTTGCGTGACCACTTTGCTCCCGGTTTACTGCGTTAACTGCCAATTGTTAAGACATACGATCAATTAAACACATAAACGTTCTACTCCGTTAACTAGTTGCTGGCGCCAATCACTTGCAAGTAGAGTGATACATGCTAGTTGTTCACGCCAGTAACTCGCGCAAAATGGTGTATTTGAGAATCGGTTATGCTTGCTACATTGGAACAAAATGGGTCTTGTTACAGTGGAACAAAATGGGCAAAAACCTTATTATGTACAGTTTTACGAGAATTGTTCAAACGGAGAAGTATGAAATTTGGCCGGTAACACACATGCCTGTCACAACATGTACATTTTTTTCTATCTAAGACGCAAGTAACTCTAATAAAGTTCAAACTTAAAATAATATTATAATTATTATTAATTATTATGGGCGAATTTCGACCACAAGGCGACCTCTATAGAGTGTTAATAAATACTCGTATTTAGACTGGCTCCAGTATAGCTGGCATGTGTAAACACAGCAAAAAATAAGACCATAATATAAGGTGCAAAATACCAACCGAAATGGTATACAAATGATCTTTTTTGCCCCTAATTATTGTCGTTTGTAATAATATACTTGTGCCGGCAATTTGTGTCAATATTTTTTAAAGTCTTAGGTATATTCTTACGTCTATAAGTCTTACGCTACACTGCCTCATGGGATAAAAAAGCCTATGCTAATTCTAGAATTTAGATTCTAGAGGTGTACAATAATAAAAATGCCACTTAATTTTTGTCTTAAAGTAAAATAATAAAAATCGCGCTATTTTTAAATGTCTTCCGAATTAAACCACAGTGTTGTAACACTTAAAACTAAAATGAATTTTATTATATTTTATTAATTTAACTAGCCATTAAACTAAGAGTTACGACTAACTAGTTAAATAAATAATGTATATAATATATTTTTTCCAGACTGATAATTCTGCTGACTTATAATTATTTTTCGCAGGAACACAAAATTATTTACGGTTTTATCGTTTGACAAATGACTACGTTTGAAGAGTTTAAAGTATTCGATTGGCGGCGCCATTTTAAATGGAAATGTCATACAGATAGTAATATTATTAGTAATGCGACGTAACGAGCAGTTCGCGTGACGATTACTCGACCGAGTTAAGTGATCGCTTATTACGTTAAATAATATGTTACTTAATTTGACTCCTTAATTTGTACGTATAATTCGAGTTTGATGGTAGTGAAATGGCGGTATTATGCGCAGTTAAGAAAATAATATTTTAGTGCGAAATCATAATTATGAGTTAAGAAATGTCTGATTAATGGTTAATTTGTATTTAATGACCAATAACAGATTAGAAGGTACTTATACCCACCTAACGCTCAAAGATGGGAGTAATTAAAAAAATATTATTTCTGCTCAGATAATAGCACCCGGTGAGTAATAAAACTTATATCATCAATATAAAATCTAATTACTTTACACCATTTGACAAAAAAGTTGCCATTTAACAAACTTAATTGCTAATTAACATTGTAAACGTATAACTTAATTATGTAAAGGTTACGTCAACATAACCTAAACATTAATTACTCAAATGCGTCAATATTGACTACAGATAATGAATGGGAACAGATAAAAAACGCAGATCATCGGTTTTAGTGATGGCCGTTTAATGTGTGTCTATTGTGTTTGTCTATGATTTGAGGTTATGAAATGATCTGATTGGTGCGATTGAGTAGTCTTTTTGTCTAGTCTCCATAAAACGCTACCTACAATTATATTAAGTCATAGGTAGAGAGTTAGAGACTATGTACCTAGTTTTATCTGAAAGACACGTTTTATTGTTTACAAAAAATATATAATATACCAAGACACTTTGTTATAGTTCTGTTTTAAATACTTAATTGTTTTTAAATACCGCATATTTCAATAGTTTACAATTCTTAAATGTGAATTATGAAATAAGTACCTGAACCTCATCCAAAGTTCTAAATGATAATTAAACAATCTATATTATCGATATGCTTGTACACAATAGTGATTATTTAAACAAAGTACAGATTACTTTAAGATAAAGTGGGTTGTATTTATGTGAGGTGTATGTTAAAACGAAACGTGTTTTGCCATCAATAAACTTAAACAAAACCCATTCTATATAATTACGTTCAGTTTTTATTACTGAACAAACAACTGGCTTAAAAAGGCATTTTCGAGACGCGTAAGCGATAATTAATCATAAATTTTCTCGAACAACCCGAAACGTAAATCATAACTACCGATCCAAGATGGCGGACGCGTTTAGAGCGCTTGTTAATCCCGCTCAACAAAGTAGTCTCAAATTACATCCAATTATATCCCATTCAAGCCTTTTTGGAATTAAAAAAAAACATCCGGCAACAATTGCCGTCGTTATGAAAAAAGGCGCGTAACGAAAGATTTGACATTTGGGTACCAGTGGTGCCACACTAACAATGACTAGTGATGAGACTGATGGCCTATTATTTATCGATAACCGGTAGCGATTTAGTAAATCTATTTAAAGATTAAAAACTTCGTTTTATAGCTATTTTATAAGGTATCAAATGAAAGATCATTGATATGGCAACATTTTAATAATGTCGCCAAATATTTGCATAAATCAAAAAGAACAATAAAAAATTTAAATTGTAAAGTAAAGCTGACAACAGTATTGATGTGTTTTTATATCTTTATATATATATTTAATTTTACGTACAATGTATTGTAAACGTGCAAAATGACTCCAGAAATTCAATTTACAGTTCATATTTGAATATTCATTTAGTTTTATACCCAATAGTCATGCTACAAATTAGAGCTTACAAGTAACAACACCCAGGCATTTTCTGGAAACATCAATGCAATTTATAATGTAATATTTAATAAAAAACAGAGTATCTGTGTTGTTTACTAGCAATACAAGTGAAACTTTCGTGAACAAGCCTTCTACCTCATTATCTGAAACATTTAACCCTAAGGCTGGGGCTATATGATCCGGAATCAGTCGGGCCCGGGAAAATTCAGAGCACTGAAAACAGATCTCTGCGTTAATATAATATAGTAAAAAATCGAACACATGAGTGTCGAGTCAAATGTCAATGTCATAATATATAGCAGCTCGACACTTCGATTTTCAACTCTATTGTATTAGCGCAGAGTTCTATTTTCAGTGCTCTGAATTTTCCTGGGCGCGCTAGATTCCGCATCAAATGTCCCAGCTTGAGTATCTGATACTTCAATCTAAATTTACACATTATTTATAGGATTTTACACATTATTTTACACTTAATTATTATGTGTGTTACATTCACTGACGTTTTTCCGTTTCATCGACTTTCAACGATGCTCCACTTGAAATAATCGATAACGTAGGCAGCCCTCAAGCTAATCAAATTTAGAACAACAATGGCGTTTGACACTCGCGTTCCCGCCTGACACAAAAGCCGCTGTCAAACCACTTTTTTATAAGCCGTTTTGATTAAAATCATTTTTATAGTCCGTTCAGAGTTTTTTTTTACCTCGGAGATTCTACGAGAGTGATCTTTATGTCGTCGGCATAAAGGTCCTGTCAGAGGTAAAATAACTGAGCGGTTTGTATTCAGTTCATAAAAATAATATTATTGTAGGGGCAGTCGATTATTTTTCTTGTGCCATATACATTACATATAGGGTGAGAGAGAATAAAAAATATTATTCGCTAATAACTTAATATCGTATTGGCGAATTGATTGTGTTTTTGTTACATTTAGTTATAGCAGCTGTATATTTAATACATGACATAGATGGTGCGATTAGAAAATGTGTGGTTTTGAAGCTCTTTGTTACTAAATTTTTAGCGGAGAAATAAAAATGCGCGAGGCCGTCCAAGGATTACATTAGCGCTATAGGGGGGTTGGGTTTTACTTAGCATATTTTTGATGACATACTACGGGGTGGGGACGTCTAGAAAACCACAAGTGTATCCTTGAAAACCGAAACGCGTTTTCGGGAACTCCCACAAACAATGAATTACACTTAGATAATCGCTTAGAAACAATAGAAAGATTAGATTAAAAAAGACCCACAATGAATTCAATTAAAATACATAAGTAAGTATACCAATAATTACGTATGTATTAGTAGTAAGAAAGAACCATGATTATTAATATGTCTACTATGGGAACGCTTAAAATAAATAGCATTTAATAAATAAAAATTAAAATACAGGAAATTGCTATTTACTATTACTATTAATCGCATAACTAAATTCAAATAAAAATTTTTGAGGGTGACGTAAGATAACCCCTTGGGTCTACTTACATCTTTTGAGCTTTTCATATTACGTATTTAGGAGGAAACAGAAGGGCGACGCAATGTATGGAGAAGCATACAAAAGTAGTCCCCTGTTTCCTCCTGGATAACGCCGGTAGAGTAACGATATTTTTTTTTCCTGAATATTAATTATGGATACTATTAGCATGTCCCTACGATTTACTTTTTTTCATAAATTAATTATTATATGAGATATGGACGTTCAAAAACATAAAAAATGGCCAGATTCTCCGCTGTGTTCAAACGTACAGAAAATAAATTTGACTAAAGTATATAAAAAAATGAAAATATAATAATATATCTATGAACGCTTCACACCACGTCAATCTGGCCCCGTGCTAAGTATCCGAAGAACTTGTGTTAAAGGTACCAGAAAACGGGAAGTATATTTCATACTTTTATACTATACATATATTTAAGATTTTTATGATATATTATACACATATTTGATACACATCCATAACCCAGGAACACAGAAAAACTTTTTGTTCCTTGAGCGGGATTCGAACCCGCGACCCCCGGTTTGAGCACCAACGCGCTGAACCACTGAGCTCAGAGGTCGTCGAAAATATAGGAACACAGTTCAAGCCTTTTTTGAATTGTTAATGAAAAAAGTACTTAAATCGGTTAAGTTTTGGAGAAAGAATCAGGAGACTAAGAATCGTTGATTTTTGTACTTTTAATAGGTATTTTCAGTTCAAGTTACAGTTGTCTCTATCGCACTCTCACACTTTCATAGCTAGCTCGTTCGCGCACTGCGGGACAGCAATAGACTTCTTTAAATACCTATTTCTAATTTCTCTAGCCCTTAATGTTTCCTCTTAAGAGAAACAATCCTACTACTATTATAAATATGAAAGTTAGTGAGGATGGATGGATGTTTGTTCCTCTTTCATGCAAATACTAGCTCTGGAATAAAATATAGGCTACTTTTTATACCCAAACAGTAGTGTGGGTTATTTATTATATATCCGACAAATAAGTCCATGACAGACAAGAAAACAGATTCTTGAGTCGCAAAAGTTGAAATAATCATCGTCTTAAGTAAGGAATAAAATATGTCCAATGCCTGCCATGCAAAGTTATCCATTGGGCGTGCCATTGCTGGTCTTTACTTATGAAATACACCCGGAAACGAGCAGACAGATCACTTTATTGTAAGCGATTACCGCCGGCCATAGACACTGGAGTCTGGACACCCGAAACACCAGAGAAGTTACAAGTACGTTCAATTTGCTACGGCAACCAAAGACAATATTAGGCTAGGCTAGCTGCAAGCGTAATTAAACCAAGATCACAACGACACAGGTCGCATATCTGCAGGAGGTGGGGTAAATTCTCATTAAAAAAAAAAACATTTTAATTCATTTCATCGAATGTGGAATATCCATATATAAATTGATCATCTCCATTGCTCCATGAATCTGAATTAAAACTAGTACAGGAAATGAAATGTGAATGACAGTTGTACAATCTAATAGTACTTTGGTTTGTGGTCGATACTTTTTTGAACAGCGGGGCACAAAGCGTCCACCCCAGCGTCTTTTAAATTGGCAACATTATGCAGCTCTATTGTATCTATGTGCTAAACAAATAATTTACATATAATTGTATCTGAACAGAGTATGCATAAGGTAATCCTACTACTATAATTATAAATATGAAAGTTTGTGAGGATGGATGGATGTTTGTTGCTCTTTCACGCAAAAACTACGGAACGGATTTCGATGAAATTTGGTATGACAGTAGTTTAGGCTCTGTATTAAAACATACGATACATTTTATCTCGAGAAAGTACAGTGTTCCCGTGGGATACTGTATTTACGCGGGCGGAGCCGCAGGCAAAAGCTAGTATGAATATAGTTCATGCAAAATATCCAAAATTACTAAATAAATAAGACATGCAATTAGTCGGGCGACAAATGTTGCCAGTTGCCAATTGCCCTACAACCGAACGTTGCAACACACGCAACTATCGGTTGGCAATAAAATCAGTTTATTGAATACTTTATATCGTCGTAATTAAGTTATCACTGCATAATTACGGCTAATGAGCAGATTTCAACATAGTTGCGGGTTACGGGTTATCGCATGCGTACAAGATGTTTGTGACATAACATTGTGGTGATAAATACGAAAGTATATTATGTTCGATATAAGATACGTCGTTAGCACACCGACGCGATGCCGCGAACCGCGAAAAAGCGAAATTTAAGGCGCTTTACTCACGCTCCAGCCTGCAAATCCATTACCGCAGCCTTGAAGCGGACTCGTACGCAAAATTATAAATGATCGACACTATTGACATTAATGACGGACGTTAGTACCGGTGCTGGATTTGCAGACTGGACCGTGAGTAAGGCGCTTAAGCGATAGAGAGTCTGTGGTCTGTGTCAAACGACATTGAGAAGTTTACTTAAGGTAATACTCACGGCAGGTTAGAGATTGCATTAATTGGATTATAGCGGCATAGGTTGCATATCTGCAGGAGTTGGAATTAATACTGTGGTCTGTGATATATAATCTTATTTCAACGAATAACTCTTCTATGAGGCACTCGTCAAGTTAGGCTGGGACTGTATCCGGAATCCCGGAATTCCCGGGGCCCGGGAAAATTCGGAGCACTGATAATAGATCTCTGCGCTAAAACAAAAGAGCTGAAATTCGAACATACAAGTGTCGATTTAAATGTCAATATCATAATATATGACAGCTCGACACTTTACACTTCGATTTTCAACTCTATTGTACTGTAGCGCAGAGTTCTATTTCAACGATCCTAGGATTAACTTCAGGTCAATTTACGTCAATTTCTGTTCGAGATTCTAAGATTGAAGCCAATCTAAGATTTTAGATACGTTATTAATAAAGTCCCAAAATGTGGCTACAAAGATGGGCAACGAGCTTATAACTCCTCGATTATTGCGGATTTCAATGAGTGTCGCTAATTCCTTACCATCAGGCGATCAAACTGTGGCGAAAGATGAAATAAAAAAAATAACCTAACCTAACCAAGAGCATGTCAGGACATGTCTAAGGAGGGTTCCGCAACTATAAACACGTAATAGGTTTTATTCAAATTGCTTCAAAAGTTACTGTCCGATTTCGTTCCAAATAATTTTCGTAAAGAGTATTTGCCAAGATCTATCAGCCTGGACAACTGCAAGTTTCTAAGAGTCATAATTTAGAAATGCCATTATCAACTTTTAAATCACTTTGGAGGCCGATTACTCAAAAACGGTTTACTTTGTAAAAAAAAGTCATGTATAAAATCTTGCCTTTATTTTAAAAGACCTGTTCAACGATACCCCACACGACGGGGTAGAACGAAAAAATATTTTTCATCCCCACTTCACATGTACGGAGAGCCAGTAGCCACCCCTAAAATGTAAAATTATTATTATTTTATGATGCCAAACTGAGATCTATACACAGTCTTCGATTATACCAAATTTCATCCATTTATATACATAATTACAGAAGCTAGAAACGCGGACAGACAGGCAAGACGTCTGGACAGCTAGAGCGATACTATAAGGGTTCCTTGAGTATTACGGAACCCTAAAAACAAGCAGCTTGATTCGTATTTTAAGCACAAGCCTTTGCCAAGCGTATAAGTTAAGTTTATAGGTTAAAATATAATTTGTTACACTGTTACCAATCATTGTTTATTGTCGTCATGGAATTAATGTTTTTATCGTCCATTCAATGATAGTCTAAAAGTAATAAAACGACCGCCATTTTATAATTGCTGTCGCGTTACGTTTTGATTTAGAACATGTTTTCTTTTTAAGTGTATAACTTATAAGGTCAGTATTCTTGTTAATTAATACATAGTGGCATTAGATAAATACCTCACCGTATCTGTGTGAAGGCGGAAAAGTTTTCAACATGAAGAAATACAATCGTTACGAGATACTTCATACACAACTTAAGAAATTTAGAGCTTATTATGGTCTCATATCTCTCATATCTCATATCAGATCAATATGGCTCGCTATAATGCTATCAACTTAAATATCACTTATTTGCTGTGCATTATATAAATACACATTAATTTCGTCGGATTTCTTCGTTTCTCGGAATTCGGAACAAAGTATATTCTAAGGGACTATATTGTCCGAAATCCGGAAGGTCGATGAAAATTTAGAGAATTGAAATTAGAACTGTGGATAGATTATGAGTTGAAAATCGAACACGTGAGTATCGAGTTGTCAGATATGACATTGACATTTGACTTGACACTCGTGTGTTCCATTTTCAGCTCTATTACCGCAGAGTTCTATTTCCAGTGCTCTGAATTTTTCCGGGCCCGCCGGATACCGGATCATATAGTCCCTGCCTTACACGTATAATATGTTGGTTATTTAGGTAGGTTTTTTTCGTTTTACTATATTTTATAAAACTTCCTCGAAGACTGTAAAAAGAGCACCGAGCACACATCCTATGTAATTACCCGTTCATTGCAGTCCGTTCAGATTTATTTTACCTCGGAGATTCTGTGAGAGTGATCCTTATGTCGTAGGCATAAAGGTCTTGACAGAGGTAAAATAACTCTGGCTGGTCTGCAATGTAATTACTCGTTCATTAATTCAGCTCATTAAATCACAAGCACTGACGTTGAGGCATAGTATCCGATCGCGTTTGTTTTTTTCTCTTCACATTTTGTTTTTAAATCAATGACTTCATGCCATTCAGCCGGCTGCTGAAGTATGACTTATAGACGTGTATTTTTAACTATTATTTATTAATGGACATTATTAAATTTATTAACGATATAATTTAAAATAATAATAAAGTTGAAGGAAGTCAGCCTCGTTTTCCTAATAAGATTGTTATAATTTTTCATTAAAAGCTAGATAAATATAACGTCAAACTTAACATATTTTGAAGAAAAACCACAGAATGATACTAGCAGTTAAAAACCCAAACAAATTGAAACATCGAACCAAAATTCTATCGCCTCTCGGAAAAAGATACTCTTATCTTAATAGCGTCGTGTTCAGGATAAGCTTCTTAAGTTTTATTACTTGTGTTCGGTTTTCGGTGTGAATTTAAGATAACCCTGGCAGTTGACAACGATTCCTTCGCCTCATAATTTAACGAGATAAACATGATAAGTCGATGTTCCTAATTTAAATTAAAGAGAAACAATAATGTGTCAGTTTTTTTTTATGAAAACTTATTATTAGGTCAATAGCTCGAGTAAAATGTCGAGGAATATAAAACAGGGCGGAATGCCTAATAAGTAATAAGTAACTAAACAACATTTACTTTCGCACCTTTGAATATCCCAACCACCTCGACCACATTCTTATTGTCTTTCGGGGATCGTCGTTTTTCATACATCTGTCATTTTCGTAGAAAAACGATAATTGCCGGAGGACATTAAAAAGTAGTTGCCAGAGATTTAAAAACTCAAGATAGGCTATGACGTATATTTGACAGAACAAATCTTTATACATTAAAAAGTTACGCCATCTTGGTTTTCACCGAACTTCAAATGTCAGCCATCTTTTTATACTTGAAATGTCGAAACAGCCCCAAAATTTCAAAAGAGGGGCCATCTAACTGGAGACCCTTTTGCCTCGTCTATAATATATACGTCTATGGTAGTTGCACTGTACAATAGACACGGAAACTCTAGGTACCTAGCTGAGAGCACACATCAGTGTATTTCAAATAGAATCATAATGGATGTCGCCTTCTTCTTGAGTGCAAGTCCGCGCGGGCGGTAACCGTAAAGGTGATGGTAAAAAAATTACCCAGAGTCGACAGCAGTGAAGCGGTTGCAAACGTGTGCCACTTTAAATCATATTTGCGGAGACGGAAACGAAGCTACATTATAATATATTACCTATAATACATACATTATAATATAAGAACAAAAAATAGAAAGAAAACAAACAGCCCTGATTACGTTAGGGGGAGACAAAAAAATATGTATATATATATATATGAACCTACCTACCTAACCAAGAACATGTCAAAGGAGGGTTCCGTAACTATAAACGAGTAATAGGTTTTTTTTTTTCAAATTACTTCAAAAGTTACTGTCCGAATTCGTTCAAAATAATTTTCCTAAAGAGTATTTGGCATAATATATCAGCATGAATTTCAATTTTCTAAGTCTCATCGTTTAGAAATACCAACTTATAAACCACATTGGAGGCCGATTACTCGAAAATGGCTGACTTTGTAAAAAAAGTAATGTATGGCATTGCCTGTATTTTAAATCACCTATTTAAGGATACCCCACACGATGGGGTAGAATGAAAAAATATTTTTCATCTCCACTTCACATGCATGGAGAATCACCCTTAAAATGTAAAATAATTATTTTTTTATGATGCCAAAACCGAGATCTATACACAGTCTTTGACTATACCAAATTTCCTCAATTTATATTAAAAATAACAGAAGAAGAAGAAGAAGCGCGGACAGACGGACAGACAGACGGACAGACAGACAGACAGACAGACGGACGGACAGAGCGAAACTATAAGGGTTCCTTGAGTATTACGGAACCCTAAAAATATTAAAAGAATTAACAATAATTAGATGTAGCCCCGCAGAACATAGGGGAAGGACATAGGCAAAATCCCGCAGCACCGTACATTTTGCCTATGTCCTTCCCCGTGGCCTACTCTATATATATGCCCAATTTCATCAAAATCGGTCCAGTAGTTTCGATGCCTATTCAATGCAAGCAAACAAATATTTTCTCTCAAATTAGTATAGGTAATTTAATACCTTCTGAGTGCCTATTCATGTCTGCAAATTAATACGTTTTTCAACAGCAACTATGAATCAGAATTTATAACGTTTTTAAATTTAATTAGGTGTTTAGCAAAACACTGTCTTGTTAGATATGGCCGCGCCCACAAAGGTTTTGTAATAACTTACAGAACTAGTTAAAATTAGATCAAATACATAGACTTATATAGGTATATATTAGAGACGGGCATATCGAGGCTAAAATTGTCCTACAGTGCATCATTGGGGCACTCGAGTTTTGCATTTGACAATATAGAGGTCAGTGTAAAAAAGATGGTCGAGATATAATATAGGTTAAAAGTAGAACAATATCAATTGTTATAATTAAAGTAGATACCATAAGGTATTTCATAATAATTTCAAAAAGCCTGTTGTCGCAGATTACGGAAGCCATTACAAGACTTAGTTCGATCGCTTATATCGTAGTTCGATCGTTTCTCAACAGATTACGTCACTTTTTACTTGTATGAAGAAGTTTTTAGGCTAAGCCCAAGCGCTCACTGGCGCTGTACATACATAGACTGCCCAAATCTTCTTATGGCTTCGCCGTAGTCGGATAGAAAGAGTTAGTACTCTTAGGGCTTTTCATCATTGGTACACGGCACAACCTGGGAAAATATTCACGATTTTAATCAAATTATTTTTTCAATAAAAATCAATGATTTAATCAAAAATGTTTAATTTCACTTTCTTATCTTTCTTATACAGAAATCAACATAAAAAAAAGATTTAGAAGTTATAATTAATAATATAATAAATAAGTTATTTCCCTTTTTCACAATTTTGTTACATAATATACAAAAGAGATGAGATCCACCTAGTGAGTGTCTTGAGGTTGAGACACTTGTGTCAGGTGAACTCGCCCTTCCATAACTATTATAGTGTAAAATACATTTCAGGAAAGAAAGAGATAGACATTAGATTTATATGTGTGTGTGTGTATTCGTGTGTGTGTGAGTGAAAGTAATTGTGTAAAAAGAGAGAATTAAAAGAGAAAAAAATTAGATTACCAGGTATTTGAGAAGTGCATCAGTTTCTTTATACGTTTTAGTAAGTAGCCATGTCTGTACCATTGTTCTACAGGTTTGATAAGAGACCAAATAGATATCAAGAATTTTATTTACTTTATTGTATATGTGGACCGAGATTGATTTATACTGTCTTTGAGCGAAGGTTGTGTTTGTCTTAATCGTAGCTGCAACTTTTCCTTTTTTTCGCCGTGTGGTATTGGTTGTGGATTCAAGAGGTAAGTATTTGTGACATCTAAGAACTAGAGATAGCACGTAGAGTTTTCTCACAGACAAAAGTTTGCACAAGGAGTAGAGTTCTTCAGTAGGGAAACGATACGGCTTACGATACATTGTTTTCAGCAAGAAACGTTGGCTTCTTTCAATGTTTATGAATTTATCGTCACTAGCACCGCCCCAAGCCGTAATACAGTATCCAATTATTGACTGCCCTAAAGAAAAATAAATTTGATTTAATAATTGTCTGTTTGTGACGTGTCGTAGTTTTTTAAATATCCAATTAAGTTTCAGAATACGACTAATACGAATAATTAAGTTACAAACTACGATATATACGTTTAAATCTGAGAAATGAATATCATTATTAAAATATTTGAATAAAAACAAATTTTCCAGCCTTTCCAATTCCCAGTCGGTAAAAGTAAATTGGAATGCTGGTTTACAATTCATGATTTTCTGACATCTATCGGTTATTTCATAAAATACTACTACTACGATCGAGTCTACTATATGTTGATAATATGAATATTGTAGTTCATAAAATGACCGTTAGATGTCAGAAAATCATGAATTGGTAGCCAGCATATTTCCAACTTACCTTTACACTGGAATGTAAAGGTTAAAGCCCCGACTAAATGGTCTGGCTTTATTTTTGCCCAACTCCTTAAACATTTAACTAACAATATCAAAATTTCAAATTGCCTCAAACATACATATTATTATTTGGAATAAAAAAATCACTTTTTCAAAAAATTGTATATCCATCCATCTAAAATTCCCGCGGTGCGTCCGCGCAATCCCTTGGTCGCGTTTCGTTTTGCGCGAAAATATAGTTAAATTTAATAATAAAACGAAAAAATCAAAAATATCGTGATTAATTAGGATTTTTTATATAAATCGTGCCTTATTCGGTTTATTTTAAATTTTTTAAGATTTTTCCAACCCTGGTACTATGTTATATTAATCGATATTTGTCTTTTTTATTATATATATGATCAGGGAGCAAACGAGCAAACGGATCACCTGATGAAAAGCGATTACCGTCGCCCATGGACAACCGCAACATCGGAGGAGTTGGACGTGTCATTTCGTTACAGGCGTCTTATTGCAATATTATTTTAACTTGCCAGTCGCTTTTATTTGATCGTATATTATAAGGACATGCTATTTATTGCACACATTTAGTGGAGGTGTAACGAAAACAAAAGTAACGAAAAGAAGCGTACCCGTATGTATTCGTTACTATAACAATTATAGTCAATGCGTTGTCTGATGATAGACAGACATTAATTGATAATCCTAGTGAAGTTACATAACGGAACTTAATCGATTGTTTAGAAGTATCGAATCAGTCGGCAAAGGAAATACAATCGGAATTATCGATTTTTACATAGGAATTAGGAATACAAGATGATCGTTCGTATTCATCGATTTGATATCGAATCAGCAGTGTTAATCTCTATTGGCCGTAGTTCCATTCCATGCATTTGACATGTTTTAGCTTAACATATTTTTCATTTAATTTCCATTTAAAGTAGAGTACAGTACATTAAAATAATATTAATAGTTTAATTTGTAATTTTCAAATAAACATTTATTTCGATTACTTTTTTTTAGTTGCAAGAAGTTTGCGTAGCCTGGAATATGGCAACTGTCACGCTTATCATCATACAACGCAATAACTATAGTACTCGTTACTATAGTACCTACTATGTTATGTTAGAGCAACGAATCAAGTCTATTAATAAAAGTAAAAGTAAGTCGTAAGTAAATAAACTTGGACGATGAATTTCCAAATTATACTTCACTTAATAAACAACATCGCTCTTTGTAACGTAGTTTTTTTAATTCACCGAATAAGCTAGAGCGTGTGTAAATCAAACAATCAGCAAATTTTTCAATACACGCATCAACGCTAATTGTGTGAACTGAAACAGTGTAGGTACCCAACTACGAAAAATGCGAGCAACGACACGTATTCGTGTGTAACGTTTCGTTACTCGGTACTAGATGGCGCACCCGTTACTCAGTACCGAATACATCCTGTTTGCTACAGCTCTAACATTTAGTCCAAGCGCGCACTGGCGGCCAGGCCGGTCTATGATCAGATAGAAAGAATTGGCGAGTTAAAATAATATTGCAATAAGCCAGCGGGACGCCTGTAACCAAATGATAAATATCGATTATTATCATTATATAAATATATACCTAGTACTCTTTTTACCCGACTACGGCGAAGCCTTAAGGAGATTTGGGCAGACTATGTTTTAAATGTATGTATACAATATACTAATTACATGTTTGTTTGTTCCACCTTAGCACCTAAACTACTGGTCCGATTTGAATAAGTGAGGTGTCAACATTGAGTTATAATGTACTACGTACTATAGAAGCTATCTCAAACAAAAGATAGGGCGCGCACTTGATGACGGCGGGGTATGCGCGGGACAAGCGGGGGGTGTTATGTAAACATGGCCGCCGCCGCGGTGACGCGTTGCAATTGAAAAATTATAATTAAATTAAGCGTGTTTTAAAGATAATAAATGAACTTACTGGTGAAAAGTCACTCCTTGACTTTTACTTATGTTTCTGGAGTTGTTTGAACAGTATCTCAATGCACACGAAGGCACAATTTAAAAAACAAAACTTCACTCAAACGTGTCACGTTGCAGCAAGCGCTCGGCACAGACTAAGTCAGTTGGAGTGCGCGCGCTCTAATTCGTGTTACAAACAATCGAGTTGAGGCGTCTTCTCTAGTACGTAGTACATTATAACTCAATGGGTGTCAATAGATTCGTGAAAACAGTCCGTGTAACATAGGCTATATAATTTACGTGGTCAGGTTACAGTTTTAATAAAATAAATAAATTTGCAGTGTTTGTTTGTAATTTCAAATTAACAGCATTGCAATGAATGCAAATGACAATAAATTATACACCAATGAAAACAAATTTTAAAAATGTTGTACGTCTGTCCGTCTGTAAGGAATAACATGGGCTACACTCGTCTTAGTAGTAAGTCTTACTAGTAAAAAAATATAGTTAATTTATCTCGGTAGTTTGTTACTAGTATAATTGTTTTGAATACACAAGAAAATAGAAACCTTAGATAATATTTGCAATCAAATTTTGACTGTGGCGTAAGATTTAACAAGTGGTCCTAAATTTTTTTTTACAGTTATTATACTAAATATTCCTACGGGAATACTGTACTTTTTCGGGATAAAAAGTAGCCTATGTTTTAATCTGGAGCCTAAACTACTAACATTCTAAATTTCATCGAAATCCGTTCAGTAGTTTTTGCGTGAAAGAGTAACAAACATCCATCCATCCTCACAAACTTTCACATTTATAATAGTGGTAGGAGTAGGATTTTGTTTACTAAAGGGTACAGTTGCAAACGTTACACTTTAAAACGTTTTTTTTTTTCAATCGATCAGATAGCGAGTAATGAGTATTCAGTTACGTAAAAAAAAAATTGCTTGAGCTGTTACAACTTCAGGTATTCAAGACACAAAAAATTCACTCGTTTTATGGGGCTAGTTTTTTAGATATTTGATCCAAATTAATTGTTATGTCTCTTTAGTACCTATAATGAATCTGGGATGTTTTCCGTAATCGTCAATCTTAGATCAAGATAAATCTGAATTTGTAACGAAATTTATAGTATTTTTATTATACAACATATTTATTAGGGTCATTAGTTTAGAATAAGGAAAAAGGTGACAAAATCCGTCGGCTGTGACATTTTTGAGCCCATATTTCATAATGAGGATCAATCACTTGGTAGCAAATCAGATTTTTAATGGGTACATCGTATGTGTATTAACTCAGTAGTGTTTTATTTTTTTAATTATTAAAATCCGTCAATACATGGTGGGTGTATTAAAGTTTTTCTGAACGGCTAGTTTGAAACGCGCGCTTCTGCCGAATTGGTCACGATGACGTCATCTGTCGGGATCCGTGCGACAACGGCTTGATTGTGCTCATACTTCATAGGTATTGCATTTAAGTATTCAACCGATTCTTGACGCTTGTGCCTCGCGTGCATTAATTTTGTTCACGTTAAATATTTTAGTTGTGTTTAGAGGGGAGGCGACGACGAAAGATGACATCACAGCGACTAGCTTCATTCTCGGGCGCGATTTTGGAACTAATGCACTGAAATTGCTATACTCATTCTCGCCCGCTCGTCATCTTTTCTCCGATTTAAACCATTTCTTTACAGTATTTACTGGTTTTTTGTCGCCATAAGTCTGCGTACCCCACAAAAACACGACTGATCCTCATTAGCCCGCATTGTGGTTTCGGGCCGTAAAAATGTTTTACACCTTGTTATTTTAGCATATATTTCAAGTTTCAAAAAAAAAAATAAAATAAATAAATAAATATATATATATATATATATATATATATATATATATATATATATATATATATATATATATATATATATATTTCTATTTTGTGAGTATACTCTTGTAGGTACATTTTTTATTAGTTATTTATTTTTTTCTACGTGCACCTATCCAAAATATTCTTATTTAAGAGCTTAATTTGAGCCTGCGGAACGCCTAACAGATTTATTGTAGACATTAACGTGGCGATACGTTACTTCATTACGTCAAGCGCCAACTTATTTTTATACCAAAAACTGTTTTCTAAACGTTGATCGAGGTCATCACGATATTAATGTCTCGTCATATAACAACAAATTAGAAAATTGCCATCAACATCGGTTCAGTGTGTCAAAGGAAGGTCGCGAGGTCAATTACAATATGTTAACTATACAATATTTTACTGTATTTTTAAACTCTTTATCATTTTTTTTTATATATAAACGAGACTATAAAACATGACAAATTTTTTTACGAACTATTGTAGTATTTAATTTTGTAATAATGTAATATTTGTAATGTCAGAAATTGACGAAGCATTTGCTATTGAAAAATAACGAAACACCTTTTGTACAAATGTATAAGCAAATAAAGGATTAATTAATTTAACTAAGATAATAAGGCATAAATTTATGCAATTATTTAGTTTTCTTTTTCGAGTTAAAAAGAGTTAAAAAAGTTAAAAAACTTTCAAGCATTAAGAAAATGTCATTGGTGCAAATGCCCTGCAAATGTGAAATATCGAAATTATTTTGCACCATTAAAGCGTGGCCGTCGCGTCAAGACTGAAAGGCTTTTTCAAATTCCAACTTGCGTATAAACTATAATTCGAGTTTTGTACTTGTAAGTAAGGAAGAGTAGGTAAAATATATTTTGTATCAGCATTTAGCGCATAAATGATGTGCTACAGGGCTAAATGATGTGTTCCTGTTAACTATTCTATCTCATAGTTTGTCAATGTAGAGTTTTGTATTAATCAAACATGAAATAAAAATGTTACATACCTCTGATAATATAATTATGTACGTACTTAAATCACGATGACGTCTTTTGTCAGTAAATTGTGCGTGAAGCATCAAGCATGCGTAAGGCGTATGTTTTGTCATTTAAATTAATTAATTATTTATTTTAAAAATTACATGCACATAGTATTATGTAAATATTTATAATTATGTTCTAGAATAAATATACAATATGTCTTATAATATACAATATGTAAATAACTTAATATTTTTCGTAGTGAGTTACGTAAATGTCATATTTTTAGTGATTTAAATAATTTAATCAATGATTATGGATTTTCAATATCTCTGCATAACAAAACAACAGTGCTATTTGTATATTAATGGAGTAGGATTGTTTTTATAGTAAACTGCATCGCTTTGTATTTTTGTCAAATAAAAGAGAAAATGAAAAACAAAAGGCAAATATAAATAAAAAAATAATAGTAAGTAAGTACATTAAAAAAAAGCCGTCGCCGGACGACTGGCAGATAAAAAAGATAATAAAATAAAAATTGTGCCACGCGTGGAACGCGTTTTTCACATTCAACGGACAAACACGCTGCATTTAATTTTCACGTCAATAATATTACCTATGTGACATGTCTAATTTGAAAAGTGGTCTCACAAAGACACAGGCAAAAATTTTAATAGATGGGTAGTGTGGATAATAATATTATTATTTATGTATTATAGAGCATTGCAGCACATTAAAAAAATATCTAATATGCACAAGGACTAATATATATTGTCTAATTTCAATAGCAGAGTTCTCATACCGTTACCGGTAGAGATAAGATTTATATACTTAACAATTTTGTAGAGCTCAATAAGAAAGATTTATTTTTACTGTCTGATTTCAATACAAATATAGAATGTGGAGCATGCCAAAAGTAAACACTCACCGCCAGGAAATCTGTGGGGGAATATTCGTCCATGCCTATTTATGAGCCACGGGTACAGCTGGTACGACTCCCTGGGCACCGGAGCCGCTGGATGAGGGGGCGGATGGGGAGGCAGAGGCGCCCCGAACCCCTGCTGCTGGTGAGCAAGGGCAGCAGCCAGCGCCGCCCCTTGGAAATGAGCCAGGAACTGATGGTGGTGGCTCTGAGCGTCCAAGTACGGTAGCCTCTTGATTTCTGGACTTGGAAACACGGCTGGCAGCGCACTGGGCCGTAGTAAAGGCCTGGGCGATGGGCTCCGTGGGGATGCGACGGGGGAAGGCGACCCTGGACTTGCCAGCGGCGGCGACGTATGCTTCGGTCTCTCCGCACCCACTATACTGTCTATACTGAATCCGATCTTGGGCTTCGATGGCACCGCCACCACAGGGGTCGGTGCGAGAGGCATCATGCTTCAACAAATTCCGGACACAACACAATCAATATCACACACAAGCACAATCCATCATGACACGATACGAACGCCGTGGCGGCGCGCGGCCGAGTGAGCGCGATCCACCGCGCACCATCTGAGCTGGCGAAAAAATTCAAAAATGGAACCTCCAATGTGATTGGCTGTTGTCAACCAATGGGCGGCGCCGATTAACTAAACGACGATTGCAGAACGACCTCGACGATTACGATTGGTTGCTAGATCAGGAGGTGGGTTTTGATTTTGGAAGCTTTCGGAGTAGGCGGTTTCAGTCGGGCAGTGTTGGTTTTAGCCGACCGAGTTGTGTGTGGGTTTAACTCGTGTTGGGTAAAGGATAGCGCGTATCTTTTCAATTCTGGTGGTTGTAAATCAATTATTGTGCAGATTGGGCAGGTTAGCGCTTTACTTTCGTCGTTTTGCTCGTCGAGAGCTTATTAACTCGATGCTTTATTAGTTTAATGCGAGATAATGTTTTTAGCGATTCGCAATGATGTTTAATCGAATTGCGATTGATTTTATCGTCAATAAAATAATTTTTTCACTTGCCGATACAAATGTTATTGAATAACGATAAGGAACGTATTTCACGCGAATTTTACGCCGTAAAACGAACAATTTTCTGTAAATAGTTTGATTTGGTTTTCTAATTAAATTCCATATCACCACAATTGATTTTTGATTTAGTATTATTATATTAATGTCGATTTTATTAACGTTTTATATTCAAAGTTAATTGTTGGGATTTTTAATTAATATTCTATGACTTTCTTTACATTTACTGTTGCCTTTAGGCCTTTGAAAATAATTACTACCAAAAGTAGGCGCTAGAGTTGTTATAATTTTTTATATTAATATGTTAATTACTAATTTTTTGTTTGCACTTAAAGAAAGATAGCTGTCCACCCCTGGTATTCTAAACGTCATAATTGGCGGTATAGCATAAAACCATTGCCGGTGTCAAGTTAAAAAGGCGGGAAAATAGAACTGTCGTTCAAGTTTTTAACACCGTTTTTCTAAAGTCCAATGTCTAGTCAAAGTCCAAATAAATTGTCAATGCAGTCAAAGTCGGTAAATTGATTACTGAAATTTCTTATGGAATTTTGGAGAGAACACGCACGCTATTTTAAGTTGTACCTACCACGATTGTGCACGTTAATAAATACCTACTTATTTTAATAATAATAATATAATTATAATATCTATGGACGCTTCACACCACGTCAATCTGGCCTCGTGCTAGCTACTCGAAGAACTTGTATGACGGGGACCAGACAACGGGAAGTATATTTAATACTTATAAACTATACATATTAAGATTTTTATTATATTAAACATAATAATATATTTAATACACATCCATGACCCAGGAGCACAGAAAACTTTTTGTTCCTTCGACGGGATTCGAGCCCCCGACCACCGGCTTAGCGCCTACGTGAGCCACAGAGGTCGTCAAATAATGGTCAATATTCTACTAAAATTAGACATTAACAATTTGACAGATATATATTTTTTTTTAATATATATTTTGAACAAAGATTGAGGGGTTCGCAACATTTGGATCAAATTGAAAAAACAGTTTCATCACTTGAACAACAAATCTGACCAATTTACCTACTCCACTTTTTTGAAGTCGGTTAAAATGACGTCGTACCGATGTTTCGCATGCGACTAACTATTAGACATCTCACTTTCTCATTGGCATCTGTCGTGAGGAGATTATGGAACGATATATTATGTCTCCTCCTCCTGCAACAGCCGGGCCTCTATTAAAAGGCTAATTAGAGTAGGCATCTAAATTTTTAGGAGCATAATTCTACATAACTAAAGGAAGTAGGTATGTAGTAGGTACCTACTTTATGGAATACTAGCTGTTGCCCGCGGCTCCATCCGCGTAAATACAGTGTCCCACGGGAACACTACTTCTTCGGGATAAAAAGTAGCCTATGTTTTAATCCAGAGCTCAAGTTACTAACATATTAAAATTTCATCAAAATCCGTTCAGTAGTTTTTGCGTGAAACAGTAACAAACATACTCACAAACTTTCACATTTATAATATAAGTAGGATTTGCTCGATGAGGTACGGTACAAAAATTCGTATACAATAACAACCTACCTATTATTGACCATTGGCATACTATAATATCTGTATGTATATCTTGTATGTGTGTTACACAGAAAAAACTACAATAAGATAATTTGTATGGAAATGCATGGCATCCGCCAGACACTGTGTATGGGTCATACAAATTACACAAAATTTTTCAACTTTAAAGAGCTATTGATTTTGACATGTCAATATAAAATATAAATAGGTAGCTTTAAAGTTTCCATGCAGTCAGCATACAAGAATGGTAACCTATATCTCTATAATCTCTTTTTTTTTCTTTTTCTTCTCCATAGACCGGAGTGGTCTTTGTCATGATTTCCTTCTTTAGTTATTTTCTATTAAATGTTAAATTAATCTGCGAAATATAACTCATTTGTTGTCGTTTCCTGAACTTTCTTAGTTTTAAAGTGTCGGCATAAGGTCCGCCTTGTTATGTTTCTTGGCGGTTATTCGATCAGTCCTTTTTTTGTTACTTAGCAAATGGCGAATAGAAAATAAAAATAAAAACATAAATAGAAAACCCTCTAGTACCGAGTGCCAACTACCAGCGAAGTAGATAGTTTGTCAGTAGCGAGCCCATCAAGGGGAATCCAGCTATCCTGGAGATGTAAGACCAGTTGCAGAACCTATCTAAGGCTGACTCCACATTAGGCGTGCGCGTTCCTTGGGCGTGTGAGTGGCGCGAGCAACGCCCGCATCGCTGACACGCAGCGTGCTCGCGGCGCGCACGCACGCCCGCATTAAGGAAATTAAGTAGGTAGGTACCTCGGACAAAAAAGAAATGTCGTGCCCCTAAATATGGGCAAGTAGGTATTCATGATCTATAAGTCAATGTTGAATCTTACGAAGTTGCAAACAGAACTTAATTCTCGTATTTAAAGTAGACTTTAATTTTACTTTTATTGATATCATAAACTGTTTTTTACCATTTTGCAGTTTTAACATAACACAAGTATCCGATTTCAAGTATTGAAATCGGATAAAAAATCGCTATAAATGTTTGAGATAAAATTTGCAAAAACTAAAACGGCGTTCCCCTAAGTCTTGTCTTACTTAAAATACTGAAATAATTTTTACACTCGTGTGACTTATAGAAGAAGAGAAAAAAGGTTGTAACTTTTAAAAAAAAGGGTGGACTTAGCATATTTTTAAATTAGTATTTAATAAAAATTTCAATTTATAAAAAGACAGTCCTCGGCTAAATATAATGCAGATTAACATATATTGTTTTGGGATTTTTCAATACGACCATGACTGAGAAAAAAAGTTTCAAAGAACTCCAATTTTCAATTCTATCCAGCGCACAACATCTTAATCAGTAGTTTTCATTCATAGACGTATATATATTATAGATAAAGCATGTCGAGGCAAAAATCGTCCCCACTTAAACAGCCCACTTTTGAGGATTTTGGGGCCATTTTAACATTTGAGTTATGGAGAAATCAAGATGGCGTAACATTTTCTCGTATGAAGATTTGTTCTTGTTTCTCTGGTTTTGAAATCTTTGTTTTCATTACTATAAAATTATTATTGACCTCATATTATTTTAAATAACTTTTGTAAACTACCTTCTTTATAAATATTTCCTGCAATGGTAATCCATAATGTAGGGTAAATAAAAAATATGAAACAATAAAAATTACTCGTTCACAGAAGAGAGCCGGCCCATGATATTATATTAATTAGAATGTAAGAACAAGATATTTTGTTCATACTTAAACTGCTGTTATAATATTTTGTAACAGAATACTGACAATTAAATAAATTGTAGAAACAAATCTACAAAAATCTACTAAAGTAAAAGTTACAATAACTAATATTACTAAACATTTAGGAGAGCGAATATTTTTCAATTAAATAATTTCCCCCTCACTAATAAAAAGATTTACACAACGGATAACTTAAGCAACGTTGCTGTATTTGTCTCATGCGTTGGAAAAGTCACTTGACAGACAAAGACAGCAAAGTTGTTTAAGTTGAAGTTGGAAGTCGAGATGAAACTTACTGATGGTACATAAGCTTTAACACACGTACAGATTTGGTATGTGGGTATGGTTGCCAACTTAGGAGTATCTCCCTAAAATTTGGGAAAAAAATCCTCGAGGGGGGGATTTTTTAGGTAATCTGTAAACAACCAACGCACTTTGGAACCCATCGCCATGGACTATGTATTAAATATTTAAGTAATAATAATAATAAGTTACCTACTTTCGACGACCTCTGTGGCTCAGTGGTTCAGAGCGTTGGTGCTGAAGCCGGGGGTTGCGGATTCGAATCCCGCCGAAGGAACAAAATAGTTTTTCTGTGTTCCTGGGTCACGGATGTGTATTAAATGTGTGTATAATATAATAAAAATCTTAAATATATTATGTATAGTATAAAAGTATTAAATATACTTCCCGTTGTCTGGTACCTGTAACACAAGTTCCTCGGATACTTAGCACGGGACCAGATTGACGTGGTGCGAAGCGTCCATAGATATTATTATTATTATTACTTAGTTACGTACGAGTCCGCTGTCAAAGATTTTAATTATTATGTCTCCATGGTTCGATATTCCAATAGTATTTATTAGTTAATATTTACTAAATCAAATGTCATTACTTTGTTTTATATTTTAAAAACTTTAAAATAGACTTTAAATATAATATACGGAACGCATAATATAAGTAATAAGTATGCAAAGAATACGTAAGTACGTGCGCTAACATGGAGAATAGAGGTATGGAGTACCAGCTCCATACATGAAAAGTGTTCGTAAAATAGCGTTAAATAGGGGGCGCTACAGACGCAAGGGTGTAAAGCGGCAAAATTTAAACGGATAATTAAATCTTGGGATCTTCTTCGGTTTTACATATAAAAATATTTTCGACTAAGTATACGAGTAATTAGAATATTCATGATTTACTGAATTAACTACTAAAAACTAGTCATAATCATCAAAAATTCTAAATTCATAGCACACACCCTTGCCACTCTAGCGCCATTGTGGCCAGTTTTTGAACTATTATTTAATTACTTTTTAGTTTTTCTGCCTTAAAGAGATGGCACTCCTTACCTCTATTTTCCATGGTGCGCTAACACAAAAGAGTTGAAAATCGAAGTGTCGAGTGTCTAGCTGTCATATATGACAGTGACATTTGACTCGACACCTGTGTGTCGATTTTCAACTCTTTTGTATTGCGCAGAGTTATATTTTCAGCGCTGTGAATTTCTTCCGGCTTTCCGGGCCTTACGTCCCCAGGGGCACTTGCACTCGAGTTTTACATTTGACAATATAGAGGTCAGTGTTGCGCTGTAAAAGTCTGCAAAATTACCATGGAGCATAGAGTAAAGCATCAAACAATATTTTTATAGTAGAAAAGCTAAAAAGTGTCCGACAAAAGTAGTCAAATAATAGTTCCAAGCTGGCCACAATGGCGCTAGAGTCAGAAGACTGTGTGATATGAAGTTAGCAATAAGATATGGATTGAATTATGGAGTGAAGTGAGTTCAGTTTAGTTATTTATATTTTTTGACGGCTATAATAGATTTATGTAGATAATTCAGAAAATCATGAAAATTCTAATTTCTCGCATGGTCGAAAATATTTTTTAAATATAACCGAAGAAGATGCTAAGATTTAATTCTGCGCTGCCTACTGCTGAATGACAGATTTCATATAACTTTGAAGATTCTTATTTTTAAGACGCGCAGATTTCCGAAAAATACTTCCTTCCGTTTTTGCCTAAGTATATCAAGATTTCCAATATAATAAGTATTACGAGAAAGGCTAGGCTGCAGTGACGTGAGGTTCCTATAACTCCATTCCAATCGGCCTCACTTACCGCTTACCTTCTGAAGACCCTCATCCACAACCCTACCTGTTATACAGGCTAGGACTTCCCTACGATGGAGAACCAGCCTTCGCCACTGCTATACTATATTACTAACATAATATTATGAAGAGGAAAGATTTGTTTGTATGCATTGAATAGGCTCCGAAGCTACTGGACCAATTCTTAGAAATTTGGCACAGACATAGAGTATACCACTCGGATGGACATAGACTACTTTTTATCGCGGAGAAATATACGGTTCCCGCGTAATTTATTTATGCGCGCACAATGTCGCGGCAAATATTTTTGTCCGACGTACAAATTTCTTAAAATAGATATTAAAATAAGTTCGGCAACTGATCTTACATCTACAGGCTAGGGCTTCCCTATGAAGGAGAACCAGCCTTCAGTAGGCTGTAGAGTGGTCCACCACGCTACTGCGGGTGGCTGTAGCAAGTACATTGTAATGAACCCAGCGACATAAATTAACTTGAATTAATGACGCGTTTCGCTTCACTTCGTGTAGTGATGTACGAGGGTATATCGATAAGTTTTAAGTTATCGATAGCCAACATTAGGCAAGCGTGGTGGTGAGGAGATATTGAAGACTATATTAATATGGTACATTAAAAAAGAACAATTGTATTGAATGTTAGAATAATAGATATTAATTGTAAACAACGGGTGTCCCAATAAGAGTGCCCGGTTTAAATTAGGCGCCATTTTTTTCTGAGCAAGTGGCAGCTCTGAAACTTGACAGCTGTCATCTATGATTGTTCCGATTATTAAAAATTTAGCGTTACACAAAAGAACAACGCATTATTATTGTGAAAACCCATTACAAAAATGGGGAAAGCTACGCTGAAACCGCTCGCAAACTTCGCGTAATTTTCGGTCGTGAAATTGCACCAAATGTGTCAACAATTCGAAGAGTGATCTATAAATTTGAGGAAACTGGGTCGATTATAGAAGGCAAGTCTCCTGTGCGTCAGCGTACCGGTCGGTCTCTCGAAAACATCGCTGCTGTAAACGAGAGTGTCGCCGAAAACCGAAACTGTCAACGGTTTGCGTTACCGCACCACGATAACAGAGTTCTTGTGGCCCCAATTGGAAGGACTGGACCTGGATGACATGTGGTTCCAACAGGATGGCGCGACCTGCCACACCGCCCATGAAACAATTCATTTATTGGAGGAAAAATTTCCGGACCGAATAATCTCCCGAAATTCCGATGTCAACTGGCCACCGAGGTCTTGCGATTTATCGCCTTGCTACTTTTTCCTTTGGGGTTTTGTTAAATCTCAGGTCTATGCAAATAAACCACGAACAATTCCCGAGCTAAAGGCCGAGATCCAACGCGTCATCGGTGAGATAGAGCCGCCACTCTGTGAAAAAGTCATCGAAAATTTCATGAAAAGATCAAAGGTCTGCCGTCAGAGCCGTGGGGGCCATATGCAGGATATTCTATTCCATACTTAACGGAACATGTGTACTTTATAAAGCAATAAAAATATCACCTTTCGCTTAAAAAAATATGTGTTTTTTTTTTAATTAAATCGGGCACTCTTATTGGGACACCTTTACAATTTAACTTATTAAATCAGATCGACTAAGTATTAATTTAAATAAGTAAGTGTTTTATTATTTCTTATACCTACCTTTAAGAAAACCTTACAGACCTGACAGACACTGATAATTTTATTCCTCATTATGAGTGGTACCAAATAATTTTATAGTTTAAAGTTTAAAACCCGCCCCGACTACGCACGGGTGCAATGTATCATACATATTAAAAACCTGGCTCTTGAATCGCTTTCTTTAATTATTATCAAATCTGCATTTAAATCCGTTGAGTAGTTTAAAAGATCTAAGCGAACAGACAGCAGAACCGACTTCATTTTATAATAATATGTAAAGATATGTCAGATTTATTATTTTTAGAAAGAATTACTGTACTGTAAAATAAACAAACAACGTAACTGGCACAAAGATTTCAATACTAAAGAAGAGGTTATGACGTAAATTTGACAGAACAAATCTTCATACAAGAAAAAGTTACGCCATCTCGATTTCGCCATACCTCAAATGTCAGAATGGCCTCCAAACAACCCCAAAAGTGAGGTCATTTCAGTGGGGACAGTTGTTACCTATACATGCCTCGTCTATAATATATAATACGTATATGATCTGGCAGCAATAACGTGGCATTTTTTTCTTAATCTGTCGATAAAACGCACCCAAACGCACCAATCGATGAAATGCACATCCCTAGGCAAATCAATCGAACTGATGTGTAACAATACCGGCGTATATTGTGTGCTGTGTGGTCGACGCGGGCGGGCCGATTGTTTGCAACACTAATACAATCATCATCATCATCTGGCAATGCTCAAATTATGCATTAATTTCATGGAGGATGGAATAGTTTAATAATAAATAAAAGCGGCCTAGTGTGAGTCGGACTCGCGTACGCCGTTCCGTACCATTATCTATCAAAATAAAAATAAAAACTATAATATTGGTAACTAAATATCACTCACGGAATTATCCCTACGTTATGCCTACCATCAATTAGTACTAATTTAGAGCACTAGTAATAATATCGAGCAAAATATCACGCTTGTTATATGGAAGCCTCCTTAAATAGTTATTTTATTCTGTATTTAGTATACATTGTTATTATAGCGGCAACAGAAAAACGTCGTCTGTGAAAATTTCAACTGTCTCGCTATCATGGTTCAATACAGCCTGGTGACAGACAGACGGACGGAAAGATAGTAAAGTAATAAGACCTATTTCTACCTACCTACCTCTTTGGGTACGTAACACTAAAAATATAAAGCGTGGATTTTCTTAAATAATTGAGATAATTAAATGTCGTAGTACTCCGATTTACAATCGTATGCAGTTACAACCAAGGGCGACCTCTAGTAATACACATAAACTTTCACAGTCCAAATTTCATACTCCTCCGTTTAGGGGGGAGAGGGGGTAAGAAGATTCCGCTTCACGTATTAATATGATAGTATGATTTAGAAAATATGGAGGTATAGAAAATATGTGGTCAATAGTCAAGCTCAGGAACTGGAATATTACCTAAAAGCGCGAATGTGAAACAATACTAACAATATTATCGGTTCCATTTCCCAAGCCAACCAAGCCCTAGGCTGGGACTATATTGCCCGGAATGTGTAAGGCCGGGGAAAATTCGGAGCACTGATAACAGTACTCTGCGCTAATACAATATAGCTGAAAATTGAACACACAAGTGTCGAGTCAAATGTCAATGTGATTTTCATCTCTATTTACTTTTAGCGCAGAGTTCTATTTTCAGTGTTCTAAATTTTCCCCGGCCTTTCCAATTCCGGTTCATATAGTCCCAGCCTTATACACCAAACTAATTTAATGAAACCATGCTCACAAATTCACAATCTACATTCTACGTAGCTCTAAGCGTTAAGATCGCTCACATTGATAACTTAAGTAAAATAAGTTTGGCAGTTTATTACATCGGGCCTGACACAGAACATTAACTCCGTAACTGCGATTACGAGTTTATCTAAACTGTTGACATGAACAGGTTAAATAACTTAACTATAACAAGATAAAGACATCGACAAGTTTTTCTCGATAACAGTACATCACTATGGGCAGCATTATTAATTTAAGGTAAATACGACAAGGAAGTGTTCATTTTAATCAAAACGTGAGCTAAAAGACAATAAGTACATTATAATGCTGACATTTTAAATTTTAGCATTATGCACCGTGCAATAAAGAAATACAACGACACATTAATTTGGTCGCATTTTATCTTTTTGATTACGTTTAGATTATTTAAAGATCTGCAGAGCAAGTATAGACGAAATGTCTGTTAGAAAGTATGTGATAATTATCGCCATTCATTATATACAACATTCACACTTTGAACGAAAAAAATACTTGTTTTCATCATAGGTAAGTACATAATTTTAGAATTTATTGAAAAGGGTAGGCCTATTATATTTAAGGGTAGTAACTGCCATATTTATTATATTAATACGTGAACCAAAAACTTTAAATGCCGCTTTATGTGCATTGTTCAACCGGAGGAGTACCTATGATATTTTGCCTTAGGTTTATGTGGAGGAAGGTGTGCGTAAAGCTATTAAGCTAATCTTTTTTTAATAATACCTAGAAATACATAAAATAAAAAAAATAACAACAACCCACACCACCTCAGATTATTAAGACACGTAGTGTGTCGTGTGTTTGATAAAGATATTCTTATTATAAACAATTTTGTTACTCGTTGACTTTTGTCAATCTGTCACATTTACATTTTTTTTCTATCCTAGAAGCAAAACAACTCTTATAAAGTTCAAACATAAAAATTATATGAATTAATATAGGCGAATTTCGAACTCCAGTAATTATCAATTGTCTTACACCTTGCAAATCCAAAAATTAAATAAGCGAAGCCCGGGGGCCAAATTAAATCCCAACGTGTAGAAAAGCTGCAGCCATTACGAATACGCAGTTAACAAACCCACACCTCAAAACTCTTTAGTCATTTATTGATAGGCGCAGATAAGGAAAAACCATCAACTCGTTAAAACATTTAGTCCGTTCAGACTTACTTTAAGTCTAACAGGACCTTTACTCCAACGGCATAAGGATCACTCTCCGAGGTAAATTAACTATGAACGGATTAGAGCTCGCAGCGGCCATAAATAAAACCCACGTCCACTTATTTCTGTTTGTTAATTCGTTTAATTACAACCACCATAACCGGCAATTATCGTTTTCAAAAAAAAAAGTATCACGAGTCCAAACTACTTACTTTTAATAGGTAAGTAAGACGTTACTGATGACGTTGATGAATCGTGTCGTATGTTGTGTTCGATATTTGAATTTTGAATTTTTTTTACGAGTACAGCTGTTATACTTTTTTAACCCTCGATACAAAACAACAAACAGCTTCAATTTTAAGTCTAGGTCTGAAGTCGGAACAAAATATTTTAGCACTAACAAGTTACACGAACCGAAGGTAAAAGGCTACATTTATCCCGAAAGCGGGAATTAATAGTTAGTGCCTTAAACATTGTTAGGAAGACATTAATAAAGCAGCATTGTATCGCAGCCATTAGGGGGCTTGTTTGGATTGCAAATTAAAAATACAAACGGCAGTCGCGCACGCCATCTACAAATAATGACGCTTAATTATTAGTCAGCCATATTAATTCAGCCACTTTAGGCACAATTTATTGTTTTTTTTTCGAGGTCAGTTTATCCTCTAATTTATGGAGATAGGTTGACGCACAGAACAAGTAATTATAAAAAACTTGCTGAGCCGACTAGTTGCGTGCTGGTTGTCGGATTGGTTGCCCAAAGGGTGTCGATCAATATTGACCCAATTGGTGGATTAAAATATTTTGTTGACTGGCTTATAGCCTTGAGTGTTTTTTTTAAATACCGGCCCGACGCGACGCAGGCGTCGGCGCCCGCAACTGCCCGGCTGTCGGAGCAAAATGTATCTGTAATTATAATGGCATGGCACATGTTTTTTCACTCAGGCAGGGACTATATGCTCCGGAATCCGGAACGCCGCGGCCGGTGAAAATTCAGAGCACTGAAAATAGAACTCTGCCCTATTACGATAGAGTTGACAATGCAAGTTTCCATATATGACATTCACATATATGACATTAACATTTGCCTCGACACTCATGAGTTCGATTTTTAACTCTATTGTGTTAGCGCAGAGTTCTATTTTCAATGCTTAGAATTTTTACTTGCGTTCCGGATTCCGGAGCATATAGTCCCAGCCTTACCGGCTCGGCGCCGGCACGTCCATGACCACCTGACACATGTCACCGGCCGCTCGGCGCCGCTTTCGGCCGGTAAGTCGAATAAACAGCATTAATTTCTTTAATTTATTTTTATTTTAATTAAATTAATTTCCTCTAAATAATTTTCACCTAAGATATAGCTGAATGATAACTATTTCAAAGTATGCAAATCGGATCCAGACGATGAATAATTAGTAATTACTGGGAGTTTTGCCGGGGAATTCAATTTCGGTTCTTAATGTGTAATATTGGTAGAATATTAACCATTCGATATTTGTTGTTGTGCAAGTGGTACAACTACAAAAAACGTGCTATTTTATGTTCCCTCCAAAACTCCCTAGGAACTTTCAGTAAAACTACTATCACTTTATTGAATCGACTGACTTGACTCATTAACTGCACTGACTATTTATTTGGACTTTGACATTGGACTTGATGATTTTGAAATACGGTGTTGAAAATTTAAACGAAAATTCTATTCCCGTCATTTTAACTTGACACTGGCAAATGGTCATAAGCCGACGCCATATAATACAATAAAAAGAATATAAAAAAGGTACTGTCGGAGTTCTGCCGAGGAGTTCATTGAGTGACGTTGTGGAATTTTTAATATTTCATAAATTTGTGTTATCTCGGTTCTTAATGTGTAATATTGGTAGAATATTGACCATTAAATATTCGTTAACGTGCACAAGTGTGGGCAAGTGGTATAACTTCTAAAAACGTGCTATTTTGTGTTACCCGCCAAAACTCCCAGGAACTTTCAGTAAAGCTTCTGCCACTTTACTGAATCGACTGACATGACTCATGGACTGTACTAAGTATATATTTGGACTTTGACTAGACTTTAGACTTGACGATATAGGAATACGATGTTGAAAATTGAAACGAAAGTTCTATTCCCGCTTTTTTAACTTGACACTGGCAAATAGTAATAAGCCGATGCCATATATAAATAATAAAAAAAGCTCTTATCATCTGTCACTGTGACAATGTCACTTTGAAGTTTGGTGTTGACATTTGATTTGAGTTGTATGTTTTTTGTAATCAGCGAATTTTTATATTCAAAAGTATGGAAAAATAAGTAACATAGCATGAAACAAACTGTCTAGGTGGTATTAATGTTTAAAGGTTTTACTTTAATGGGTTACCGCGTAACAAGCTCAAGATGTCTAACAGTTTGTCTAGGTTTCACCTTTGTTATGGGGTGTTTTTTGGCCTCCCTTCCTATTGTACCTTCAGGTAGGGGGTTTTCGAATTATTTTTATAAATTTTTAAACTGCTACAAGTTATTTCATAGCTGTTTTTCAAATATATGCTGCCCGCCAAAGTATATCAGATAAATGTATACGAATGAGAAGATAAAAATATCGACAGTGAAAGTCTTAAGTTCTAGATTCTTTTTTTAAACTGTATTTGCAGTACAGAGTTAAAATCAACAGTTAACACAAACAGTTTTAAAATCTATTGTTTAAAATATTCTCAGTTAAGTATCTATTACTTCAGTTTTAAAATATTTATTTTCAGAATCAGTTAATCCCCGAATTTCAGCATCGACACATAAAAAGAGATTAGCAATAATAGTTCCATTCCGAGATCGTTTTGAAGAACTGCTCGAGTTTGTGCCGCATATGTACACATTTTTAAACAAGCAGAATATACCCTTCCACATATTCGTCATCCAACAGAAGGACAGCAACAGATTTAACAGGGCTTCGCTTATAAATGTTGGATACTTGTACAGTAGAACCAATTATGACTACATAGCAATGCATGACGTAGATCTTCTACCGATGAACGATAACTTAAAATATGACTATCCTAAAAACGGACCTGTACATATTTCTTCACCGGAGACTCATCCCAAATACCATTACAATACATTCATTGGCGGTATTCTTATTATAAGCAACGAACATTTTGAAAGGGTTAAGGGTATGTCGAACAATTATTGGGGATGGGGTTTAGAAGATGATGAATTTTATGTCAGAATTAAAGATGTCGGTTTGAAAATAAGTAGACCAGAGAATATTACTACAGGAACAGAAAATACTTTTAAGTGAGTATAATTTCTATTGAATTAATAAATAGTTAAGAGAAAGATGATTATTAAAATAAATAATAATTTTGTCTGTTTATAAAGATGTACAGTCTGTAAAGATATTGGCTGTGTTCGGCGGAAAACAGCGCTCGGAAGCGCTTGGCGATCGCTAAGTGGTAAGCACTGTCAATGCTAAATGCTTTTTTCCTCTAGGACGCTAAATAAGTGTTAACCAGGAATCTAACCTAACATAAATATATGTTTATAAAGTATTCAATTCAATTTATATATTTATTACTTACAAATATTCACTTATTAATATTCACTATTTTGTGGGCAGACATTATTGTTAATTTTAATAATACTTTATTGAAATTAATTGCACAAAACACTGTTAACTGATTTCAAAATAAATAAGCAAAATGGCGGATTGTGTCAGCGCTATTAAAGTTAATAAATGTGTCCTGGCCGACAACTTCGTCTTTTTTTAGCACTAGCAAGCGCTTTTTTCCGCCGAACACAGCCATTGATAGCAAAATTATTAATTGTGACATATTGTTATTGCAAAAAAATGTATAAAGTTTAAGTATGTAAGACGTTGTGGGTGAGACTGTGATTCACTTTTTGTGGTGAAATTTGTTGCTATGTCTGTGGACATAATCCAAAAAAAAGAAAAGAAGAATAAAAAACAAAAGCTTAGAGTCCTGTTAAATTTCTTTTTTCAGCAGTTCTAAAATGGCCACATTAGGTGAATTGTAATATGAAACATCAACTTTTGAAGGAGTTGCTCTGACAGTAACTTCTTACAATTCTATGTTGACAGTTTTCAATGGAAATGTGTAAAGTGGTACACAAAATAAGGATTGCTTAGTTGTCAATTAAAAGAATTAATAGAAGTTACTGTATGACCCACTGCACTGTTGATGTTTCATAGTACAATTCACTTAACGTGTCCATTTTAGACCTGCTGTTCTTAATTTTTCAATGCATACTTCTGAACTTCCAGGCATATCCATGACAAAACTTACCGTAAGCGTGACATGCGGAAATGTTACAACCAGCGCGAGGTGACGCGACGTCGAGACAGAGTGACAGGGCTCCATGACGTAATGTACAAGATACACAGCACGCACAACGTGACCGTAGATACGTTACCTATCACCGTAGCGAACGTAGAGTTGATATGTAATAGAACAACGACGCCGTGGTGCGTTTGCCCGGAGCCAGTGAAGGTGAAGAAAGCGAGATAGCATTGCGAATAAAATTAATGTACTCCACAACCAGATTCACAATGTCCCTCGGCAATCATCGTTCATCTATGGAAAAGAACGACGATGTATGAATAACGACGACTACCGAAAGACATTGAGAATGTGGTTGTACTGTAATGGAGGACTATCGGCCTAATTCGTCAGTGCCTTCGTGACAGATTGACATGGACAGCATGTTAGAGCCTCTTCATGTTAAGTGGCGTTTGAGTGTGCTGATATGCTAGTAATTATGTATAATGTTTTTGCCGACCAATCTATTGAGAATTGAACAAGTTTATCACAAAACCTAAATGTGTTGTATTATTATTTATGAGTAACATTTTTCAGTGTCTTTAAATACTGTTATTGTTTTTTTTTTAAATCTGTGGCGGACCAATAAGCGCCACGATCCTGAATCGCGATATCGAAGTTTTCTGATATCGGCACTACATATGAGACATCTGAATTGCATACAAGTGGGCTTCGGCCTGACCGGGCATACCACCTCGCTCGGTCGGAGATATCCCTTTGGGGTTTCCACTATTCCCGCAAATCATGTGATTGTTTTGAAATAATAACGATTCACAGCTGAGAATGGCCGTTTTTCCACTTACCGGCTCGGCCGGCGCTAGGGCGGCCGGTGACATGTGTCAGGTCCCACTTGGAAGTCATCACCTTGCCGTATATTCATACATTTTTACACCGCCGGCAGCCAGGCAGTTGCTGGCGCTGGACCGGTATGTGGAAAATACAGCCTATTCATTTTATTATTATTAATATAGATGAATTTAAACATTAATGTATTTAATGTACTTAGTATCTTTTTCCCTTTGTTTCTTGGATGTCGCTTCCTAATTTAATACTCCTTCCAAAAATAAATAAAGTATATATTAAAAGCATAGACAATGCAGTGTATTTAAAATCGTTACTATTTTAAAAAGTGTCCTCCTCCTCATACTCCAATTCCATTACTTTTTAAGGATTGTTTATACAATATGTAAATATATTATTCAGTAATATACAATGCAGTTTCAATTTCTTGTTTGTACTCTGTTCAGACCCAATTTAAACTTTTTGTAAACAAAATGACATTCATTATACTTTAATGCTACCAATTTAAATCTCAATTACCATGCAATGAAGAAATACACTGGCACATTAATTTGGTCGAATTTAAATTAGCTCTGCCACATAGTATTCAATCTCGGCCAAAAATAGGACATCGCCTTTACAAATGCCCGAGTAGAACACCCATGAATCTCGCTTGCATAGTTTTAAAACTATCTCAAAAGGAAAATTCGTATCCCGCATTGATAAAAAAGTGAAAAAAGTTATATTAGGTCCTTACATATGAAATTGGCGTTTTGTCGTACTTGCCACTTTGATCTCAAATATATCTTCTTCAGTTAGAAATTCCAACTTCAAATTTATACCGCTATTTACGCATGCATTTGTGTTTTTAAAACCGTAATTCATTTGTTTTTCCTCTTTTGGTTTTTTCTTTGCGTCACTGTTTACAAAATGGAAAACTTGAAATATCGTATTATTTTCGAGTGCGAGTTCCACCGTGGCACCAGTGCTGCAGAAACGGCTCGAAGGATTAATGATGTGTATGGCGGCGGTGTCGCAAAAGAAAACACAGTGCGTTTTTGGTTCCAACGTTTTCGTTCTGGAAATTTCGACCTCCAGAACAAGCCCCGTGGACGGCCGGAGACCGAAATTGTGGAAGCGGATCCATCGCAAACCACGTCCGAGTTAGCTGCAGGCTGCGGTGTTAGTGATAAAACTGTTTTGATCCACTTGAAGCAAATTGGAAAGGTGAAAAAGCTTGAAAGGTACCTCATGAATTGAGTTCAGCAAACCGAAAAACGCGCGTCGACAGCTGCGTTACATTACTCAACCGGCACAATAATGAAGGAATTTTAAATCGAATCATTACCTGTGCTGGAAAGTGGATCCTGTACTATAATCGGAAACGCCCATCGCAAGGGCTGAACCCTGGCGAACCAGCCAAAGCCTGCCCCAAGCGAAAATTTACTCAAAAAAAGTTACTTGTGAGCGGTTTGTGGACTAGTGTCGGTGTCGTTCACAACAGCTTTCTTAAATGTGGCCAGACGATTACGGCAGATGTCTTTCGCCAGCAACTGCAAATCATGATGGAAAAGCTAGCTGCTAAACAACCGAGGTTGGTCATTCGCTCTAGACCACTGCTGCTTCAGGACAAAGCTAGACCACACACTGCACAACAGACGGCTTTTTATTAGAGGAGCTTCAATTGGAATGTCTAAGACGTCCACCGTACTCCCCGGACCTTCCTCCAACAGATTACCATTTTTTTTCGAAATTTGGATAACTTCTTGCAAGGGAAAAAATTCAACTCCGATGGGGCAGTCCAAAGCGCCTTCAAATATTAGACATTATTTGAAGAACATACAAAAAGCTACATTTTAAACCCTTATCAAGTCGGCTTTGACTAATGGGGGGCTTAAAAACAAACAAAATCGATTTTTATTTTTTATTTTTTTCTGACTAACTTTCGCTGTATTAGCACCTGCAACTTAAATTAATAGAATGCTAGTGATCATCACTACCACTGGTAAAAAAAAACAAATTAAAAACAGGTGGAGAATTGTGGAAAAATATTTTTGAAAAAATGCGGTATTCGCGGGATTCATCATTAGAAAATTATATACTTATTCGAAACAGAAACTTTTTTAGACTTATTTATTTTTATTTATTAAAACAATAAAAAATTGATAATATATATAAAAAGACGCGTTTAAACCCATTTTAGCGTGTACAATAAAACTGGTTATACAATTTTGGTAATTGTTTTCTTCTGACCAAGTGCCACTGAAGTAGCAGCTTCAACTAACATTAATATAAAGCTAGTAAACGCCTGTACTACATTTAGGTCGTAAAATACGAGCATAGTATATACTTTGCCATCGATAATACTTAAAGTGAGCTCACAATTAGCCGTAAATAGCTAACCTAACCTAACCCTTTGATGTTAATACCTAGGTGTAAAACGTTGGAATTGATTGTCTACATGAGCATTTTCTAATAAAAACACTCTTATTTTGCATCTGATTCTCTCCTATATTAGATGTGAAGTGCCCTACAACACATTAGAGGCTTTTAAGTACCCTTTCGAATTAACCGATATAAAGGCGACGTCCGATTTTTGGGCGAGATTGAACACTGAATCCATAGCATACAATATAATTAATGTTATATCTAGCAATATCCCGCGAATAAACACCCACAACCTGCAAGCCAATGTGTGAGTGCACGCATAGGTGTATTTGCTTGATCGTGCAAGACACTGGGACCTTGCACGATCTTGCTGACATTGTTGCTTGTGTGGTGGTGGTGTTTGCACGATCTTGTTTTTGAGTGTACGCATAAGCAGTGTGGGAGGAGGGGGGTGCTTTACGCATGCTTATGCGTGCACTCGCACATTTGCTTGCAGGCTGTGGGTGTTTTTTCGCGGGATATTGCTAGATATAAAATTTATTAAATTGTATACTGTGTGCCAGTCTAAAAAGGCCACATATAGTGCATGAAACATCATCCATTCAATTTAATTAATAACAACAACTCCCCACACTGATTTCGGTGACGGTAGCCGTTTTCAGTTACGCCTGCGGCACTATAAAATTAAAGCCTGAGTAATTTTGTAGCGCCCAAGTGTGTGCGCAGTACACAAGAGCACTCTCTTCTCCTTTACTCTCATAACCCAGCGGGACGGATGACCGACACGACTGGCGAGAGTTCAGGCGCAGGTCCGACTTTTTACATGCCCATCCGACGCATGCATCATCTCTCTTGTCAGACAATCAGATGATAATCATAATCAATCATTTATTTGCAGAAAAAGGTGACACAGATGTTACAATGTTTGGTTTCCAGCTTATTCTGACCTACAAAGGGTGTGCGAATGTTCATGACAAATTTAAATCATGGAGTTAGATCAATCTGCATTGTCCGAACCAGACTTTGAAACAACATTTTTTGTTGTTCCAATGCGGGAAACGAACCCACGACCTCCGCGTCGAGAGCCGAGCTTTAACCACTAGACCACGGAGGCTGTATTTAATAATTAAATAATTTCAATTAATAATACGATTCACTTAATGCGGCCATTTTCGACCTAATAAACCGAAAAAAAATATATCTTGTCTAATTATAAAACAAAATGTATTTTTTATAATTAAAATTTTAAATGAATATAATATCTATTTACACTTCCACAGCACGTCAATCTGGTCCTGTGGTAAGTTCTCGAAGAACTTGTGTTAGGGGTACATCAGAGAATGAAAATATAATTTTTACTTATAAATACTAAACATATATTTGAGACTTTTATTTTATTATACACATATCCGTGATCCAGGAACACAGAAATCTTTTTGTTGGCAGGATTCGAACCTGCGATCACCGGCTTGGGTAACCTAATCTAACCACTGAGCCACGGAGGTCGTCAAATCAAAACCATAATAATTCTGTTCACATTTATTTATTTAAACATTAAGCAATTGCAATGTTTAAGTATTACATCAAAAACATATTCATATATCAGAAAATATATAATACAATAGTATGCTTAGTTTAGAAAAGTTTTGAAATTGCTAGGATCTTGTGATATTATTATTTCATTTTGGTGAAGACATGGCTAATATTATAGTCGAGAAATATATTTTAATTTGGAAATACTACATAATACTAAATACGTACATACCACAGAGTAGAAAATATAATATATACCCACGTACAGAGAAACAGCTTTCATATAACGATCCAAGCGATCCTTTGAAAATTTCGACGTTTTTTTTTTTTTTCAAATTCAAAACTCAACGGCCCACAATTTTTCCACACGATCGTGGACACGCCGTACGCTTGTAGTCTATAGATAACTATGTAGCTGTTTATCTGTTCCTCTTTAATCTGTGGTACCTACTCAAGCTTTTGAAATGAAGCATGAAATAATATATCCGGTTTACTAATACAAGCATTCACACAACCGATAAGCTATTCAATGTTGCTATTTTTGTCTAACAGGTGACTTTTGCAACGTAACATACAAAGACAGCGTAACATACAGCACAGACAGACAGTAAGAGGGTAGGTATGTCAACACTTGCAAATGTTCAGAAGGCCGGGAGAAATTCAGAGTACTAAAAATAGAACTCTGCGCTAATGCAATAGGGCTTAAAATCGAACAAAGAAAAAAAGAGTTGAAAATCAAAGTGTCGAGTGTCGACCTGTCATATATGACATTGACATTAGACTCCACACTTTTGTGTTGAATTTTCAGCTAAACTGTATTAGCGCAGAGTTCTATTTTCGGTGCTCTGGATTTTCCCGGACCCGCCGGATTGCAGATTAAATATTCCTATCTTGCTACTATTCACCTTTTTGTGTGTATGTGCATTACTTTTTGCCTTTTGTAATATGCATGAAAAGGTAAGATGTAAGGATGACCCCACAATAGGCGTGCGCGGTCCTCGGGCGTGTGAGCGATGCGGGCGCTGCGTGCGCGCTGCGTGAGCGTCGCGTTCTTACCCCTTCGTTCACTGGTCCCGCCGCCCGCTACTGTTTCGGTCGTAAGTCACAGGGCGGCCAATGCGAGCGCCGAGTGCGCGCCGCGTGCGCGCTGCACACACGGCGGCAACACACGACGCGCACGCAGCGTCCGCATCGCTCACACGCCCGAGGACCGCGCACGCCCAATGTGGGGGACGCCTAATTCGCTATATCAACCAAAATAGCAAAAGCAACATTTAAGCAAGTATTTATCGTAAAATTTTCCTAACATTAAGCGACTAAGATGATGATTATAATGGCAATTTGCACAGTTACATTTGTAATAAACTGCTACTCCCAATGGTGTTTATAACTTTAAAATTAAGAAACCAAAAGATATAAGGCTGGGACTGTATGATCCGGAATCCGGAAGGCCGGAGAAAATTCAGAACGCTGAAAATAGAACTCTGCGTTATTTGAATAGTTGAAAATCGAACTCATGAGCGTCGAGTTGTCAGATTTGACATTGTCGTTTGACTTGACACTCATGTGTTCGAATTTGAACTATTGTACTAGCGCAGAGTTCTATTTTTAGTGCTCTGAATTTTGCCGGGCCCGCCGGATTCCGGATTTAGTCCCAGCCTTACACGAGTAACAGTATGTTTCATTTATAGCGTAACAGTTACAACTTACAAGCAACGTTTATATAACGTATTTCGTATTGCATTATTTTCTTTTCTAAAACCTAATTTATACGATTAAGTACAAATTAAATGCTATTTGCTATACACTTTTGTGTCCCATTAGTTTATAATAGGAAAATTACATTTTTTTTTCAAGTAAAAACATTCACAACATTTTTGTTTCTCCAAAAAAAAACCCAATTATAATGATTTAGAAAATAAATAAAATTGAGCAAAAATATTATTATAACTAAATACAGAAATAAGACCATCTAACATGCTTCTAAACATAAAATTTACAAAAACTATTAAAAACTAACCAAATAATTTTTACTCTATTACAAAAAGTAACAACTTAAATAAATTAATATTCCTTTCATAACATTGATAACTAAAACTATAAATACATTCAAAAACATCAAATAGACAAATTTCTAACATATTTCATTGACTACCATACCCATAAAGTAAACATAAGTAAGTTAATTTATTTTATAAATATCAAAATGTAAGTAACATATAACTTTTCTCAAATGAACAGTTCAGAAACAATGTTTTTTTTTTACTTTTTATTTATGAATTTTGATTTGTGTATGAATTATGTTCCTGACCAAAACTTAATTTTGGACATAATTTTTCAATTCTTGAATGGATCTAGAATCAAATCGTTATTTCTAATGAAATATCACAATATATCACTGAGTGCATTCCATGCGCTAAGTTACGACCATAGAGAATAGAGGTACCATCTCTGCACATTAACTGTATGGGACTATATGATCCGGAATCCGTAAGGTCGGGGAAAATTCAGAGCCCTGAAAATAGAACTCTGTCCTATTACTATAGAGCTGTAAATCGAACACACAAGTGTCGAGTCAAATGTCATATATGACAGCTCCTTAGCCTTACACAATTCAAAAGACACGATGAAAAAAATTGGACATTTAGCTTCTAGCATAGTCCTTAATGGCCTCTTTATAATATGTTTGCTTTATACCACATGAACGTAGCGGTCTCCCAGTGGGATCCAGCACTCAAGACAATACTTCTATACAGAGATGGACTTCAGCTCTAGTCTCAAACTACTTGGTATTCACTACATTAGACGAGACTGAAAATTACTTATTATCTACTATATGATCTGGAATCAGGCGGGCCCGGGAAAATTCAGAGCACTAAAAAATTACTCTGCGCTAATACAATAGAGTTGAAAATCGAACACACAAGTGTCCGAGTCAAATATCAATGTCATTTATGACAGCTCGACACTCATTTTCAACTCTATTGCATCAGTCCAGAGTTCTATTTTTAGTGCTCTGAATTTTCCCGGGCCCGCCTGATTCCGGATCATATAGTTCCAGTCGAAGGGTCTGTTTTAGGTTCTGAGTATACATAGTTTCTTTTTGCGGGCTTAACGCATTAACAACTAAGTCCTAATGTTCAGAATGCAGTATCGATCTAGTCACAGTCTCATTGAACTCCGACATGGTATATATTTAATTACGAGAATTGGCCTTCAGATCGTACTTTCGTAATATAATTTTCAGTCTCATCTACGAAACTAGAATCTAATAAGTGTTGTGGGCGCGCTACTTTCGGGGCGCGCAACATTTCAGCTACAACGGGCAACCAGAGTCCTAAACAAAAGAAAAACAAATGTAAGAAAACCACAGGCTAGAAAGTAACATGGTACAAAATAACAGGCAGGATAGTATGTTGTCACTGTTACTAGATGTTTTGACCAATTACATCATACGCTATCATTAAATTAGCTTTGATATTAATATATAATAATGCCAAGTGACAGTAACAACATAAATGATAGTTTTCGATATATTTTCTGCAGCTAGGAGGCACATCCGACTCACACAAAGTGCCATCTGGTGGCGAAAGTGATTTCAAAAACTGTCAATAAAAATTGTCGACACTTTTTCTGCCACCAGGCGGCGCTTTGTAAAAGTCGAGTATAGTCCTAGTCGTATTAAACAGCTGTCAGATGTCACGAACTTAAAAACTCTCATTGGCAACACCATTTAACGCCCGAAAACATGCTAATAATATTAATAGCCTTGTATAGCACGCGTATAACAAATCTAATATTATTAGTCAAGGAATTTGTCTAGTCACATAACAAAAAAAAACATTGAAACATAGACAACTGCTCCAAATTAAAATCAAACTCCATAGACAATAAGGACACACTTGACAAAAAAAAAGATATGTGATACAATTTAATAAGTCTTGGAAATTTAAATAATAAATATCAAATTTATAGGTCAAATATTATTATTAATACATTGAAACATAGACAACTGCTCCAAATTGAAATCAAACTCCATAGACAATGAGGACACACTTGACAAAAAAAAAGATGTGATACAATTTAATAAGACTTGGAAATTTTAATAATAAATATCAAATATCAAATTTATAGGTCAAATATGTCCTGAAAGATACAAGGGTCATGCAGATAATATATTAAATATATTCTAAAGAAAAGCTTCAAGAAGAAAAAAGCTAAATAAAAATGAAGGACACAATTAAAACGCAATTTTTTTTAAAGTTATATTTTTATTTCCTTTTGAAGCTTCACTTTAACACATTTTAAATTTTTTCAAATTATAATAAATCTGTGAAAATTTTTGAAACATTTTAATAAATAATAATAATTAAGTTCTGAATAAATCTGGCACATTTTTTCCATAAAATTTAGGACTCAACAAAATAATCTAGTGCCATGGCAGTGTTCCGCCAAGACCCGTTCCACCCTTGTCACCAAAAAATTTATGGAGATATCAATTTAATAAACTAATTTTTTAGATAGAATTAGATGTAAATATGATAAAAAACCGGCCAGTCGGCGAGTCGGACTCATGCACGATGTGTTCCGTACAAAACATCAAAACACACGTTTGTTGTATGGGAACCCTTCACAAATATTTATTTTATTACTTTTAGTTGTTTTTAGCGGCAACAGAAATAAATCGTCTGTTACAATTTCAACTGTCTAGCTATCGAGGCTGATGAGATACAGCCTGGTGAAAGACAGACGGTCGGACAGCGAAGTCTCTGTAATAGGGTCCCGTTTTTACCCTTTAGGTACGGAACGCTAAAAAGTAAAGGCTAGCACTGGAGAATCTTGAGATACTAAATGATTAAAAGTTTAATTATTAGGTACGTGTAATTACAATTAAAATTGTATATATGATCTATGATGAAATAAATATAAGTAGGTATCTCTTTCTGGAACATTAATCAATTTTATAAAAGTTTCGCTCGGGAGATAATATACATATATGTGGTGAGTGTTCCGACCCATCATTTACCGACCTTCGAGAAGGGGGAGTTCTGGCCGATTGAAGTCGAGGACGACTCCCGAACACGTCGCGCCCCACGTCGCAGACAATACGTGTTTAATGTTAGTATTAGTTTATTATATATGTATGTTAGTCTATAAGGGTATTTATAATATGGGCCTATGCAGCCTGAAATAAACGGTATTATATTTAATTTAAATATATCTATAAGTACTTTTATATTAACTTACATCAAGTTCTATTCAATACAAAACTCTCAACTTTTACATTCAAAATGTAATAATATTAGTCACAAATATGATCGCATTGACCGAAAAATCAAGTAATTAATATACTTGTTTTTAAATATGTTTACAGTATATTTAGGGCAAAAAAATATTGCATATGAATTTAAATACAATTTAAATAATTAAATATTTATTTTTATGATAGATTATAACTATTTTGTGCAATTCAATATATATTTAATCAGTATAATAGTTATTGGTAGTTTTTATATGACCAGCAGTATATTAGAATCTATTATATATAACTAGTTTTTTTTTCTTCAATTAATATTTCTTATAATTTACCAACAACTTAATATACACTAACATTAATAAAAATAATGAATTAATAAATTTATATCAAAGTTTAACCTTGGGGTTATAAAATTTGGCACTCAAAAATTAATTAGGAATATATTTTTATATTAGCATTTTCAATAGTTGTATACTTGTGCCAATTTTACCTTTCTAGGGCAATTGGATTGTATTTAGGAAGAAAAATAAGCGTACTTTGTATTTAGGTAATAGGTATTAGACGTAAGCAATATTGGATTTTTAAATCTTAACTTGAAAAAGGCTTTTTATTTTTTCAGATATAATACTTGCGTTAACAACCAATACTGGGATATTCTATTTCATTAACTATAGTTTAAATATGAAATCACATTGTTTAAAATAATTTTCAAACTTTGTATTTAAATTATTATGAGACACTTTCATAAAGCTATGTTAAATTTTTTTCTACAAAACGCCGAATATCTTGTCAATAAATACACATACACTTATCTTTTACTTATTCGCTAGTGTTAAATAAATCAATACATGTTGATTAATACTGAAAAGTTGCTCACTTAAAGTGACGAGGTAGTGTAACCGCCAAGACGATTTATTGAAATTGACGTTACTTTTTCTTAAAGTGTAATTATAAATAATTTATTAATTCCATTATGTATCAATAATCATAACTAATTTAGATTTTAGACCAGTTTCCATATCTTAATACTAATAATAATAAATAGTAAATACGGAAATATTTCGAGTCGCACGGATGTGTCTGGCCAAGTGAAGTTACACAATCGCCTCAGTATCGCTTATAACATGTATACCGTGCTTCGTCAAAATCAACTTTACAATATCATTACAACTCCTAGTCTTATAATTCTTACTATCTTTCATTTTAATACTTTTCATCTTATCGCACAACTTACTGACTTCGGACTTACTCTTCTTCATGTCATCCGGTTTTAGTTTTCTTATTGTCGACTCTGAGCACCGTTTCTTCACGTTCAAATCCTTACCTACGTTGCCTTCACTTACCCGTCTTTTATACTCTTGATCACTTTCTTGACCCAAATAACTGTCTAAGGAGCAGTACGTTTCTGTAAAACTCACCTCGTCCTTGGTGGCGTGTTGTTTGCTATCGCTTATAATCTTAACCGCTTTGCCGGGCACATAGCTCGCCGGCACCTTGTCGACGTAGGCTATTTTTGGTCTGACCACGTCTATGGGACTGACTGAATCGGTTTGGTTGGGCATTAGGAAGTTGGATTTCCTCTTTTTTACTGTTATTGTCTCGTCCCTGATAGTGGGTTTGTCCCTTATGGATATGAGTATGGATTTGAAGCTGGTCTCTTCGGGGGAAGTCATGATGATATCTTGCGGCGATTTCTTGTCGTACTTAGAGAGGATATTAATTAAATTATACTCACTGTTCCGAGCAGCGTGCAGAAAATATAGGGTTAGTAACTGGCAAAAGACAAATTAATTACTAAAATCATCATATAAGTAATTAATTAAAAAAATTTTTAAATGCTGCATGCATTCAAAGAAAAATTATTATATACTTCTTGTCTTATTAGTAATAAGTTAGATATTATGACATGTAGGGAATTGGAGGGATAAGAAATAAGTATATCAGGATCGTAGTAAACGGATATCCTAGTCTCAAATTATCGCCGACAGATCCGGTGTACCACTTTTAAACCTTATTACCATAGTTATAAGATCGAAATGTGGGTCACTCGATCTCTTGCCGACCGCGACAGATCGATTTAAAGTCTATTTTTTATATTTAAAAATCGTTGTTATTTAATCGAAATAGTTTTATATTTCGGCTGCCATTTTACAATCGGTGTCGGTGTATGTGTGTACGTGTTTATATGTGTAACACTCACGCGAGCTCCCCAGCTCCGTCCACCCGGTGTCGGTGTATGTGTGTACGTGTTTATATGTGTAACACTCACGCGAGCTCCCCAGCTCCCTCCACCCGGTGTCGGTGTATGTGAGTACGTGTTTATATGTGTAACACTCACGGAGCTCCCCAGCTCCGTCCACCCGGTGTCGGTGTATGTGTGTACGTGTTTATATGTGTAACACTCACGCGAGCTCCCCAGCTCCGTCCACCCGGTGTCGGTGTATGTGTGTACGTGTTTATATGTGTAACAATCACGCAAGCTCCCCAGCTCCGTCCACCCGGTGTCGGTGTATATGTGTACGTGTTTATATGTGTAACACTCTCGCGAGCTCCCTAGCTCCGTCCACCCGGTGTCGGTGTCTGTATGTACGTGTGCAAATGTGTACATGTGACACTCTCGCGAGCTCCTCAGCTCCGTATAGCCGGTATCGGGTTATGTGTGTACGTGTGTAACAACACTCACGCTAACTCCCCAGATCCGTACAGCTGGAGTCGGTGTATGTAGTCGATGACGCCGTCGTCAGTGAGATACTTGGCGCTCTCGCCGCGCCGCACCACGCGTCTCACCACTGTGGAGCTCACCTCGTTCGCTATGTAGTTCGTCACTAGGGTTATGTTGCGCTGGAGATCAATAAATATTAATTTACAACACTTAAAATGCATGTTACATGTTTTAAAGGACATTAATAATATGTACCAGCAATAATTTTAAATATTTATAAAAAATATAACCCGACTACGTACATACCTGTATAATATAGGTAGCCTATTTTACCCGGGCTATTATTACGAATCTATTGAAACTTAAGCGCGCTAGCACTTACTCGATGTTTATACAGCAGATCTGACTCGTGCACGAACCGCGCTGGGTCGCAGCCCGCCCGAGACACTACGACCAAGCCGTGACGACCTACTATCGTTTCCACCTGGAATCAATTAATACATATTTATACTAGGCCATATTTAAAAGTTATTCTTTTACCGAAAAAAATATGAGTAAAATTTATACGTTGCACGCGCACACCGATAACCAAAAAGAGAGAAAGAGAAACTTGAGACGGAAACCCGCCGAAAGTAGTTACTAACTTCAAAGCAATATAATAATAATATCTATGGCCGCTATATAGTATAACATCTTATGTGCGTACACAAGCACACGCGCATGTTTTTTTTTATAAATACTTTTGAAATTGAAATTTTTTATAAATTGAAATTCACTACATATTATTGTAATATTGGTCAGTAAATTTCACCTCTGTCAAACACTGCCAATGGCTGTTCGTCTAAAGTAAGGCCAACCAGACGAGATAAAGAATGTAAACAAATTTTCAGGGGTTCAAAACATTTTTATTTGAATAAATTATTATAAAATTCTAATTTTAATCGCTGTCGTCTGTACTAGACAAAGATGATTCGTCGGAAGAGTCCGAGTCAGCTGTGTTTGTTTTATTTGAATAAATTATTATAAAGTTCTAATTTTAATCGCTGTCGTCTGTCATAGACAAAGATGATTCGTCGGAAGAGTCCGAGTCAGCTGTGTTTATGATAAAACTATCTATTGTATTATCAACGCCAGGCTGTGATTCCATAATTAAAATCAACAACTAAGCACTCACAATAACATCAAAAATCAAAAATAAAACTAACCGAAACGGAATAATAACAACAAAAAACCAAGTAAATACGGAGATGAAAAAATATGTATCACTTCGAACGCAATCCAAACAGGAATGAACTTGTTCACAATTGTTTGGCGGACCAAATGTTGACAACTGCGGCACTGGCCGCTTTCCTGTACCACGAAACACGCTACGACAGCTTTCGTCGACCAACTGACGTCATTATTGCATACGAGTGATAAGGACAGATATAATATTAACTCACTTTCATAATGCAACTCAGTAGCGGTCCGTTTATTTACGTTTTTTATCTCGTCTCGTTGGCCTTACTTTAGTAACTGTAACAACATTTTACAGCTAGTAATAGTAACAGTCTGTTACACCTAGGAACAATAACAAGAACAGCCCGTATCACCTAGGAGCAGTAATACCCTGTTACAGATGCTAGTAACAGTAACAAACTGTTACACAACGGAACAGTAACATTCTGTTGCAGCAAGTGACAGTGACAATCTTTACGCTCGGCGAAGCTCGACAGTCGACACCTATCGAATATCTCTCCTCAAATGTCGATGTGTATTCTTTTCGGCCGAGTACAGAAGGTCGATTCTGCTAATTAAATCCTGCAATAATACAGTTACAAATTTACAATTTAGTCCCGATATTTTAAAACTGCAAAATGGTATTCTCATGAACTTCAAACCAACGTCAAACCGTCGAGTCGTTTTGATTGGTCCAAACTCCAAAAATCTGTTTATGATATCAAGGCGATTCATTTATAATTCAATAAAATAAGGCTAGGACCATATGATCCGGAATCCGGAAGGCCGGGGAAAATTCAGAGCACTGAAAATAGAATTTTGCGCTTATAAAATAGAGCTGAAAATCAAACACACGCATCAAATGTGAATGTCATATATGACTGCTCGACACAAGACACTACTGTATTAGCGCAGAGTTCTATTTTCTGTGCTCTGAATTTTCCCGTGCCCGCCGGATTCCGGATCATATGGTCCCAGCCTAAAATGAGGAATAAATGTGTGACTAGAATTGGGGTTTCGTACTCACGTCATCATCACTCCACAGCCCGGGTGTCGCGAAGCTCTCCAGCAGGTCCGCGCCGCATAACAGTTTAACTGTTATCTCGTCACTGTTCCCGTTGACCAGGTTGTCCGGCTCGTCGATCCGGTTGTCGACCGGGTTGAGGTTGAGGATGTCGTCGGGCAACCAGTCCGGCGGGTTGCGGGTGTACGGTTCGTTGAGTACGGCCTGAAATTCAGATAATAGTGATACATCATTAGACTACAGGTGCGTGGGGTTTTTAGGTGGGATTTAAAGGTTTATAGTGTAGGCTTTTACGAAGTCGGTCAAACTTACGTTATAAATAGGACACATCATAATATTATGCGCCAACCTATTAACCTAATTACGCTTAACTTGGCATTGCACAGTGCACATCGCCTTGAAACTTGAAACATTTAGATCAATATACAAACACGAAAGGTATGTTTACCATAATGAAAACAAACAAGCCATCTTATGTAGGTATCTATATAGGCTACATGACTCATATTTAATTTCATACATTGAAGGTGTATTTCCTTTAGTACTTGGCTTCGGAAAACGTATTCTAGCGATATTGTAAATTAAAAACTTAAGATTGATAAATAAGGTTGATTTAAAAATAAGTATGTATTTTTGTTTTTTATATTTCTACTGATGAAAACATCTCGAAGTAACTTCCGGCAAGGATGTGACGATAGTAACACACTAAACATATAATTATGTAGTAGTGAAACGGAACGTTTCTGTAAATAAATAGTTCATGACATCATAAAAAGTTATTTATGTATAAACGTCAAACGGAACGTAACACCGCCATTTTATTACTACGGACTATTGGCTCAGTGCGAAGCCATGGTATCCAGAGCTAGATCGATCTCAGCGCTCGCAGTGGATGATTTAGGCGTTAAAGGGGGCTGTTTAATATTTCTGAGCAATCAAAATATACGAAAAAATTTTATTTCATTTAATTTTATGCAGCAATATGTTTGCATTTTTTACTTTGGTTGTAATCACAATTACATTGCACGTCTGTCACGTGTCGAGCTGCATTTATCTGAGGTAATAAATTAAGTTTCAATAATATATTGATTCAGTTGCTGTAATTTAATAAAATATAATTATTCATGACATCTTTTATTACATTTAAAGATGTACTGTAGGGTGTTGCATGGACTGATGCCTGCCTAACTATACGAGATTTTATTAAATAACTTTCATTATTTTTACGGAACTCTTGAACTTCTCGTACGTGGTCAGCTAATACGAGCTTTTTTCCTTTAATTTTTAATTAAAATTGTCACATGTCTACTAATTTTAATTTCATAATTTAATTCATTATTTTTCTCTGGCCAATATTTTTTTATACTGTTTTTATCAGTCAATAATTTAACCTCACATTTAGTGGTTTTTATACCATTTGTATTGTTCAAAATACTTACTTGGCACTGCTGATTTCACACAAATACTTTTTTTTCTTTTTATATATATGGCATCGGCTTATAACCATTTGCCAGTGTCAAGTTAAAAAGGCGGGAAATAGAACTTTCGTTTCAATTTTCAACACCGTATTCATAAACCGTCAAGTCTAAAGTCTAGTCAAAGTCCAAATAAATAGTCAGTGCAGTCCATGAGTCATGTCAGTCGATTCAGTAAAGTGGTAGACGCTTTACTAGAAGTTCCTAGGGGGTTTTGGAGGGAAACTCAAAATAGCACGTTTTTAGAAGTTGTACCACTTGCCCACACTTGTGCACGTTATCGAATATTTAATGGTTATTATTCTACCAATATTATACATTAAGAACCGAAATAACACAAATTTATATAAGAAATGCAAACTCTAAACGTCACCCATTGAATTCCCCGGCAAAACTCCCACACAAACACTTTACGACATAAAATCTTCATTGATTAAAAATTTAATTTTTTTATAAAATTGTTTTTTTTTATAATAAAATATTTTACATCAAAGATTCATAGTGTAAAACTCTTTTACAGCCCCCTTTAGTTCATTCATGCTGTGGCGCTGCAGTCACGCACAGAGCGAATAGCACAGATTACAAATAGTACTAGTGTAATGATTTTGAAATATTTAAAATAATTTTATGCATATTTAAATAACATTTACAATATGTTGTGATTTTACTATTTAATATTTATTTTAAGGAATTATAGTTAGAAACTCAAATCTATTTCACATTTTTATTTTATTTTTCAATGTATTAACTCTAAATTAATCGACTAAGAAGAATGCCAATTTATAAAATATCTGAGGATTGTCTTGGAGGGCGTGTTTCCGGTCTGTCATAGGCCGGAAAAGCGTTTTCAAAATTATTATACTATCGTGTTTCCGGTTTATGATCTATAAATCATTGATCTTCATTTTGGAAGGGGGATTCTGCTTAGAACAGCAGCAAGGACTAGATGTCTATCTAGAATAATTGTACTGAATTGTATTATAATCTAAAAGTGTTCAAAATAAAAGTGTAGTGAGTGAATTTAAGAAGTGCAAATAAAAATTAATGTACTACTGGAGAGTTTGATTATATCACAAATCAGAAGTGGGATAAGAACCCAAGTTAAGATATGTACAAAATGTGTAAATTAATTTTGAAACATGAATCCTAAGTATTTTACATTATGAATTTTTTACTTTTAAAATAAGATGTTAAGTATTGATTAAATTGATCTACCGAGCCAAGTGTGCTCTGGTAAAAGCTTTTGGTAAAGTTACTAGCTATAAATAGCAAGCCAAGTGTGCTTTTATTAGAGGTCATGTGTACCTACAGAACCAAGTGTATTCCAGCTTATTAGGATAATATAGAATGATTTGGTGTAATAAGCCAAGTGTGCTTGTTATTAGAGGTTATGTGTACCTACCGAGCCAAGTGTGCTCCAGCTTATTAGGATAATATAGAATGATTTGGTGTAATAAGCCAAGTGTGCTTGTTATTAGGAGTCATGTGTACCTATTTAGCCAATGTTTCTAATTTATACTGATGCCAAGTATGCCCAATAAGTAAAAAAGTTTTTTTTTGTCTCATTTTTCATCATTTAAGTTAATCCTGTTATAATATATATAGTTATAATATATAATATTTCAATTAATTATAATGACATGGAACTAATATTTTATCTTTATTTTGAGGATATGAACTCTGACGAAGCAATGACTCCTGAGGATGAACCTCCAAGGTTGAAAGGTCATCAGAGACAGCGTTTTCCTGGAAGAAAGACCGATAAGACAAAGCGGTCTAAAAAAAAATCAAAGAGGAGACGCAGACGATCATGCAGCCTGTCCTCTTCCAGTAGCGACTCGTCGAATAATACTTCGCGACGACGAAAGACGGTCAGACGAAGGGAAGCTGACAGCTGGTCCACAAAAGAGGTACTGGATTTATTTAATTCCTTACAAGAGAATAAAAACAAGCCACAAAATCTTAATAACAATCATTATAACAATGTTATACCGGAATTTGATCCGGCTAGTAAATCTCAAAATATAGATAGCTGGATTAGGAAAGTTAATGAATGTACTGTAAAATACGAATGGGACGAGAAGCAGACTGTGCATTTTGCTCTACAAAAACTTTCTGGCCTGGCAAAAAGATGGTTTGAAGCTCTTCCAAGTGTTGTGTTTAGTTGGCAAGATTGGCAATCGAAACTAAAAAGGGCGTTTCCGAATGAGCAAAACTATGGTCGACTTCTTGAAGAAATGCTAGCCCGAAACACTAGAAATAACGAGAATTTACGCGAATATTTCTATGACAAATTAACTTTGTTAAATAGATGTGAAATTAGCGGTAAAAAGACCGTAGATTGTGTGATTCATGGTATTTTAGATAAGTCTATTAGAAATAGTGCCCAAGCTCTAACGTGTGATGAACCGGAAGACTTATAGAATTTTCTCAGTTCTCAACGGCCTGTTTTAGACAACGGTGCATTCGTAAGTAGGAAACGTAGCGACAACATCACAACAAATCGAATGAGTAGCGTTGCGTCAACTTCAAATGATAACATGTCTCTTACTTGTTTCAATTGCCGCTCAAAGGGACACCCTTATTTTAGGTGCCCCAAGCCCCTTGTGAAATGCTTAAAGTGTCATAGAGTAGGTCATAATAACGATAACTGCAAACTTAACCGTTGACCCCACGAATTGAACCCAAACGGACTGATAATAATCAAGACCGAAACACTTTAACTATTTTAATCTCAAATAAAGGCGGTGATAAATTTTATAAAAACGTGAAAGTTAATAATATGAATTTAGTAGCTTTTATAGATTTTGGAAGTGAGTGTAGTATTATACGTGAATCTGATGCTAAAAGTCTTAGTCTAGTTAAAGATTTTACAAATTTACCTGTGATCAAAGGATTTGGTAATTCTAAAGTTTTTCCTATATTTAAGAGTAATGTTGAATTAAAGTTAGACGAAGTGGAGGCTAGAATAGAAATACTAGTAGTAAATGATGAATTCCTGCAATCACCCATGTTGATTGGTCAAAATGTCACTGAGCTTCCTTGTGTAACTGTATTCAAAGATAATAATCTATTATTATTTTACCAAAGTCCCGAAGTTAATGATAATTATCAGTCTGTCAATTGCTTAAAATTAATATTAGTTGATGAAAATAGAATTATAAAGTCAGGTTTAGTTGAAGTTGTGACATCTGACCCGACATATAGTGGGGATATTTATGTTGAGGGCTACTGTAGTAGAGCCTAGGAGAGAATTTCAAGTACAGCAAGGTGCTTACAAAGTCAATAGTGGTAAATGTTTTTTAGCAGTAAACGATTTATGTAATCAATTATTGAAACTACCACTAAAATTTCATATAGCTAGAGCGTTTCCCTTTATCGAAAAGAAAGTTACTCAGACTAATAACATAACCAAAGACGACTCAAAATTAGAGCCTTTGTTGATTTCAGATATTAAAGTCGGTCCCGATGTTGATGAGAAAAATTTAACTAAGCTTCACACTCTTTTACTTAATTACCGCGACTGTTTTGCATTTATTCTCAGCGAAATAGGCTGTATTAACTCTACTGAAATGAAAATAGATTTACTATATTATAGACCTGTTGTTTATAGACCATACAGACTATCATTTTCAGAGAGAAGTCAAGTCCGTGAGATAGTTAATGAATTATTAGAAAACGATATAATACAAGAGTCTAGTTCCAATTACGCGAGCCCTATTCTTATGGTTAAGAAAAAAACTGGCGAACAACGCTTATGCGTTGATTATAGGGCCCTTAATAATAAAACTAGAAAAGATTGTTTCCCTTTGCCAATTATTGACGATCAACTAACGAATCTAAGTGGTAATAAGTTTTTCACCTCCCTAGATTTAGCCTCCGGGTATTATCAGGTACCCATGGCAAAAGAAAGTTGCCCATTAACAGCATTTGTAACGCCTGACGGGCAGTATGAATTTAAAAGGATGTCCTTCGGACTTGCAAATGCCCCAGCTGTTTTCTAACGTTTCATGAATTCCATGCTTGGTGATAAGCGACATGATACAGCTTTAGCTTATTTGGACGACATTCTTGTGCCGTCAATTACTTTAGAGGAAGGATTTAAAAACTTAATGATATGTTAAAGTTGTTACGGTTAAATGGGCTGTCTCTCAAGTTATCCAAGTGTTATTTCTTTGACAATTCTCTGGACTATTTGGGGTATGAGATTTCCGCTGATGGCATACGACCTAATAAACATAAAATTTTAGCTGTCAAGGAATTTCCTGCCCCTCAGAACATACACGAAGTTCGCCAATTCTTAGGATTAGCAGGATATTTTAGGAAATTCATTAAAGGTTTCGGGGAGATCGCTAGGCCTCTAACAAACCTATTAAAGAAGGGCAGCTCTTTTAAGTGGACAGACACCGAAATTAACGCTTTCAAGATTTTAAAAGAAAAACTGATTGACAGACCTATTCTTGCTTTATATAACCCAAAATTTAAAACGCAACTCGCATACGGACGCAAGCTCTTTGGGCGTAGGAGGAATACTAATGCAGTGGCAACCCGGTTCTGGGGTTCTTAATCCGGTGGCTTACTTTAGTAGACAGACCACTCCTGAAGAACGCCATTTACACTCTTACGAGTTAGAAACTCGAGCAATCGTGTGCTCGTTAAAGAAATTTAGAGTTTATTTATTAGGGTTAGAATTCAAGGTAGTGACAGATTGTAACGCTCTTAGGACTACTCTAACCAAGCCCGATCTCATTCCTCGGATAGCGAGGTGGTGGCTTTTGATTAGCGAATTTAATTTTAGTATAGAATATCGCCCAGGTACTCGAATGGCTCACGTAGACGCGTTAAGTCGCAATACGAAGCAATCACCTGAAGTAATTGATGACTCTGCATTAACTGTGTACAGTATTGAAACTAGTAATTGGCTTTTAACCTTGCAAATCACTGACCCCGACATTTCACGCATATTTAAAATACTTAAACCTGAGTAGACGAAGAAACTAAAGATATAAAGAAAATTTACGTTGTTAAAAATAGTAGAGTATATAGGAGAGTAGGCGAAAAACTTTGTTTAGTAGTACCTCGCGTTGCGCGTTGGCAAATATGTAGGTCCAATCACGATGACGCCGGTCACTTGGGTGTTTCCAAAACAACTGAGAGAATTCAATCTGACTATTGGTTCCCAAAATTGCGAAAGTTTGTTAGGAAATATGTAAAATCCTGTATTAAATGTGCTTATAATAAAGACGACGTATCACGTAAAAACGGCCAATTGTATCCAATTGAGAAAATAAGCATTCCATTCCACACTATTCATATTGAACACTTGGGTCCGTTTGTCAAGAGTAAAAATGGCAATGCTTTTATTCTCACTATAGTCGATGGATTCACAAAATATTTATTTGTGAGAGCCGTTAAAGACACAAAGACTAAAACTACAGTAAAAAAATTATTAAGCATATTTTATGACTTCGGAATACCCTCTAGAATAGTGTCGGATCGAGGTACCTCGTTCACTTCGATGGCTTTCAAGAATTTTTGTGAATCCCACGGCATTAAACATATACTAAATGCCGTTGCATGTCCTAGAGCTAACGGCCAAGCTGAAAGGTATAATAAGACAATTCTAGATTCACTTGCAAAATATGCTGACGGCGAGGACGAACGGAACTGGGATATGTATTTAGGCAAAGTTCCACCACCACTCAAAAAACAGCAACAGAAGTATTATTTGGAACCAGATTGCGTGACAGTTTAACTAATATGTTAGATATTAATAGTGAGTCCAGTCGTAATATTACAGAAGTAAGAGATGAAGCAACTACGAATATACAGTCTAGTCAAATTAAACAAAAAGAAACCTATGACAAAAATAGAATCCCTGCTCCAGTTTATAAGGAAGGAGACTTGGTAAAAATAACCAGAACTAATTTTAATAATAAAGGCAACAGCACTAAACTTATGTCCAGATTCATAGGTCCATTTAGGATAGAAAAGGCTTTAGGCAATGACCGGTATAAAATAATTGAAATACCCGGCTTTAGTCAGCGAAAGAATAAATTTCATAGTGTAGTAGCAATTGACCGAATACGACCATGGATTAATGTGAATGCTTCAGATCAAAGCAGTAATAAAAATGTTATTTCAAATAGTACTAGCAGTTCATCGGAGAGTGAAAACGATAAAAAGTGACCGTGAGCTATCAGAAAATCAATCTGACTCCAAATAATGACCGAATGTAATGATTGTAATATTTATATATAAGAACTGATGATTATGTTAATTCAACACAGATTAAATTATTATTTCGTTTCTGTTATTAAATGTGATACAAAAAAGAAAAGTGTAATTTACGTGCGTCAGGAGATCGCACGTAGTAGGACGGCCGAATGTAATGATTTTGAAATATTTAAAATAATTTTATGCATATTTAAATAACATTTACAATAATTTGTGATTTTACTATTTAATATTTATTTTAATGAATTATATTTAGTAACTCAAATCTATTTCACATTTTTATTTTATTGTTTAATGTATTAACTCTAAATTAATCGACTAAGAAGAATGCCAATTTATAAAATATCCGAGGATTGTCTTGGAGGGCGTGTTTCCGGTCTGTCATAGGCCGGAAACGCGTTTTCAAAATTATTATACTATCGTGTTTCCGGTTTATGATCTATAAATCATTGATCTTCATTTTGGAAGGGGCATTCTGCTTAGAACAGCAGCAAGGACTAGATGTCTATCTAGAATAATTGTACTGAATTGTATTATAATCTAAAAGTGTTCAAAATAAAAGTGTAGTGAGTGAATTTAAGAAGTGCAAATAAAAATTAATATACTACTGAAGAGTTTGATTATATCACACTAGTATGACGTCACAGCACAGATAATCTATCAACCAACATGGCGAATAGTGCTTTCGGCGGTTTTTAGTGTATTTTTAATAATATTTTTTTTGTAGGTTTTTAGATTTCAAAATAATGTATTTTTTTTTTGTGTAATGAAACAACTATGAAGCGTTTAGGACATAAATAAAAACAAGAGCAAGTAGCATATTATCTTTGAACTATCTTTTGCCCGTGTCGCCGTCCGCGTAAATACAGTATCGCACAGAAACACTGTTCTTTCTCGAGATAAAAAGTAGCCTATGTGTTAATCCAGAGCACATACTATTACCATACCAAATTTCGTCAAAGTCCGTTCGGTAGTTTTTTCGTGAAAGAGTAAAAAAAATCCCTCCATCCACCCTCACAAACTTTCACATTTATAATATTACTAGCTGTTGCTCGCGGCTCCGCCCGCGTAAGTATAGTATCCCTCGGGAACACTACTTTTTCGAGTAAAAAGTAGCCTATGTTTTAATCCAGAGTAAAATAAACTACTACCATACCGAATTTCATCGAAATCCTTTCAGTAGTTTTTGCGTGAAAGCGTAACAAACATCCACGCTTTCACATTTATAATATTAGTAAGGATAAGTAGGATTTAAAAGATTTAAGCAAACAGGAAAGGAAGCGACTTCATTTTATACTATGTAATGTAAAAAAGATATATATTTACATAAGCTTAAATAGTAACAAGAACAAAGTCGCGGGTAATAAAAAGGTTTTTATAATGGGCTCATATATTATTAGAATTAGATAATAAAACAGTCTCCGTGGTCTAGTGATTAGAGCTTGGCTCTCGACTCAGAGGTCAGAGGGTTCGATTCCCGCAACAAAAATGTTGTTTCCAAATTTGGTTTGGACAATGCAGGCTGATCACCTGATTGTCTGACAAGAAAGATGATCCATGCGTCGGATGGGCATGTAAAAAGTCGGTCCTGCGCCTGATCTCTCGCCGTCATCCGTCCCACTGAGTTACGAGAGTAAAGAAGGAGAGAGTGCTCTTGTGTACTGCGCACACACTTGGGCACTAAAAAAATATACTCCTGCGTAACTGGCCCGGTTTCAATGGTAGGCAAAACTAGCATACGATTAATCGTTGTAATTAAAGTAACTACATAAGGAAAGCCATTTTACAGGCATTAGTTCGATCGCTTACATCGTAGTTCGGCCGATTTTGAATAGATGGAGTCACTATTTCCTTGTATGCAATTTTTTTTGGCTAAATGTAAGCAATAGCATGTACATGTCACCTAGATATATGTACATACCATCATCGTTATGAGGATTTTTAGTTTTTTTCTATGTTTTTTTTTGTTTGTTTGTTATGGTTCTCACTGAAAATCAGCGTTGCGTTTTCGCAACAATATGCTGAAAGAGCACCAATTTTGTAAAATAGAAACTAGTTTTGTCGTTAATTTTTTATTTGTTGTGTTTATTTTTTACCAAATAAATAATATTTCTTATTCTATATTATATCTATGGTTTTCATACAATAAACGGATTTAGGTAAAGACATACAAACAATAGAATGTAGGTGCACTGTTTAAGAGTTTTTTTACCTCGGAGTTTCTATGGGAGTGATCCTTATGTTGTCGGCATTAAGGCCCCGTCAGATGTAAAATAATTCTGAACAGACTGTACATAGACACATGACATATTTTAATAAAACCTATATATTCATCTCATTGTAGCTTTAGAATCTACTGCAGTGGAGAGCCATCGTCACTAATAGGCTGGGCTTGACCGGAATTAAGCTATGGCCTCATAAAAGACCATCGTGAAGCAGCGCTTTCATTGTGTTATATCCTATAACTCCCTTACTAATGAAAATGTCAACACAGTGGATAAGGTATATGTTTTGTCCTTGTCTTATATGTTGGAAAAGTAGCTTGACAGACAAGGACAAAACATTGTATACGTAGCTTATCCATTGTGTTAATATTGTTATTAGTATGTGGGGTAAGAGTAGAGCGGTAGTAAAAGTCGCAAAAACACAAGTGTGCTCGTTTACCTGATGGTGCTGCAGCGACATTCTGGTTCTCGTCCAGCCCGCCTGCCGCGTCTCCCACTCCGACACCTTGACCCACGCCGACGAGCGCAGGGCCAGTTTTAACATTGCTACCCTAGAACACGGAAGATGTCATACATATTGGACACTACAAAAGAACAAAAAAAAAACAATTTAGGCCAAATGCCACATTTACTGAACTTCCTACTACTATTAAAAATGTAAAAATGTAATGTTACACTTTCACGCAAAAACTACTTAACGGATTTTGATGGAATTCGGTATGACAGTAGTTTAAGCTATGGATTAACACATAGGCTCCTTTTTATTCCGAAAAAGTACAGTGTTCCCGCGGGATACTGCCTTTACATGGGCGGAGCCGCGGGCACAAGGTAGTTCTTAGTAGGGCATAATGAAGCCCACAAGACTTTTCCAAAACAATGCGAATGTTTTAATTGTACAGTGCAAATATAGTAATAGCTATTACAATTTACTGGACTATTATTATAATAACTCTGTCACAAACATTATTGTCATAATAAAGTACATGAAATGACTATGCCAATCCTATTGTTAACTCTTAACAGTTAACACAAAACATTTATAAAAAAAAAATAACGAACTTACTTAATAACACTAATTACATATTAAAACTAGTATAAAAACTATCCACTAACATCGAAGGCTACCAGCATACTAGACGCATCAGAGTCTGGTTCGGCTAGAATCCTGTGTTTAAAAAAAACATTGGGTTTATCAAAGACATATTTGTATGTACTAGTTTTCTTCCAAATTACAATGAAACATTACTTAATTTAATTAAACAAATTATTAATAATTTGATTTAGGAAACATCACACTTTTTGGGGACGAAATGTAGCCTATGTTTTAATCACGAGTTGTTTTTATTTTCCACTGAGAATACAGAAAGCTTAAACTGTTATGGTACCGAGTGCAAAATCCTATCCTAAAGTACATGGCTGGGAGATTAGCCTAAAGGTAGCCTTCCGATCTTTGCGACCGCGAACCAGCAAACCAGCCAATCAGGTTCTCTGGCCGCGCCCATTGGACGCGCGTCGCAGGTCGCAGGGATTGTTTATCTAGCCTAGCTCCATATAAATTCATACAAACCAGTGGCACCGCGACCCTATTTCGGTCTCGAGTCACGGTCGTGCGTCGCGCGCATCGGAAGGCTACCTTTAGGAATGATACAAACTGTATATGTGTGGGTAGTAGGGTTCCTTACCTATGATGTGCAGCGACCATATCTTTCTTCTTGTAATCATCATGGACGGGCGACATTATACCGCCTATGACGGTGCCTAATCCAAAAGAATGAAAGTAATCCTTTGCTATTTCTGAAACAACAAAACAGTGTGTTATAATGGAATACTTTATATTTCTGTATTTAGAAATAATATCATTATATAAGGTCATTCAAAATAAATACGGTATATTGTATATACGATATTTTGGGCATGTGACCTACTGCTTATGTCAAGACGTTTAGGCAGAAAAATAATTTAAAATTCGAAAATATGTATGCTAAATAAAATTACATAATGCTCTTTACGACACTGTTAATGTCATTGAACTCACACAGCTAATTGTAATGTTATTATTAAGATGAAATCTTTGTTTCCTCTTTAAATCACCTGTTTCTGTGTATTATAGTAATATTTTGTATTGTATGGTATATAAGAATAATATGGATGCTTTCATACCATGTCAATCTGGTCCCGTGGTAAGTTCTTGAAGAACTTGTGTTACAGGTACCAGACAACGGAAATATATAAATTAATAATTTTTATAACTATACTTATATTTCAGATTTTTATTATATAATACACATACATGACCCAGGAACACAGAAAAACTTTTTGTTCCTTCGGCGGGATTCGAACCCGCGACCCCCAGCTTGAACACCAACGCACTCAACCACTGAGCCACAGAGGTCGTCATTTGTACATTGTTCTTATCACAATCGCAACTAAGAATAAATAAATATTATTAATTTAAAGTAAACAATTGATATGAAATCAAGGTTATGACTTTTATAATTTGAGTAATCTACTGACACACAAACTTACAGACACCGAGATTAAACTACTGCATTATTTTAATACATTAATAATATTATTAAGTATTGCTGAGGTATACAGCTACAAAAAAAAAAAACAATTTAATCTGCATGTATCTAAATTCTAAATACTCACTTTTCAATCACACACAAATATTAGGAAAAAAATACTCTTATAAAAAATTATTAATTTAGAATGGAATCTCTCAAATTATCCAATTTCATCTAGATGTCATCAGTAATTTTCAGAACACAATATGACTCAATAATTTTAAGTGTAATACAAAATATTTTAAAATCTTACCAAACATTCTAAGATGCATAAAAGTCGGAGGACTGTAGCTACCACAAGCCATTAACACTATTTTTTGCGACATTTTAATATTTATTATAATGAATTTATATTTAAAAAATTCAATGTTCTGCTTTAAAAACATACGACTTCAAACTAGGTAATAAGATAGTTTAAAAAGCATGCAAATATATAATTTGTGATCCAAAGACTCCGATGATAATAACTAATGCATAGTTATTGATATTTTAACTTTTATGTTTTTGTGTATTTATTTACTTAAAAAAATATTTATCGATTAATTTATTAGAACAAGCGCAAATCATCAGAACCAGTATTTTGCAAATTGACACTGATAGACTGGTGGTTGTGATGTTAATTTGACAACTGTTTTTTTTATAAGATTACAAAAAGTGTAGGCTAAAGAATTAAGCCGAAAACACATTACCGGACGCGTCCGATGGGCTAGCAAGTTTTGTCACGATATAGGCATGCGAAAATAGTGTTTTACAAAATAATTTCTGAAAAGCGTCGAAATCTGAATTTAAAAGAAGTATCCGAAGGCTAATATTTATAGTGATTCAAAAATCAAAAAGAGGAAGGTGAAGTACTATCAAAATTTTACTACGCTCGACTGTCAAAATGGCGTCAATAATTTTCACGGTTTCATCGTCGGCCATTTTCTCATTTTTGATACATTGAGAATTTTGACCTCTGTAGTATCAAATTGCACCCAAGTATTTTGTATATCAACTGTAAACATTATTTACCCGTTTTTCAAATAAAGAAGAATCTTGGATTAGCCTATTCTCAACTTACCCAGTGAGTGCTTTCGTCAAGAACAGTTAGCCGGTATATAACGTTGCGTTGGCAATCCATAGCTTGATCGTGTTATTTTTTGTTCAGTTCAAATGGCGAACCGAAGGCCACAGCCGGGCAACCGCCGCATGGATTTCGGTCGTAACGATCGTAATAAGAACTTCCGAAGCGGCGTCTCACCATGGCAGGGCGGCGGGCCAGGCAACGATCTTCCGAACTTGCTACCGCTGTCCGGGGGCTCCACGGAGGCTACTCTGGCATTGGCCAGCAACCTCATCAACCTGCTCCAGCCCCGTCAAAATCCTGTACCTTCCCTCCTCGATATGCCCATAAGACGCGATTTTGGGCCTAGCATGGGTCGATATGACCGTGGTTATGGCCCCAATCGGGTAAGTACATTCCCAAATTGACAGCCAAAATTCACATTTATCCAAAAAGTTAACCAAGTTCATATTTTGTCCAAAAAGTTAACATTAACGTTTAACCATGTCATAGTCTTTGTCTCTAATTGTATCAATTTTATTCAATACAGATCTTCTGTTATAGATGTGGCATTTTTATTCAAAATGAAAATTCTCATGTGTGAAGAGTTTTTGTGATCAGCCAATCTTTTTGTCTCTCATATATTATTTACTGTTCATCTCTGCAATATACAATATTAATTTCTCTCGCTAGTTACTTGTGAATACCACATCATCCTATTTAAATATCAATGTTTTATACTTGATTTCTAAACTAAACTGAATTTCTTTCTTTTGTTATGAGTTTTCAGGTAATATGCTGACATTTGGCTGATGTCGAATGTCCTTTCTAAGGCCGATATGGCTGTTTCATACTAACACTTCTCAATTCCCTTTAGATGGGCAATCAGGGTAATTTCCGCCGTACGGGGAATTACAATCGGGCTGGTGAGCGTATCAACATGAATCGTAAGCCGTTCAGGCCTAACGATGGGCAAAGGCAACCAAACAAGAACGCCCAGAAAAAGGAGGCCGATTCAAAGGCAAAAGTCAAGGCGAGGTAAGGAGTTTCCTTCCGGTGGTAGCACCGAAATTCTGACTTCCCCGCAACCATTTCAGCATAACTTACGTTCACTGGCAAATTTAGCCGTATTGGCAAATCTATGCCTCCGTTTCGGAGAAAGAAAAAAAATGGCTTCCTTCACCATAGACTATCTATGGATAAGTTTTGTTGAAATTGTCTTTGGTATTTATAAGACATGTATCTGATGATAAGCATCAACTTCTTCTATTAAGATTGCATGTTATGAAGAATTTCAGTTGTCAACGCAAAAGTGGCTTTAAAATCATGTCAATATAAGGATTTTTTAACTAAAACTACTTTTGTACTGACTAGTCTATTTTATGTAATGAAGGTAAGAGTATAAATAGATATAAGTAAATACACATATTATTTAAAACCTCAATGGCAATATGCATTAAACTATTATAAACACACCGGCATATTTAGCGGAACACAAAAAAAGGTCCATAATTAAAAAAATATGGTTTTATTTTAAAATCTACTTACTGCACTTCTTTTGTTATTTAAAGTTTCATTTGTTTTACTTAAAATGAGATCACATTAAGAACAGATTTTGCGAGTAAAGGCTATTTGTGAAAAATGGTACATTTTTGAACTTTTCATGTAACCGGGAAAAGTGAAAATTAATATTAAAATAACAATTAATTAAATTAGAAAAATGGTGATTAATATCGCGTATTTCCTCCACGTGCTCTTATTAAAGTTTTTTACCCGTCTAGGCATACTGAGAATGATGTTATCGATGGTCTTCTGGGATAGTCTCCGCCATTCCTCAACTACGGCGATTCGCAGTTCACCCACGTTGGTTGGAGCTGAAATTCTGGACTTAACTTTTTTTTTCAGCAAGTCCCAAACGTGCTCTATTCGGTTCATATCCGGTGATCTCGCCGGCCACTCCTTAACAGTGATATTCATATCATTAAGATAAGCTTGAGTTACCCGAGCGGTATGCGGCCGAGATTATCCTGCATAAAAACAAAATCATCACCGATATATGGGGCAAACGGTACGACATTTTCTTCTAAAACTTCTCTGATATAGCGGTCTGCAGTCAGACTCCCTCTGTCAATCACTACCAAGTCTGTGCGAGCTCCCAAACAAATGCCCGCCCAAACCATTATTGAACCACCGCCGTATGCAACTGTAGTTTTAAAATTTGTCTGAATATATCGTTCTCCTTTGCGTCTGTATATTCTTTGCCTGCCGTCAATTTGATTTAAGAGAATTCTGCACTCCTCACTAAACAATACCTTACTCCATTGGTCCGCGTTCCAAAGTCGATGTTCCTGAGCAAAAGTTAACCTGTTTCTACGATGATTTACCTCGAGCCTTGGAGCCTTGGCGGGCACAAATGAACCCAAACCAGCTTCTTCGAACCTTCTTCGTACCGTACGCTCACTTACGGTTACACCCCGCACTGCTTCTAACTCATGTCGGGCTTGGACGGCCGTCAAACGGGGGTTCCTACCTACACGAAGCCGAATGAAACGATCATCCCTACTCGAAGTGCGTCTTTTTCTGTCTTGTCCTGCTCTTCTTACATAAGTACCGGTCTCCCTGAACCGTTGGATACTGCGATGGATCGTGGAAACTGGTCGACGAAGATCTCTGGATATCACTCTGTAGGTTTGACCATTTCTTCGCATTTCGAGTGCCCTGGCAATCTCCGTTGGGGCTAAGTCAGGCATAATTCAGTCCTCAACTCCAAAAAGATACGCGATTAAAAAAAACTAACAAAAAACAGTATTTCAATGAAATTTTAAATCAAACTCAGAAGGAAGAAATACTCGAAGTTCGCTCCAGATAAGGTGTATTTGAATAAAATTAAAACAATTGCATAAAATGTGATGTTCAGTTGTTTTCTTAATTTGAAAATATTTCTTTTTAAATTAAATGACGTATAAACCAGCCAGCAACCTTATATGATACTGATATCAAACCTTTATTTTATGTTCCGCTAAATATGCCGGTGTGTGTAGTTTCTAAACAACATAAAGATAAAACTTACATGAGTATGGTATTATTATTTTTTGTAAAATATTTATATACTCCAAGACAAGCCGATGAATATGTGGGTGACCAATTAGCGCCACTATTCTGAATTGCACTATCGATGTTTTTTAAGATCGGTGCTATATATACAACATCTGAAATGCTAACAAGTGGGCTTCGGCCTGATCGAGCATACCACCTTGCTCAGTCGGAGATCTTTTTTTGGGGCTTCCACTCTATTTCCACAAATACTCACAGATATTAGCATATAGACGGACTGATAGACTGAGGTACACATAGAAACCATAAAGGCTGCTTGTTGTATCACAAAAAATACATTAAAGAATATTTTTGTGGTTCTTGGTTCGTATTATATCATATTATTCGAATATTAACACATTGATACAATGCTCCTGACTTTGAAAATCTGTATAAAAAAGACACTTCCAGAACATGTTGAGGTCACCACCTCAGGCTGCAACGAGACCCAGCAAACTCTAGGGAGAGGGAGAAATTCGTGTGCTGCTAGGGCTGCTCACGAATTTCTTAGCAACAGAGTTGTTGTTCAGAAATGGAACATGATGATGTTGTCTCTGCACCAACTGTTAACTCCTTTAAAAAAACTTGGCATCTATAAAAAAGACAGTCTAAAACATTAAAAAAAAACAATTCCAACACTGTGAGATGTGGTCATATCACCCAAAAACTACTGGACCATAATCAGTAATAATAATATTAAAAAGATAAATACATAATCAAGACTATAGGATTATAATAATTAAATTAAAACCTTGTATGATATATAAATAATTCTTACAGCAATGAGAAGGAGGCCGAAAGTGAGGAGAATAAAGAACAGAAGGAAACTCCGAAAACTCGCTACGATGACATCAACCCACAGCTGCTCCGCTGTCACATCTGCAACAAGAGCATGTGGGATGGTCGATCCTTTGAGAACCATCTCAGTGGCCGAGCTCATGCCATCATGATGCAGAAGACTGCTGAGAGCTATGCACTCACTGCGGATACTATGAGGCAGGAGTTTAAGGTGAACTTTAGAACTTTTTTCTTCCTCCTTAGGGCACAATTTTTGTGACCCCCAAAAGGTATTTGTTATGTTGTTAAAATTATATCTGCAGTTAGATTTTAACAATTCTTAGCCTTGAGACAACACTTATAGGGATCGTGCGTGAAATATAGAGGCAGCACTACTGTCGAAGTGAGCGCTCTCCGGTGTCTCATTGGTGAACATAGTGGGATCAAAACAAATATTTAATAACATTAAAAAAAAGTTATAACAATGGAAAAAATAATAAAATATGGATTTAAACCAATAGTCAATAATATAATACATGGCCAGAACGATGAGAAAGGCAAAAAATTATTCAAATCAAATTGTTGAATAACTTAATACCTCATCTTGAAAAGTTTTATTTTACCCAATACATACAAAAATTATACGCCAAAGACTCAACTAACAATACATTTGTGATTATCATTAGTACATTACTTTTTAGATATTAATTATAAAATGACCTAAGAATAATTTTGCAATCGACCAAATGTGCGGTATTGAGAAAATGTTATAGTACTTGTTATCTCTAAGACTGTTGAGATTTTAAAGTTGCCTAAAATTATTATTAACTTAATTTTATACAAATCGTAAGAAATTATTTTTTGTACTAATTCATTGCGAAAAGTTTTATAAAATGTTATCTTTGTTAAAAATATTTAATATTACAAGCAAATAATTTAATATAAAAATATTTTTCATTTATGAGCCTGTACTTACCTTATGTCACAGTTATTATAAAACAGAGAATTATTAAACATTAAATTTGAAATTATTTAAGAAAATAAAACCTTTCTTTTTTGTAAACAATTAATTCGTTTTTATTTAATACAATTAGAAATTTTATTCAGTTTTTACAATTATATGAAAAAGGCTTATTTGTCAACTTCTTTTTCTTTAAACAATGGCTTCTGTACATTTACCAAAGCACAAATAACAAAAACAATTTCATCAATATGAGGAAATAATGAATTTGGTACTTTTGATAGAATTCTAAAGTCCTTAATTCGTTGATTTACTCGTTCTATATGTATCCTCACAGAAGCAATGCTGTATGTTTCGTCAACTTCTTCAGGGGTGAATTGATCTTTGTGGCCAAAAAGGAGGCATGATAAAAATAGCATTTTTGTTTTCGACTTGTTTTTATCTGGGGTATTTTATCCCAGTCTTTTGGATTTTCTCTGAAATCAAAGAAAAGAATTAAAAGGTTAAGTCATAACTATAAGATAACTGTCACGAATATTTGAAATTTCATCAATTAAATGATCAATTTTTACATGTCGTATTTAAATGTTATAATTTTACTGAATGGTGCAGTTCATTTTTAAATTTTTAAATTAATATTGTACTTACACATAATTTTTCACTGCATTCATTTATCCATATATATATATATATATATATATATATATATATATATATATATATATATATATATATATATATATATATATATATATATATATATATATATATATATATATATATATATATATATATATATAATTATTAAAAAATAAATCACATGTGTTTACGTTAAATACATGATCCCAACTGTTTTGAATACTTGACACTAGTTGGCGTAACAGTCTAGAAGCACGATCCCCATAATAATTTTTATTTCATTTATTACCAATATGATATAATTTAAATTTACTTACTTTTGCTATTTACATAAAATTATGTGTTTTTTTTATTCTAATTAGTATTTAATGTTGCCCTTGGTCTGCTCTTCAAGCATAAGCCTCCTCCAGATTTTTCCACTCTTTCCTTTCTTGAGGTTTCCTTATTCATTGTGGTTCTGCTATCCTCTGTATATTATTTTCCCATCTAAGATTTGGACATCATCTTCTTGCGCTATTTCTTGGGTACCGCTTCAGTATATCCTTGTGTCCCTGGCCATGTGTCCCATCCACTGCCGTTTGAACGCTTTTATTGTGGTGGAGGAGGATATCTTTTTAATATATTTTTGTTAGAAATAAATATAATTTTCAATCCTCAGATACGCGAAATCAAGCGCACCCGCAAGACCGGCCAACATCCCCCGCGCGACTTCTACTGCGCCATGTGTGACATGTACGCAGCGGACGGCGCCATCCACCGCACCACGGTCGGTCATCGCAAGCTCAAGAAGTATCTCCATCCGACCTGTGCTGGCTGCCACAAGGAGATGCCAACTCGCATCGAGTTGGATGAACATAGATTGACCGTTGAACATCTCCGGGAGATGCAGAATAAACAGGAAGTGGTTACCAAGCCTAAACCTGAAGGTTAGTACCGGAATTTATGTTAATTTGACATATTTTTCAAAAACTTGGAATACACCCTACATAATACATTTACAATCTGGACCAATCCTTGCGAATTCTTTCCTTTCCTCGCAAATTAGCATAAAAGTTTAAAGAATTATTAAATCCGCCTAAACGCTAAAATTGTGTTGTCATGATGTCACCTTCATGTCAATTATCAAATGACACTAAACACGTCAAATCCTAGAATGCTTGGTGTTAACTTTGGTAATTTTACTATTTAATGCCTTTTATTAGTGAGCAGCGATTTCGGTGACGGTGGCCGGTTTCATTGAAACCAGGCCAGTTACGCAGGAGTAAGTATATAGGGCCCAAGTGTGTGCGCATACACAAGAGCACTCTCTCTTCCTTTATTCTTGTCAGACAATCAGGTAATCAGCCTGCATTGTCCTACCCAAACTTGGAACCAACATTTTTTATTGTTCCAATGCGGGAATCGAACCCACAACCGCTCTAACCACTAGACCACAGAGGCTGTTATAGAGTGCTTATTATCAAAAGAAAACGCTGATATTCCACACAAAACTTGCACTTTTTTTTTTCTAACGGCCGAATACTGAAACGCTAATCAAAATTAAGAGCCCTCCCTCCTATTCACAGGCTGTCGCTGTCTCTGCTAGCCTAAATGATAAGGACAGCACGTGACTTAGCGTCACTTAATTTAACTATTGTTCCAGTATTCGGCCGTATGTGTATTAAGTTTTGAGGAAGCAGTTAGTTTTTTTATTATGTTTTCCTCATAATGAGAGAGTGATGTTAATTCCAGTAATGGTGATCTCGACTCTCAACATGGAGCAGATGTACCTGCGCGACGAACGCCACCGTCGCCGCTACAACAAGGACGAGACAGCTGATGATGGTAAACAGGTGAGCTCATTGGCCAGTACGCGCCTAATTGATCAGTACGCGCAGCTCATTATTCATTATGTGCAGCAAATTAGCCATATGCGCAGCTCACTGGTCAGTATGCGCAGCGCATTAGTCGGTATGCACAGCTCATCGGTCAAAACGCGTAGCTATGTAGCAAATTAACAGCGCTTTCTCCACCACCTCGCGTGATAAATCACATTCAACGCAATTACGATAATAATTATTTGACCTTTAGTTGTCAAGCTGCAGCTATCTGCTATAAGCTCAGTTTTTTCTCTACGGTAGCAATTTTAAAGATGTAAATATATTCTAATTATAAATGCGATGTTTGTGTTGGTTGTGTTTGACTGTTTTTACCGGCTGAACGAATTCGAATGAAATTTAGCATACCTACATAGGTAACTCTGGATTAACCATTTTTGACCCAGGAAATAGTGTGGTTACACACACTAGATATTGTTGAGTTCATAAGACAAAATTAAAAAGTAAACAATCGTTTCGACCCTTGGATCAAATTGAATAAAAAACAATTGGTAGGGTTGCCATAATGGACTTGAATAACTAATCTGTCAAATTTACATACAATTGCTTGACAATTCATGTGTGTTATAATCCAATCAAGTGACAGTGCTTACTATTTTCAAAATCTGTTTATCTATTCAGGATTGTTTTAATTTTGACAGTGTGATGATCATTACATAAATGATCTAGATATCTCTACCCATCGTACTGACTTTTTTACCTACTCCTATGTACCGCGGTCCATGCTACTAAGCTCTGGATCTCCTTACCAACTCAGATACGTGAGTCTAAGACACTTGGGCTATTTAAGAAAAGGCTGCGTGAGCACTATCTCAGCTTAGCCTTTAATTAAAATAAAAAAATAATTAAAATAAAAAAAATAAAAATTTATCCAATATTTTATTGCAATTGTAATGATTATGATATATGTATATTAGTATAATATTATATATATGTAAGCATTATATATTTGCATTAATTTATTATTAGCGTATATATTTGCATTAATTTATTATTATGTGTAAAATGTAGTAGTACACACCGTATATTGTTACTTTTATAACTAAACTTTCCTGTATCAGGTCTGCTGGAAGAAATTCCAATTTGGAAAAAGTAGCACCTTTGTACAAAACTGTTTTCTGTTTTTAAGTTCTCAATGTCAATGTTTTACTATGTGTACATAAATTATGAAAATAAATAAAATATAAACTAAATTATTCTCTCTCCTTAGTTTTTTAGTATAGACAGATTCCTTTTTGCGCCAACGAAGTCGCCGATAATGTCTAGACATGTCATAAAATGATTTTCTGTTTCCAGGCGGGTGTGGAGATTAAACTTTTTGTTTTTTTTTTCTTCTAGTGGATTAATTTTGTGTTCATGGTCTGTCATTGAATGTTGCATGGAAATAATTTGTCTGCATTGTTTTTATCTTTAGGAGGGAGAGGAAATTAAGAAAGGGGAAGGCGAAGGCGAGGCTGAGGAGAAACCTCAGGAGGAACAGATGAAACCATCTACGGACAACGAGGACACCATCCTGGACTACACCGATGGAGACGACTTGAGCCACCTCACTCCGGAGATGGTGCCTGCTTATAGGTAGGGTGTTTATTAACCTCTCAAGCATTGGACTGTCAAAATTAAGATAAGGGCGTCAGTTCGATATCGTGTCGTAAGGTGTAAATTACCGCGTCGATTACTTTCAAGATTTTAATGATAAATTGGTTCTAAAACCATTGCATGTTATATATATTTAGAAACTATAATAAATTCCCTATATATTTGTGCAACGAATTTAAAAAAAAAACTAAATTAATAAAAGCAATTGTGATGTGAACACAAAATAATTGAATTTTTTACCAATTCTTAGTTTCAAAACTCAATAAAAATCATATTTATGTTTTTATATACTTAAATTTGCATTAATCACATACTGTGGATACATTATACATATTATTTAATACCAAAACAGGCCAATGAAAGCAATAAAAATCTATGATAGCCTCGAGTGTCGCGCGGCACCATGTGCATTGTACGCCTTTGCCTTGATCATATCAAAATTAAAAAGTTGGTATGTCATTTTCATGATTTTTCTCATGTTAATTTGGCATTAGGCAAAGTTTAAAATTCAGTTTCCGAAAAGCTTTTTCTCCAGTGCACGCTATACAACGTCTCCGAAAATCAATTACGGATACTTCGGGCACATGATTCACTGCTTGTGTAAAGACTTAGACAAAAAAAATATTCGTCATCAAAGTAAAAAATCATCTCATGCATGGGGTGACTCTCCGCTAAACGCAAACTCGTCCATATAAAGAAATAATATTTTTTTCGAGTAGGACAATTGTTTTTCCGCCTAAACGTAAAACTGATTTTTTCTTGACCTTGTAATGTCACAGACGAGTTTAAGTTATCGAGTGGTGTAATTATGACAGTAGAGAGATCTAGATGTACATAACTACTAAGGCCGAATTCCGAAGGCGAGCAGGCGGGCGCCATAATCACGTAGTCACCGTTTGACAGGAGTGCAGTGTGATATGCGTGCGGTGACTATTATAGTCATGTTCATTTGCTTTTTGTGTCAAAACAAACAAATTGTCAAACCAACACGGTCTGCGCTCAAATCGTCAAACCAACATAGTCTGTTCGCCGCTAAGTTCGAGGCAGAGGCCTAAAACACGTTACGTTTACGCCGCGGTCAAATGTTCCTGCTACGTCCACAGTAGTTTTTGTTGTAACAAAACTACAAAGTATCTACGATATTGATTCACTAATGTATTGTCATGTTTTGCTGACCACTATTTGATCTCTGAGTTCATATCAAAGTATATCTTATTTATGCAGTATCCGACGGCTACACTGAACATTTTGGGGATAAAAAGTAGCCTATGTGTTAATTCAGAGCTCAAACTACTTACCTTACCGAATATCATCAAATTCCATCCGTTCAGTAGTTTTCGCTTGAAAGAGTCGTCCATCCATTCTCACAAACTTTCACATTTATAATATTAGGATTTTTTTTTAATTATTTCTAATTGATAGCATTATGTGTTCTATTGTTCTTTTTTACGTTTAGATTTGAACTGAGTATGTAGTATACTGTACTGTACTTTATGTAAGCAATTTGATTCACATAAAATTGTATTTTCCAGCACCGAGCGCGCCGTGGGCGGTTCATTCCTCAGTGAATTCCGCTGCTACCAGTGCAAGCTGTGCCGGAAGCTGTTGGACAGCGAAGAGACGGCGCAGGTGCATCTGAGGACGTGGCGGCACCATCAGCTGTTCGTCCGCCTGCTCAACGAGAAGAGTGGGAAGGAGGTAAGCGAAAGATTTCGAAACTAAAGTCCTTTTCATAAAATAAATCCCCTTGACGTAATGCTGTGATCGTGCGTCAAAATTTACCAGCATTATTTATGGGTAGCAGAATACATTGATACTGCTGTTCTGCTTCACAAAACTCCTTTACCTTGAGTATCATTTCTCGGGCAGCACTTTTCACAACCTCAGGCATTGTACCTAATAACAATTTAACAAATTTAGTTCCACTAATTGCCGCGAGACTTATTTTGTGAAAAGCATTCTAAAGATGACAGTACAATTCTTCATACAAAATCCTCCACAAGCAGTGTATCTTTATTGTAGTAAATAATGTTCAATTTTGAATAGCTAAGAAATAAGGGCGTCATCGGTATGTCAAAATTGACCAATGAAGATTAAGCCATTTTGGCATTTACACTGATGACTCACTACAAACTCACGATTTGCGAATAAACTGTTATAAATGTGACAGTTTGTGACGATGGATGGATGTTTGTGGCTCCTTCACGCAAAAACTACTAAAACCGTTTTTGAAATTTGGTATGGTATTAGTTTGAGCTCTGGATTAACACATATGCTACTTTCTATCCCCAAAAAGTTCAGTGTACCTGTGAGATACTGCATTTACGCGGACGGAGCCGCGGGCAACAGCTAGTAATATATAAGATATTATTTTTATTGCGAAAAAGTACAGTGTTCCCATGGGATACTGTATTTATGTGTGTATGTTTGACTGTGCACTATTCCACGCTGGCTGAGCCGCAGGCAAAAGCTAGTTCCTTAAAGTCGAATACTATTAGCTGGGACTATATGATCCGGAATCCGGCGGGCCCGGGAGAATTCAGAGCACTTTCGGATTCCGGATCATATTATAGACCCAGAAAATAAATAAATAATAGTACAAGGAGTCTCATCAGTCTAATTTAATGTTTCAGACACCAAACGAGTCGAACAAACGTCCGCACAACAACGATGACTCAGGCAACTGGAAGCGTCGCAAAACCGACAACGGCGACAACACCGACAACGGTGACAACTGTGACAACGACGACAACGGTGGCAACGACGACAACGGTGGCAACGACGACAACGGTGGCAACGACGACAACGGTGGCAACGACGACGTGGAGATTAAGAGTAAGTGTTGTTGTTGGAAAATGGATGGAAATATTTCAAGTAACCCCCGACATTGTCGAGCAGCAAGCGAGCTGATGATGATGAGTTATGGCTTAGAACCATATCATTAGCTTGCAAACATAAAGACCGGCTAAGAGCGAATCGAACTAGCACACAAACGTTGCCGTACAAAACGGCAAAAAAACATTTTCGTTGTATGGGAGCCCCCACAATTAAATATTTATTTTATTATATTGTTATAGTGTCAACAGAAATACATCATCTGTGAAAATTTCAACTGTCCAGCTATTCATGATAGTATTGTAAATTATAATAAAACAATAAGTTAAAACAACTATAACCCGATTATGGATCGGGTCGGAAAGGGGGTCTAAAAAGGCTTAAACTAGAAAATAATTCAGATAGAAATCCAGAGAAATCCAGAAATGCATAGCTACAAAACTGGTCAAGGTAGAGCCATGATCGCACCCACTAATGGTATGGCATCTAAGCGTCTGTTCACACCTATATGTGGTGTGAGCTGACCCTGAGGTATAGAGATGTTTCTAGAAAATGCGTATATTCGTCATACATAATATGTATACCCCAAGAAATATACAGACTATGCGCGCGATTTGACATTATCAAGAAACGCAATTGAGATCTTTCAACAGTCAACATTACATTACTGTTACTAATTAACTTATTCACCGTGTAAAAGGGTTAGTCGTATGTTACGAGTCAATATGTAAGTGACATACTCTGGTCATCCAAAAGTAATGATAATTAATATAAAATAAGGAAATTTTAGTTGAAACAAAAATTTATATATCTCTACATAGTCCTAGCAAGTCAATACATTTAGTCCCATCTTTTTTTCTATACCCATCATTCCCTTTTTGGCCCTCCAAAAACTCCTCTACAGCAGTCATCACCTCGCTATCGTCGGCAATTTTTTTGCCTCGCTGGTGTTCCACGAGCCGAGGAAAGAGGTAAAAGTCACTGGGAGCCAGGTCTGGCGAATAGGGTGGGTGTTCGAGCAATTCGAATCCCGTTTCTTGAATGGCAGCCATTTTGTGGTTTTGTGAGCCGGTGCGTTGTCTAGGTGAAACAACATTCCAGCTCGCTGTTTTCCTCGACTATTTTCCTTGATGGCCTCCCGCAATCATCTTATTTGGTCTGCGTAGTAAGAGCCCGTAATAGTGGCTCCCTTTACCAAGTATTCCACCATAATAATTAATTCCTTCAGCGTCCCAAAAAAAACGGACGCCATAACCTTTCCTGCCGAACTTGACACCTTGAATTTCTTGGGCGTCGGGGCAGAAGCTCGTTTCCAAGTCATTGACTGCTGTTTGGTTTCCGGATCAAAATGGTGGATCCAGGTCTCGCCCATGGTCACGAAACGAGACAAAAAAACATCTTGATCCGCTTGGAACTTTTCATGATACACCCTTGAAATGTCGATTCGTTATTTCTTTTGCTCGTCGGTTAACATTCTCGGGACCCAGCGCACAGAGACCTTTTTCATATGCAGTTCGTTCGCAATGATTCTTTGAACGCTGCCATATGATATCCCTGTGACCTCAGCTACATGCCTTATAGCCATATAGTACACCTGATGATGACTTTGTCGAAACCGGTCGTGTAATATATTAAAATTAATGTAAAATACTTATTAAAGTGGAAATAGTGCAAGAAGTCCTGTGTGTTATAACTGTTATAGTCACTCATCGATCTGCCAACACGACATCTTCGAATTTTTTCACGTTGTCTGCGGTGAGGGACGTGGATGGGCGTCCCTCGCGATGTTCGTCTTCTGTGGATGTTCCACCCAGCTTAAACTCCTGTGCCCAGCGCGCAACTGTAATAGAGGAGCAGAGCCCCCCAATGTTTCCACTATGTCACTGTGCACGTCTTTAGTAGACATTTTTTTCAAACAGCAGGTCACTGGATGACAGATCTGATTAGGTTTTTCTCCATTTTTATATTTTCTCGCCGACTGTTCGTTTTCAAATTAATCCCCCCCGGGAATCTTGGCCTATCTATATGATTTTTTTTCTGCTTACCTAGTAAATATACGAGGAAGCAAAAAAAATTTTTTTTTTTCATAATTTTGTGTGCTCTAAAAATATCCGATTATCATTACTTTTAGATCACCCCTAGTATATCGAATGAATAAGTAATAAAAGTGCTAATAAAATTTATTTCAAATAAAAACGCATGAATCGATTAACTATTCCAATCTAGTTTTGTTTGAAAGCTGACACGATCGAGAGTGTTCTTAGCTATAATTCATCATCATCAGCTCATTCACTGCTTGAACATTTAGGGTTTATTTAATTTTTTTCTTTGTTATCTATAATAAGTTACATTCATAAAATAAAATATATTATGAAGGTACAATAATATATTTTAATATATGAATTATACATTTATAGTCTTATATTCCGTAATGTTCGAAAATTTGGACATATGGGTTAGTACTAATTGTACGACCGCATTTTAAACAATATGTGGGTGGATATAATATAAAATATATACATATTTATGACGTGCTTACAAGGCATGATGTCATGATTATCTCGGTTCATTTTTTTAGATGTCAGAATCTGAGGTTAAATTTTCGAAATACAAAATTTTGAAAAAAATTATTTAGCCTACGTTACCCGCGGCATTATTACGAATCTATTGACTTGACATAATTTATTAAAATCGGTCCAGTAGCTTAGACGCTTAGACTGCCAAAATCATTACCCCTCCTTTTGGTTTCACCAGGTAAAAAGACTTAAATATCCAACTATTCTCTGTTCAAATCCATTTAACAGAAACACGAGTACACTACAGTGCAATAAAGAAATATTATAATTACACAATCATGTTGGTCGATTTTTTTTTAATGCCCTAAAACAGGTATGTAAGTGGACTTAATGCCAAATGGCATGTTATAAAAGCAAAATAGTGTAGGTGCTATTAGAGTCAAAAAAAATTAAAAAGTAAGACAGTAATATAGAATTTAAAAAAAAAATGAAACCTTTTAGTTTACGGATCTGAACAGATTATATTTATGTGTGTTAATAATTATTTGCTCCAGCGGAGAACAATACTGAGGAGGAGTTGCTGGCTAACGGAGAGAACAACTTGGCCAACGAGGACGACCTCGAGGATTGGGAGAACACTGTGGATGAGATACTCAAGGACGAAGGTGGGCTGATGATAATTATACAGTCCTACTACTATTATAAATGTGAAAGTTTGTGAGTATGGGCTTATGGATGAATTGATTCTTTCACGCAAAAACTACTGAACTGATTATGATGAAATTTGCTATGGTAGTAGTTTGAGCTCTGGATTAACACAAGCTACATTTTATCTCGAAAGAGCAAAGTATTCCCGTGGGACACTATTAACGCAGGCGCAGTCGCGGGTAAAATCGAGTCTTTACATAAGCAATACATCATGCGCCATTTATAGTTGATTTTGCGAAACGTTGTTGTTTCATTGTTTCAGAAAATAATGACGAATCTCCAAACGAACCGGAACAAGAACCGCAGACGCCGGTCAAGCAAGAACCCGAACCGGAACCAGAAACGAAACCGGAGAGTCCAGCTAAGGTGACCCGCACGCCGCGCGGCAGGGGGCGCGGTCGCCGCCGGTACTAAACTCTAGAGGAACATCTGCAACACATTATACTCGGATCAGCAGGTCTAAAATTATTATTAGTCATTAAGTGAATCGTAATATGAAACATCAATTTTTCAAAGAAGTTGCTCTTACAGTAACTTCTGACAATTTTTTTTACAGTTTTTTAATAGAAATGCGTAAAATTGTACACACTATAGGAATTGCTTAGTTGTCAATTAAGAGAACTTTCAAAAGTTGCTGCAAGAGCAACTTTTTTAAATGTTGATATTTCATAGTACGATTCACTCGATGTGGCCATTTTAGACCTGCTGAAGCCCACGTTTCGGTCCACGCGCTAACTCATTCCCGCACGCATCAATACGTGCGCGCGCGAACGGGACAGTTTGAAAATCCGAACGGGATTTAACCGATAATATTTACGAGAATTGCCCGGCATCCAGAACCGATTTAATCAAAACATAAGCAAAAACATTAAATTTGACCCAATTAATATGTCAGTGTATTTCATGCACGCTAAGATATTTAAGTTAATCGTGCGAACAAAAAATAACTTGGCGACTGCACATTCGCATACTGTATTACTGAATTTGGCAGCGAATTAATATGTTGGCGACTAAATTACTAAACTTCCGATAAAAAATACAAAAATCGGCAGATAAAAGGTAGCGAATACTAATCCAAATTGGCACAGAAATGTATACATTGGAGACTTAATTTCTGAGTTGGCGATGTAAGCAGCTGTAAAACCAGATTTGGTAAAACCAGGACACAAAAATTACAAAATCATCCTTAAATAATTATACCACTGGTCTTCACACTAGGATTCCCTGTGTCGTGGAGTTAAATGTACAATAATTATAAATGATAACTTAGAAAGTAACGGCAGAATATATTTATGCCTGCTAAGTTATTCAATATTTTTGATTTCTATAATATAAAAATTGTAGCATTATAGCGCGCTATTGTTTATTTATTTGCGTTTGGATTCAATTAGATCTGCTGCCCTATTATGAACTTCAACTAACAAGTGGGAATGGGCTTCATTTTGACTTCATTGTGTTTTATAAAGTTCAAATGTCAAATTGAAGCCCATTCCCACTTGTCAGTTGAAGTTCATAATTAGGCTGAATTGAGTATAATGCAGTAGGTATAGTCTGACCGGTAACATAGAACCTCGCCGTGTTGCGGGAATTTCACGAAACTGGATTGAAATGTGATTAATGTCATATCTTCGAGATTTATCCAATCACTTCCTAGCTTTTGTTAGTGTTGCTGCCATAGAAAATAAAACGTTATACGCCTGCCGTTGTCATACTAAAGTCATCTAGTGATCTACAATTGATTCCCATGGAGTAGTAATTAGACCCGAAAAATATGAACACGTTGGTGGTTCATACTATTGATGTGTATAAAAAAATAAGTAACCGTTGTCAAGCTGTAAGCGAAACTTGGTAACTTTGTAACGAAAATGAGTTACAGCTAAGAACCATCTCAATCATGTCAAACGACCTTACAATAAAACACTAGATCAAAATCGGTTCTTCCGTTTGGAAGCTACGATGTCACAGACAGACATAATAATATGTGAATGTCAATACAAACAAATATGGCCGCGCGAGGCACATGCCGTTCAACCCACCATCGCATGCCATTTCACAATTTGATGGTTTTATTTCGATAGAATATTACGAAAAATATTGCGTTACATTATAAGCAGCCTGTTTGGTTCACAATCTTTCGACATTGTACAATCTCGCTAGTTCTATTATAATCTTACGGTATTACGGTGACATAATACAGGTGTTTTTTAAAGTCAGTGTCCAAACTTTCGGGAGTGAATATACTCTTGAATATGAACAACTTTTACTGTGGGATCAACTTTCCTACTTAAAAAAATATCAGCTGTTTCCTACAAAATGCTATCTATGCCGTAGCCCTTTTGTAGGAAACGGCTGTTTTTTTTTTTTTTTCAAGTAGGAAAGTTGATCCCATAGTAAAAGTTGCTTCTATTCACTCCTGAACGTTTGGACACTGACTGAAAAACACCAGGTATACATACAAATATAGATTTAAAACTTAAAACGTCCCTCTGTTCGCGCGGAGGGTTAAAATGAATTATATCAAGTTACTCGCGACTATTGTCCTTGACAATGCATAATCGGTTTCATTTTAGTAAAACTGAAACAACGTCGTTTATTATTTATAGGTCATATATTTTTAGGTTAAGCTGATAGTTACAACATATCAGGTAACCCTCATAGCAGAAGACCTTAGAATAAGACTTTTTTTTTTTTTTGTCAATAATTACATTTTGAGTACAACAGTTTATGAAATTTTCAATCATTTGATAATAATTTATTTATAATACAATTAGATGCTTTAAGTTGTACCATGGAGGAATTATACTACTTATCTTATCATAACCAACCTACAACACATTTTTTCTACTTTCCCTTACAAGTTTTAAGTTGTAGCAGTATAATAAAATATAATTAATGATACTTGAATAATAAAATTCTACATTTCACTATTGCAAAACATGTTTTATTACTACAAAAGCTATATTCAAAATTCCACAAATATTTATTAATTATTATTAGTATTTAATTATAATTACATTAACCTAATTTTCTATATATAGGTAGTTACAAGTTTTCAGGTAATCGATTAGTAATATGATATTAAACTTCTTTTAATATCAATATCACTTAGTCTATTCGCGTAAAGAAGGCAGTAAATCATGTACAAATATCAAAATTGACAGTATGCATCATCTGTGATCACATTTACAGCCAATTCAAGTTAGCCATTTTGACATATGTACGCATGATTCTCTGCATTCTTAACGCGAATAGTTTTTTTTTTTTAAATATAATTTGTAGATTTATTTACTGATGTAACGGTTGAATACTGAAACTATGGTTAAATTAATTGACACTAAGTCACATTTGGCTAGCAGAGACAGCCTGTGAATAGGAGGGCTCTTAATTTACATTAGCGTTTCAGTATTCGGGCGTTAGTCTTAAAAGCAAGTCTTAATATCTTGTCTAGTATGAATTAAATATTAAGTCTAATATAGTAATAGTTTGGGTAGGATTTAAGCAGTTTAAGTTTCATTTCAAACAAACACTTCCCACTAAACTTTGTTCACTTCCAATTTAATCTCTTTGTAAACAAGAACATACAAACATATTAATGTGTAGTTGTATTTCTTTATTGCACGGCTAATGACATTTAAATTGGTAGCGTGGCAATAAGCGAAGCCCCAAAGAGGGATCTCCGACCGAGTGAGACGGTACGGTCGGTCAGGCCGAAGCCGCCGAGCTGTGAAAAATGAAAGCGCGATTCAGTATCGTGGCGCTAATTGGTCCGCCACAGTAGCATTGTAGTGTTCTATTGTCTTTGTTACAAAAAGACCAAGGCTGCATTAGGCGTGCGCGTTCCGCGGGCGTGTCCGCGATGCTCACGCAGCGTTCTTACCCCTTAACCCACTGGTTCGGTAGTCAGTGACAGGGCGGCCAATGCGAGCACCGAGTCCGCGCTGCACACACGCCACACGGAGGCAACACGCGTCTGAGGAACGCGCACACCTAATGTGGGTGACGCCTTAGATTTGATCTGAACAGAGAATATTAAAATCCTGTATCCGTATGACTTATCACAACTGAAAGAGATGAAATTCATTTAGAACTTACCAGTTAACACTAGGTATTTTTAGTATTCATTATGTATTTTTTTTATGTAAGTACATAATTTCTTTAAAATACATAATATATACACTACTATAAAACATAACCTTTTTCGGCGATTAGGCAGACAAAGTTTTGTGAATAAAAAAATAAATGTTACAAAATATGTCTTGTTTTATTTATTAAAATTATAACAATGTTTCGGCTTGAACAATAAGCAAAAGTTATATACTATTAGGGAATCTAATTGTTGTGCAGATTGATTTTATTATATCAAACTGTCATATTATCATCAGTTTATTACAAATATATTATGAGAACACTACCTGCTCATAAATTAGATTCCCTGATAGTATATGTACTCTTGCTTATTATTGGGAAATTGTGGAAACAAGTTGCACATTGCAAAAGTTACTTATTTGTGCATATATTATATTCATAATAATAATATTGTCCCAAAAAAAAGAGCTCTGTGGCCTAGTTGGTATACCATATGATTCTCACTTGAGAGAGTGCAAGTTCGATTCCCAGGTTGTGGCTACCAATGAGACTTTCAGATCTCAAGTGCATTATACGGATGCTCTAACGGTGAGGGAAAACATGAGAAAAACCTGCACATGGTTGGCCCTGCCTAGAAATATTGACCAGTCATTCCTCTGGACTAGGCTGACTATGTTGTGAGAATGCCGTATGTGCTTGGGCAACCATACAACATTTAAGACCAACCGTCCCAGGCACTACAGTATTTCAAGAGTGGTTACTTCGCTCGGAGAAGACTATAAATCATCCATTTACAAATGAAAGGCCTTTTTATGTCATAAGTACATAGGTACTGACAGTAATCAAGCCAAGTAGATAAATATCAACCAAAAGCTTGGTCAATACAATACTTATCTTTAAGTATAGATAGTGGTGTTGTTCTATTTAGTTTGGTGGAGTTGAATAGACTTTTGACATGGTAATAATATTAAGTTGAATAAGAGTCTCGCAGCCAGTTATTATAATAACTGCAGGCAGTTGCACATTTCTCTTTACTTCCTACCTCTCATTAGTTTCAACAATAATTTCGTGTCATTTATTTGTGTTTTTTGCCTCTTCTTCTGTTTTTCTACCGATTTAATCTTTGGTGGTTTAGTTTCTTGCTTTTGTTTACTTCTTTCGGGTTTCTTGAACAAGTTCTTTAGTAAAGTTTCGCTCCTAGAAATGTTTTTAGCAACAGATTCATTGTGTACAGCTTCCTTGAGTAAGACTTCTTTTTTAAAAGTAACTTTCCTTTCCGCGTTCTGTTTCTTTTTAATAATTTTATTTGTTAGGTTACCTGGAGAGGCTGCTTGACTTTTCGCTAGTTTATTAAGAATTTTGAGTTTGTTCTTCTGTAGTTTTCCCATTTTCGAGCAACGCAACGCTATCGGGGAATTAATATGTAAATTTGCACCTAGTTTGTAATTGTCTATTTAATTGAATCTGAATTCAATGTTTACCACTTCAAGGTACCTATTTTCATGGCATGTAGGTTAGTAGGTATTTCCGATGATTTTCGAAAATCAACAATAGAAAGTAGCATAAATGATTACCTTATGTCAGTAGTACTACTTATTATCTATGCCTTATGTACATTTCAGTAGTAGGTACCTACTTGAGTCTTGACCATAGATGATAGACCATAATAATACTACTGAAAGTACCTACAAATAGTGGAGTCTTGACACTTGAATCTTTTTTTTTAAGGCCCTTCACGTTGGCTATCATGGGTGCGTTCCACTAAGGGCCAATTTACATTTCAATAAGTACAGTAGCGAGTTAACTTGCGTCATCGCGCGGCGAGTTAAGTTGTTATTATCGTTTGAACGGCAAAAGCTAGTTAAGTTGTAAGTTGTTAATTAAGTTGACTTAAATAGATCGCCATCCTATTTTTCGGCGAGTCCAGTACGAAGTGACCCCCCTCTCGCGTCTCCCCCACCCCGCCAATTTAACTCACCGGCGTGTAGACGGCCGGGTTTAGTAGTACAGTCCATAAGTTTGCGGACAGCGGCCGCGGTAGTGGTCATGTGTTATTGTTTTTAGTCGTGTAAAAATGAAGTGGTCTGATAATACTACCTTTGCATTTGTAGAAGAATACCTAAAACTGTGTCTTCTTCAGACAATTCTTTTAGAAGGTTACTGCTGACACCACGTTCCTTTCGAGCAACCCACATTCTTTCCCACATTCGTGTGGGTCTATTCATTTCTATTACTTTTTCATTCTCAATGTGTTGTAAAAGTATTGTTACTATATCTCTTAATATAGCACGTAAATTTGTGTTGAATAATTCAACGTCCATTTTTTGGATTAAAACTACTGACTCAGAGGAGAAAAACAACCGACACGACTAATCCTATTCTCATTGCGGCAACTTATGAGTACTATACTCGCCTACGAATGGACGCAACTTAATAATTACAACTTAATACTTAACTGACTGATTTATTAACTCGCTACTGTACTTATTGAAATGTAAATCGGCCTTAAGCGTTCACAACGATCACGCTCACGACCGCAGTTTTTCCCGTTCCACTTGCTTGTGAGCGTTACTGTCGTAAACTCAAGTGGAATGGATTATAGAGCGTTTTGAGCGTGGAGGTAAATAATACAAGCGGCGAGTTAATAAAAAGAATGCAAAAGATTTAAGAGGTAAGGTTAAAATCCGTAAGCTTTGAAAGTAAACTTAATTAATTATTGTTTAAATCGATTTATATTGAAAAAAATTATAATTTAAATTTTTTATATTTAATATTAGTTTAACGAGGAATTCTTCATCAATAATATGATCCGTGACATCATCAGAAAATTTAAAATTTTCATTTCAATTTCACGATCAGCAGACGTTGATGTTCCGGGTTGTTCATTTAAAGCTCTGTTCAAAAGTTGTGTCGCAAATGCTGTGTCTATAATAAAAATAAAATTTTCATGAGTGAAATTTTAAACGTATGTAATAATTTTTTCAATAAGAAAACTAATTTAAAGAAGCCCAAGTTAATTTTCATTTCTAAACTTAGGTTATATTATTGGCAATCAAGGAAAAATGTACACATTTATAAATTACAAACTACAATTAATTTTTCTAAGCTTGTTAAGGTAAATATTTTTTTGAATTAGATAGAATTATTTACATAATCAAGGTATTTACCTGTGGAGATACGTTGAGCATCCGCTGCAGAAACATTCACATCTACTAAAATATCTCTTTCCGTATGAAATAACGTAAGCTTAACGGTCGCCATTTTTGTTGCTTTGAGTTTTGAAAACGCCGCTAATTTTCTCAACGATCACTTCGACCCACCTTTTTAGATGGGTCGTCGTGAGTCTCACGTGAGCGTAAGTCATGACGTCATAAGCGACGTTTTCGCCGCGATCACAACGACCGCGGTCGTTAAGTGGAACGACTAAAGGAGCATTTTGATCGTTGTGAACGCTTAGTGGAACGCACCCCATGATGGCCATAACGGTGTAGATCATCGTATAAAATGATTAGTGCGTGTTGGAATGATGGGCCACAATTACTGTGATTGCAACTCGGCTAAGATCCGTGTTCTGTCAGTTTTTTGACAAAAGATTCCCGCACACGCAATATTATTGCCAAAATAGTTTTGTCAATTTCTTCACAATTATTTTATTGACTATTTTTTTTTATATATATAAGCTCAAGCAAGTACATTTCCTCTAACTGCGCGGAAATTTATATAGGAAATCAGAATGATGAGAAGTATGGACAAAAGGAAAAAAGTTGTACTGAGTAAGGAAATTAGTTAATTAAATAAAAAAAAACAAACAAAAACAAAGGATGGATAAAGATGTTTAATTTATAGGTTATGAATAGGTATATGTAATTTAGTTTAATGTCATTTTGTTTGTAATGTTTAGAGCGTTCTTTTACTTCCTAAGGCTGGGACTAAATGCACCGGAATCCGGAAGGTCGTAGAAAATCCTGAGCATTGAAAATAGAACTTTGCGCTAATACTATAGAGTTGAAAATCGAAGTGTCAGGTGTCGAGCTGTCATATATGACATTGACATTTGAAACAGAAAATCACAAAAATCAAAATCACAAAAATAAAAACATCGGGTGCGTTCTTTGAAAAAAAAATTGTTGGCGCATGTGCTGTGTACGTGCGCAAAACTTTTTAAATGTCAAAAAACCTTTAGTAAAAACTAGATGTTGCCCGCGACTTCGTGCGCGCTAAAGGAAATCTCGGTGGGAACCGTACATTTTGCCGCAATAAAAAGTAGCCTATATACTTCCCCGTGGTCTATTCTTTATCTGTGCCAAATTTCATCGAATTCAAAGCAATAGTTTTGGAGCCTATTCGATGCAAACAAACAAACAAACCTTTTCTCGAGATGCGCACGCATATCATAATGCGCATGTGCAAAAAAATGTTTCACCAAAGAAAACACCCATTGTATGTACCTACAGTGGAGTTATTTTATTAGGTAACATTTGACTTTTGTCAGTTTTATCTTCATAGTGAGTGACCTGCTTAAAAACATCGATTAAAGTGAATGAATCGATACGGACTTGTAACTTAAGTGAATTTTAAAAATCATCAGGCGAATCTCTGTCCCATTATTATTTTTTCTTTCGTAAATTTAAGGAACAAAATAAGACAAGTACATAATTTAACTTTTTTATTTTTTGTATTTTTATAGTTAGTTAAAAGAATAATATATCTAATTATGTTTTATTAAAATCACAACGTGGTTATTAATTTATGACATTTCTTCACAAGTAATTATTGAATTCGATTCTACTTATCAGCTTTCGATTTATAGAGTAACACCCTAGTGTTTAAAAAGAAAAAGGGTTAACTGACGCAACCAGTGGTCTCGAACCTACCGATTTTTCGGTATTTCTACCGATATGGGCTCTGTTCTACCGAAATACCGAAATAAACGATTTTTCTACGATTTCACAGTATACATGGAAATTCTCCCGATTTTTCTACCGATTTTACACTTTTAAGTTGGCAACCCTTTTCATTTATGTTTAATGTTACGGGGATGCCCTCAATAGTATGGACCTAGTGCAGAATGTAGTTCATATATTTTGGGGAATACCCTTGACACCCTTGTGTCCTACAATTCGATGTTACAAGGGGCTTCCCGCTCGGGAATTTACCTGTCTAGTATATATAAACAGTAATTCGGTTTTATTTTTTCATTAATTTTCTTAACTTTGAAGCGTGAGTACTTAACCGAAAGAGTCCCTACAAAATCAGATAATTAAGTTAAAATGTCGTCTGACGAGGAGCCAAGCACAAGTGCGAGTGTAAGAAGAAAAAAATATCTACAATATTATAGAAAAGAATGGGAAGAAGAATTTCCAGGTTGGCTGCAAGATAGTCGTAAAGGCGAAAGCTATGCCTATTGTAAGAGTTGTAATAAAGATATCAACATCACATCAGGAAAAGACGCTATAAAGAAACATAGTTCTTCACAAGCACACTCAGTATCATCAAAGAACATAAAATCACAACCGAAGATATCATCATTTACTGTGACCAAAACTGAAAAATCTGATATACTGGTTAAGCAAGGTAATTTTTTTAGTTTATTTATTTTACTATTTACATTGTTATATTATTTTGTTTTCTACTTATCGGTTTATAGAAGCAGTGGATATAATTATACCCTAATCGCTACTAGACATACCTACGTAATTTTAATTCTTTATTTTTAATTTCAGCTGAAATAAGATTAGTCTCGTTTGTTGCTGAACACAATCTACCATTCACTATTATGGAGCACCTACCGCAGTTGATGCAAGCCGTTTGTCCTGATTCAAAAATAGCAAAAGAAATAAAATGCTCTTCAACCAAAACTCATGACATAATTGATCATATTATAGGTAAAGAAAGTTTCAATAATTTATGTGTATATCTAGGGCAAACTAAGTTTTCGCTTATTATTGACGAGTCCACTGATCTTAGTACGACCAAACACTTGTGCTTAGTTGTGAGATATGCGAAAATGAATCGTATTAAAGATTGTTTTTTAGCTCTTATTCCATTAGAAGAAGCTAATGCACCAACCTTATTTGAACACATTGTAATTTTTTTAGAAGCAATAATATTCCTGTTCGCGCCAACATTAGCGCGACGTTTAGAATAAACACAAAGGACATCACTACGTGATGTATGGCCGACCGACTCAGGGGCGCTGTCAGAGAGTGACTAACACTTGCAGTTAGAACCCCTTCCGCGCTGGATGCATTTTCAGCTCATCCCGAAACCTAGTGAACGCGAACGCGTGTGCGCATATTTATTGGTGCTCGTTAATATAATACCAAATTCGCCGGCGAACCGCGATAAATCTATCGATAATCCGCTAAACAGCTGTGTAGTGTAGTGAGAAGAAACCTCCGCCCAGATCCAGAACCACCAGCTCAACAATAAGGTCAGTCCCAGATTTCTCCAGCCCTCACATTAACCTATATACCTACTTCCCTCAGCTCATAGTCGCATGTGTAAGTTCCTAGCTTACACATTTCTTGGCCCATCGAGCCTTCGTGAAGCCCTTCTCCCTATTATCGGCGTTGGGCCTCATTAGAACCAGCACCTACAGTTCCACTTCGCCCAATTCTGCACATAAAATCAGCTCGATTATTTATTTATTTATTATTAAACTTAATTAAATTAAATTAAAATAATTATTTATTTATTAAACCCCTATTCTGTACTTTGATATTAACCTACATGTTAATTAATTAAATTATTTTGTGCATATTTCGGCCCATAAATTCATAGGAAAAACCCAAAAAAAAAAATAAAAAAAAAATAGTGGGTAGGTTGTCGGCTTATTGTCGAACAAAGAACTCGAACATTCCAGAACTTCCCTAGGTACCTAATACATAATTTGTGCCAATAATATCTCATATAATAATTTTCTCAGCTCTTAATTACTTACGAAATATTTTAATGTTTGATTCGCATATAAAATAAGTAATAACTAGTGCGTATTGTGAATTACGTTCGGCTCATAACAGAATTGTGAATCGTCGTTGCATTACTAAGTATTTTATCTATATATAACGTTTATATCTTCATATTCTCAAATTTTAAAACACAATATTAATTAACTTAGCATTATTTTAATAGTTACGGGTTGCATAACATCCCAAGTGCCCATACTAACATCGTCGGCTCGCTTCGATACAGAAAACTTGGTTTGTGTGCATTCTGTAGGTAATAGGTACAGGCTACACGGCGCCCGTGTAAACAACACCGGTTACATTCATTCTCAATTAGGTATTCTTCATAGAATAAATAGTGACCTTCACATTGAATTCATATCTTATCTACGTTCTGTGTCTATACAAAAATATTATTAGGTATTACGTTACAGCTGTTTTAAATAAGAATTCTTATCGACGTTCTGTGTTTGTACAAATATATTATAGGTGTTACGTTACAGCTGTTTTGAATAAGTCGGCACATTATTGAGATTGAACCTGCTCATACCTACTTACATTGTTTTCATTACGTTATTTTGTTTCTAACGCGCCCGCTAAGATTTGTTTATATTCAAACTTCAGGACATTAATATAATATTACAGACGACTTCTAACGCATTAATCTCCGCTCATCAAACATACACTAATACTATATTAGCATCAGGCGATCGGTCCAGCTCATTTGTTAATTAACTCGTACACATTTTATGATAAAATTGTATACATTGTCGGCACATTATTAAAATCTATTTTCTGCGTTTTAATTAATTGCGCGCGTATTTTCCGCTCATTACTTTTAAATATTTAACTTAGTTACACGCATATATTTTTAAATATGCCTACAAAATCGCAAGCGGCCATATTTAGGCAAACTATAAAATCTATTAGTCGGCTCAGAGAGATCGCATTGGCATTACACAAAGGTGACTCAAAATCTAACAAATCGGAGTAACAAATGCGCGTTTTAAAGACCTATGGAGATTGCTTTGGGCCCGGGGAAGCACATAGCCTTCGGCACGATTTTTGATTTTGCACTCATAGGACTCGTTGAGCACTCATGCGATTCACCTGTAGCTCAAGTTGGCTCTGCTCATGTTACTCATACTCATTATACTCAGTCGGCTCACTCTACACATTCTGCTCATTCTACTCATGATATTTGCAAAAGCTCCGCCCCATCGTTTACAAACATTTGAATCAAATAGAGTAACAAAAATTAACTCAAATTCACTCACACTTAAGTGGCGTCATGTACCTTCCCAATTAAATCCTGCTGACTGTGCAAGCAGAGGATTATCAGCTCAAGCTCTCTCCGCTCATGATTTATGGTGGTCTCCTCCATGGCTCAAATTGCCAGAGGATACCTGGCCCAAGATGCCTTCAGCTCATACTCGACAAGACTTGCCAGGGCTCAAACCAAAATACGTACCATGCAATTTCTCGATACCCGGTGTCGATAGTGATCTGCTCACTCGCTTCAGCTCTTTAGAAAAACTAACTGGTGTCACTGCCTACATGAGGCGATTCATTCGTAACTGTAAACTAAATTCAAACTCGCGACAACTAGGCCCTCTAACTGTAAGTGAACGTAGAGAAGCATTACTTTTCTGGATCCGCTCTGTACAGCAAAATGCATTCGCAGAAGATATTCACCGCCTGCAAACCGATAAAATCTGCACAGTACGACTACAACGTCTGTCGCCTTTTACGCAGGACGGTCTCCTCAGAGTAGGAGGTAGACTCACTCGTTCGGAACTCACATACGATGCTCAACACCCATTCATTTTGCCTAGTTCTAGTCCGCTCGTAGACCTTATAATAGATCACTATCATCGCATACACTGCCACCCTGGCACGGACACGCTACATGCTATTTTACGTCAGCAATTTTGGATATTATCTGCCCGCCGCATTATAAGGCACAGAACGTTTAAATGCATAAGATGTTTCCGTTGCCGCGCTCAGCCCGAAGTACCTATCATGGCTGACCTGCCAGCTGATAGAGTCATACCTCAGCCCGTATTTAGTCACGTATCAACAGATTTCGCCGGACCGTTTCTGCTCAAATCAAGTCAATTACGTAATGCTAAGTTAATTAAGGGATATTTTTGCATATTTGTTTGCCTCACTACAAAGGCGGTTCACTTAGAACCAGTCTCATCGCTCACTGCCGAAGCGTTTATTGCAACATTACAAAGGTTCTGCTCACGTCGCGGACTTCCGGTATTGATACGCTCGGATTGTGGCACAAATTATGTAGGAGCTAGGAATCATCTACTAGAGGTACAACAATTTCTCAATGACAATAACGACGCCATTTCTCATAAACTCTCAACTCAAAATATAACTTGGTTACTCAATCCGCCTAAAGCCCCATGGATGGGAGGTATCCATGAGATTAATGTTAAATCCACAAAGCAACTTCTATACCGTGTTATCGGTGAGCAACACCTCACTTTCGAGGAATTCTTAACTCTGCTCACTAGAATCGAAGCTGTGTTAAACTCTCGGCCCATCAGTCCACTTTCGTCCGATCCCACGGACTATCAGCCCCTTACTGCTGGCCACTTTCTCATTGGCCGTCCGCTCACAGCTCTCCCCGAGCTGACTCTAGATGAAAGAGTAATATCTCCGCTCAAACGCTTTCAGCTCATTCAATCACTCTCTCAGCGCTTTTGGAACCTTTGGACCAAGTCCTACCTCCATACCCTTCAAATCCGCTCCAAATGGCTTTCCTCTTCCTCTCCACCCAAAATTGGAGAACTGGTTCTGCTCAAGGAGGACAATTTGCCTCCTCTACAATGGAAGATGGGAAGAATCTCACGTCTGCTACCTGGGAAGGATGGAGTCATCAGAGTTGTGGACTTGGACACGACTCAAGGCCAGCTGCGGAGGCCTGTCGGCAAGATTGCCCGGCTCCCACTGGATTCTGCTCAGGATGGGGCTCAGCTCGCCGCCTGTGCGGGCCCCCCAGGATGTTCGCGCCAACATTAGCGCGACGTTTAGAATAAACACAAAGGACATCACTACGTGATGTATGGCCGACCGACTCAGGGGCGCTGTCAGAGAGTGACGAACACTTGCAGTTAGAACCCCTTCCGCGCTGGATGCATTTTCAGCTCATCCCGAAACCTAGTGAACGCGAACGCGTGTGCGCATATTTATTGGTGCTCGTTAATATAATACCAAATTCGCCGGCGAACCGCGATAAATCTATCGATAATCCGCTCAACAGCTGTGTAGTGTAGTGAGAAGAAACCTCCGCCCAGATCCAGAACCACCAGCTCAACAATAAGGTCAGTCCCAGATTTCTCCAGCCCTCACATTAACCTATATACCTACTTCCCTCAGCTCATAGTCGCATGTGTAAGTTCCTAGCTTACACAATTCCATATAAAGATAATCTAATAGGTTTTGCATCTGACGGAGCAAACGTAATGATGGGACGTAATAATTCTGTTGTAACATTGCTGCAAAATTAATTTCCTAACATTTTTATACTTAAATGCGCCTGCCATTCGTTTCACCTTTGCGCGTCATATGCTTGTACCAAATTGCCACGTTTTATAGAGGATCTTGTAAGAGACATTTACAACTACTTTTCTTCTAGCCCAAAAAGAGTGGCAGAGTTTAAAAACTTTCAAATGTTTTGCGACTTAAAAGTACATAAAATACTTCACCCCTCTCAAACACGCTGGTTATCAGTACATGCAGCAGTGAAGAGAATATTGGAACAACTCTCTGCTCTTAAACTATTTTTTATAGACCAAATATCTAACAATGATCATCTTTTAGCTGCAGAACATATATTAGAAAAGCTCCAAGATCCTACTACGATATTATTTTTGGAATTTTTATATTTTGTATTACCATTATTTACCGATTTAAATAAAGAAATGCAAGCAGAACACCCGAAAATTCATAATTTATATGAAAAAATAACTGGAACATTAAAAACTATTTTTGATTGTTTTTTAAAAAGAGAATATTTAACTAGCACTCCAATCGAAAATGTTGATTTTAAGAATCCCAGAAATTTTATGGATATTGATGACGTATACTATGGTGCTGCTGCGTCTAATACACTTCTAAGTAGTTCAGAAAATCTAAACTCAGATCAAGTAAATTTGTTTAAATGCAGATGCCTAGATTTTTATATCGAAGCTTGTAAGCAAATAACCACGCGGTTTCCATTGAAAAATAACCCAATAAAAGGTTTAGACATAATTGATCCAAAAAATGTTAAAATTGGCAAAACTGCTTCGATAGTTCCTGTGAGTAGGCTCTTTCCCTATATTGTTCACAGCAATGATTTCCAGGAAATTGATACAGAGTGGCGCATTTTAAGAAATTGTGAACAAATCAAAACATTTCCTGATGATGTAGAACTATTTTGGGATGAAGTAAGTTTACTAAAGCGTGGCGATGAAACTCAAATGTTTCCATTGTTGTCTGATTTCATCTTTAATATTTTATCACTTCCCCATTCATCCGCTAACGTTGAACGCATATTTTCACATATTAATCTTTTAAAAACAAAGCAGCGAAATAGGCTGTCTACTGAATCAATCACTGGTCTATTACATTCAAAACGACTATTTAATACAGCTAATTGTTACGATTTTGAAATTAATTCGAAGATGATTGCGGCTATGGCCAAAGAATATTGGTATAAAAAAAAATTATGATTGTTACAAATTAGTCTGTAAGTTTTTTTTAATAAATAAACGATTTTTATTGAATATTGTATTTTTTTTGTCAAATACCGATTTTGGGTACAAATATACCGATTTTAGCTGGCAATTCTACCGATCTCGCTCTATGGCGTTCGAGACCACTGGACGCAACATTGTAACGATGTTCAGTTCTTTAGATCAGAAATTGTTTAATATGTTTAGAATGGTTTATTAGAGAAAGCAAATCGTAAAATTACTCGTATCGGTCATAATAAATATGTAATCGTAATTGAAAAAAGTTAAGCAATTGTGCAGTTCTAATAAAACGAAAAATATATTATTTTATGCCCGCCGTTACAAGGTTACGTTGTTGAATTTTGATGAATTGTCAAATGTTACCTATTAAAAAGACTCCACTTTACTTAACATTACCACCGTGGTCGCCGATTTTTGATTTTGATAGTTATTAGCTTTTGCTCGTGACCCCGCCCGCGTAAATACAGTATCTCGTGGGGACCGTACATTTTTCCGCGATAAAAATTAGCTTATGGAATATAGATCTGTGCCAAATTATGATCGGTTGAGTAGTTTTTACAAAGATTTCAAAACCCAAGATAGGCTAGGACGTACATTTCACAGAAAAAATCTTCATGCAAGGAAAAGTTACGACTTGGTTTTCACCATACCTCAAATGTCAGCTTTCTTGTTTTCACCATACTTCAAATATCAAAATGGCCCCAATAATTTCAAAAGTGGGGCCATTTAACTGGAGATACTTTTTGACTCAACATGCCTCGTGTATAATATATACGTCTATGAGCTTTTACGTGAAAGCGTTAAATACAGTATCCCATGAGAACCGTAGGTGCATTATCTCGCTATAAAATGTAGCCTTAGTGTCTCAACATCCATTTTAATAAATACGTCCGCACCTTGGCCCGAACTGAAGCATACTGAACAGTGAACATAATATCAGTAGTAGTACATAACATCTATGATACAGAACGACCTTCCAACGTGTGGATTTTCAGTATCTTAGAACAATGTACTCTGTAGTGTGGATGCCTCTATAAGTCTGTGGGATGCCTACACAATCTGTTGGCCAACACTCAGCCACAATATCCGCCACAATTGTCGCCATCGTGAAGAAGGCCCCATTACATATAAATGGCGTTGACAGAAAATTGTGAAGAAGTATTAACTTGAATTATTTCAGACTTTATAAATATAAGCAATGAAACTGATATATATATATATATATATATATATATATATATATATATATATATATATATATATATATATATATATATATATATATATATAATAGAAATTCTGTTTTCAATTCCAGAGGTTTATGTGTGAATGTGTAATGTTTTGAATATCGATAACCCTTCGAAATATCAAGCTAAAAGAAAGAGACGCATTAATAAAAATGTTTTGCCTACTTTATATTTACTAAATATATAAAAAAAATGGCATGATGACAAAAGATATTAAATTCATACTTACTATAATAATTAATGTTTTTGTATATGATATAAGTAAACTAATGATGTAGGTTTTGTTTACTAATTAAGCAAAAAAATAATTTTGTTGTTCTTTTTAGATGCATCTAATTACTAAACTACACATAAAATGTTATTGTTTTGTACATTTACCAAGTAGTAATGCCTCAATATATCTGAGTAGGTATATAAATGAAACTAAATATTTTAGATGTAGTCATCATCCCTATTATATATTAAGGTAAGATTTAAACAAATGAAGACGAGTGCAGAGGAATGGAGAACTATCTCTGTATGACGGTAACTTGAAAAAGTGTCCAGCTATCGCTGAAAATAGCAGTTGAAACAATCGTCAACGAGCGGCGCTAGCAGCGGCAAATGCTTAAATTAATAACCATTATCTCTCAAGCTGTCTCTAGCGAATTTTTTTTCAAATTCCTGTAAAGCCCGTTACCATTTGCCAGTGTCAAGTTGAAATGGCGGGAAATAGAAATTTCGTTTCAATTTTCAACACCGTATTCCTATATCGTAAAGTCTAAAGCCTAGTCAAAGTCCAAATATATAGTCAGTACAGTCCATGACTCATGGACCATGAGTCATGTCATTCGATTTGGTATTCGAAGTGGTAGAAGCTTTACTGAAAGTTCCTAGGGAGTTTTGGCGGCAAACACAAAATAGCACGTTTTTAGAAATTGTACCACTTGCCCGCACTTGTGCACGTTAACGAATATTTAATGGTTAATATTCTACCAATATTACACATTAAGAACCGAAATAATACAAATTTATGAAGCATACGAATTCCACAACGTCACCCATTGGGCTTCCCCGTCAAAATTCGAAATAATAAGTACATTATTTAAAAAGTTTGTAACCGTTTCTTAATTTTTACCCTTGCTTTTGGTTTTTCAGGGAATAGGACGCATTTTGTATGGATACTTGTATGTAATTTTTTTTAATAGACTAGAAAACGAGCAGACTTATCGCCTGATAGAGAGCGATCACCGCTGCCTATAGATTCTCGCAACAGGAGGAGTTACAAGTACGATCCCGGTCTATAAAATCCCCAACCAAAATAATCACTTGAGTATCCGGAGGCCGTGGAATTTATCTGGTCCAGCCGGACTATTCGTGCCAAAGCATGGCCCTCCCACGTGCAATGCCCTTGTTTCTTTGCATACTTAGCTCCAGGCTGCCATGACAATCTGAGAGCTTACTGGTGTTTTCATAACTTGTAAGCTAACAAATGTTGTCCAATTGTTAATAAATAATGAACATATCTAAAGTAAGGCCAACGGGACGAGATAAAAAACGTAAATAAACGGACCGCTACTGAGTTGCATTATGAAAGTGAGTTAATATTATATCTGTCCTTATCACTCGTATGCAATAATGACGTTAGTTGGTCGACGACAGCTGTCGTAGCGTGTTTCGTGGTACAGGAAAGCGGCCAGTTCCGCAGTTGTCAACATTTGGTCCGCCAAACAATTATTGTGAACAAGTTCATTCCTGTTTGGATTGCGTTCGAAGTGATACATATTTTTTCGTCTCCGTATTTACTTGGTTTTTTGTTGTTATTATTCCGTTTCGGTTAGTTTTATTTTTGATTTTTGCTGTTATTGTGAGTGCTTAGTTGTTGATTTTAATTATGGAATCACGGCCTGGCGGCTCTAGACAACCTTTGAAAGAAATCAATTCACCACGCAAAAAGCGTCAAATGGTAAGTTAAATTATTAATTCATTTGCACTTGAACCATTACCATAATTTTGATTTTTATGGTTCCATACCAAAAAAGATTCTTTTTATATAATAATAAAAAAATAGTCTAAAATTTACCATTCCTCACATTTTTTTTATTTACAGCGGACGTATTTTACATCTAATGAAAAAGGAATGGTCGTTAATGTGCACAAATACGTGAAGCAAACTTGACCTACTGATGAATTTCCATACAAAACAAGTATAATGGAGAAAACAGCAAGCATTTTGAGCATCGGTGTCGCTTCCGTATATAGAATTATAAAAGAATATGCAACAACTGGAAATGTACAAAGCCCATCAACAACCAAAAAAAGGGTCACATTCTCGGAAAAAGTGGACGAGTTTGATAAACAGGCAATACGAAAGAAAGTTTATAGCTTTTATCTGAAAAGCGAATTACCTACATTAAAAAAAGTACTCCAAGCTGTCAATGATGATGAAGAATTACCTCACTTTAAGAGATCGACATTTCAGAAAATACTTAAACATTTAAAATTTAAGTATATAAAACGACAAAGAAACAATGCTTTAATAGACAGAGACGACATTATACTATGGCGAATGAATTACTTAAGAAAGATTAAAAAATACCGAACGGAGAATCGCTCTATATTCTATATGGATGAAACATGGGTGCATGCAGGTTTGTCAAATAATTGTGCCTTTATAATGTTAATAAATACTAGCTTTTGCCCTTACTTTACTTACTGCCTCCGTTGCAGAGTGGGCTGAGCGTGGGCTCTTAATCTGGAGGTCGCGGGTTCGGTTCCCGCTGGGGACACACATACTAAAAAGTCACTTTATTTGTTGTTCTCTCGTTGGGTTTCTGGGATCGATAAGCCTTGCAGCCCACAAAATAAGAAGATGACTTACTAAAATAATTAGAATTTTCGGCAGTGCATATCACTGGTAATGTAAAACTTATTTCGTTTTCAGGGCACACTGTTTCAAAAACTTACGTGGATACTACAAAAACTTCAAAACGGCAAGCTTTTATGGAGGGACTGAGTACGGGTGCAAAGAACCCTACTTCAAAGGGCAGACGACTGATTGTGCTGCATATGGGAAATGAAAATGGTTTCACAGAGGGGGCTGATGATGTATTTGAGTCAAAAAACACAGGTGATTACCACGAGTCAATGGACGCGAACCGCTTTGAGCAGTGGTTTGAGAATATTTTACCAAAACTTGGTGAAAATGCTGTAGTGGTACTGGACAATGCTCCTTACCACTCAAGACGCCAAGAAAAACACCCACCAGAGCATGGAGAAAAGCAAGTATTCAAGAATGGCTGCGTAATAAAGAACTAAGCTATGATGAAAAAGACGTAAAGGCGGAACTTTTAAAGAAAGTGAATGACGTAAAGGCGAACTACCAAAGATACGCTGTGGATGAGCTCGCCAAAAATTTAAGGTGGAAGTCCTAAGACTGCCACCTTATCATTGCGAGCTCAATCCCATTGAACTCGTATGGGCTGACATAAAGGGACACGTAGCTCGCAATAATACTACATTTAAATTTGAAGATGTGAAAAAACTGCTACAAGAGGGAATCCAACGTGTATCTGCTGATAAATGGCGAAATTGTGTGGATCATGTAATAAAAGTTGAGGACAATTTTTATAGAATATTGACAACATGATTGATAATACAATAGATAGTTTTATCATAAGCACAGCTGACTCGGACTCTTCCGACGAATCATCTTTGTCTAGTACAGACGACAGCGATTAAAATTCGAACTTTATAATAATTTATTCAAATAAAAATGTTTTGAACCCCTGAAAATTTGTTCACATTCTTTATCTCGTCTGGTTGGCCTTACTTTATTACAATTCAAGGGAGAAATGCACATACTCAAAACTCGCTAAAAATGACAGTCTAGTATAGACTGTCATTTTTTAAGTATATCAATTTAGAACTGATAAGCCTATTGGACGATAGCCTGTATGGTGAATGGTAGAGGTGTAAAAGTAACGAAAAAAAGCGTACCCGTATGTATTCGTTACTATAAAAATTAGTACTTGTTACTATAGTATCGTTACGTTACTCGTTACTTCTGATACCTTATAACATGCTATGTTATGTTAGAGCAACGAATCAAGTCGTATTGCGTACGCGTATAGTATGATGTCACGGGTCGCGGTATTGCAACATTCGTAATTTGTAGAAAACATACTTATAAAGGATGTCCCAATAAGAGTGCCCAATTTAATTTTAAGAAAAAACACATTTTTTTGAACGAGAGGTGATATTTTTATTGCGTTATAAAGTACACAATATGTTCCGTTAAGTATGGAATAGAATATCCTGCATATGCCACGGCTCTGGCGGCAGACCCTTGCTCTTTTCATGAAATTTTCGATGACTTTTTCACAGAGTGGCGGCTCTATCTCACCGACGACGCATTGTATCTCGGCTTTTAGCTCGGGAATTGTTCGTGGTTTATTCGCATAGACCTCAGATTTAACAAAACCCCAAAGGAAAAAGTCACAAGGCGTTAAATCGCAAGATCTCGGTGGCCAGTTGACATCGGAATTTCGGGAGATTATTCGGTCCGGAAATTTTTCCTCCAATAAATGAATTGTTTCATGGGTGGTGTAGCAGGTCGCGCCATCCTGTTGGAACCACATGTCGTCCAGCTCCAGTCCTTCCAATTGGGGCCACAAGAACTCTGTTATCATGGTGCGAATTGATGTTCCCGGATTTTCAGCGACACTCTCGTTTACAGCAGCGATGTTTTCGAGAGACCGACCGGTACGCCGACGTACAGGAGACTTGCCTTCCATAATCGACCCAGTTTCCTCAAATTTATTGATCACTCTTCGAATTGTTGACACATTTGGTGCACTTTCACGACCGAAAATTACGCGAAGTTTGCGAGTGGTTTCAGCGTAGCTTTCCCCATTTTTGTAATGGGTTTTCACAATGATAACGCGTTGTTCTTTTGTGTAACGCTCCATATTTAATAATCGGAACAATCATAGATGACAGCTGTCAAGTTTCAGAGCTGCCACTTGCTCAGAAAAAAATGGCGCCAAATTTAATTCGGGCGCTCTTATTGGAACATCCGTTACATTACATACCAAACTGCGTAATGTGCATTTTTTCACTTTTCCGTATTTTGAACCAGACTTGTGTTTAAGTTATTTTAAATAGGTAAACTGTACAAATACAAGTGAAATGTTGACGGAATCTACTGAATTTGCCATGGATTTACTATTTTGAAAATTTTATCCATGAGCTGATGTTACATCACAATAACATCGCAAGCCATTATGCATCAATTATAATGTAAAAGTAACAAATAGGTGTCGAAATTATTTATTGACAATAATATTTAAATAACATTCTAACGATAGTTAAAAATGTAAGTAATGAAATGTATTCGTGTGTAATGTTTCGTCACTCGGTACTAGATGGCGCACCCATTACTCAATACCGATTACATCCGGTTTGCTACAACTCTATTGTATGGTGCATGGCTATTAATAGTTAATATAATAATCCTTCCTCTTGAATCATTCTATCTATTGGCTGCATACTGTTTTAAAATACATTAAGTAGTTTATAAGATCCAAGCGAACACAAAACGGAAATTCTTGCATTTCATATCTTTCTTCGTCATAATCTTTAAATTACGATGAAGTTTTGCCGGGAATTTAATGGGTGATGTTGTAGTTTTTGTATTGTCTTCATAAATTTGTTTTATTTCGGTTCTTGATGTGCAATATTGGTAGAATATTAGCTATTAAATATTCTTTAACGTGTACAAGTGTGGGCAAGTGGTACAACTTCCAAAAACCTGGTATTTTGTGTGTTCCCTCTAAAACTCCCTAGAAACTTTTAGTAAGGCTTCTACCACTTTAATGAATCGACTGACTTGACTCATTGACTGCACTGACTATTTATTTGGACTTTGATTAGACTTTAGAGTTGACGATTTAGGAATACTGTGTTGAAAATTCAAACGAAAATTCTATTTCCCGCCTCTTTAACTTCATACTGGCAAATGGTTTTAAGCCGACACCATATATCTAAATTAAAAAAAAAAAATTAAGATTTTCTTCTTAATTTTGTTTTTTAGCGACATAAAATGCCGACAAGGGACATCACTGGCGTACGGCAATATTTACATATGAAATTGCTATCATACAACTAACTAACTTCAGACAGATCAGTGTACAAATGACTCGAGCCACCTACAAAAATATGCTGGCGTTAGTGGTATCAAAAACGATAAATAAGAATTTTCGATTCTTTTTCTGTCACCAGGCAGCACGACGGTCCTTGTCGTATCAAAAACCTGTCAGATGTCACAAATTTAAAAACCCTCATTTCTTACAATGATTTTTCCTCTTGCTCATAGCCTGGTATCTATGCTAGTTATTAGTCTGAGGTACATAATATGTAGTTTTATTGTAAGAATATATTATATTCTTACAATAAAACTGTATGGTGTGTAGTACTAACCCTAAATGATTGTGTTTAATATAAAGGTTTTAGATTATTCAACAGACTTTCTCCAGATTCCGTACCCTTGTTTATTCATAGCACCCACTCATAAGGCAGTTTTCGTCAACTCACTCTGACATTAGCGAATCAATAAGGAGCCATTTTAATGAAGAAGAAGAAAAAGTAAACAAAATCAATTCAGTTTTGTAATTTGGAAATCGAGTTTCGTAAAATTTAATATGAACGATGTGCTGAAAATGAGTCAAGAAACCTGTTTTTTGTGTTTTTCTGTTGCAAGAGTATTGGATACTAAATATACTCACTTACAAAAAGTGTACAAAGAATTATCAGACAGTGAGGTTAGTTTCATGATCTACAATTTTGGAGCAATCATAAAATCAAGATAAATAATCTGTACCTCTAAATCTTCATCGAATCCTGATTCCGGAAATCAAGCATACATAAATGTCTTAAATTAAATATGAAATATCCATAATTTTAATCGTAAACAATAATTTAAACTACCTAGCAATAGCTAAATTACGAGCAGTTGCAGGCTCCACATTACACATATTTCTATGCTTTTAACAGATACAAGCTGACTCACACCCACTGTGCTACATTTGTTATGCAAAGCTTCATCAGTGTGAACAGCTGTTGACACAAATACATGAAAATAACAGTGGCAATCAGGTATGTAATGAATAATAATTATTGATAATAGATTTTTTTTAATAATGGGAATATTTTAAATACTATACCTTGGTTTGTATTATAATTTTAAATCATACATTATCACTAATTCATACATACATTATCATTAATTCACAAGCTCCACAAACATGGCAGTAAGTGTTCTCTAACTGAAATGACTGGGGTATAATATTTCATTGTAAAAGCATAGTATAGTTAGCATTTATAAAAACAAAATAAACTTTTATAATACTGTTTTTGTCGTTTCAGCCTGACGTTAGACCATTAGTATGCCTGGGTATGATTAACACTGATAATTGGTCTTTGCCGAACAATTATGTAGAAACTAAATTGCAACCAAATATTAAGAAAGAATGTAAGTTTATGTACTAAATACTACTGGATGTAAAGTCACATGCTACTACTTCACAGTAAATCTAAATGATAGTATACAATTAAGGGGTGGTAGTTCCCATCATTTCCAATATTTTTACAATGAAACTCATTTCATTCCATAATTAATACAATTAATGCCACTTACAGACACCTTGTACCTTTTTGTCATGCCACTTACATACTATGAAAACTAAGCTGTAGTAGAAGATTGAAAAAAAAAAAGATTTTCATTTTTTCTAGATCTTTCTTTGAGATATTTTTAATCTACAATAACCTTCTTCTCTAAAAAAAAACAAACTCGACTGCTTCAGTTTGATGTACCCAGTATCACTCTTATGACTAAGTATAAATGATATCTCTCAAGCTCAAATGTGACAAACTATTTAGAATATATCCAGGAAGCGCTTATTTACCGCTCGTAAGGCTGACGCACGTAAGGCCGAAGCGCGTGTTGAGGTACTAGGATACATTGCATCCAGATTCCAGAAGCTACGCACGTATTTTTTACTAACGTGCGTACTAGATTGCCATATTGAACCGCTTTCATTCAGGCGCGTATCCAGCTCTCAAAAGAGGATGTGACCCGAATTTTTTTATTTATTATTTCCTTCATAACATGTTAATTAGAATTAAAAAAATGTATAATTTCCTTTATAATATGTTAATTTAAAGCTAGCGCACAGTGAGCGAGAAATTGTTTCGCTTATTTAGCTATTATAAATTAATTTTATGCTGTGTAAAAAAATAAGCTTTCAATATACCTCTAACAAATTAATTTCAACTAAGATTATAAATTAATTAAATAAAGAATATATATGCATAAATAGTACAAAAACATACACAAATTATAGATGTTATTGCATCGAAAGGAGTAATACCAATCGGTTGAAACAAAGTAATATTTTTTCTTTAATCAAGAAATAAAAAAGGGCCGAAAATTAACGAACAGATGACAAATTTTGCACTCTCTTCAATCTACCTGAATAAAGGTAAGGCTTTACACTAAATCCACTACTGTAAATATGTATGTTAACGCTGATATAAGAATGACCAGCAAGTAAGAAACACCGGATAAGACTCAAAAGGCTAACAATACCAATACAACTACCTACTGAACCTATTTTAATTATAAATTAATAGACCTTGAAAGTTTGCAGTCACAAGGCTGTTAGGGTTGTGGGCATGCCCATACTAGTGTTTAGGTGCTCCGGTCCTGACTCAAATACGCGCGGCATGGCAATCCGCATGCATGACGCCGCGACCTCGACTAGAGGAGATACGGAGCGAGAGAAATATGTCTTTCTCGCTCCGATTGTATGATTCAGAGTGAGACAAAAGTATTCAGTTCATTCGTAACACAGCATTCAGATCTGTTGGCAACTGGTAATTTTGGAATTTTCACAGTACATACCAAGACCAAAACCAAAACCAGAGACTATAGATCATTTAAATATAAAATAAACGACAAACAAAGTCATTCTAATTCCGCTGCGGCAATATAATTAATGGCAATATGTAGAGTGTAGACGCTTGAAATAAGAATTTTGGTTGTATTATACAACCTGAATCTCTTTTAAAAAAAAAATTAAATTAAAGAGGGCTGTCATACAAAAAACGTGATTTTATGCCCTTATTTGCTCGATATTAGTACCTACTAAATATAGTTGTATAGACACCTTGTTACGGGTAAGAGTAAATAAAACTAGGGATTACCGTGACAAATATATTAAATTAAGGTGTCGTGGGCAGAAGACCGAACGATCTGGTTTAGCCTCTTGGTGTCTGTGGGAATTGGAGGGGCTTTAACCACGTGGGCACTTAGCTGGGTCCTGGAGTGTAGCACGTGGCGAGAGCGAGTTGGGGCTCCAACTTCCGGTAGCGTCTGTTCACCGCGACGCGACGTAGATCGTCCATGGGGCGGTGCAGACTGATTCCAAAACCAGTCAGTTCAGTCCGGAATATCTAGCGGCACTCAGGAATCCGGATGTGTGAAAACCAGCTACCATGTCCATAAAAAAAACGGTGGCTTGAATCCGGACTATAGATCCCTGGAAAATCCATAAAAACGTGTGGATAGGAGTCCCACAGTCGGCGTGATCTTAACCCCAAACGATCAAAATCACGGGCTGTGTGACCATCACAAAATAAAGGTAGGCAAAATAAAAGATGATATACAAGAATAATTAAAGCATGTATACAAATATCCTAATATTATATCAATGCAAAACGGAAAGAATGAGCACGTGGTTTGGCCAATCAAATTTTGACAACTATTTTACAATGTGCTAAAATACATGAAAAAATAATGTGTTTTAATACAAGCATGATTTACCGAAATAAAACTTCACAACACAGATATAAAAGAAAACTCACCTTGAAACCGGGATTAAGAAATATAACGACTACATCTTGAGTCTATAGAAATTTTTATACTAAAAGGAAAACGTCAATCGAAGAAATGCGTTATATACCCTTCTCCGTCTTCTTTTTTAAACTTTTGACAACTAAAAAACTAAAGCGTAAAGAGAAAAAGTCCACAAACCAAAATAAAATAAATTATATTAACAATCAATATATTATGTAAAGCCTGACCAAAAAAAAAACCTGCACTGGAGGCGCTTCATTTTTTAATTGCAGCAACACTAAGAATGGCTGGGAAGTGGATAAATCTCAAACATTTGACATTTCGTTTTAGTGCTGTGATTTCCCGCAACATGGCGAGATTTTTTGTTTTTCCGGTCATGCTTTAATATAATAATGCAATTCTACTGTATTTTAATCATTATTCAAAATTAAATTATTATTTTTTAAGATTTAAGACTGAAAAATCGATCCACGAACCAAATATTAAAGCAAGGCTAACGCCGTTTTAGTAAGAACTTGCGCCGATAGATGGCGCTAAAGCCTGACTAAATAATGAAGTATACAAATTATAGATGACGTGAGTAACGCTGAAATAATTGATGTTACGGAGAGGAAATGTAACTACGTTACAACATAATAAGGCTGATCCCACCCAATCAAAGAAGTCTTCTTCTGTTTTTTCTTTAAACTTGTCCCATTCTGCCTTTGTATGATTCCTCTTTTTCACGTTAAGTCTAATCCTCTCAAAGCCTACTTTCATTATAGTAATAACATGGTCACTCCCCAGTGATTCATTAATTGTCTTCCATGTGAAGTTAATAGCCATCATAACATCAACAGAGGCAAAAGCGATGTCAGGTGATGTGCGCTGGATCATATCATTCACCATTTTATTTTGATCCATTATAGTATTCAGTTATCAATTTGAAAATAGACTGCATTCAAAAAACTTATAAAGTACTTTATAATAATTTTTTTAACAATAGAAAACAACATATAAATTTTTGTTGAAGTATCATTTTCTACTTGATTATTTCATAAAAACGATCTAGAAACTGTAAAAATAAATACTTTTCGGCTTTTTATTTCTGACATTCATACTTCATCTTCATCTGTGCTTATGTTAACTTGAACTTCACATGGTTCAATCCTCTTTTTATGTTTTTTATCACTCGCCTTATTTTTACTCATTGAATTTCTACCCTTTGATGTAGATGGTGTACTTAGGCTCATTATTATTGGCAATATCCTGAATCTCCATGTCCTCATCAACTTGGTTTCTTGTTACTTATGCGTAGATGGCATTGATACTACTTCTTTGTGTTAATAAATTTTTCTCTGGATTTATAAAACGTTCTCTATTATTTAAATCTCTACTTTCCTTTTCATTCTTATAAGAAAGTAAAGCCACCATATAATATGTGGTGTTGTATTGAGCGAGATATATATGTAAGCGAATACTTCGTTCACGTATTCTCCGAATGCTGGACGCTCACTCTTAATAAGAGACATATGTGCTCCCTTACAATTTACACATTTAAACTGATCAGTTGTGCAGTTAATATGTTCACCACCGCATTTCGGACATATCTGTGATTTAGCTGGACAAAAATGTTTCATATGACCGTACCTCCAGCATTTTGAAGATTATGTTACAGGAAGAATGAATGACTCCACTCTCGTACGGCAACGATATGCTTTAACATAATACGTTGGTAGAGTGGCCCCTTGGAAAGCAATTCTAATGGTCTCGGATTTCACCCATTCACCCTTCTCATTCCTTTTTAATAGTCGCTTGACTGCTAATATCTCCACTTTTTAAAATTTATTTTATTTCTTTTTAAAATAAATCTAAGTAAGAGATAACCTTCAACTATATAATTTATAAATCTAACTATCCCATAAGAATAAGCAACTTAGTTTTTTATTCTGCATATCCAACCTCTTTTCTTATCATTATTAAACTCACTCCTAACCTCAATATCTTCATCTTGACTGGCTATGTACTGGCGAAGATCCTAATATGAGTTTTCGCATCTCTAGCATTTATATTAGTAATATCCATACCAAGATGAGGTTCCTCCTCACTTACCTATATCACTCATTATAAACAAAAGTTTTCACACACAAAAACTGAGGGTAGATAAAAGAAATAACAATAGTCGTCTTTACGCAATGACATCTGACGCGAAACTCGAATAGAGTTAATTACCTTAATTGCCTACCGGATATTAATTTTCATTATTTAACAAAGAATGATAAACAATAATTTTCACTTATATGACTGGTGTTACAGGCTTATTTGCAGACATCTTCATTTTATTGACTTTGCTCTCATCAATATTATGAACATGTTATTTTAGTGCTAAAAAATTAATATTTTTGGTACAGATGAGGAAAATGTGCACAGCAACCCAGATCATTGTGCAGATAAAACAGATATTAAGAAAGAATGTAAGTGGATGATTGATGTTGGTTACAGTGATCGATCTCTTGAGTTTGTTGAAAATCCATATTGTTGTTTCAAATGCATTTTTTTTTCTCGCAGATATAAAAGAAGAACATGTGGAGAACAGCCCAGGTCATTGTGAAGATGAGACTGCCGTAGAACCAATTGAGGACAAGCACATTCCCACAGAGCCGCAAACCACACAAAATGATGGCAAACCTTACACTTATGATGAACACAAGAAGTTCTCTTATTCAAGTCACTTAAAAACACACAAACTTATACACAGTAGTGAAAAACTTTACAATTGTGATGTTTGTAGTAAGAGATTCTCTCGGACTAGCAGCTTAAAATCGCATAAACTAATACACAATGCTGAAAAACCTTACAGTTGTGATGTTTGTAGTAAAAGTTTCACTCGGACTAGCAGCTTAAAATCGCATAAACTAATACACGATGGTGAAAAACCTTACAGTTGTGATGTTTGTAGTAAGAGATTCACTCGGACTAGTAGCCTTAGAACGCACAAACTAATACACAATGGTGAAAAACCTTACAGTTGTGATGTTTGTAACAAGAAGTTCTCTTATTCAAGTCACTTAAAAACGCACAAACTTATACACAGTGGTGAAAAACTTTACAGTTGTGATGTTTGTAGTAAGAGATTCCCTCGGATTAGTAGCTTAAAAATGCACAAACTAATACACAATCCTGAAAAACCTTACAGTTGTGATGTTTGTAGTAAGACATTCACTCAGACTAGTAGCTTAAAAACGCACAAATTAATACACAGTGGTGAAAAACCATATAGTTGTGATGTTTGTAGCAAGACATTTACCAGAACTGGCGACTTAAATAGACACAAACTAATACACAATGGTAAAACACCTCACAGTTGTGATATTTGTAGCAAGACATTTACACAGATTATTTACTTAAAAAAACACAAAGTAATACATAATAGTGAAAAACTTTACAGTTGCGATGTTTGTAGTAAGACATTTAATGTGTTATGTAATTTAAAAGCACACAAACTAATACATAATGGTGAAAAACCTTACAGTTGTGATGTTTGTAGTAAGACATTTAATTTGTTATGTAACTTAAAAGCACACAAAATAATACACAGTGGTGAAAAACCTTACAGTTGTGATGTTTGTTGTAAGACATTTAATGTGATAAGTAACTTAAAAGCACACAAAATAATACATACTGGTGGAAAACCTTACAGCTGTGATGTTTGTAGTAAGCCATTTACCAGAACTAGCGACATAAAAAGACACAAACTAATACACAATGGTAAAATACCTCACAGTTGTGATATTTGCAGTAAGACATTTACACATATTTGTCACTTAAAAAAACACAAAGTAATACACACTAGTGAAAAACTCCCCTTCCCCCCGGACCTCGACAGCGAGTATACGTGTCCAAGCTCCACGCAGTTTTTATTTAAAAAATTAAATTAAAACCAACCAAAATTAAATCGACTAGAAAAATAGGACATCATAAGTGCAAAGAAGTTACCCGAATATCCTGCGGCCATTAAATACGCAGATCGGAATCCACACCCTCCGGCGCCGCATCGTGTCAACTCCTATACTCATCGCCACGAGCTTCTCCGAAGACACACGAGGTACGCGTCACCATCTTAATACCGCGGTAAAATCTGACGCAAGAACCGCCATTGCTACAACTGTACAAACCCTCATTGTGCCTACTCACTCGCACATCGCTCCGACCATCACCGAAGGCAATACGAGGAATGCGTCTCGATTTCCATTGACGTCATAGCTCCACCTCTCGTCGACGCAACCACCGCCACTGCTTCGGATCTATGCGCTCCTGGTACTTCCAAGCTTAAAGGAAGTATAATAACTTGCGGAAGTAATATTAAGTCTAATATTTACTAAGGATACCAATTATGTAATAGAGTGAAATTTCATGCCTAGTTAGCCGCCATCCCTATAATTTGTAATTTCCGCACCACTTGACATTTCTGTGCGCCTACTCAGTCCAAGCAATCCTTGTAGCCAAAATGCCAAGAAACCGCATATCCCCCGCATCACCTTTGCCCTCACCTTCAGTCTCTAGTGAAGTGTCGGAAAATTCAGGATCGGCATTAACCGATACAGCGCAAACTCTACAACAAACATTGCCGCCACAGAAACTAAGAAAAAGAGAGCAGCAGCCAAGACTTCTGTTCCACGATATCTATGAACGTCTTTACCAGTTTCGCGAAAGATCAGGAAAAAAGATTTAATCGAGAAAATAAATAACATTATCTTGCAAAACACCGAACTCAAAGAGAGTGTACAATACATGTCAAACAAACATGATGAACATTAATCTCGGGCTTACGATTGAAACTCAGAAATGTGCCGAAAATGTGTGACGAGACAAAAGAAAGTCTAAATAACTTAGTTGTGACCATGGGAAAGGTTTTGAACGTAAACGTTACTCAAACATTAAGGACGTATTCAAAACCAATGACAAATCTAACACCATACTTATTTAACTGGATACTAAAAACTAAAAATAACGTCATCAAAGGAGTTAAGAACTTTAACAAAAATAAAAATACGACTGGAAAACTAAACTCCATTCATATGGGATTACAACAACCAGTCAAGCCTGTGTATATCCCCGAGGTGTTAACAAAAAAAGCACAGAAACTTTTCGCGCTTTCCTATATGTAAAAGTAGACGAACTTTCTATAGCAGTCGCAAATTGCTTATAAATATCCATTAATCGTAAGATAATCGTACTAGCCATATATCTGTCGCCATCGACAAAAGACATAGCCCCGTTTCTCCACTCACTAAAGGATATTCTAATTAAAATAGACCGCACAAACAATATATTGATTGTTGGTCACCTTAACATAAACATAGCCGAAAACGATCAAGATCACAATAAAAGCCAATACTTAACTTTACTTGCATCGTTCGGACTACAAACAAATATCTACCGACTTATCCAATATAGACTTCACCCCAATTTACCATTTGGAAGACCCCAATACAGTAGCAGACCTACTCGTTTCTTCTATTAGGAGAATTATAATAGAGTCCAACACAAAAGTGAGTTAACTCCCCAATCGAAAGAAACTTTTAAAAACTTGGGTCACTCCCGGCCTCCTTCGTTGTTTAAAAAACAAGGACAAAATGCATAATTTTTTAATCACTCTTGTCGTGTCATATTCCCGTTAGTAAAAACTCGCTTCCTCACCAGGTCAAGCAGTGGACTTAATCAATAATTTTTTCGTTAATACCGGCAAAACTTAAGCAGAAAAAATACACCAGCCACTGCGAAACTCTGAAACCATTAAAAATACTTCCTGTCACTCGATGACGCTACTGTCAACGGACGTAGAGGAAGTAACAAGAGTAGTGTCCCTACGAAGTGATTGTGCTGTAGGTTGGGACAATATACTTGGCTGGTAACATAAAACAAAACATACAGGTAATCACCTGTATTTGTTGTTTTATGTTACCAGCCCACCCATGCCCCATCCCTGACACTATCTTTAACCTGACCCTTACAACGGGCATTTTCCCCAAGCCTTCAAAAGAGCAATTATACATCCCATATATAAGACGGGCAATAGAGATCAAGCCACTAACTATAGACCCATCGCTGTCCTACCATCCTTGGCGATGGTACTAGAGCGTACAATGAATACTAGATAAACAAAAGAAAAAAAAACTTATTATCGACCTCTCAGTACGGATTCCGGCAAATCACAGCAGGCGATGCAGAGTAGAACTCAAACTCAAACTCGAACTCACGGACTACATTTGCAGCATACATCGTAACAAAGTTAGATGAAAGTCAAAAAGTCCTAGGAATATTCCTCGACCTGCCAAAAGCCTTTGACACGGTCTCTATTGCTATCATAAATTATAAAAAAGATGAAATGTGCATAAGGAGAACCCAACTCAAACTGTTTGAGGAGTTCCTTTGTGAACGTACACAGAGAATTAAGGAATATGAGTATCTTAGTACCGAACTAAACACCACACACGGTGTTCCCCAAGGTAGCACGATTGCTCCAACACTGTCTCTTCTACATTAACGATCTGTGTATGTTCAACCACCGAGGGGGAAAAAAACACTTTTGCGGACGATACGGCCCTGGTTTTCCACTCAGACTCATTTACAAATGTTTATAAAACTGCCCATAATGGTTGCGACTCGGTAGCTGAATGGTTACGGAACAATATCCTAACTCTTAACATTCACAAAACGATACATTCCATTCGTGATGAGAAATACCCCACCTACGACGACCTCACACAGCATCACTGCACATACATGTCTCCCTATGTTGTACCATGTATATGTGTGAGCCTTTGGAAAGAACCATGACAACTAAATATTTAGGAGTTGTTCTCGACCCTTCTCTCAGCTTCCGACCACAAATTGAGGCCATTACTTCACGAATAAGGAAGTTGATACCCATATTCAAGAACCTAAAAGACGTGGCGGACGAAGGTCTGAGAAGAATGGTCTACTTCACAGTTCACCCTCTGTCAGTCATTGCTCACATATTGCATTGCGACATGGGGTGGCACACAGACACCATGTTACAATTAGAGCGAGCACAACGGGCAATTTTAAAAGTGTCCAACTCCCTTCCTTTCTGTTACGTTACCCAACTGTAGAGCTATACATAGAGAAAGTAAAGTCTTAACTGTGCGTCAGTTGTTTATATTCCATGCAGTCCTAAAACACCACAGCCTCCTCATTTACACCCCACCTTCCCTCCAAAGCAAAAGACGCTATAATACTGACACCTCCGGACACCGTTTCCGCACCCTATTTTGCCAATCGTTTTATTGGATTCATTGGGGAATACGTCTACAAAAAAATCAATAAAAGAATTAACATTTATTCCTTAACAAAATCAGCATGCAAAATTCGACTGACTGAATGGTTATTAACATTAAAGTACCAAAACACAGAAAATCTCATCACAGTGCCTGAGTAACACACACGCACACTATAGGCAATAACTTGTACAGTCTACTCTATTGTAACGACTAGTTGTAATTTACCTAGTTCGGAGGTTTTGGTGTCCTGAAATACAGGTTACGCCTAGTTTAGGCATCAGTGTCCCACAAACATCTAAGTTACACATGTGGAATAGGCTACTTAACCTTGTTTTTATTTATGTGCTAAACGCTTCATAATTGTTTCATTACACACAAAACAATAATATAACATTATTTTGAAACCTAAAAACCTACAAAAAAATATTATAAAATACACTTTTTAAAAACCGCCAAAAACACTATTCGTCATGTTGGTTGAGAGATTATCTGTGCTGTGACGTCATACTAGTACAATTGGTAATCCTGTGCTATAGTCCGTAGTAGTAAAACGGCGGTGTTACGTTCCGTTTGACGTTTTGACATAAATAACTTTTTAAGATGTTATTTACAGAAACGTTCCGTTTCACTACTACATAATTATGTGTTTAGTTTTTGGTGTCGTCACATCCTTGCCGGAAGTTACTTCGAGGTGTTTTCATCAGTAGAAATTTAAAATCAACTTTATTTATTAATCTTAAGTTTTTAATTTACGATATCGCTAGAATACGTTTTCTTAAGCCAAGTACTAAATGAAATACTCCTTCAATGTATGAAATTAAACATGAGTCAAGTAACCTATTGTGAAATATATTGTACTGTTCTCGTGGTGAGAAAAATAAACAAATTTTTATTTTTTTATTTTTTACTTTACAGTTGCGATGTTTTTAGTTAGACTTTCACTCAGACTAGTAGCTTAAAACGCACGAATTAAAACACGGTGGTGAAAACCCTTACAGTCATGATGTGTGTAGCAAGACATTCTCCCGAACTAATAGTCTAAAAATGCACAAACTAATACACAATGGTAAAAACCCACACAATTGTGATATTTGCAGTAAGATATTTACTTTTATTAGTCACTTAAAAACACAAAATAATACACAATAGTAAAAAACTTAAAAAAAAAAATGAAAAATATTTATTCACCTTTTTACATTTTTTTGTAACAATTGGTCAGAGATTGGAACCGCCTAGTAAGTAATAAAGATACGTCTTGTATTAGGAGGCCCCACTGGCCATTCTTCCTTAAAACTATCTATACATAACAATGTTTATAACTGCAATATTTAACAATTTTAAAAATAAGGTTGACAAAGTGAGATCTACATGGCAGTTTAGTGTGTATGTGTGTGTGCGTGTGTGTGTGCATGTGTACGTTGGTGTTTTAGTATGTTTTGAGGCTGTTGATGAAAAGGGATAGAAACCGCTTCTGTGCCCTCATATGTAATTATTAAGGTTATATAAGGTCCGGTTTCCTTTCAGTTCGACCTGAACGGATGCAAAATCGTATCTCGCTCTGTTTTTGCGAAACTATTAAACTCGCGTCGATTTCTACTAAATAATACCGAAAACTATAAAAAAGCTACTGAACTTAGTAATCCTTAAAGCCCCCAAAAAACCACGGCATTTTAGGTTTTGTTATATTAAAAAAATATATGTTCAATATAATAAATATTATATTGAATTTTATTATAAATGTTACCCGTTAAATTAAAATATAGTAGGAAATATTATGTATAAGGTAATGAAACGGGTAGTTTTAAATAAGCAAATTACGGACAAATGTATTATTATGATAAGGTGAATTTTTTTTGTGCCTAACCTATACCATTTTGCATATGATTACTGTCTGGCTCTTTCCTACTAAAACACTACTAACAACTGAATTCCTACTAAGGAGGGCATAAAATACTTAATTTAGTAGTAAAACTGTGTAAAATAACTAAGTTAATTTAAAAACAGCAGCAGTAATTTAATTATGGACTGTACGGATGGACTTAACGGACCATGTGTGGACAAATCGCTTCAGACTTCAAACAGCGGCCGTGCGTAGTGAGTTTTCGCGGTGTTTAATTATTACACAATTATTAAACACGACAGTAGCTCGGGGCAAACCAGAATGAACTGATGCGATTTTGTCGTGTGTGTGCTCGAATCCGTTTAGGCCGAACTGACGTCAGTTGGGTCGGATGCGACCTATTCCGTGTATGTGCTCGAATACGTTCAGGCCGAACTGACGTCAGTTCTAACTGAAACGATCGGCCTCTCGTCTGTGGAGGCCTTAAGATTAGATAGACATTTTGTAATGGTATCTTTACATTTGTTTAGGTTTAATAGATATGGACAGACTGTGAGTAATACTGTCTTTGTGCAAATTTTGTACGAACATTAGGTGGTATAGCCGCCTTTTCTGGTCTCTTGTTATTTACATCAGTAGGCTTGTAAGGTGAGGTTTTGTGTAATCATAACGTAGTATTCAAAATGTAGTTTTCCAAGAGATAATAATTATTGACTTAACACGTAAAGATCGACAGTCGGGAATCCACAAGGGCTTAAATTACATTAATTTCAGTAAACATCCTTGACTCCTTTCAATTTCTAAAAGTTTTGTTTTAGCAGCACCACCCCAGATTGTGCTACAGGAATTTATTATTAAATGCACCAGAGCAATATATACTTGATTATTTTCTTTGACGTTACATATCTAAGTTTCCTGAAAATCCACGTCAGTTTTCTTATCCTCTCGCTTGTATACTGGATTTGACAGTGCCAGTTAAGGTACTGATCCACTACTCTACTACTACTACTCATAAATACCTAGTTGATGTTACTTTACTTATTGTACCAGATCATTGAACATCTTTTAACATTGGTATTGTAATTTGGACACAGTTGAATTTTAAGTTAAGATTTGTTTAGGTTATATTTTATTATTAACAGAGAAACAGATATAATAATTTTTAGCAACATTGGGTGTTGGTTTGGGGATGCGGACGGTGGCGTAGGTAAACCGGAGTCTTTCTAAAATGAAAGTCATAGATTGCAAATCAACACGTGTATTACATGCGACATCATTAAGGCCTCCACAGACGAGAGGCCGATCGTTTCAGTTAGAACTGACGTCAGTTCGGCCTGAACGGATTCGAGCACATACACGGAGAAAATCGCATCCGACCGAACTGACGTCAGTTCGGCCCTTAGATTAGTAACGCCTAGATAGTCTTCAAACAAACGCATCGTACAAAGTGAAGCAAACAACAGATAGATGTAGGCGTAAGCATTACATACCGACACGCACACAAACAAAACTAAAGTTGTGGAGTCTGTGCCCTTAAAATTGGAATTATTGTATTTGTTTTTCTTAATATCGTGAGATGTAAAAATATAACTTATATTTCATTTTAAACCATTTAAACACAATTTGAGAACTTTATTTATATTAAACTGTTATTAAAGAATATATTACGGATTATCTTAATACGGGCAATACTTTAAATTGATAATTAAAAAAACAGACAAGATTATAAAACTTTGTCTTAGTTGCAACTATTAGTTAGCCATGAAAATTTTGAAATAAATTTATTTTTACTAGTAACACTTACACAATTTACAATAGGGCAGCAAGATGGTGACATAATATGATTTTATTTTAAAATGTTTTAAATATTTGACTTAATAAAAGTCAAATTCATTTCATACTTACATATGAAATGTTATGTCCGAAGCATTTTTAATTATTTTCCGATGCATTGTGACACCCAATAACGACTCAAACCGTCATAATGTTTTTAATAATAAAAAATAATAGTCGGAGATGTATGCACTAGCGCTTGACCTTGACAACTGACGGGTCATTCGAACAAAATGAGCCGATATGGCTCAAAATGATTTACTTCACTTTTCACGCGCGTACCCGGTTTCTAGGCGTTTTAATCTAAGGTTCGGCCTGAAAGGATTCGAGCACATACACGGAAAATTGCCGCAAGCTTCGGACGTATTTTTAGGGTTCCGTAATACTTAAGGAACCCTTAAATTTCACTCTGCCCGTCCGTCTGTCTGTCCGCCGCTATCCTAGCTTCTGTAATAACTTTATGACAATAACTTTTGTACGAGTAGTAAATCAAAGAAAACCTATTGTGCGTTGATAGTAACGGAACCCTCCTTAGACATGTCGTGACATGCTCTTGGTCAGTTTAGGCTATTATTTTATTTATTAATTGTATTTTGCTGCAATTGTAATCACGCTATCGACGAAACCGAATTATTGTGTCATACATTTTTCCAGTAATATGTTATAGAAATCATTTCTCTTTTTTTATACAAGGGCTGCACTAAAAGTATCGGGAATGGAATATTTCCACTGTTCCTGTCATATTAAAATCTTTTTAATTTAAAACTCCTTAGTTTTAAAAATCTGTATATTTATTATACCGTTGTATTTTAGTAAATACCGTTTATTTATTTAAAAAAAGATTCTCGGTCTTGTCACAAGGTCTTGTCAAACTTGTTTAGTCGTTGAGAAAATGGAATTGACTCGAGAAAATTCTAGAGCGATGATTTATTATGACTTTCGAAGTGGTTTAACACAAAAATCTTCATCTTCATCACCAAATGCAGAAATCATCCGGTGTGTTGACCGGATGATTTCTGCATTTGGTGATGAAGCTCCATCCAAAACCACAATTTATCGCTGGTTTGCTGAATTTCAACATGGACGTGTCAAGCTCAGTGATGATCCCCGTCAAGGTCGTCCAAAAACTGCAGTCACCCAAGAAAACGTTGATGCTGTGCGTAAGATGATTGAGGAAGATCGACATGTGACATACCGCGAAATTCAGGCAACTTTAGACATTGGCATGAGTCAAATACAAATAATCTTGCATGAACAATTAGGTGTATAAAAGTTGTTTTCCCGATGGATACAGCATTTGCTCTGTGAAGAGCAAAAAGCGGCTCGCGTTACTTGGTGCGTCAGAACTCTCGAAAGATTCCACGCAGGATCCTAAAATGCTGTATGCTGTATACAACATCGTATCAGGTGACGAATCCTGGATATACGTGTACGAACCCGAAACAAAAAACCAGTCACGAGTTTGGGTGTTCGAAAATGAGTTAAAGCCAACAAAAATTGTTCGTTCACGGAGTGTTGCAAAAAAAATGGTGGCCACGTTTGTCTCCAAAACCGGCCATGTTGCGACTATTCCTCTTGAGGGACAAAGAATGGTTAATGCAGAATGGTATGCTAACATTTGTTGGCCACAGGTCGTTTCTGAACTCCGTAAAGAGAACTGCAACCGCCGCATCATCCTCCATCACGACAATGCGAGTTCTCACACCGCGCACAGAACAAAAGAGTTTTTAGAGCAAGAAATCATAGAATTATTAGACCATCCGCCGTACAGCCCCGACCTAAGCCCTAATGATTTTATACTTTCCCTAAAATAAAGAATAAATTGCGTGGTCAGAGATTTTCATCACCTGAAGAAGCCTACAAAACGGCCATTTTGGAGACCCCAACTTCCGAATGGAATGGTTGCTTCAATGATTGGTTCCATCGTATGGAAAAATGTGTCAAATTTCGCGGAGAATACTTCGAAAAGCAATAAATACATTTTTAAATAGTAATGTTGTGTCACTTCCTTGATTCCCGAAATTTTCAGTGCCGCCCTCGTAGTAATAGTCTAGATTTTATCAACCATAGTGGCTCTAAGGTTTTAAATACTTCAATGAACTTTAATAAATTTATTTAGAACACGTGCCATTTTTAGGGTTCCGTACCCAAAGGGTAAAAACGGGACCCTATTACTGAGACTTTGCTGTTCGTCCGTCTGTCGCCAGGCTGTATCTTAACCTTCTTATACCATGATAGCTCGACAGTTTAAATTTTCACAAATGTATGATGTAGGTATTTCTATTGCCGTTTTATCAACAAATACTAAAAACAAAATAAAATAAAATTTTGATGCTCACATACAACAAACGTGATTTTTCCATTTTGTACGGAACTCATCTTGCCGACTCGCACTTGACCGGTTTTATTTTACACTCGAATTTTATTACCGTTGAGTCCAATTTTATTGCCGTTCAGTCCATCCGTACAGGTCAGATTTAATGTTGCCAACTTAGTTGTTTTACAAAGTTTTACTACTAAATTATGTATTTTATTACCTCCTTAGTAGGAATTTAATTGTTAGTAGTGGTTTTGTAGAAAATAGCTAGACAGTAATCATAATATGCAAAGTGGCCTGCTTCTATGTGCTATTATGACACCTTATCATAATAGCACATAGTAGCACGCATCCGTAAGTCGCTTAAAGCCACCGATTTAATTTCTATTTACATAATATTTCCTACTATATTTTTTTAATTTAACGGTTAAATATTAAAACTGAAATGTATGTATGTTTGTAAACACAAAGGGATTCCTAAGTTTAGTACCTTTTTTATAGTCATCGGTACTCTTTTAGTAGTTTTGACATGATAACGTCTTATAATTCAATGGAGCCGGCTGCACGCACGAAAAAACATGACTCATGCGTTACCTGTTACTGTTACCAGCGTTACTTGTTACCGCGCCTTAGGTATGTGAGCGGTGGGACGGAGAGGCGGGGGCGCTTGATGTTATTACTCAGTTCGGCGCTGGACTTCGCGGCGGCAACACGCCTACCTAAGAAGCGGCCAATTAGTTCCGCGCGCACTATAAACATGACGTTGTCACGTTCAACTATCGTCAGTAAACCGACTTTACAGACAACCGATTTTTTTTTAGTAGAAAACGACGCGAGTTTAGTAGTTTCGCAAAAACAGAGTTGGCAACACTGGAACGAATCGCTTCAGTCCATACGGCCGACTGATGCGATCTCGAAATTGCACACAGACGATACGATTTTGCATCCGTTCAGGCCGAACTGAAGGAAAACCGGACCGTGTATGGGGCCACTAAGGCACACTTATAGTTTTAGCACTAAGGTACAGAGCAAAACCTTATTTGTTAATAACATGTACGAACAATTTTGGCAGTCTTATCCAACTTTTCGACATCACTCACCACAGAGTGCTAAGTGTGAATTTTTATTTTCGCATTCGATCGTGAGCTCGTTTGGCGTTTACTAGCAATTTGTATATGATTTGTACAGCGCCACCTAGTTGTAAACGCGACGACTAGATCAAATAACATACAAATTATTAGTAAACCGCAAACGCGCTCACGATTCAATGCGAAAAGAAAAACTCACACTTAGCACTCAGAACAATATTACTCTAAAGAGCTAAAGAGTCGCTCACACAATTGCGCGGGACAAAAGACAGGGAAAAATCCCGCTGTCAAAGTACCTGACAGCCCGGTTTTTTTTAAATTTAGATATATGGCGTCGGTAAAAAACGGAAAATAGAATTTTCGTTTCAATTTTCAACACCGTATTCCTAAATCGTCAACTCTAAAGTCTAGTCCAAGTCCAAATAGATAGTCAGTGCAGTCAAAGAGTCAAGTCAGTCGAACGTAACGAACGGAACGGACGAGTCGGAACGAAAGTACAGTAAAGTGGTAGAAGCTTTACTGAAAGTTTCTAAGGAGTTTTGGCAGGAAACACAAAATAGCACGTTTTTTGAAGTTGTACCACTTGCCCACACTTGTGTACGTTAACGAATATTTAATGCTTAGGATTCTACCAATATTACACATTAAAAACCGAAATAACACAAATTTAAAAAACACAAAATCCACAACGTCACCCATTGGATTCCCCGGCAAAACTTGACAACCCGGCTTCCTTTCCTTCCTCTTAACGGTGCGCGTTTTATGCCACGCCACAGGTGTTACAGCCATCCATTGTGATACAAGTTTGAGACCATCCTCAGCACTTCGAAAAAGTGATTCCCATGTTTTACTGTTTTTTTATGTTATTCGTTGAGTCTCATCACATCAACAAATCCATTATACTTTCGGATTCCAGAACTACACTGGAGGCTATTAAATCGAACCAGTTCCACTCCAGATGTAAACTGCCCTTAGTTCTGAAAATAAGACAGCTTCTCCTTAGGTGCCACACAGAAGGTGTCCAGGTGGTTCTAGCTTGGATACCAGATCATAGTGGAATTACTGGCAATGAAAGTGTAGACGCACATGCTAAAGATGCTATAACATCAGGTGGACCTAGTCAATATAAAGTTTATTGCCAACATTTAATTCCTCTAGCTAAAAACGACATGAATGTCAGGTGGCAAAATGAGTGGGCTAGAACTAGTGAGCATAAGGGTAAATACTATTTTGAAATCAAAAAAGAGCATTTTAGTTAAACCGTGGTTTTTTTCAAATTTAAACAAGTAGGTAAAGTTGTGTACACGCTCAACAATTTGCAGAAACAGATTAGGACATTGTTGTTCGCCTGTTTTCCTAGCTAAGATTAGGGTTAGGGATAATTTACTCTGTGAGTGTGGGATAGACGACTCTAGATCATATTTTCTTCTATCCAAAAAACCAATCCACATTACATGAATCCCTCCCTCTTACAATTCCTCGCCCTATCAACCTTAAATCTGTTCAGTGTTTTGCAAATACTTACTCCTTTTAACGAAACTTTATGTGCCTATTATATTCTTACCAACAAAATAAAACTGTAAGGTGTGTGGTACTAACCCTAAATATTTGTGTTTGTTCTTCCTCCAGTACACCGTAACCTTGTTTATTCATAGAACCCACTCATAAGGCAGAGTTTTCGTCAACACACTCTGACATTGGCGAATCAATAAGGAGCCATTTTAAAGAAGAAGAAAGTAATCAAAATTCAATTTCTTTTGAAATTTGGAAATCGAGATTCGTAAAATTTATTGTGAACGATGTCCTGAAAATGAGTCAAGGAACTTGTTTGTTGTGTTTTTCTGTTGCAAGAGTATTGGATACTAAATATACTCACTTGCAAAAAGTGTACAAAGAACTATCAGACAGTGAGGTTAGTTTCATGATCTAGAATCTTGGAGCAATTATAATTGCTCCTTAAAATCTAGATAAATATCCTGTACCTACTTCATTGAATCCTGATTCAATCAAGCACATATAAAATTATTAAATTAAAATATGTAAAATATTCATAATTTTAATCGTAAACAATAATTTAAACTACCTAGCAATAGCTAAATTAAGATCAGTTGCAGGCTCCACATTACACATATTTCTATACTTTTAACAGATACAAGCTGACTCACACCCACTGTGCTATATTTGTTATGCAAAGCTTCATCGGTGTGAACAGCTGTTGACACAAATACATGAAAATAACAGTGCCAGTCAGGTAATGAATAATAATTATTGATAATAGATTTTTTTTCTAAATAATGGGAATATTTAAAATACTATACCTTGGTTTGTATTATAATTATAAATCATACATTACCACTAATACCCCAGAAATTGGGTATTTTTACCACAAAAGTTATGCGAGAGTTTTCAGAATTGGTAATTTTATAGATTTTGATGTGCATTTTTCGAATTTCAACTTTGCCACCTCATAACTTGGTCGCTAGCAATAACATGTTGAAAAATATGCATTTTTGATGCTATCTTTCCTAATTATAATATAATAAAAATATGTACTACAAGAACAAACTAGAGAAAATTCCTTAAAATTTATGTCCCAGCAATGTTTTTTAAACTCGCTAGTTTTGGTGTACAAGCTTCACAAACATGGCACTGAGTGTTGTAACTGAAATGACTGGGGTATAATATTTCATTGTAAGAGCATAGTAACATTTAGCTAAAAACAAAATAAACTTTTATAATACTGTTTTTGTTGTTTCAGCCTGACGTTAGACCATTAGTATGCCTGGGTATGATTAACACTGATAATTGGTCTCTGCCGAACAATTATGTAGAAACTAAATTGCAACCAAATATTAAGGAAGAATGTAAGTTTATGTACTAAACACTACTGGATGTAAAGTCACATGCTACTACTTCACAGTAAATCTAAATGATCGTATACATTTAAGGGGTGGTGGTTCCCATCATTTCTAATAATTTTACAATGAAACTCATATTCCATAATTAATACCATTAATGCCACTTGTACCTTTTTGTCATGCCACTTACATATATGAAAACTAAGCCGTAGTAGAAGATTGAAAAAAAAAAAGTTTTTCATTTTTTCTAGATCTTTCTTTGAGATATTTTTAATCTACAATAACCTTATTCTCTAAAAAAACAATAAACTCGACTGCATCAGTTTGATGTACCCAGTTTCACTCTTACGACTAAGAATAAATGATACCTCTCAAGCTCAAATGCGACAAACTATTTAGAATATGTCCAGAAAGCGCTTATTTACCGCGCAATCATACGCAGTTAAGGCCGACGCTCGTAAGGCTGACGCACGTAAGGCCGACGCGCGTGTCGAGGGACTAGGATACATTGCGTCCAGAAGCCACGCACGTATTTTTGGAACGAAGTTCCTTATCGCGCGTTGCGAAAGTGGGCTAGACGGAAAAAATTAAGACCAAAAGTTGTAACGACACTTTTTGCTATAGTTGTAACCCGTGCGGCGTGGAATAAATTTTAAATTCTCTTCAATTTTTTACCACAAGCCAATTATTACTAAAATTTAGCCTACCGATTTAATAAAAAAAAAATATTATCATAATTCCTTCACTAATTAATCGAACGGAACTTCGTTCCATCCGGGTGTCCCTTGACACCTCTAAGTTTTTTTACTAACGTGCGTACTAGATTGCCATATTGAACTGCTTTCATTCAGGCGCAGATCCAGCTCTCAAAAGAGGATGTGACCCGAAATTTTTTATTTTATTATTTCATTCATTTCCTTCATTCATAACATGTTAATTAGAATAAAAAAAATGTATAATTTCCTTAATAATATGTTAATTTAAAGCTAGCGCACAGTGAGCGAGAAATATTTTCGCTTATTTAGGAATTATAAATTAATTTTATGCTGTGTAAAAAACTAAGCTTTCACAATGTATCCTCTAACAAATTAATTTCAACTAAGATTATAAATTAATTAAATAAAAAATATATATGCATAAATAGTACAAAAACATACACAAATTATAGATGATATTACATCGAAAGGAGTAATGCCAATCGGTTGAAACAAAGTAATATTTTTTCTTTAATCTGTTGGTTAAGAAATAAAAAAGGGCCGAAAATTAACGACCAGATGACAAATTTTGCACTCTCTTCAATCTACCTGTGTAAAGGTCCGCTTTACACTAAATCCACTACTGTAAATATGTATGTTAACGCTGATATAAGAATGACCAGCAAGTAAGAAGCACCGGATAAGACTCAAAAGGCTAACAATACCAATACAACTACCTACTGAACCTATTTTGATTATAAATTAATAGACCTTGAAAGTTTGCAGTCACAAGGCTGTAAGGGTTGTGGGCATGCTAGACGTATAGGTGCTTCGGTCTGAGGACCGAAGCACCTATACATAGATACGTCTATGATTACGTTCGCACCTATACGTTCTATGATTAATAAATGATGTTGAGTGAGCTCAACTACGCGCGGCATGGCAATCCGCATGCATGACGCCGCGACCTCGACTAGAGGAGATACGGAGCGAGAGAAATATGTTTTTCTCGCTCCGATTGTATGATTCAGAGTGAGACAAAAGTATTCAGTTCATTCGTTACACAGCATTTAGATCTGTTGGCAACTGGTTATTTTGGAATTTTCACAGTACATACCAAGACCAAAACCAAAACCAGAGACTATATACCATTTAAATATAAAATAAACGACAAACAAAGTCATCCTAATTCCGCTGCGGCACTATAATTAATGGCAATATGTAGTGAAATAGGAATCGGGTCAGCGGCAGCAGCAACAGCAACAAAAGGTACACTTGTAGAATGGATTCACCTTTATTGGTCAGCAATCAGTTGTAGAGTGAGGGCCATTTTGCAGTTACCGTCCTTTTTATACATCTTATGAGTATAAACAGTTAAATGTGTATATATAGTAAATACGTTTTAAATATTAATATTAGTATTTAAATATTATTATTCTATGATTAATAAATGATTTAATAATTATTAAAATCAAATTAAGATAAACCGGAAGCTACGCAAAAATAGTCACAAACTTAAATAATATTATTAATATCTATCCGGAAGTGAGTTTTGTAACACTGCCATCCTGTATTTTACCGTGTCCCACGGCAAGTTGACTGGTTTTCATCATGTCATTTGTCACCTGGAAAGAGATAAAAGAGAACAATAATTCTTCTTCTTCTTTTGAGTATGGCGGCCTCATTGAGTTGCCAATGTCAGAGTGGTTTTATGAAGACTGCTCTAACTATTGCAGGTCCGGTGAAACAACAAGGGTATAATTATCTAATATTTTACAAAGCTGTAGAACAGTAATTGCACTTAGATAATATTTTATGGCAGGCAATTGGCATGTGTCACGCTCATAATATTTAAATTTTAAATAGTATTAAAATGTATTTCTAAACTTATGGATACTTTTTAAATAACACAAAATAATGTTTTTCTTTATACGTATTCCATGTTAACTTATTATATTATGAATGATTTGTTTAATGATTAAGATTTAAGATAAGAGTCACAGAGAATTAAGTTCATTACATAATTTATTATATTTTTTTAGCATATATGTATTAATTATTGTAATAATTAATCAAAGTTTTTTTTTGCATCACACAGATCTAGTTTAATTACTAGATATTTGTTTCAGGTCACACAGATTTAGATTTACTACATATTATTTGAGCATCACACAGATCTAGTTTATTTACTAGATATTTGTTTCAGGTCACACAGATTTACATTAGTTTAGTGTCACACAGATCTAACTAATTTGCTAGATATTTTTTGCATCACACAGATCTAGTTTATGTACTAGATATTAATTGTTTCAGGTCACACAGATCTAATTAATTTACTAGATATTATTTTAGCATCACACAGCTAGTCATGTCTTTATTTTAAAGTAATATTATTAATTTGAAGTGATAATTATTAGTCTTATTGCTTTATAAAATGAATTAAAAAAAAAATGAAATAGTTATTGAATAGTTTTTTTTTAATTAGGTATAATTTTAAAATTACTTACTACGCACAAGTGTTTATTTAAATGATACATTTTAAATTAGTTTATAAGTACACAAGTATAGATAACTTTAATTGCTTAGAGTATATTCTTAAATAAATTTAGATGTATTAAATATTCTAGTTTTTAAACAAATATTAAGTACTTAAAAGTGTATAATATTCGCGTGTATCATTCAACTTTCTAGCAAATCTATAAGGTCACCTCTGTCTACTTCTCTATCAGAATCTGTTGAACTATCCGAAATTGAGGATTTATAAGGGCGCAAGGCCTCCCCGGGTACTACAGCATTAAACTTTTTGTATCCCTTAATACCTTTAATGCTGCTAATATTATAACGATCAATAGAATGATCAGACTTGGCTATTTTATATGGTCCCGTATACTGACTGCCCAATTTCTTGGTGACACCCCCTGTACTATCACGAGATATTCCGCCCTTCCAAAGTACTAACTCACCTAAATTGTACTTCCTACATTTTTTATGTTTCTTATCATAACGATTCTTCATCACCATCATATATTTGTCAATTTTTATTTTGGCTTGAGCTCTACGGTCCCCAAATTTTTTAACCAAATCTGGGCGATCAGCGCTAGTCGAGGGATAAGCAGGGAAGAGAGTGTTATTATGTGTAAACCTCAAGCTAAAAGGCGTGTACCCAGTAACCGCATGTGGGGTGTTATTTATACCCCACACGACATCAGATAATTTTTCGTCCCAAGTCCATTCACTTTCCGATGTGGTATTAAGTAATAATGTTTCTATTTACCCTCTCGACTTGGCCGTTTGAACGTGGCGAGGCTATTGCATTTTAAACATGTTTTATTTGTTTTTCAACTACGTAATCTTTAAAATACCCACTTGTAAATGCTACCCCACGGTCAGTAATTATTCTGGAGGGATTTCCGAATACCGATATAATTTCTTTTAAGTTTTTTATCGTTTCAACAGAGCTAACACTACGTACGGGCCTTGCAAATACGAATTTGGTAAAGGAATCAATTACAACTAAATATGTAGTATATAAATATTTCCATTACGAGTTTTAAGAAAAGGCCCCAAATGATCGGCATGTAATGTGTGCATGGGTATGTTGAACTTATCTATGGGGTGTAGCTCGCCCTCAGGTTGCCCTGTAGAGAAGCCTTAATATACTTTTTTATAAACCGAGTCATCCCTAAAAACCAGAATTGAGACTTTATTATTTTTTCGCACTTCTCAAACCCTAAGTGGCCAGCTTGGTCATGATATTTTTGTAACAGGCTCCATTTCGATAGCTTAGGTATCACAAATCTATTCCTGTTCAAGGTTTTACGAAATAAACGGCCGTCTAAAACTACGTAATTATTTTTAATAACTGAAAAACAATTTTCATATGTAAGCAATACTCCGTTCACGTGTTCTCCGAATGCTGGACACTCACTCTTAATAAGAGACATATGTACTCCCTTACAATTTACATATTTAAACTGATCAGTTGTGCAGTTAATATGTTCACCACCACACTTCGGACATATCTGTGATTTAGCTGGACAAAAATGTTTCATATGACCGTACCTACAGCATTTTGAAGATTATGTTACAGGAAAAATGAATGACTCCACTCTCGTACGGCAACGATATCCTTTAACATATGTTGGTAAAGTGGCCCCTTGGAAAGCAATTCTAATTGTCTCGGATTTCACCTATTCACCCTTATCATTCCTTTTGAATAGTCGCTTGACTGCTAATATCTCCACTTCACATTTCAAAATTTATTTTATTTCTTTTTAAAATAAATCTAAGTAAGAGATAATAATCAACTATATAATTTATAAATCTAACTATCCCATAAGAATAAGCAACTTAGTTTGTTATTCTGCATATCCAACCTCTTTTCTTATCATTATTAAAACTTTCTGCTGGACTTAAAGCGAACTAGAATTTTGTAAGGATTGATATAGGAAACTTTCACATTATCCTGTACATTTTCCGTTCTTAAAAGATTCGCAATAGCCTTGTTTTGGTAATGGGTCCTGAGAAGAAATTGCAACTTCATAAAACATCCTCCGTCACTTGAGATAAATTTCTATATTCATGTGTCAATGTCAATGAAGAAAAATGTGAATGTGGTGAACGCCTTAAATTAAGTTTCTTCTTTCTCTTAATCATGACAAAACTCTTCTACAGCACTTGATTCATCCCTTGTTCTCTTCAAATTAATTGGTACACTACAATTTTCTTCACTCCTAACCTCAAAATTTTCATCTTGACTGGCTATGTACTGGCGAAGATCCTAATATGAATTTTCGCACCTCTAGCATTTATATTAGTAATATCCATACCAAGATGAGGTTCCTCCTCACTTACCTATATCTCTCATTATAAACAAAAGTTTTCACACTCAAAAACTGAGGGTAGATAAAAGAAATAACAATAGTCGTCTTTACGCAATGACAACTGACGCGAAACTTGAATAGAGTTAATTACCTTAATTGCCTACCGGATATTAATTTTCATTATTTAACAAAGAATGATAAACAATAATTTTCACTTATATGTCTGGTGTTACAGGCTTATTTGCAGACATCTTCATTTTATTGACATTGCTCTCATCAATATTATGAACATGCTATTTTAGTGCTAAAAAATAAATATTTTTGGTGCAGGTGAGGGAAATGTGCACAGCAACCCAGATCATTGTGCAGATAAAACAGATATTAAGAAAGAATGTAAGTGGATGATTGATGTTGGTTACAGTGTTCGATCTCTTGAGTTTGTTGAAAATCCATATTGTTGTTTCAAATGCATTTTTTTTTCTCGCAGATGTAAAAGAAGAACATGTGGAGAACAGCCCAGGTCATTGTGAAGATGAGACTGCCGTAGAACCAATTGAGGACAAGCACATTCCCACAGAGCCGCAAACCACACAAAATGATGGCAAACCTTACACTTATGATGAACACAATAAGTTCTCTTATTCAAGTCACTTAAAAACGCACAAACTTATACACAGTGGTGAAAAACTTTACAATTGTGATGTTTGTAGTAAGAGATTCGCTCGGACTAGCAGCTTAAAATTGCACAAACTAATACACAATGCTGAAAAACCTTACAGTTGTGATGTTTGTAGTAAAAGTTTCACTCGGACTAGCAGCTTAAAATCGCATAAACTAATACACGATGGTGAAAAACCTTACAGTTGTGATGTTTGTAGTAGGAGATTCACTTGGACTAGTAGCCTTAAAACGCACAAACTAATACACAATGGTGAAAAACCTTACAGTTGTGATGTTTGTAACAAGAACTTCTCGTATTCAAGTCACTTAAAAGCACACAAAATAATACACAGTGGTGAAAAACCTTACAGTTGTGATGTTTGTAACAAGAAGTTCTCTTATTCAAGCCACTTAAAAACGCACAAACTTATACACAGTGGTGAAAAACTTTACAATTGTGATGTTTGTAGTAAGAGATTCTCTCGGACTAGCAGCTTAAAGTTGCACAAACTAATACACAATGCTGAAAAACCTTACAGTTGTGATGTTTGTAGTAAAAGTTTTATTGGGATTAGCAGCTTAAAATCGCATAAACTAATACACGATGGTGAAAAACCTTACAATTGTGATGTTTGTAGCAAGAGATTCACTCGGACTAGTAGCCTTAAAACGCACAAACTAATACACAATGACGAAAAACCTTACACTTGTGATGTTTGTAACAAGAAGTTCTCTTATTCAAGTCACTTAAAATCACACAAAATAATACACAGTGGTGAAAAACCTTACAGATGTGATGTTTGTAGTAAGACATTTACCAGAACTAGCGACATAAAAAGACACAAACTAATACACAATGGTAAAAAACTTCACAGTTGTGATATTTGCAGTAAGACATGTACACATATTTGTCACTTAAAAAACACAAAATAATACACAGTAGTGAAAAACTCCCCATCCCCCCGGACCTCGACAGCGAGTATACGTGTCCAAGCTCCACGCAGTTTTTATTTAAAAAATTAAATTAAAACCAACCAACATTAAATCGACTAGAAAAATAGGATATCATAAGTGCAAAGAAGTTACCCGAATATCCTGCGAGACTGGCCATTAAATACGCAGATCGGAATCCACACCCTCCGGCGCCGCATCGTGTTATCTCCTTTACTCATCGCCACGAGCTTCTCCGAAGACACACGAGGTACGCGTCACCATCTTAATACCGCGGTAAAATCTGACGCAAGAACCGCCATTGCTACAACTGTACAAGCCCTCAGTGTGCTTACTCACTCGCTCATCGCTCCGACCATCACCGAAGGCAACACGAGGTATGCGTCACTATTTCCACTGACGTCATAGCTCCACCTCTCGACGACGCAACTACCGCCACTGCTTCGGATCTATGCGCTCCTGGTACTTCCAAGCTTGAAGGAAGTATAATAACTTGCGAAAGTAATATTAAGTCTAATACTTACTAAGGATACCAATTGTGTAATAGAGTTAAATTTCATGCCTCGTTAGCCGCCATCACTAAATTTGTAATTTCTGCACCACTTGACATTTCTGTGCGCCTACTCAGTCCAAGCTAGCCTTGTAGCCAAAATGCCAAGAAACCGCACATACCCGCATCAGCTTTGCCCTCACCTTCAGTCTCTAGTGAAGTGTCGGAAAATTCAGGATCGGCATTAACCGATACAGCGCAAACTCTACAACAAACATTGCCGCCACAGAAACTAAGAAAAAGAGAGCAGCAGCCAAGACATCTGTTCCACGATATCTATGAACGTCTTTACCAGTTTCGCGAAAGATCAGGAAAAAAGATTTAAAAGACCTAATCGAGAAAATAAATAACATTATCTTGCAGAACACCGAACTCAAAGAGAGTGTACAATACATGTCAAACAAACATGATGAACATAAATCTCGGGCTTCCGATTGAAACTCAGAAATGTGCCGAAAATGTGTGACGAGACAAAAGAAAGTCTAAATAACTTAGTTGTGACCATGGGAAAGGTTTTGAACGTAAACGTTATTCAAACATTAAGGACGTATTCAAAACCAATGACAAATCTAACACCATACTTATTTAACTGGATACTAAAAACTAAAAATAACGTCATCAAAGGAGTTAAGAACTTTAACAAAAATAAAAATACGACTGGAAAACTAAACTCCATTCATATGGGATTACAACAACCAGTCAAGCCTGTGTATATCCGCGAGGTGTTAACAAAAAAAGCACAGAAACTTTTCGCGCTTTCCTATATGTAAAAGTAGACGAACATTCTATAGCAGTCGCAAATTGCTTATAAATATCCATTAATCGTAAGATAATCGTACTAGCCATATATCTGTCGCCATCGACAAAAGACATAGCCCCGTTTCTCCACTCACTAAAGGATATTCTAATTAAAATAGACCGCACAAACAATATATTGATTGTTGGTCACCTTAACATAAACATAGCCGAAAACGATCAAGATCACAATAAAAGCCAATACTTAACTTTACTTGCATTGTTCGAACTACAAACAAATATCTACCGACTTATCCAATATAGACTTCACCCCAATTTACCAGTTGGAAAACCCTAATACGGCAGCAGACCTACTCGTTTCTTCTATTAGGACAAAGACTTCTATTATTAGATAAGAGTCCAACACAAAAGTGAGTTAACTCCCCAATCGAAAGAAACTTTTAAAAACTTGGGTCACTCCCGGCCTCCTTCGTTGTTTAAAAAACAAGGACAAAATGCATAATTTTTTAATCACTCTTGTCGTGTCATATTCCCGTTAGTAAAAACTCGCTTCCTCACCAGGTCAAGCAGTGGACTTCATCAATCATTTTTTCGTTAATACCGGCAAAACTTAAGCAGAAAAAATACACCAGCCACTGCGAAAGTCTGAAACTATTAAAAATACTTCCTGCCACTCGATGACGCTACTGCCAACGGACGTAGAGGAAGTAACAAGAGTAGTGTCCCTACGAAGTGATTGTGCTGTGGGTTGGGACAATATACCTGCTGGTAAAAACATACAGGTGATTGCCCCACCCCTGACACTATCTTTAACCTGACCCTTACAACGGGCATTTTCCCCAAAGCCTTCAAAAAAGCAATTACACATCTCATATATAAGGCGGGCAATTGAGATCAAGCCACTATAGACCCATCGCTGTCCTACCATTCCTGGCGAAGGTACTAGAGCATATAATGAATACTAGATAAACAGCTCACCTCGAAAAAACAACTTATTATCGAACTCTCAGTACGGATTCCGGAAAATCACAGCAGGCGATGCAGAGTAGATGAACCCACGGACTACATTTGCAGCATACATCGTAACAAAGTTAGATGAAAGTAAAAAGTCCTAGGAATATTCCTCAACCTGCCAAAAGCCTTTGACACGGTCTCTATTGCTATCATTATAAAAAAGATGGATCAAATGTGCATAAGGAGAACCCAACTCAAATTGTTTGAGGACTTCCTTTGTGAACGTACACAGAGAGTTAAGGTAGATGAGTATCTTTGTACCGAACAAAACACAACACACGGTGTTCCCCAAGGTAGCGCGATTGCTCCAACCCTCTATCTCTTCTACATTAACGATCTATGTATGCTCAACCTCCGAGGTGGAAAAAAATCACTTTTGTGGACAATACGGCCCTCGTTTTCCACTCAGACTCATTTACAAATGTTTTATAAACTGCCCAGAATGGTTTCGACTCGGTAGCTGAATGGTTACGGAACAATATCCTAACTCTTAACATTCACAAAACGATACATTCCATTCGTGATGAGAAATACCCCACCTACGACGACCTCACACAGCATCACTGCACATACATGTCTCCCTATGTTGTACCATGTATATGTGTGAGCCTTTGGAAAGAACCATGACAACTAAATATTTAGGAGTTGTTCTCGACCCTTCTCTCAGCTTCCGACCACAAATTGAGGCCATTACTTCACGAATAAGGAAGTTGATACCCATATTCAAGAACCTAAAAGACGTGGCGGACGAAGGTCTGAGAAGAATGGTCTACTTCACAGTTCACCCTCTGTCAGTCATTGCTCACATATTGCATTGCGACATGGGGTGGCACACAGACACCATGTTACAATTAGAGCGAGCACAACGGGCAATTTTAAAAGTGTCCAACTCCCTTCCTTTCCGTTACCCAATTGTAGAGCTCTATAGAGAAAGTAAAGTCTTAACTGTGCGTCAGTTGTTTATATTCCATGCAGTCCTAAAATACCACAGCCTCCACATTTACACCCCACCTTCCCTCCAAAGCAAAAGACGCTATAATACTGACACCTCCGGACACCGTTTCCGCACCCGCTTTGCCAATCGTTTTATTGGATTCATTGGGGAATACGTCTACAAAAAAATCAATAAAAGAATTAACATTTATTCCTTAACAAAATCAGCATGCAAAATTCGACTGACTGAATGGCTGTTAACATTAAAGTACCAAAACACAGAAAATCTCATCACAGTGCCTGAGTAACACACACGCACACTATAGGCAATAACTTGTACAGTCTACTCTATTGTAACGACTAGTTGTAATTTACCTAGTTCGGAGGTTTTGGTGTCCTGAAATACAGGTTACGCCTAGTTTAGGCATCAGTCTCCCACAAACACCTGTGTTACACATGTGGAATAGGCTACTTGACCTTGTTTTTATTTATGTCCTAAACGGTTCATAATTGTTTCATTACACACAAAACAATAATATAACATTATTTTGAAACCTAAAAACCTACAAAAAAATATTATAAAATACACTTTTTAAAAACCGCCAAAAACACTATTCGCCATGTTGGTTGAGAGATTATCTGTGCTGTGACGTCTTACTAGTACAATTGGTAATCCTGTGCTATAGTCTGTAGTAGTAAAATGGCGGTGTTACGTTCCGTTTGACGTTTTGACATAAATAACTTTTTAAGATGTTATTTACAGAAACGTTCCGTTTCACTACTACATAATTATGTGTTTAGTTTTTGGTGTCGTCACATCCTTGCCGGAAGTTACTTCGAGGTGTTTTCATCAGTAGAAATTTAAAATCAACTTTATTTATTAATCTTAAGTTTTTAATTTACGATATCGCTAGAATACGTTTTCCTAAGCCAAGTACTAAATGAAATACTCCTTCAATGTATGAAATTAAATATGAGTCATGTAACCTATTGTGAAATATATTGTACTGTTCTCGTGGTGAGAAAAATAAACAAATTTTTATTTATTTATTTTTTACTTTACAGTTGCGATATTTTTAGTAAGACTTTCACTCAGACGTAAGTACGTCAGTAGCTTAAAAACACACGAATTAAAACACGGTGGTGAAAAACCTTACAGTCATGATGTTTGTAGCAAGACATTCACCCGAACTAATAGTCTAAAAATGCACAAACTAATACACAATGGTAAAAAACCTCACAATTGTGATATTTGCAGTAAGACATTTACTTTTACTAGTCACTTAAAAACACAAAGTAATACACAATAGTAAAAAACTTAAAAAAATGAAAAATATTTTTCACCTTTTTACAGTTTTTTGTAACAATTGGTCAGAGATTGGAACCGCCTAGTAAGTAATAAAGATACGTCTTGTATTAGGAGGCCCCACTGGCCACTCTTCCTTAAAACTATCATACATAACAATGTTTATAACTGCAATATTTAACAATTTTAAAAATAAAAAATAAGGTTGACAAAGTGAGATCTACATGGCAGTGTAGTGTGTATGTGTGTGCGCGTGTGTATGTGTGTGCGCGTGTGTATGTGTGTGCGCGTGTGTATGTGTGCGCGCGTGTGTGTGTGCGTGTGTACCTTGGTGTTTTAGTATGTTTGGGGCTATTGATGAAAAGGGATAGATACCGCTTCTGTGCCCTCATATGTAATTATTAAGGTTATATAAGGTCCGGTTTCCCTTCAGTTCGACCTTGCAAAATCGTATCTCGCTCTGGTTTTGCGAAACTACTAAACTTCCGTCGATTTCCACTAAAAACTACTAAAATAATACAGAAAACTATAAAAAAGCTACTGAACTTAGTAATTCTTAAAGCCCCCAAAAAACCACGGCATTTTAGGTTTTGTTATATTAAAAAAATATATGTGCAATATAATAAATATTATATTGAATTTTATTATAAATGTTACCCGTTAAATTAAGATATACTAGGAAATATTACGTATATAGTAATGAAACGGGTAGTTTTAAATAAGCAAATTACGGACGAATGTATTATTATGATAAGGTGATTTTTTTTTTGTGCCTAACCTAGACCATTTTGCATATGATTACTGTCTGGCTCTTTCCTACTAAAACATTACTAACAACTGAATTCCTACTAGGGAGGGCATAAAATACTTAATTTAGTAGTAAAACTTTGTAAAATGACGGTGTTTTACCTGTAAATAAAACACATATTAAATACTTAACTTACTTGAAGCTTACTGATATGAGATGGCACTAGCGTGCTCGACCTCGTCTTGTCTCTTTCCTTCTTGTACCCTCACGCTCACACAGCTACCTTGAGAACCCCACCATAGTCACGCCACAAGCAGTGGCCTAATTTAATTTCAAATCATTGAGTCGAAGTCGAGTCACCATCGACCGCCGCCTGTCCATGGTCGCCCAGTGCTCTGCGGCGGTGGCGAGGGCGAACTCAGCGGTAGCCCAGCTGCGTCCGGCCTACGCGTCCCCGCTGATCCCCCTGAGGATGCGCATCGCCCTCTACAAGACGTACGTACGGTCCCGCCTCACGTACGCGGCACCCGCGTGGCACCACCTGCTCTCTGCACCCCAGAAAGGGTTGTTGCAGAGGGTCCAAAACCGGGTGCTGCGCCGCATTGCGGACGCACCGTGGTACGTCCGCAATTCCACCATAGCGAGGGACCTCAGGGTGGAGAGCGTGGAAGCCTTTGTGGCCCAGCTCTCCGCGAAGCTGTTCGCGCGAGCGGATGCCTCGCGCCTGGTCGAGCTGACCGACCTGGCGCCGTGGCATGCCCGCCCGCCCGACCGCCACCGCCTGCCGAGAGATGCCGTCCCCCCCCCGGAGGACCCTGCGGAGCCAAGCGGCCCGCCCCCCGAAAGAGGAGGAGCCCTGACGCAATGATGCGTCACACCGAGCGCAATGATGCGCCCCGGCGCAACGGCGCCCCACTCATCGCGGGATTGTATCCCCCCACACCTCTCCCCTACGCCGGCAAATCAGATGCCGGCGTACGCCGTCACTCAATCACCTGGGGCCTGTCGGGGTGGCAGCCCTCTTGCCACCCCGTCGCCTCCTTGGTGCACCTTCCCCCCCGACATTAAAAGTCGGGAACCGGAAGCTTACCTTCCCCCCCTTTCCCCAGGTCGCTTGTTTCCGCGGTCCGGCAAACGCGGCGCGTGAGGGAGTGGACCCAAACACGCTTCCCGGCCCCCGGGTCGGGACCCCCACGCGCCGTTTGGAGCCGACCGCCGTTCTTGGTCGGGCCTGGATTGGCACTCGTCATTCCCTCGGATTTTGCGGTGCCCCCCCATGGGTTTCCCCCGCGTTCTGCCGCGGGGGGTCTTCCCCTAAAACCGAGACTCATGCGCCCAGTACTCGTACTGGGCGCGTCTTCCCACCCCAATTAGAGGGGCTTAGCCCCTGGCATTGGTTCCCCGCCCAAGGCCCTTTTCAGGGGCCCGGCGCGCGAGGAGAAGTCTCCCTCCTCCTCACGGCTGAGTCGAATATCACCAGGCAGTATTAAAAATGTAAGCTTCAAGTAAGGTAAGTATTTAATATGCGTTTTATTTACAGGTAAAACACCGTCATTAAATACTATACGCATACTTGAAGCTTACTGATATGAGACCTGTTTGTTATCGCCTGGTGGGAAAAAGACGCCAATGTGAAGGCATATTATACATTAGAAGAGCTTAGAAAATAGGAATGTAAAAAAATACCTTACTAAGATCAATAGATTTATTGATTTGACAGACATTTGGACGGAGTCAGCGTTGACTTTTCGAAATTGATTTGAAGGCCCAGATATTGAAGTCTTTCCACTACAATTTGGATATGTGATTTTAGTATATGATAATTTTGATTGACCACCAAGAAATCGTCTAGGTATACTATGACGCGTATACCCTGTTCCCTAAGAATTTGAGCAATCCAGTTGCTTAAACAGGCAAAGACCCTTGGGGCCGTGCTGAGGCCAAAGGGAAGACACGTCATTTAAAGAATTTCCTTGTCGTAAATCAGGCGTAGAAATCGTCTGTGAGAATGAGCGATTGGTAGATTGAAGTAGGCCTGGAACAAATCCACTTTGCACAACCAATCGTTCGGTTGTAGGAAGTCTGGGACCCTGTTCGCAATTTTTAACCTGAATGGTTCGGTTAGTACATATTCGTTCAACTTGCTCAAGTTGAACACTGGACGGTGCGAGCCGTCTTGTTTCGGAACGAGAAACATGCTCGAAATGAAGCTGGGGGAAGATCGAACTACTTCGAGAACTTTCTCGTCCTTCATCTTTTGAATTGCCTTTGACATTGCTTCGCACTTTCTTGTCACTAGGCAGGTGTGTGTCATGTCGGGGAGGCGAAGAGAAGGTTTCTTGTAAAAGGGTATGCGATAACCTTATTATTAAAAGAAAACGTGGTGCCTTCAACGCCCTCCAATGACTGTGATACGCACAAAGTCGGCCCGCTTGGAATCTCGAGTCAGAATCTTCTTCTCTTACCTGAGTTGGATTCTCTATTAATAGGCCGTTTTCTATTGTCCTTCGCCTGCTCAAGCCGTACCGCTGGCTGCCGGTCAACTCGATGTCGAAAGGAACTACGGTTAGCTTTATTGCTACGCCATGCGTTAAGAGTTTTCGTGAGAACCCTGCGAGGGATACCTTGTGTACCTTCCCTGCGAGGGTTGGTAATTCTGTAACGGTCGTGTGTGTTGAGAGCCACAGCAACCTTGAGATGTGCCCTGCGAGGGCGCATGACTATTTCCCTGCGGGGGATGTTTATAGCCACTATTAACTACCTGCGAGGTAGTTCCAAAACTTTTTAGTTTTATCAAAGGCATAAAAGCTTTCTTAACGCCACCTGCCTTATCAAGAACTCCCGATAGCAATTCAGAATTAAAAAAGTTTTTATTTGAAGGAGGGATTTTGCGTAAATATGATTTGGTTAGTGGATCACGTACAAATTTTATGATCCCATCTCGGCGCATCTGTATCACCTCAGCTCTGTGACCACAAACGAGCTGTAAGAGGTCGGTAGAAACAGACGCATAATCGCCGCTTGTAAATAATTCCTTAACCTTCGTATGCAAAGAGTCGACATTTAGGTTTACCTCATCTTTAGCCCAAGATAAAAGTAAGTTTAGAGTCTGTTGCAGAGCATCGCGCTGTTTAAGCAAACAAAAGGTAATACCGGCGTAAGCTTTATCTGCGTAAGCTAAATGACGTAGACTATCATAAGCTTTAATCTCATCGTTAGCTTCTAAATCAGTAAAACCGGGCATATGATTATACCGCTTTTGCACTTCTGCGTAGCGAACTTCGCTCCATTCATCTTTATCAAAATGTTGAATTTGTTGCAGCAAATTAAGAAACTTTTCAGGTGCCTTTGGTACCGAAGGCTCCTTTAATTTAACTTCAATATCAAAATTAAAATCTAACTTGGCATTATTAGTATGTTCTTCATCATAAAGACTACCACTAACTTGATCGTCAATAATATTATCGCTATAATAGTGTCTGTCGAAGTCTACGTTATCAATAACTAAAGGCCAATAGCTTTTATCTACGTGATCGTGGTTGTATCTAAGATGCCTTTTAAGTTCGCCTACTTCCTGTGTCAATTTTTTTAAAACTCTATCCTTGCGTTTACGGTGGCGCTGCCGCCGTTTCTTCGTACAAGAAGATGAGGAAGAGGAAGATGATGAATCCGAGCTAGTGTCGCAGTTGGCGGTACTCGGACCCGGTTTATCTACGACCGGGTCAACTTCATCATTAGTTTTTTCCATGCTAAAAACGAAACCTAATATTAGGATTCCCTGCAAAAAGCTTGAAAATGTAAGATATGAACGACAAACAAAAGTACTCCTTGACGGTAGTTAAAAATATTTTAAAACCATAGAAATATTTGTGTTTTACTAAAAATACGTACTTAAAACTAAAAAGCACGAACGTAAAAAGCATTACCACTATGCATTATATTATAAATAGTTCTAATTATAGAGAAATCTAAAAAATAAGTACAAAAAAGTCTATCTGAAGGTAGATAAAAATTTCTAGAAAAGTGCTAAAATTTTCTAAATTTTCTTATAAAATTACTGAATTCCTTTAGAGGGTAGCGTATATATAATTAAATTATTATAGATTCTATAAAAATAATGATCTATTTATAGAAATATTTTCAATACGAACGGTAAAACCGTTAGTTGTATTCACTTTGTAAGAAAAATAAAAATGAGCACTTACATGAATAGCTGCTATATCAGGCTCATACTTATAAAATAGAATAAAAACTTAAGCACAAAATGAACTGTTGGTAAGTGCAGACGGGTCGAAAATTCAGACGCCAATGATTTGAAATTAAATTAGGCCACTGTTTGTGGCGTCGCCATCGTGGGGTTCTCAAGGTAGCTGTGCGAGCGAGAGGGTACAAGAAGGAAAGAGACAAGACGAGGTCGAGCACGCTAGCGCCATCTCAAAACTGCAGTAAGCTTCAAGTATGCGTACAGTATTTAATAACTAAGTTAATTTAAAAACAACATTAATTATGGACTGTACGGATGGACTTAATGGACCATGTGTGGACAAATCGCTTCAGTTCTCGCCAGAGCCGCGGCCGTGCGTAGTGAGTTTTCGCGGTGTTTAATTATTAAACAATTATTAAACACGACAGTAGCTCGGGCAAACCAGAACGAACTGATGCGATTTTGCCGTGTATGTGCACGAATCCGTTCAGGCCGAATTGACGTCAGTTGGGTCGGATGCGACCTTTTCCGTGTATGTGCTCGAATCCGTTCAGGCCGAACTGACGTCAGTTCTAACTGAAACGATCGGCCTCTCGTCTGTGGAGGCCTTAAGATTAGATAGACATTTTGTAATGGTATCTTTGCATTTGTTTAGGTTTAATAGATATTGTCAGACTGTGAGTAATACTGTCTTTGTGCAAATTTTGTACGAACATTAGGTGGTATAGCTGCCCTTTCTGGTCTCCTGTTATTTACATCAGTAGGCTTGTAAGGTAAGGTTTTGTGTAATCATAACGTAGTATTCAAAATGTAGTTTTCCAAGATATAATAATTGACTTAACACGTAAAGATCGACAGTCGGGAATCACAAGGGCTTAAATTACATTAATTTCAGTAAACATCGTCGACTCCTTTCAATTTCTAAAAGTTTTGTTTTAGCTGCACCACCCCAGATTGTGCTACAGGAATTTATTATTGATTGTACCAATATATACTTGATTGTTTTCTTTGACGTTACATGTCTAGGTTTCCTGAAAATCCACGTCAGTTTTCTGATCCTCTCGCTTGTATACTGGATTTGACAGTGCCAGTTAAGGTGCTGATCCAAGACTACTCATAAATACCTAGTTGATGTTACTTTACTAATTGTACCAGATCATTGAACATCTTTTAACATTGGTATTGTAATTTGGACACAGTTTAATTTTTAAGTTAAGATTTGTTTAGGTTATATTTTATTATTAATAGAGAAACAGATATAATAAATTTGAGCAACATTTGGTGTAAGTTTGGGGATGCGGGCGGTGGCGTAGGTAGACCGGAGGTCTCCCCGAAATGAAAGTCATAGATTGCAAATCAACACGTGTATTACATGCGACACCATTAGGCACACTTATAGTTTTAGTTCTAAGGTACAGAGCAAAACCTTATTAGTTAATAACATGTACGAATAATAAATTTGGCAGTCTTATACAACTTTTCGACATCACTCACTACAGAGTGCTAAGTGTGAGTTTTTATTTTCGCATTCGATCGTGAGCTCGTTTGGCGTTTACTAGGAATTTGTATATGATTTGTATAGCGCCACCTAGTAAACGCGACAACTAGATCAAATGACATACAAATTATTAGTAAACCGCAAACGCGCTCACGATTCAATGCGAAAAGAAAAACTCACACTTAGCACTCAGAACAATATTACTCTAAAGAGCTAAAGAGTCGCTCACACAGTTGCGCGGGACAAAAGACAGGGAAAAATCCCGCCGTCAAAGTACCTGACAGCCCGGTTTTTTTTAAATTTAAATATATGGCGTCGATTTAAAAGTATTTGTCAGTGTCAAGTTAAAAAAAAAAGAAAAATAGAATTTTCGTTTCAATTTTCAACACCGTATTCCTAAATCGTCAAGTCTAAAGTCTAGTCAAAATCCAAATAGATAGTCAGTGCAGTCAATGAGTCAAGTCAGTCGATTCAGTAAAGTGGTAGAGGCTTTACTGAAAGTTTCTAGGGAGTTTTGGCAGAAAACACAAAATAGCACGTTTTTTGAAGTTGTACCACTTGCCCACACTTGTGTACGTTAACGAATATTTAATGGTTAGTATTCTACCAATATTACACATTAAAAACCGAAATAACACAAATTTAAAAAACACAAAATCCACAACGTCACCCATTGGATTCCCCGGCAAAACTCGACAACCCGGCTTCCTTTCCTTCCTCTTAACGGTGCGCGTTGCGTTTTATGCCACGCCACAGGTGTTACAGCCATCCATTGTAATACAAGTTTGAGACCATCCTCAGCACTTCGAAAAAGTGATTCCCATGTTTTACTGTTTTTTTATGTTATTCGTTGAGTCTCATCACATCAACAAATCCATTATACTTTCGGATTCCAGAAGTACACTGGAGGCTATTAAATCGAACCAGTTCCGCTCCAGCTGTAAACTGCCCTTAGTTCTGAAAATAAGACAGCTTCTCCTTAGGGGCCACACAGAAGGTGTCCAGGTGGTTCTAGCTTGGATACCAGATCATAGTGGAATTACTGGCAATGAAAGTGTAGACGCACATGCGAAAGATGCTATAACATCAGGTGGACCTAGTCAATATAAAGTTTATTGCCAAGATTTAATTCCTCTAGCTAAAAACCACATGAATGTCAGGTGGCAAAATGAGTGGGCTAGAACTAGTGAGCATAAGGGTAAACACTATTTTGAAATCAAAAAAGAGCATTCTAGTTAAACCGTGGTTTTTTCAAATTTAAACAAGTAAAGTAGTGTGCTCAACAATTTTCAGAATCAGATTAGGACATTGTTGTTCGCCTGTTTTCCTAGCTAAGATTAGGGTTAGGGATAATTTACTCTGTGAGTGTGGGATAGACGACTCTAGATCATATTTTCTTCTCCTATCCAAAAAACCAATCCACATTATATGAATCCCTCCCTCTTACAATTCCTCGCCCTATCAACTTTAAATCTGTTCAGTGTTTTGTAAATACTTACTCCTTTTAACGAAACTTTATGTGCCTATTATATTCTTACCAACAAAATAAAACTGTAAGGTGTGGTACTAACCCTAAATAATATTTGTGTTTGTTCTTCCTCCAGTACACCGTAACATTGTTTATTCATAGAACCCACTCATAAGGCAGAGTTTTCGTCAACACACTCTGACATTGGCGAATCAATAAGGAGCCATTTTAAAGAAGAAGAAAGAAATCAAAATTCAATTTCTTTTGAAATTTGAAAATCGAGATTCGTAAAATTTATTGTGAACGATGTCCTGAAAATGAGTCAAGGAACTTGTTTGTTGTGTTTTTCTGTTGCAAGAGTATTGGATACTAAATATACTTACTTGCAAAAAGTGTACAAAGAACTATCAGACAGTGAGGTTAGTTTCATGATCTAGAATCTTGGAGCAATATCCTGTACCTACTTCATTGAATCCTGATTCCGTAAATCAAGCACACATATAATTCTTAAATTAAAATATGTAAAATATTCATAATTTTAATCGTAAACAATAATTTAAACTACCTAGCAATAGCTAAATTAAGAGCAGTTGCAGGCTCCACATTACACATATTTCTATACTTTTAACAGATACAAGCTGACTCACACCCACTGTGCTACATTTGTTATGCAAAGCTTCATCAGTGTGAACAGCTGTTGACACAAATACATGAAAATAACAGTGGCAGTCAGGTATGTAATGAATAATAATTATTAATAATAGATTTTCTTTATATAATGGGAATATTTAAAATACTATACCTTGGTTTGTATTATAATTTTAAATCATACATTACCACTAATACCCCAGAAATTGGGTATTTTTACCACAAAAGTTTTGCGGGAGTTTTCAGAATTGGTAATTTTATAGATTTTGATGTGCATTTATTGAATTTCGACTTTGCCACCTCGTAACTTGGTCGCTAGCAATACCATGTTGAAAAATATGCATTTTTTGATGCTATCTTTCCTAATTATAATATAATAAAAATATGTACTACAATAACAAAGTAGACAATATTCCTTACAATTTACGTCCCAGTAATGTGTTTTAAACTTGCATATTTGGCGTACAAGCTCCACAAACATGGCACTGAGTGTTGTAACTGAAATGACGGGTATAATATTTCATTGTAAGAGCATAGTAATTTAGCTTAAAAATATTTAGCTAAAAACAAAATAAACTTTTATAATACTGTTTTTGTCGTTTCAGCCTGACGTTAGACCATTAGTATGCCTGGGCACGTTTAACAATGATAATTGGTCTCTGCCAAACAATTATGTAGAAACCAAATTGCAACTAAATATTAAGGAAGAATGTAAGTTTATGTACTTAACACTTTACTGGATGTAAAGCCACACATGCTACTACTTCACAGTAAATCTATATGATGCTATACGTTTAACCTCCTGACACCTAGTGTCTTTCACAAAGGGGAAAATAGCTAAGACCATTACGGCCGACTATTTTCGAAGAGTCACTTGAACTATGACCGGACGGCCTTTACAAAGCTAAAGTACAAAACACAGGCCGTTTTAATTTAAGCTTCTTACATTGGATAATTTTGTTTTGATATCAGCCAATCACAGGAAAATGTAGGCTGTGATTGGTCTAATTTTGAAATATGACAGTCAATATGCAATAACTTCACTCATTTTCGCAATGTTCGGTCAACAATAATGGCGGCGCGTGTTTCGCGTGGTAAGTAAAAATTAAAATATTGCTATTTTAACATTTGCCAGTTTACAATGAGTTTCATATTTCTTTAATAATAACAATTACTTTTTTGAGCTGGAAGTCATTTCGTTTTTTATGTACAGTAGCTTAAATTATTTTGTTCTGTATAAAGGCCGTTCAGTTGTAGAACATTATTTTAACTGCGTAATTTGTCCTGCATAAAATATATCCGGCCGAAGTGTTTTTCTTGTTTTTAGTATTAAAAGACGATGAAATTGCTGATCTCCTCGACGTCTCCGAAATTGAAGATGTCAGTGATGATGAAAATCCTTCCTACAAAGAACCTCATGAAGAGAAGTCCCGTTCGCGGTCACATTCACTGGGTAGCGACAGTAGTTCACCGAGCAGTAACAATGAATCAGAGAATACGGAAGATGATCCTACTCAGCGTCCGGACAGAGGTTGTGCTAACGTGTGGAGACCAAGATCTAGTCGAAGCCGTGGTATTACACGAGGTACTAGGTCAAGAACTCGACGCGGTGTACGCACTCGCGTTGATTTTCGAAGACCAGTTTGTAGACCAGTTAGTGCTGCTTCTTGGTCTCGTAGACCTTTTAATGTACCATTGCGAGAAGTGCAGGAACCGTCATACTTACCTTCAATAATACAAGATGAATCTAATCTAGCTGAATACGTGGAAGAATATATTGATGTTGATTTGATCAACTTGATTGTTGAAAAAACGAATCAAAGTGCTATTGCTACTAAAGGCCATTCGTTAAAACTAACTCGCGAAGAATGCAAAGTTTTTCTAGGCATCACGTTTCTGATGGCATGCATAAACTATCTACATATAAGAATGTATTGGAATAATAAATACGCCTTCCCCACCATCACTGAAGCTATGTCTCGAGACCGATTTATCTGGCTACGAAATTCACTGAAATTTGTATTTGATCTTGACGTAACCCCTGAAATGAGAGCAGTTGACAGATTATGGAAGGTTCGCCCTTTGATCGAACGTGTCCTTCGAGGATGTTTGGCACAAAGACGACAGCAGAAAATATCTGTCGATGAAATGATTATACCTTTCACCGGTGCTTGCGCAATGAGAAAATATTGTCCAGAAAAACCTCACCCCACCGGATTAAAAGCTTTTATTTTAGCTAATCCGAATGGATTGATTTGTGATATGATAATTTACCAGGGCAAGAATACATTTCCTATAGCTCCTGGATTTCAATTGGGAGAGTGTGTAGTTCTAAAGTTGTGTGAATCGTTGGTTGCAGGTCATATAATATATTGTGATCGTTTTTTTACTACTATAAAACTTATTGAAGAGCTATCAAAAAGAGGTATTAAATGTGCCGGAACAGTCAAGAAGAACCGAATTCCCAAATACATACAAGATGATATAGACAGCGACATTTGCTTGAAACGTCGAGGTAGAGGAAGTCATGATGTTTTGGTGCGAGAGGATGGAGGTATTGCGATCACAAAATGGGTTGACAATAAGCCTGTCACCTTGTTATCAAGCATTTATGCTGCGGAAGAAGTCGATGAGTGTTCAAGATATGATCGGAGACTTAAACGATTCATACTAGTTCCGAGACCACAAGTTATCAGAGAGTATAACTCAAACATGGGAGGAGTGGACCTCACTGATAGGCTTCTGGCTGTCTGCCCAGCAAGAGCTCGCACAAAGAAATGGACAGTTAGGTTCTTTTCACATATGATAGAACTGGCGATTGTGAATTCCTGGATAAAATACAAAGAAGATAATAAGAAAAAAGGGGAGCCTGCTCATCTAATTTTGAAACTAAGAGAATTCAAACAAAATATTGCTGAAAAAATGATATTAGATAACATTTATCAAGATGAGAACGAGACTGAGCACGTTCAGGTAATTGAAAATCAGAATAAAAAGAAAGGAAGGCCAGGTTCAGTACCTCTGCCACCCGATACAAAACGTTTTCATGCAGCAAATCACTTGCCCGACATGGGTACCAAGCAGAATAGATGCAGAAACTCTGGATGCAGTAAAAAGACCACTGTAACTTGCATTTACTGCAACATACCTTTGTGCATAACACCAAAAAGAAACTGTTTCGTAGAATTTCATAAGAAATAAGACTATGACTGAAAGAAATAGCTTTTATAGACTGTAAACAGCATAGACTGATTGATGATAGTTAATAGGAGTTAAGCAGAATAATTTAGTTGAGAAATTTTGTTAAAAATTTTTGTAAGAGTTGATTTTCTAAAGGTTTATATAAGTATACAGCTTTGTAAAATTTTTGCCTAAGATTGTAATTAATAAGAGAAACTTTAGAAAGTTAATAAAGTAACTTTGGTTCTTTATTATTAATTAATATTCTATTGACTATTTGTTGTAAAAAAACCTTACGGTTTGTCCAAAAAAAGTTCGTTAATTATGTTTACAAAATAAATATGTTTTCTTTGGTAACGGTTATATTGTTTTATTCGTAATAAATGGTATATTATTTATTAATAAATATACCCAAATGGTCCAACTTTTACTCAAACTTGTCGCTCCTCAGATATTTGAACTAAGGCCCGTTAAGGTTCTTTGTACTTCACAAATAACAAAAGATAGCCAAATAAAAATGCACACAACGTGTTCTTTAAGTCGTCCATAATGTTTGTTCTAGCGAAATACCATGTGAAAATATTTTTGTATGAAGTACATCCGGTTACAATCGAAGTAGCTTAAAATAATACTTCGGTGTCAGGAGGTTAAGGGGTGGTAGTTCCCATCATTTCCAATATTTTTGACAATGAAACCGATATTCCAAAATTAATACCATTAATGCCACTTACTATGAAATCTAAGCTGTAACAGAAGATTGAAAAATAAAAATAAAAGTTTTATTCATTGTAGATTTATCTTTGAGACATTTTTAAATCTATAATAACCATAATCTCGATACAATTGAAAAAAAAACAATAAACCCGTCTGCGTGATGCGTCAGTTTGATGTACCCGGTGTCACTCTCACGACTAAAAGAATAGTGAGTGTGTGGACTGAGGGACCTACCTGAATTTCCCTAAAATAAGTTCATATAGCAAACTTTAGTAAAAGTCGTAAAAAAATTGTAGAACAAATGTGGGAATTTGTAAAAAGATAGTTTATGAATACAGCCTTCAAAGTGTGGTCCCTCAGTTCACACATCTATATCTAGCAAAAATCACGCGAAATAAAAATTTGTGGGATATTGCTAGATATAAAATTAATTAAATTGGTACCTATACAATGCCTGAGGTTGTAAAGAGTCCGAGAAATTATACTCAAGGTAAAGGACTTTTGTGGAAAAGAACGGCAGAATCAAGGTATTCTGTTACCCATAGATGATGTTGATAACATTTTGTCGCGCGGTTACAACGCAGCGTCTACGGGACTTCTTTCATGAAAAGGACTCGACGTGTAATTTGCGCCATGGTTCCAGTGTCGGCGAATGTTGACCCAGTCACACACGCATCAAACTGAGTATGCACGAGAACACAGAGTAAAAATATATACATAAATAAAGAGGAACAGCTTTCATAGAACGATCCAAATTTGTTCAGGGTTGTCACAGAAGATGGGAATGATGGGAATGTCCATAGTACATTAAACTAAGTCTAGCGTCAGTATACGGTTATTGAGAAAGTCTAATTAGTTAACACACCACAACCCGGCATTGAATCTGCACGATCATGCGTCAGTCTTTTCACTAGGTCATGGAAACTCTTATAATAAAGCAAGACTTCTAGAAAATGAAATATTTACTTATACTTAGGATAGGTAGAAATTTATGAGATATTTTTATTATTCTATTATTTTTCATACACACAGTAAAATACGTAACGACTTTTTTGTTTCATATTATTTGTATTTAATATTCTTATATTATAAAGTTTAAACATCATTAGATACTCAAAAAAAATTTAAAAGGAGATCATTTTTTTTGGGCATTTTCTGAATGTGCCGGCCAACAAAAAATAATGGTACATGTATTTAGTACTAGTCATTTGGAGCAATAGTTAATATGGCAGCAAAGTTGTATGGTTACTATAAGTCAAGTTATACAAGTTCTATGATTTGTCATTTTCATACAGTGTCTGATTTCTGAAAGTGAGGAAAAATATAAAATAATGATAAATATTGCTAATACTAATCATCCGAAGTCGTTGTGAAATTAAATGAGTGTTAGAAGAAGGCGTCTTCTAACCGCCGCCGGGCCCTTGAAAGGGGCCTTGAGCGGATAAACATGGTCAGGGGCTATGCCCCTCTACATGTGAAATTCTTTTTTTTTTTAATATTTTATTTTTCATGATGACACGCCCAGTACGAATACTGGGCGCAAGACATCAGTTTTAGGGGAAGACCCCCCGCGGCAGAACGCGGGGGAAACCCGAGGTGACTAGGAGTGGAAAAAGCGACGGCCGAGGACGGCCAAGACCGGCAGTCGACTCCGGCGGAGCATGTGGGTCCCGGTCCGGGGACCAAGGAAACGCGTATGGTGCCGCTCCCACACACTCCGCATTTGTCGGACTGCGGACACAAACCGACCTGGGAAAAGGTGGGGGGAAAGATTTTCCCGAACCCCAGACTTTTGATGTCGGGGGGGAAAAACACGCTACGGTGCCGACAGAGTGGCATTAGGGCTGCCACACGTCGGACACCGGGCGAGTGTGAGAAGAATGCGCCAGTATTTTAATTACTGGCGCGGGGGTAGGGTGCAGGGGGGGTGACAATCCAACGGTGGACGGGGTGGCAGAGCGCGCTAACGCGCCGAGGCTCCTCCTCTTCGAGGGCGGGGCGGCAGGCGAGGCTCTGCGGGGTCCCCAGCTCTGATGGCGTCGCGGGGCAGCAGTCTGCGATCGGGCGGGCGGGCGTGCCAAGGCGCCAGGTCGGCAAGCTCGACCAGGTCCGAGGCATCAGCTCGCAGGAAGAGGGTGGTGGCGAGCCTGCGAACAAAGGCTTCCACGCTCGTTATGCGGAGGTCCCTATTTATTGTGGCGTTGCTCACGTACCTCGGCGCTCCGACGATGCGGCGCAGCACGCGATTCTGCGTTTGCTGCATCATTTTTTGATAGGACGCAGCGAGCAGGTGGTGCCACGCAGGAGCCGCGTACGTGAGGCGCGAACGGATGTAAGTCTTAAACAGGGCCAACCTCATATTGAGCGGGACCTGGGGAGCTGCATAGATCGGCGACAGTTTGGCTGCTGCGGCTCTGGCGCTAGCAACCGCTGAGTTGCACTGGGGGTACATGGTCAGTCGCCGATCTATAATGACGCCTAAGTATTTAGCGGTCTTACCCCATGGTATCTCCTTCTCTCCTATCTTCAGGGCGGGCGGGTTTCCCCTCTTGCGGGTAACGGCGAGCGCCTGCGACTTACCGGGGTTGACGGCGAGTCGCCATTTGCTCAGCCATGCCGGGAGGAGGTCGAGGGTCCTCTGGAGTTTCACGGCTGCGTGAGTTAGGTTTTGGGAGGTGCAGATGAAGGCGGTGTCGTCAGCATACAACGCCGCGGTGGTGCCCACGTCAGTGGGCACATCGCTGGCGTAGAAATTGTAGAGGCTGGGCGACAACACTCCACCCTGCGGGACACCTGCGGTGATGGGGCGTTCCTCCGAGAGGACCCCGTCGACCTTGACCCTGAAGGTCCGGCCCGAAAGATACGAGGAGAGGAGTCTTACCATGTGGCTGGGGACGTTTGCCTGCAGGAATTTGTGAAGGAGGCCTTCGTGCCACACGCTGTCAAAGGCCTTCTCCATGTCCAAGAAGACGGCCACTCCAGAGGCTTTCCTGTTGGTAGCATCTGTGAGGAGGTGCACCACGCGAACCAGCTGAAGGGTAGTGCTCAGTTGGGAGCGGAACCCAAACTGTTCGCGCCGAGGAGGAAGAAAAGGAGAGAGGTGTTTGAGGAACAGGATTTCAAAAGATTTGGATAGGGTGGAGAGAAGGGTTATAGGGCGATAGCCCTCCGCCCGTCTCAAGTTTTTGTGAGGCTTGGGGATAGTAATAATTAGCCCCATTTTCCAGGACTTAGGGAAGTGGCCTGTCCTCACAATGCCATTAAATAGGCGAGCGAGAGCGGCCACTGTCCGGAAAGGTAGGTGGCGCAAGGCAGCATTTGTAACCCCGTCAGCGCCGGGGGCCTTGCGGGGCTTGAGGCGGGCGAGTATTTTTTGGTCTTCTCTAGGGGAGAAGGAGAAATTTGGACGTTCTAAGGGGGGAGGGGGGGGGAGTATAAGAATTTTCTTCCCTCCTCGGATACCCTAGCTGTGTGGTCGGTCGCCGTAGACGGAAGGGGCGAGAACTGCCGCTCCAGGTGGTCGGCGTGGATCTCGGCACGGTCCTCAGCTCGGTACCTAGGATTACCGTCTGGGTGGATCAGAGGTCTTGTGGGGACGGTGGCGCCGGTGAGACTGCGGCACGTACGGTGCAGGGTGGTCCTGTCCTCACCTGCATTCGTGATGCGCCGCGTCCACAAGGCCGCATTGTGGTCCTGCAGTGCCTGCTTCACCTCTGCGGTGAGGCGGTTCAGCTCATTCTTCAGTCGGGGGCATCTATTTAGCTGCCAACGCCGCCGTAGCTTCTTCTTTTTGGAGATCAGCTCGGCTATGTGGCGTGGCAGCGGAGATCTTTTTGGGTGGGGACTGGGCGACTGCTGAGTGGCCGCCTCCATCGCAGAGGTGATAGCAGCGGTGATCTGCTGTGTCATGCGCTCCACGTCATCCACAGAGACCACCGGAAAGTTGGGCGTGGAGCCGTGCAGCTGCAGGGCAAAGACCTCCCAGTCGTAGACCGGGCGAGGGGGCAACGGGGGGATGCTGAAGGGAGCAGCTTTTATTGTGGCCAGCACTGGAAGGTGGTCCGAGTCTGTTGCCACATCCAAAACCTCTTGCTGGAAGTCTCCAGGGAGGCGATGGATTATGGCAATGTCCAGAACATCGGGAGTATAAGTGGGACACTCGGGGTAGTGCGTGGGGGCATAAGAGCCCACCACGGAATATCCGGCACGCTCGGAATCCGCAAACAGGCGGTTTCCGTCTGCGTTTGACGTGCGTGAGCCCCAACCCGGGTGCTTGCAGTTTAGATCTCCGGCAATCACAGTGGGATCCTCTGATAGGAGCCCGTGGATGTCGGAGATATCTAAACGCGAACCCGGGTGCTTGTAGCACGCATAAATGCGCGTCCGGTGTGAGCCGAGCATCAACTCTATGCCGAGAGCGTAGAGCGAGGTCACAGAGGGAGCGGGGAGGAGTTGGTGGAGCAGTCGTCGGCCGACAAGGACGGCGAGGCCTCGACACACATTTCCACCTCCCAGATAATCCTGACGGTAGGTATGAAAACCCGGGATGGACAGGCGGTCCTGGGGAGACAGGTGGGTCTCGCTGAGTAAGGCAACATCTACTTCGTACGTTTGTAGAAGGTAGCGAAGTAGTGCTGCCTTACCTCGGACCCCCCGGGCATTCCAATGCACAATGTTTAGTTTTGCGGGTTGGGCAGCCATTTGGAAACTAAGGAGGCACCTTCGGGGAGGGCCTGCAAGAGAGTGGTAAAAATGTCCTCCCCGGCTTGAATTTTTCTATAAATGCTCATGGCCAGGGAGAACAGGGACTGGAGGAGTTCAGCAGTGGAGGTAGGGGCCTCTCTGCGGGCGTGGCGTTGGGGACGCGGCGCGCCTGTAGAGGGCTGTGCAGTGGCAGCCGCGGGGTCCGAGGGTGCCGTAGCCACCTCGACAACTTCGGTAGCACTAGTGGCCATCTGTGAGGCGCTAGAAGCACGTGGAGTACGTGGGGGACGTGGAGCGCGCTGGGGCTTCGGAGGTGCCACCAGACTAGGAATGGACTGAGGCAAAGGGAGCGCGAGTGGCTCGTATTCGGAGTCGGTGGCAGCGGCAGAAGAGGTAGCCGTTTTCCTCCTTTTCCGCGGCTTCCTCTTCCTCTTGGGAGGCTGTGTGGAAGGGCCGAGTTCCGAGGCAGGAACAACCCGCGGAGTGGGGTCATTTGCCTCGGCCATAAGTGAGGTGGCAGTGGGAGTAAATGAGTAACAACTAGCCCCTCATTTTATACCTGCACTTAACAATCACGTCACACACAACAAAATAGAACGCGGCAAAACCTTTTTGATCTTGTCCGCTAGTTCGCTCGCCGGCGGCGTGTGGAGTGAGTGAGACGGCGACATTCAAATACGTTCAAGTAAAAAAAGCGTTTTTGTTTGTTAGTTATCCAATGCGACTTGTGTTACATCGGTCGGCTATCTTACGTACTTTATAGTAAATAAACATTCTTACGCTTTAGTTAGACAACTCTAACTCTGTTCGTGGTGTGTTAGGGGTATACAATGGCTGAACAATTGTGTATAAGGTGTCGTGAACCAATTGGTACACGGCGTAGATACACCTGGTCTTCCCGAGAGCAAGAATTTATTGATATTGCTCAGATTGTAATCGACGAACTTGTGGATAATGAAGTGAGTAGTTTCCTATCCCTTTTTATTTTAGTTCCCTTTATGGAATATGACATTATATGTGTTGTACCTAGAACGTGTCGTGTGGGTTGTCGTATTATTATTTATACCCCCAAGATACACGGCTGCCCTTTTCTAAGTATAAGTACACATTACCGATCAAAGCAAAGTAATTAAATACTAAAAATAAAAATATAATGTACCATGTTGCAAACATTGACCATAACTTAAATGGGTAGGATATAACAGTTCACCACTATCAAATTATTTTGGTAGCTTCTCCATTTTCATTTCCATTTCCACAGTTAGACTTACCAAGATCTTTTATTTTTATAGGTACTGCCCACCGATTTCATTTGTCGACCCTGTTGGCAACGAGCGGAATGGTTGTATCAGGCGATTTTACGCGCTCAACTTCAAGACGACGATGATAATGACGCACCACAGGAAAACGTCGGTAATCAACGACGCCAAACAATATTGCCTGGATTCAAGCGTAATCCAAATAGTACTAATCTCTGCATTTTTCAACCATGTGAGAATATGTCTAGACGTCGAGTACCAGAAGAAATAATTCTTCGCATGTTGTGCCGGTACAATATTATTATTACAGAAAATGGGCGAGTGTGTGAAGAACATATACAGGAAGATATTTGGCATTTACTTCCACTACATACCATACCATACGTTAACTATGATGAAAAATAAAACCTCCACCGATTTTTTGAACTTCGAGCATTACGAAAACATAAATGGTAATGAGCTGCACACGTGGATGGGCCTTACTCACCTCTAGTTCTCTGATGTGCTGGAAAACGTAACCAGTCTGAATCAACACCGCGACAAACGGACAATAATGGCAGCAGTATTAGCGAAAATGCGTACAGGCGATTCTAATGCACGGTTAGCATCCATATTTAAAATGTCCGTATCAAGCTTTCAACAAAAACTAAAGATAGGCTTGGAAGCGCTTTTAAGCGACTTTGTACCATCCCGTGTCGGATTTGATCATATAACCAGAGAGGAAGTAGTGCAGAAGAACCTTATGATTCCAGAGCGTTTATTTGGCAATCCAGATAGTCCAATTGAAGAAAGAAAGTTGATTACTATTCTTGATGGCACATACATATATCTCCAAAAAAGCTCTAATTACTTTTTCCAGTGAAAATCGTACAGTAATCATAAGTTCCGAAACCTTTTGAAGCCTTTGTTTTGGTTGTTGCGATGGAACGATAATTGCAGTAGAGGGACCATACGCTGCAACAACCTCCGATGCCCAGATTTTAAACAATGCTTTAAATGACGAAGATGGCGTGTTGCACTGGTTTTACCGGGATGGAGATGTTTTCATCATAGACCGTGGCTTTAGAGATGCTATAAGCAATCTGAAGGCATGTGGTTATGTGGCTCAGATGCCAGAAACAAAGCACCCGAACGAAACCCAGCTTACTACTGACCAGGCTAATAAATCTAGACTTGTGACCATTTGCCGCTGGGTGGTCGAAGTGATAAATGGTCGCTTCAAAAGAGATTTTCGTTTACTAAGAAATGTTCACAGTAACCGGGCATTAGGTAACATGATAGATTATTTCAGAATCGCGGCAGCATTGCTGAACAGCTACCATGTCCTAATTGACAACAACGTGCACGCAAGCGATTTCCTTGAGATAATTCATGAACGAATCAATACGCCAAACAGTTTGGCAGAACTTGTTATAACAAACAATTATAATAGACGGAGAGCACAGTTTCAGGCCATGGTGGCCGATATGCCTGAATTCAATAATTTCCCTAGACTGACAGAAGAAGAATTGACGCTGTTCGCTTTGGGCAGCTATCAACTGAAGCAAGCCCGTAGTTACTACGGTGAACACGTACAACCAGATGGAGCTTTCATCATAGAACTCGCCGGGGATATTCCTGTGGAAGAAGTTCGGGAGGTGGCTGGACGGGATCTTCTCGTATTACGAGGCCGTATACAATCTCGCCATGTTTCGTCGAAAACGTATCATGTATACATTACAGCTGATCCAGCACTTCATGGAAGACAGGCCATTCCATATTATTACTGCTCATGCCCAATAGGGACACGGACAATAGGGTGTTGTTCACACACCATGACTATTGTGTGGTACATGAGTTTCGCACGGAATGCTGAATTTATACGCCCACGGGCACTAGGTTTGGAGAGTGTTATAGTTTCATTGCATGAGAATTAGAAGACTTTTGTAATTGAACTCTAAAATATCAGTTATTTTTAGTCTGATATAAAATGTAAAAATCAATAAATATATGAAAATGGCGAATGATCCAACTTGTTTTATTTGACTTAGAGTAATCCTACAACTTAGCTGCCATATTAACTATTGCTCCAAATGACTAGTACTAAAAACACGAACCATTTTTTTTTGTTGGCCGGCACTTTCAGAAAAGGCCCAAAAATGTATGGGGCCTGAATGTTCTCATTTGATGTTTTGTTGACAATTATTGTGATGTGTTGTTGGTTGTCATGACAAGTAAGTCATGACAACCAACAACACATCACAATAATTTTCAATCTCACATGACATAAAAACTCAAAGACGGGACTTACACACAAACTTAACCGAATTTTTCCACTATTTGTGAGAATAGTGTACGATGTCGTATGCTTGTAGTAGTGCAATCAAATCGAAAGTATCCATGTAGCTGTTTATCTGGTCCTATTTATTAATCTGTGACGGGGGTATGCTCTGATACTGGAACCCAACTGCGAATTAAACAGAAATAATTACCTCGATTGCCCCCCGGATATTAATTTTCATTATCTAACAAAGACCAGACATATATGTGAAAATGATAAACAATAATTATCACTTAAACTTAGTCTGGCCATATATACTGTTACAATTAAAAATAAACAAATTATTACATTTGAATTTGGAATCTGTCATTTTTATTTGATTGTTCATTGTAGAGATGTCGGAAATGCAATAAAGTATCGATATAATATATTATATCGATATTGTATGCTTGATATAATATATTATATCGATATTATTTGAAAATATCAATATTATATTTTCAAAAAATACTTTTATATTGATATTTTCAAAAAATATTTTTTGATATTTTTATTAAAAACTATCGATATATCGGTATAATTTGACGGAGAATATTGGCTGGCGCTCTTAAAATTAATTTATTTGGCCTAATCTACTTCAATCATTTTACATTACTAGATATTAAATACTAATTCAATAAATATATTTTGTATTAAATCAAGAACAACGATAAAAATATTAATATTTATCTGATACAGACATTTTTTAATCATAAAAATTATCGATTTTTATACCTTTTCGATACATGGAATTTTATATCAATATATCGAAACCATAAAAATCGCTCAAAAATATAGATACATCGAAAAAATAACATCGATATATCGATGTATCGATATTTTTTCAACAAGCCTAGTTCATTGAGTTTTCTCATTTTGGCGCCAATACATTGTACAATATTTTGCGATATTAAAATGGAGTGGGGTGATAAAGAGCCGAACCGCTGTGATTGCATTACACAAAGTAGGTATGGAGCCAAATGCAATTTTGAAAACTCTCCATACGCTTGGTATTAGTAAAATGTTTGTACCGGGCTATTAATAGGTACAATGAGACCTCCTCTGTTTGTGACAGAAAAAGATCTGGCCGTCCACGTAGTGTTCGTACGAAAAAGGTGGTCGAAGCAGTAAGGGAAAGAATTCGAAGAAATCCTGTCCGAAAGCAAAAGATTTTATCTCGGGAGATGAAGATAGCACCTAGAACCATGTCGCGTATTTTAAAAAATGATTTAGGACTTGCAGCCTATAAGAGACGTACTGGTCATTACTTAACTGATAATTTAAAAAAAAAATAGGGTGGTAAAATCGAAACAACTACTGAAGCGCGTATCGTATGCCTTGGCGTAAAGGGAGGTCACAGAAAAATTTTGTTTACGGATGAGATTTTTTTTACAATTGAGCAACATTTTAACAAACAAAATGACCGTATTTATGCTCTAAGGAAGCTTCCCAATTAGTCGACAGAGTGCAACGTGGGCACTATCCGACTTCAGTGATGGTTTGGTGGGGTATTAGCTATGAAGGAGTGACGGAGCCATACTATTGTAAAAAAGGTATCAAAACATCGGCACAAGTGTATCAAGATATCATTCTTGAGAAGGTAGTGAAGCCCCTTAACAACACCATGTTCAATAACCAAGAATGGTTGGAATGGTCCTTCCAGCAAGACTCGGCGCCGGGTCATAAAGCTCGGTCTACACAGTCTTGGTTGGAAACGAACATTTCGGACTTCATCAGACCTGAAGACTGGCCGTCGTCTAGCTCCAATATTAATCCGCTGGATTATGATTTATGGGCAGTTTTAGAGAGTACGGCTTGCTCTAAACGCCATGATAATTTGCAGTCCCTAAAACAATTCGTACGATTGGCAGTGAAGAATTTTCCCATGGAAAGAGTGCGTGCTTCTATTGATAACTGGCCTCAACGTTTAAAGGAGTGTATTGCAGCCAATGGAGATCACTTCGAATAAGCTTTTTATATTTTAAATTGTTTTATATTTATGTATTAAACTAACACACTGTAAAAGTAATAAAATTGTTATTTGCAATAGAAATTTTTTTTTTCTTTGTTTCAGTATTTATGGCAAGAGTTGGTATGTCTGGTGTAAATCGCTTATTTGCAGACATATTTATTTTATTTACTTTGCTTCCATCAATATGAAAATGAAAATGTTATTTTAGCAAGTGCTAAAAATAAATATTTTTGGTACAGATATCAATAGGGGAAAAAACAGATATTAAGATAGAATGTAAGTGGATAATTGTTGACGTTAGTTACAGTGTTCGATCTCTTGAATTTGTTCAAAATGCATATTATGTTGTTTCAAATGCTTAACAACAATTTTTTCTCGCAGATATAAAAGAACATGTGGAGAACAGCCCAGGTCATTGTGAAGATGAGACTGCCGTAGAACCAGTTGAGGACAAGCACACTCCCACAGAGCCGCGAACAACACGTCAAGATGATGGCAAACCATACTCTTGTGATGTCTGTAGCAAGAAGTACTCGTATCCGTGGAACTTAAAATCACACAAATTAATTCATACTGGTGAAAACCCGTACAGTTGTGATGTTTGTAGCAAGACATTCGCTTATAACAGTACCTTAGAAACGCACAAACTAATACACAGTGGTGAAAAACCTTACAGTTGTGATGTTTGTAGCAAGACATTTAATGTCTTATGTAACTTAAAAGCACACAAAATAATACATACTGGTGAAAAACCTTACATTTGTGATGTTTGTAGTAAGACATTTAATGTGATAAGTAACTTAAAAGCACACAAAATAATACATACTGGTGGAAAAATTTACAGCTGTGATGTTTGTAGTAAGAGATTCACTCAGACTAGTACCTTAAAAACGCACAAACTTATACACAGTGGTGAAAAACCTTACAGTTGTGATGTTTGTAGCAAGACATTTACCAGAACTAGCGACATAAAAAGACACAAAGTTACACACAATGGCAAAAAACCTCACAGTTGTGATATTTGTAGTAAGACATTTACTTTTATTAGTCACTTAAAAAAACACAAAGTAATACACAATAGTGGAAAATCTTACAGTTGTAATGTTTGTAGCAAAACATTTACCCGAACTAATAGTTTAAAAATGCACATACTGATACACAATGGTAAAAAAACCTCACAGTTGTGATATTTGCAGTAAGATATTTACTTTTATTAGTTACTTAAAAAACACAAATTGTGTATTACACACAATAGTGAAAAACTTAAAAAAATGAAAAATATTTATTTACCTATTTTACAGTTTTTTGTAACAATTAATCAGAGTTTAGAACCGCCTAGTAAGTAATAAATATACTTGTATTGCCCCCCCCCACTCTTCCTTAAAACCATTATAACTGTGTTTTAATTATAATTATATGATGTAATTGTGATTGATCAAATGACCAACAATGATTATAACGGCAATATATTTTAACAAGTTTAAAAATAAATAAATTAGGTTGACAAAGTGAGATCTACATGCCAGTTTAGTGTGTGTGTGCATGCGTGTGTGTGTGTGCGTGTGTACGTTGGTGTTTGGTATGTTTGAGGCTGTTGATGAAAAGGGATAGAGAGAATTTGTCTAAAATTTAGTTTATATGCTGCCATACCGCTTCTGTCGCTTCATATGTAAAATGAGAAAGCCATTTTGTAATGACATCTTTGCATTTGTGTGGGTTTAGTTGGTGAACTTTTAGATTAGTGTCAAGCTTAAGTACACGTAAGGATCGACAGACAGACCGTTGCATTTGTTGGGAAATTTCAGTAGAAAAAGCCGTCACTGCGTCTTCAGCGGACTTACCACACCTAAAGCCAAATTGTTTTAAAGAATGCAAAAACTGTGTAGGTAATTGCAGAGTCTAGTAATATTTAACTTTTCGATAATTTTGGATATTTCAGGTAGTATCGAGATTGGTCTTTAATTGTTGATGTCTGTTCTGTCCCCAAATTTGTTACAGGAGTGATTATAGATATTTTAAGAGTGATGGAAATCTACCTTGTTGGAAACAAAGATTTGCAAGACGGCTTATTATGGGTACAACAATAGTTCTTGACTATTTTAGGAAGCGACTGGTATCCACTCGCATCTCATCCAGGTGCATTATCGGACTTAAAACTTTGAAAGACATAATCAACTTTTTGAAGGTCAGTATCCAGCAGTACAAAGGATAACAACATATCTGTTTTCGACGCAGCTAGAGAATTATTTTAAAATTAATTGAGATCTAGACTTTCTTTAATATTTTCCCACTATGCGTGACTGATAGTGATAGTGACTCAATAAGGCTCTGGTTAATTTCTCAAAAACAGGAGGAGGTTCTCAATACGTGTTTATTTTTATTTTTTTTATATATGTATGTTACGCGATTACAACGCCGTTTGTGGACCGATTTTAGAAATTATTTTTTATTTTAAAGGATTGACTCCCAAGTTGGTTCCATTGCCACCAAATGGTAGACCTGGTGATGGGATCCATGAGGTATCGAAAGAAGGTCACAAAATTTACAGGACCACCTAACGATTTTCATTTTTTTATAGTAACTCTAGCATATGCAGGGGCGTGCGCTCCATATAGGCAGAAATGCAGTGCTTTACTTGTCATTCACAGATATTTTAATAAAACGTTCGTACGTTTTAGATGACTTTAATAATTAATTAATGTTCGCGCCAACCCTAGCGCGACGTTTAGAATAAACACAAAGGACATCACTACGTGAAGTATGGCCGACCGACTCAGGGGCGTTGTCAGAGAGTGACGAACACTTGCAGTTAGAACCCCTTCCGCGCTGGATGCATTTTCAGCTCATCCCGAAACCTAGTGAACGCGAACGCGTGTGCGCATATTTATTGGTGCTCGTTAATATAATACCAAATTCGCCGGCGAACCGCGATAAATCTATCGATAATCCGCTCAACAGCTGTGTAGTGTAGTGAGAAGAAACCTCCGCCCAGATACGGAACCACCAGCTCAACAATAAGGTCAGTCCCAGATTTCTCCAGCCCTCACATTAACCTACTTATATACCTACTTCCCTCAGCTCAAAGTCGTATTGTGTAAGTTTCCTCGGCTCACCAATTTCTTGGCCCATCGAGCCTTCGTGAAGCCCTTCTCCCTATTACCAGCGTTGGGCCTGATTAGAACCAGCACCTACAGTTCCACTCCGCCCAATTCTGCACATAAAATCAGCTCGATTATTTATATTTTGTCCAATTAATTATGGCCAGGCCGCCCCGCCATTTTAAAACCAAGTTACAGTCCACTACCATTATCAATTCGGCACATTTAACATTAAACCCCTATTCTGTACTTTGATATTAACCTATATGTTAATTATTTAAATTATTTTGTGCATATTTCGGCCCATAAATTCATAGGAAAAACCCAAAAAAAAAAAAAAAAAATAGTGGGTAGGTTGTCGGCTTATTGTCGAACAAAGAACTCGAACATTCCAGAACTTCCCTAACGTACCTAATACATAATTTGTGCCAATAATATCTCATATAATTTTCTCAGCTCTTAATTACATACAAAATATTTTAATGTTTGATTCGCATATAAAATAAGTAATAACTAGTGCGTATTGTGAATTACGTTCGGCTCATAACAGAATTGTGAATCGTCGTTGCATTACTAAGTATTTTATCTATATATAACGTTTATATCTTCATATTCTCAAATTTTAAAACACAATATTAATTAACTTAGCATTATTTTAATAGTTACGGGTTGCATAACATCCCAAGTGCCCATACTAACATCGTCGGCTCGCTTCGATACAGAAAACTTGATTTGTGTGCATTCTGTAGGTAATAGGTACAGGCTACACGGCGCCCGTGTAAACAACACCTGTTACATTCATTCTCAATTAGGTATTCTTCATAGAATAAATAGTGACCTTCACATTGAATTCATATCTTATCTACGTTCTGTGTCTATACAAAAATATTATTAGGTATTACGTTACAGCTGTTTTAAATAAGAATTCTTATCGACGTTCTGTGTTTATACAAATATATTATAGGTGTTACGTTACAGCTGTTTTGAATAAGTCGGCACACTGTTGAGATTGAGACTGCTCATACCTACTTACATTGTTTTTCATTGCGTTGTTTTGTTTCTAACGCGCCCGCTAAGACTTGTTTATATTCAAACTTCAGGACATTAATATAATATTACAGACGACTTCTAACGCATTAATCTCCGCTCATCAAACATACACTAATACTATATTAGCATCAGGCGATCGGTCAGCTCATTTGTTAATTAACTCGTACACATTTTATGATAAAATTGTATACATTGTCGGCACATTATTAAAATCTATTTTCTGCGTTTTAATTAACTGCGCGCGTATTTTCCGCTCATTACTTTTAAATATTTAACTTAGTTACACGCATATATTTTTAAACATGCCTACAAAATCGCAAGCGGCCATATTTAGGCAAACTATAAAATCTATTAGTAGGCTCAGACGTTTTGGGTCACGTTTTGGATGGTACTAAGATTGCTTTGGGCCCGGGGAAGCCCATAGCCTTCGGCACGATTTTTGATTTTGCACTCACTCATAGGACTCGTTGAGCACTCATGCGATTCACCTGTAGCTCAAGTTGGCTCTGCTCATGTTACTCATACTCATTATACTCAGTCGGCTCACTCTACACATTCTGCTCATTCTACTCATGATATTTGAAAAAACTCCGCCCCATCGTTTACAAACATTTGAATCAAATAGAGTAACAAAAATTAACTCAAATTCACTCACACTTAAGTGGCGTCATGTACCTTCCCAATTAAATCCTGCTGACTGTGCAAGCAGAGGATTATCAGCTCAAGCTCTCTCCGCTCATGATTTATGGTGGTCTCCTCCATGGCTCAAATTGCCAGAGGATACCTGGCCCAAGATGCCTTCAGCTCATACTCGACAAGACTTGCCAGGGCTCAAACCAAAATACGTACCATGCAATTTCTCGATACCCGGTGTCGATAGTGATCTGCTCACTCGCTTCAGCTCTTTAGAAAAACTAACTGGTGTCACTGCCTACATGAGGCGATTCATTCGTAACTGTAAACTAAATTCAAACTCGCGACAACTGGGCCCTCTAACTGTAAGTGAACGTAGAGAAGCATTACTCTTCTGGATCCGCTCTGTACAGCAGAATACATTCGCAGAAGATATTCACTGCCTGCAAACCGATAGAATCTGCACAGTACGACTACAACGTCTGTCGCCTTTTACGCAGGACGGTCTCCTCAGAGTAGGAGGTAGACTCACTCGTTCGGAACTCACATACGATGCTCAACACCCATTCATTTTGCCTAGTTCTAGCCCGCTCGTAGACCTCATAATAGATCACTATCATCGCATACACTGCCACCCTGGCACGGACACGCTACATGCTATTTTACGTCAGCAATTTTGGATATTATCTGCCCGCCGCATTATACAGGCACAGAACGATTAAATGCATAAGATGTTTCCGTTGCCGCGCTCAGCCCGAAGTACCTATCATGGCTGACCTGCCAGCTGATAGAGTCATACCTCAGCCCGTATTTAGTCACGTATCAACAGATTTCGCCGGACAGTTTCTGCTCAAATCAAGTCAATTACGTAATGCTAAGTTAATTAAGGGATATTTTTGCATATTTGTTTGCCTCACTACAAAGGCGGTTCACTTAGAACCAGTCTCATCGCTCACTGCCGAAGCGTTTATTGCAACATTACAAAGGTTCTGCTCACGTCGCGGACTTCCGGTATTGATACGTTCGGATTGTGGCACAAATTATGTAGGAGCTAGGAATCATCTACTAGAGGTACAACAATTTCTCAATGACAATAACGACGCCATTTCTCATAAACTCTCAACTCAAAATATAACTTGGTTACTCAATCCGCCTAAAGCCCCATGGATGGGAGGTATCCATGAGATTAATGTTAAATCCACAAAGCAACTTCTATACCGTGTTATCGGTGAGCAACACCTCACTTTCGAGGAATTCTTAACTCTGCTAACTAGAATCGAAGCTGTGTTAAACTCTCGGCCCATCAGTCCACTTTCGTCCGATCCCACGGACTATCAGCCCCTTACTGCTGGCCACTTTCTCATTGGCCGTCCGCTCACAGCTCTCCCCGAGCTGACTCTAGATGAAAGAGTAATATCTCCGCTCAAACGCTTTCAGCTCATTCAATCACTCTCTCAGCGCTTTTGGAACCTTTGGACCAAGTCCTACCTCCATACCCTTCAAATCCGCTCCAAATGGCTTTCCTCTTCCTCTCCACCCAAAATTGGAGAACTGGTTCTGCTCAAGGAGGACAATTTGCCTCCTCTACAATGGAAGATGGGAAGAATCTCACGTCTGCTACCTGGGAAGGATGGAGTCATCAGAGTTGTGGACTTGGACACGACTCAAGGCCAGCTGCGGAGGCCTGTCGGCAAGATTGCCCGGCTCCCACTGGATTCTGCTCAGGATGGGGCTCAGCTCGCCGCCTGTGCGGGCCCCCCAGGATGTTCGCGCCAACCCTAGCGCGACGTTTAGAATAAACACAAAGGACATCACTACGTGAAGTATGGCCGACCGACTCAGGGGCGTTGTCAGAGAGTGACGAACACTTGCAGTTAGAACCCCTTCCGCGCTGGATGCATTTTCAGCTCATCCCGAAACCTAGTGAACGCGAACGCGTGTGCGCATATTTATTGGTGCTCGTTAATATAATACCAAATTCGCCGGCGAACCGCGATAAATCTATCGATAATCCGCTCAACAGCTGTGTAGTGTAGTGAGAAGAAACCTCCGCCCAGATACGGAACCACCAGCTCAACAATAAGGTCAGTCCCAGATTTCTCCAGCCCTCACATTAACCTACTTATATACCTACTTCCCTCAGCTCAAAGTCGTATGTGTAAGTTCCTAGCTTACACAATTAATATTAAATAAATTAATTAAAAAAATATAATAACTTAAAAACGCCTAATATTTTATAAATAGCAACTCATCTCATGCCGTTGCGTTCTGCAGGACATATCATCGCATGTATGTGTAATTTTCATACTTCGCAAACGCACACACCCATGAATATCGACATGATTATATAGCGAAACTCCCGCGGCAGGCGATGGCTCTCGGCTATCCGTACGCTTCCGAAAACCGCCGAACTGGCTTGTCGGAAATTATTCGTTGCCTATAATCCGAGTAAAAATAACAGACGGAAATCTAATAAATCACGTATGCGCAATATGCATTTTTGTTTAGTAAGGTTTTATTTGTTTAAATAGAAGAATCGTTTTGTGTTTCGCGGGGGCCATATTGCATATTTCATGTGATAAGCATTGTTTACAATTTAATCGCTCCAGTTTATTTATAGTTTTCTTAAAAGATTTTCATTTTAACATTTGAAAGTGTGTACATTTAACAGTTTATTACTGAGTTTCTATAATAATTGTAGGGATTAGCTTTTACTAGTGCGTTTGTTGATTTTTTTAAAATGTTATTTGATTGTGAGGTTTGTGTTGAAAATGTGTGTTTATTAAAAATTAAAAATAACAAGTTGTCACAATTGTCTTTCAGTGAAAAGATTCAAATTCTGTCTAAAGGTAGGTGTGTACCCGAGTTACAACAATTAAATCAGCAAAAAAATAATGTAACTCGAAAATTTCATGTTAAAAGTTATGAAACGTATAACTGGCTGTGTGGTTGTGTACACGATTAAATTATATTGTTTTCCTTGCATATTATTTAGTAATTTACATCGGGATATAGTAATCTCAAGTAACCGGAACCTTGAATATTTGAAAATTGAAGCTGACTGACTGGTGGGTAGTTATAATATTTTAAAATATGCTTATTATTTTACTTATTAGAATTTCTTCCGCCGCGACGATCGATCGCTGTTTTGTCTGCGTTGCCGTAGAAGATGTACATGAATAGTAGTACATCTAAGACTTGCTCTGTTGGCATGGTTTCGACTTAGAGATCCGTCGCTTGGCTGTAGCTATGCAAAAATCTATAAACGAAAAAGTTTTGTGACCGAGTACTTCGCCGCATACCCACACTGGGTATGCGCCGCATAATCCTGTGCACGCCACTGAGTGGAGGTGTAAAAGATGTATACTTCCCTTAACTTTTTTATTGCATAAGATAAATAATAATTAATAATAATTAAATTTACTTATCTATTCCTCCAAGAATATAACAAGGAACTCATTGTTTATAACAAGGGACATTGATTAGATATTTAATGGATTCCAAAAACTTATACAATGTCCCATAGTATCCCTTGTTATCTAGTTGCGCACACATATGATGCCACTGTACTTACAACACCCTCACAAGTAACCATACCTTTTTAATAAATACACCCTGTCCGCCTAGAAACGTCGCAGTAGTCGTGATAAAATAGTAGTCACTATAACACAGTAGTCTTGAGTCTCCTTACTAGGGATCGTGTCTCCTTATTATTTAAGATAGACTATAAGCTAAGTCTATGTAAAGTAAAACTAGTATTGTATTGTTTTAATAAAAGGATTTTTTTTTAAAGTCTTTTAAAGATCGTGCATATAACAGAGGCCGTCCCTGATGTGATACCATTCGTATTGTAAACTTTAAATCAATTTTGTCACTTTTATGGCCATTTAAAAAATGAACCACAAATTGGCAGAAATGACACAAAACTTAATAATTAGCTCCCTAGGTACTACTCTATCAACGCGTAAAAATTCAGCGACTTATGTATTCAATAGGTATTTCTTTTAGTTTTTTACACCAATATAGGTATACCTATGAGCATTCACTAGTCCCATCGTCATCATCATTAACTATATATTGTGTGTCAACTGTTACATAATTTCCGCCAATTTCATTTTTAGTTAGGTACCTAAGCATATGCTACCAAAAAGTGACATTGTGTCAAGATATACCCTGGTTCCAAAAACACTGAATGGGACTCGTCAGTTTTTAAAGATACACGTTTGGAAATTTTGGAATTGTTTATAGAACTGTTGTGAAATGTCAGACGTCTTCTTCCAAAGTCTTCTTGAATAATATTTATAGGCATGTATTTAAACTTGGAAAAAACAATCAAATTTTGGGTACTAAAACCGAATACTAAATTACCAAGTAATACTAAATACTAAATTACCAATAATGTAAGGAATATAAAATTCCAAATTCAGCGACTAAATAATATGAAAATAAGAATTAAAAATTATGGGTGTCATTTTCTAAGTTTCTGGGGGTCCATCCATTTTGAATTTCCAAGATGGCAGCTCATACCTGTTTCGAGAAGATGGTCGGTCTGGTATATTGAAAATTGGAAAATTGACGTTTATTTTATGATTGTAGGAGTAAAGGCCTGGGTTAAAACATAAGCTACTTTTTATCCCGAAAAAGTATTCTTGTGGGATACCCGATATTTATGCTGGCGGACCCGCGGAAACAATATAATTTCATTCAACGATTACGGAACAAAAACAACTTGCAAATCTCACTTCATTTATTAAACAAAAAATTACAAAATATGAAGGATAGCATACTCCTCAAATAATAATAATAATAGCTCCCCCACACCGATGTCGGTGACTGTGGTCGGTTTCATTGAAACCAGGCCAGCTAAGCAGGAGTTATTTTATAGTGCCCAAGTGTGTGCGCAGTACACAAGAGCACTCTCTCTTCCTTTACTCTCGAATCCTAGTGGGACGGATAGTCGACACGACTGGCGAGAGATCTGGCGCAGGACCGACATCCAACGCATGGATCATCTCTCTTGTCAGACAATCAGGTGATCAGTCTGCATTGTCCTAACCAAACTTGGAAACAAATTTTTTGTTGTTCCATAGCGAGAATCGAACCCATGACCTCCGAGTCGAGTGCCAAGGACTGGACCAAGCCTGGACTCCTGTCTTCTGAGATTAATAACTATAGCATAGACACCCGGTCAGAGTAATAACATTTAAACACAAAGGAATATACGTGTATAATGTGTGCGGGCGCACGATTCATCGGCGCTATTTGGCGATTTTGCCTTGGCAACTGGTAACTTGTTCGATTCTATATATTCAGGTATGACTTTCGGCATGTTTTTAGTGACTGAATGTTTAATTTGTTCTTACTGTTCAACAAAATTAAAAAATATATAATATATCTATGGTTTTGTATGGCCAATCACATGGTAAAGAATACCGGGATATATGGCTTGATGTTGGCTCTGTCAGCTGTATGTAATTTTTTGTGCGACTTTAAATTACTACTCGTAATAAATTTCTTGTTACAAATATCGCAACTAAACGGCTTGTCGCCAGTATGTATTCGTTTATGTTTCTTTAAATTACCGGAATCATTAAATTTTTCACTACAAACATCACAGCTAAATGGCTTATCACCACTGTGTATTCTTATATGTCTCTCTAAGCTGCATTTGACGGTAAATTTTTTACTACAAATATTACAATTGAAGAGTTTATCACCCCTGTGTATCAGTTTGTGTGTATTCAAATTACTTTTGCTGGTAAGTTTTTTACCGCACTCATCACAACTGTAAGGTTTGTTAGCTGTTTCATCGTTATGTACTAGTTTGTGTAATTTTAAATGTGTACTTGTTATAAATCTCTTTTTGCACACACCACAAGTAAAAGGTTTAACACTAGTATGTATTCTTTTGTGTTCTTACAATTTACACTTCCTCGTAAACTGTTTGGTACAAATATCACAAATAAATGGTTTTTTAGCACTGTGTATTTTTTTATGCGCATTTAAATTGTTTTTTGTAGTGAAGTTTTTACTACAAACATCACAGCTAAACGGTTTTATATATCAGAGTGTGTTTTTTTGTGTTCGTCTAATATACTTTTCCTACCAAATTTTTTTTCACACTCATCACAGCTGAAGGGTTTCTCTCCAGTATGTGTTCTTACATGTCTTTCGAAGTCGCATTTCTTAGCAAAATTTTTACTGCAAAAGTTGCAGCTGACCTTGTGGGCACTGTGTTTGTCTACACTTGCTTCATTCGTCATTGCATCTTCAATCTTTTCCGGAACAGACTCCACATTTTCTTCTTTTATACCTGTAACAAATAGTGACCATTTACAATTTTACTCTCCCAGAGCCACTTTTTGTGGCAACAAAAGTGAAACTAGCTATAATGTTACTTATTATGTAGAACCTGACTATGAAAATAAAAACCTGCACTGATGATGATTTATTATTTATTGCAGCACTCCGAAAAGCTGGGATGTGATTGGTTAAATCACAAAGTTTTGACATTATGTTAAAGCTTTGTGATTCATAATTAATGATGCAGGGTTTTCTATATTCCTAATCAGGTATAGGGCATTTCACGTCAAACGGACAACCAAAAAAATGAGGTCGTACATTTTGTTTATACTGTCAGTTATGTGAAATGCACCGTATGTATTCTGTCGCACACACCTATATGTACGTGATCATACTCGTTGAGGCTGGTGGCTGCATGGTCATCTGTATGTTTTACTGATCCATTCTTGTTTGCAGTGTCTTCATTAAACCCTTTAAAATATTAAATTAGCCGATTAGGGCAGAATATTTTCAGATACTTGGAAAATACCCTAGAAGGTTATTCATAATAACATAATACATTTGCAATCTTGACCATTCCTTGTAAATTTCTTTCCTTCCTTGCAAATCAGCATAAAAGTTTAAATAATTAGTAAAGCCGCCTAAACGCTAAAATGTGTTTTCATGACGTCACATTCTATCAACTATCAAATCATTAAACATGTCAAATCTTAGAATGCTTGGTGTTAACATTGTTAATTTTTCTATTTTAAAATGGCTTTTAGGTGCTATAATCATGCATATTTTATAATAAAGTGTTGGTTATATTGGTTTCAAATGTTTAGTGATAAAATATCAACAGTTTGATGTACGTTTTCATCATAGGATTGCCTATTGCCTTACTTGATGACCTACCACCAGTTCGGGAACAAACCCAGCAAGGAGAACTATATTTATGGGGGTAACTGGTGTAAAACTGACAATGTTATGTTGGAAGGACTATAAATGTAGGCTACAACGGATCATATTATATAATTTTCAGTTCTACATACACTCTTTAGTTCCTTGTTCCTGTTTGATGATAGGCACATGAAATGTGTACAAGTTTTCAGGTGCTACTTCAGTACAGTCACTCACTAGTGGTTTTCCTTGGCTCTGTAAGATAAAAAAAATTAATCACCACTTGTTGAATGCTGGTTTGTATCGGTGCTAAAAGTGTCAGGAGTATTCGGTTCTGATCCAAAAAATTATAATAGGCTACTTGATCTTGTTTTTATTTATGTCCTAAAGGCTTCATAATTGTTTAATTACACACAAAAAATAATATAATATTATTTTGAAACCTAAAAACTTACAAAAAAAATATTTTAAAAATACACTTTTTATAAACCGCCGAAAACACTATTCGCCATGTTGATGGATAGATTATATTTTGTACTGTGACGTCATACTAGTACTATTTGTAATCTGTGCTATAGTCTGTAGTATTCAAATGGCGGTGTTACGTTCTGTTTGACGTTTTGACATAAATAACTTTTTAAGATATCACGAACTATTTATTTACAGAAACGTTCCGTTTCACTACTACATAATTATGTGTTTAGTGTGTTTGTGTCGTCACATCCTTGCCGGAAGTTACTTCGAGGTATTTTCATCAGTAGAAATTAAAAAACAAAAATACAAATTTTTAAATCAACTTTATTTGTCAATATTAAGTTTTTAATTTATGATATCGCTAGAATACGTTTTCCTAAGTCAAGTACTAAAGGAAATACTCCTTCAATGTATGAAATTAAATGAGTCAAGTAGCCTATTATGTAAACTAAAAATCGTCATCAACAAGTTAATGTGTCACTGTTTTTTCTAAAACAGTGTTCCCCAAAGTGTGTACCGCAGCAGACGGGTGTACCATGGACATTAGTTGAGGTGCCTCAGGAAAATACGTATCTTAAAAACTTTCTAAAAGTTTGCACTGGTCTAATGCATGGCAGGCCTGTCCCACTCCCCGTGTAGGTATCAATACTTACTTAAATACTTCAAATGACAAAGCTAATGGAATCACATAATACCTGCCTGCCTGTGGTGTTCACACCACGGTGATACGCCTGAGTGTATCTCCATTTCGGCAATAGGACATTTCACATTACGCTACCTACCTTCCTATCTGCACGCATCTTGGCGTACGTTATATTTTGTTTTGTTTTTTGTTCAATGAGTAGGTACCTACTCATTGAACGGAAAACAAAGCAAAATACTATTATATAATACCTACCTATTTCTGTTTATTGCGTAATATCTGTTTTGTTTTTTTTCTTGTATTATGTTAGTTTGTTTCATGTTATTGTGTCTTACAGAGTAAATCTATGTATGTAATGTAATGTCTATTTTGTCGAATAAATGTTTTATTATTATTATTATTATTATTAAAAATGCAAGTATGTGCGGCGGCCGACTCGAGCTGGCCAATCAGTAGGGACTCACGCGCGAACAGTAAGTAACGTACGCGCGAAATTTGTTCGTCACATTGTTCTAATGGATTGGTTTGAATGCCATAATATGGGCAGATAATATTACATTACTGTGTTGAAGTTAGGTAAAAATGACCCGGCCGGGTCCTACTCTATAATACCATAATATACATAATATTATTATAAATATTATGCAATTAGTTGAGAGCCAATATTAAGTTTTTAGGTATTGGCTCCTGATTCCTGAACTATCTGTTCGCGTTGTATGTCATTCCGATGTGATACGATTTTAAAGTTATTGTTGACAAAATACCCAGAGTAATAGTAAGGCGGCGTGATTAAACATCTTTGAATAATATCAGGCCTGTCTCACTTCCCGTGAAGGTATCGAAAACGTAAGTAGGTATGCGCGAACTTATTAGAATTAAAGTACTATTAACACCTACCTACCTTAGGTTTATTTGGAAAGTAATTTGTTCACTAAAGTACAGTAGGTAGGTACTAGAAAAAAAGTTGTAATTAAATATTGAGATTAAATTATTTTCTAAAAGGAGATAACCCCGATTTCGTAAGAAAAGATAAGAGTTACGCGATAGAAAGAGACGCAACTTCTAGGTAAACATAACCGTAGACAATCAAGCGCTACGCCATCTAAATTGAACCTAATTGTATGTATTCTGTATGCATGGTAAATAAGTGACATTCTGGCAAGTTCGTTTCAATCATGATGAGTTATGGAACATACCTATAATATGTGATCTGTTTAACAAGGGTAGGAGTTCAAAATATTAAGGGGGGATTTCAAAATGTAATGGGATGGAGGAAGGGATTATAAGCTTTTTCACGTAGTCAACATCTTCTAGGAAAATCTTGCGCGACAGTTAACAGTTTTTACTTTCTTGTTGCTACAAATCTTTACTTTTTGCAATTTTTTTTACTCATTTCACTGTGAATAGTAATTTGTAACCTTAAAATCTGAGCTAACTGCTCCATCTTGAAAGAAGATGTCATGTTTTGCAGAACCACGTTTTGAAAATCAGTTTTTCGCCCTACTTTAACTGAAAACTAACTGGTCCCGAAAAAAAAAATTATACCACGCAAGTCTGGCAAGTAATTTTAAAGTTAGCGTATTTAATAAGGATTCTAAAATGGTATAACACTTATTACATTCTTTCTTAGATCGAGTACAAAAAAATATTTTTTCAAGGAAAGTCGGTTTTGAATAAATTCTTTGTCTTTACTAAGTGATTCTAGTTAACTCAAAGCGTTCTTTAAGACCTCAAATTTCTAATTCTCATTTGAACGAGTCATTCCATAAAGTGTAAGAGAGAAAGTTAGAGACGCTTATGAGTCACAAAAGCAAATAAGGATCCTAGTAGTAAAAAATATATTTAAAAAATCTGTTCCGTTTCAATGGTAACATTTATTTACAAAAGATGTTCAAACTGTTTTCCTTCAGATGCAATACAAGCACGATATCTCCTTAAAAAAGATCTTGATATTAGACGGGCGAATGTTTCATTCTTGACAAAATCAACTGCCTCCGTAATTCTCTCTCTGAGCTCAGCTTCATTTTCGATTGATTTTGAATATACCTTTTCTTTAACTTCTCCCCAATAAAAAAATCCAATGGATTCAAATCAGGTGAGCGGGCTGGCCACGAGATCGTACCAGATCGCCCTATCCATCTGCCCTATCCGGGCAGATGGATAGGGCGATCTTCTTCATTTAGATGTTCTCTAACTAAGCGGCTATAGTGCGCTGAGCAGCCATCTTGTTTAAACCATATATCTCTCAAAATATTCAGTGGCACGTCTTCGAGTAAATTATGTAAATGGTTTACTCAAAAATCCAAATAATCCGATCTCTCCGACCGAGCGAGGTGGTATGCTCAGTCAAGCCGAAGCCCAGTTGTATGAATTTCAGATGTCGTATATATAGTGCCGATCACATTGAGTTATAATGTACTATGTACTAGAGAAGACGCCTCAACTCGATTGTTTGTAACACGAGTTAGAGCGCGCGCACTCCAACTCACTTAGTCTGTGCCGAGCGCTTGCTGCAACGTGACACGTTTGAGTGAAGTTTTGTTTTTTAAATTATGCCTTCGTGTGCATTGAGATACTGTTCAAACAACTCCAGAAACATAAGTAAAAGTCAAAGAGTGACTTTTCACCAGTAAGTTCATTTATTATCTTTAAAACACCCTTAATTTAATTATAATTTTTCAATTGCAACGCGTCACCGCGGCGGCGGCCATGTTTACGTGAGAACATAACACCCCCCGCTTGAACCGCGCATACCCCGCCGTCATCAAGTGCGCGCCCTCTTTTGTTTGAGATAGCTTCTCTAGTACGTAGTACATTATAACTCAATGGCCGATCATAGAAAACTTCGATAGCGCGATTCAGGACTGTGGCGCTAATTAGTCCACCACAAAGTTTTACTACCACTTATCACATTGGAAGCAAATAAAATTTAGAACATACCTTGTGTAATGGTGAATCAAATATTGTTGGATTCGCTCCACGATCTAGCCTTGTACGAAAGCCACTTTTATCGATATTACGACTATCAAAATGTTTTGAACATAATACACCAGACTTTGAAGGCTGCCAATTTGTCATGTTCATACCAACCAGGAATTTCTCAAGTGCACATCATTTGGAAACCTGAAAAGAAGTAAACATATTATGATTTATGTATCAAGCAAAAACGTTAGTGTACATATATATAAAGAGTTTATCCAAGTATCTATATTGAAAGCCAATTAGGAATACATCGAAGGATACCTTTTCTCGCTTAACCTAAAATAAAATATTTATTTAAATAATTTGTAAGTAAATTAAATAAAAAATATCTAAATCCGGTCCCTCCAAATTACTAATTTACCAAAAATGTCAAACAGGATTTCAGGGATGTAAAATGTATTAATTATCTGAACATACATGAATTTTGCTAGGTATCATATGTATATTATTTAAAATATGCACGTAAAACAAACACTGTAATGTTTAGATGAAATAAGTATGAATAATATTAGATAAAGTTACAAAATATACAAAGCAACTTTTACGATGTTATTTTGTTTTGCATTGCAGTGTGACCCGCGTTAAAGTGCAACCCCGAAAATGGGTGAAATTCGACCGAAAACTATCGACGAAAATGGGTCTAAAAAGTTCTAAAAAAAACTATTTTTTTTATACGCCACTGAACATTTGTTTCCCGAATTTTGACCTCTATGTACAAATAAATTTATTCCTCCCAAACTAGCTGGCCGATTTTGATGAAATAAACGACAAATCAATGCCAAGTATTTAGCGATAAGGATAAAACAAAAAAAGATAACAAAAAATAGCTTTAAAGCCTACTTCATTTTTTTAAATACTTGTGAAAAAAATCACTTTTTCAATCAATTCAAATTTCTATCAAATAAACCCCTACATCTTGATTTGTTATATAATTTATTATTATTCTTGACTGTATTAGCTTTCAAAAAATAAATAATCAAACATTATATCTCTAAAAATACAGGAGTTACGGATTTTTAAAGTTCACTACTTAGAATGGGCAAATCCAGGTAGAGACCCTTTTTTTATTCCTTTGTTATACCGGTGGCCGACTGCTATTGTATTTGATGCTTGGGGTGTGTAACGAAACGAAATAAGGTTCCAATAAGCTTATTCCGTTTTAGTTGACAGTTGAAATAAAACAAAAGTTAATCAAAAACAATGGTTTATTGTTTATTATTGTTGACTTAGATTATAATGTATTAGGTTTTCGAAATGTGCTCCGCGTTGTTGCAAACATATTGCCACGCGTAATGATATGTGTTGTGTGGCCCTCCGTATAAGTTGCGGTTTATTTTTCAATTCTTCAGCGCACCTCATGATACGGTCATGAAGCTCAGCCTCTGAATTCACAGGTGCACTGTACACCTTTTGCTTCATGTGGCCCCAAAGAAAGTAGTCGAGCAGCGTCAGATCAGGAGAGCGGGCTGGCCAGCCCACTGGGCCTTCGCGCCCAATCCTGCGATTGGCATAATTATTATTTAAAAATTCACGGACATTGCACCCGTAGTGAGCAGGGCAGCCGTCCATTTGCAAGTACATGCCCTGTCTCGATGCCAGCGGCACATCCTCTAACAGACGGGGAAGCTCATCCCTTAATAAAGTTAGGAACCGTTCCGAATTTAGTGTCGCTGGTAAAATTACTGGTCCTATCAACATGTCATCGAGTAGACCTGCCCAAACTTTTATTGAAAATTGCACCTGGAATGACTAGACCCTCTTCAGATGTGGATTATCATGTGCCCACTCGTGCAAATTCCTAGCGTTCGTGATGCCATTCCTGGTGAACTTCGACTCATCCATCCATAAAATCTTTTTTTTAAATTGTGGATTGCGACGAATTTGTCGTTGTAGCCAGATCGACATAACGCACCTTGATTGGAAATCCATATCCCCGTGCAAATCCTGGACTCTTTGATAATGATATGGATGTAGACCTTCTTTCTTCAAGATTCTCCACGCTGAGGTTTGTGATATGCCGTGAAGTAAAGCTAAACGCCTCGTACTAATAGTAGGAGTGGCAAAAACGCTACTTAAAACCGCTTCTTCTATCGCTGTGTCGATTACAATGGATTCTTGTTCACGTCTTGTGTGTTGTAATCCAAGTCCGATGTCGGAGAGCTTCCGATGAACTTCCTGGAAGTTCCTTGCTGACGGTGCAAGTCTGTTCGGAAATGCATTTACGTATGCCGATCGAGCGACTGTTGTGCGTCCACCATACATTCCATAATAATAATGGATGTCAGCGATTTTTACCTGTTTATAATTTATTACATCTATGTTAACAATACATACTTATGAAATGTCAGGTGTTTTATTATATGTAGCACTACTACAACGTGGGGTACTGCACTTTAACTTAAATTAAATAATCCGTATTAATTTCACAATCTACACAATAATCTACTAATTATTTATTTTTTTGGCAACTTGACAAATGGGATGCGTATGTTGTGCCACAGACTAGGCTTGTTGAAAAAATATCGATATATCGATATTTTGTGTTCGATATATCGATATTTTTTGATCCGATATCAAAAAATATCGATATATCGGAATATGTATACATCGATACAAAAAAACAAATATCGAAATTCGTATCAAAATAGATATTTTTTTTATTTATCATCTCATGACGATCTAATTAAATTCGCTAGAATTCAAAGCCGTAAAATATTGAAGAAAAAAGTTATTGTTGTGCAGAATTCCATTAATCTAATCTGTGGTAGTGAGTGAGTAACTAACTGCCCTGTCGGCTGTCACATATACCTTAATAATTAATTTTTTTTAATATTAGTAATAAAAAATTTTCAATTTTAAATTATTATAATAAATAATCATGCGTGCAGTTCCAGGCTTTCTCTTTGGCAAATCGTACTAAAAAGCAAAAAATAAATTATAGTTTACAGTAATAAACATTTATTTTTTATTTACACTATTCTTAATCCAAATTTGTTAAATTTTATTTTTTATTTTTTAGTTAGATTTTCTATAAAAGCGTGATTTTTTAGTTTTTTTAAACTATAATTAATTTTGTTAATAAGTTTGTAACGGCACTAAAACTTTTTACGACGAGATATGACGAGGGTAACGCTATCAGAAGCTTTTGCGCGATTCCCCACAGTCCAGGATATTTTTCAGGTATTTCTGCCTGCAACCAAAATTTTTGATACCCTCTTGATAATGTCACTTTCAGCTCCTCATTAGTGCTAAGCTCGAGTAGATCCTCTTGTAATATTACATTCTCCACTTCCGTTTCATCAAATGGATTTATGATCCATGGTGGTATTTCCATTGACAGAATGTCTTCAAATCTGATTTTAAAATCATTATGCAGGGCAATCAAATGTTGAACGTATGTCTAAATATATTGATCAAGGCATTCTAAAGGTTGTCCCAATAAGAGTGCCCGATTTAATTTTAAGAAAAAACACATATTTTTTTGATCGAGAGGTGATATTTTTATTTCGTTATAAAGTACATATATTCCGTTAAGTATGGAATAGAATATCCTGCATATGGCCCCCACGGCTCTGGCGGCAGACCCTTGCTCTTTTCATGAAATTTTCGATGACTTTTTCACAGAGTGGCGGCTCTATCTCACCGATAACGACGCGTTGGATCTCGGCCTTTAGCTCGGGAATTGTTCGTGGTTTATTCGCATAGACCTGAGATTTAACAAAACCCCAAAGATTTAAAAAAGTAGTAAGGCGTTAAATCGCAAGATCTCGGTGGCCAGTTGACATCGGAATTTCGGGAGATTATTCGGTCCGGAAATTTTTCGTCCAATAAAAGAATTGTTTCATGGGCGGTGTGGTGGGTCGCGCCATCCCGTTGGAACCACATGTCGTCCAGGTCCAGTCCTTCCAATTGGGGCTCCAAGAACTCTGTTATCATGTATACCGAATTGATGTTCCCGGGTTTTCGGCGACACTCTCGTTTACAGCAGCGATGTTTTCGAGAGACCCACCGGTACGCCGACGCACAGGAGACTTGCCTTCCATAATCGACCCAGTTTCCTCAAATTTATTGATCACTCTTCGAATTGTTAACACATTTGGTGCACTTTCACGACCGAAAATTACGCGAAGTTTGCGAGCGGTTTCAGCGTAGCTTTCCCCATTTTTGTAATGGGTTTTCACAATGATAACACGTTGTTCTTTTGTGTAACGCTCCATATTTAATAATCGGAACAATCATAGATGACAGCTGTCAAGTTTCAGAGCTGCCACTTGCTCAGAAAAAAATTGCGCCAAATTTAAATCGGGCGCTCTTATTTGAACATCCGTTACATTACATACCAAACTGCGTAATGTGCATTTTTTCACTTTTCCGTATTTTGAACCAGACTTGTGTTTAAGTTATTTTAAATAGGTAAACTGTACAAATACAAGTGAAATGTTGACGGAATCTACTGAATTTGCCATGGATTTACTATTTTGAAAATTTTATCCATGAGCTGATAATATTACATCACAATAACATCGCAAGCCATTATGCATCAATTATAATGTAAAAGTAACAAATAGGTGTCGAAATTATTTATTGGCACTCTTATTGGGACACCGTTACCTGCGATAAGTTTGAAAACTGTGAAAATTCGCGCCGACCAATATTTTCCTTCATAACTTGCAATTTACCAATAAAATCTGAAATTACACTCTTTGTTTTTATTAAATTAATGCTGTCCCCTTGTAATTGTAAGTTGAGGTCATTAAATTTTTTGAACAAATCCGTCAAATATGCGATGTCTGCTTTAAAATTGATTAGTTTTTTTTTAAATAAGGATATTTACTTTCCTGAAATACTAAAACTGAGTCAAAAAGTGAATAAAATCTTGATAAACATGCACCTTTCGACAACCAGCGTACTTCGGTATGTAACAGCAATCGTTGGAAGTTTTCATCATTTTCATCGCACAATTGGGGAAATTTGCGCGTATTCAATGCATTGCTTCTAATTTTGTTAACTGCAGTAATCACAAATTGAAGCGATTGGTGCAATCTATCACTCAAATTTTTCGCTACTAGATGTTGTCGGTGGATAACACAGCGAATTGCAGTAACCTCTGGTATAATTCTTTTAAGATAATATATATATATATATATATATATATATATATATATATATATATATATATATATATATATATATATATATATATATATATATATATATATATATAGGCCCTATAAACCCACGATATCGCCCTGTAGTAGTGTTATAAGAAACTGTATAACCCAATTTATTATTATAATAAAGTCAGTCTCATTGCAACTCTCGTTCTTATTACTCGACGTCTCCTAATCGCACCCTACATGGCGACCCTGCCATCGGATTGCGTAGCGCGAATTTGAGACTCTCCGTATATGGGATGGAACTTGCAGTGTAACTAGTAGTGAACTGACTAAATTTAATTTAAAATAATGGCTTTCTTTTTCGTTCGCATTACGGAGTGTACGTGTTACTTAAATTAAATCGGAAAACGACAAATTTCGGACAAAATGGGCAAACAACAATCTAAGGAGGAGACCGTGATTGTGCAGAATGCAGTGGGCAGTAACCAGGCCGGAATAGAACAATTCAATTTTCATCTAACACAAATATTTTGCTGTCTATTATCGTGCTGATGGTAGGCTTGGGGTTCCTGTACTGCGTGTTCCGGGCATACAGACGATTTGGATCACCTCGGAAATAAGCAGAAATAATTTCCGGAGGTCGTTTTTCCGACAACAGTGTTTATTCAAAAGTCGTACCTAAAATTACGTCTCGCGTCGCAACCGAATGTAGAGACTTTAATATTATTGAACTTTAAGATATTAAGAGTGTATTCCTTATTTTATTGTAATTTTACTTGTCTGTAATCATTGTAATTTGTGTTTAACATGTTGCATAATTAGTTAAATTATGAAATTAAAAGAAATTAGGACATATTTAATTAAAATCGGACCGAATAGACGTGTCGGAAATAACTATATTAAATGTTAAGCTCAAGGAAGCAATTGATATTTTTAGTGAATATTCTAGTTGGTTATTAATTTTTACAGAAAACGTAAACCAAGGAAAAATTAAAGCGGAAGACATTTCATTTTATGATAACTATCGTACAAATTTTGAATTATTATACAAGGATTTTTTAAGTTTGTGTCAATCTAAAAGTGTTGAAGTTGAGATGAATAGCAATATGGATACTTTTGAATTAAAAACGGCTTTGACTTTATTACCTGTTATGTCTAATGATGAGACAAGTATTAAGCAGTTGATAGATATTATCCAGTATTACGATTCTTTATTAACGGAGCCGGAATGTAAAAGAAATTTGATTAAATTTGTTTTAAAAAGCAGATTGTCGCAATCAGCTAAATTGCGTCTACGAGACGATTATGCGACAGTCGATGATTTAATAAGTGTCATTAATAAGGAAATATTGTCAAAAAAGGTGCAACTGCCATTAAAAATAAATTACAAAAATCAAGGCAAAATGAATTATCTATTTCTGAATAAATTTCTAATGGAAATTCGGACTGTTATAATATTTTAAAGCCAATTAATGAAAAACAAGCGGTTAAACAGTTTTCCGATGGCTTGCGAAATCGTAGGCTCAGTAGGTACAATAATTTCAGCTATAAATTACGATTCCCTGAAAGATGCCATACAAGCAGCCCAGGATGAGGAGTCTTCATCATCCGCCGCTGGAGAGGTGCTGGGTATGTACAAAAGAAATTTCTTTGTTTATATAAATTTTCATAATAACTCTAGGTCCCTACGCGGAGGAAGTAATTATCGAGTGTCCTCATATCGTGGACAGTACAACAGGTTTCAAGGAAACTCACAGCCGACGAGCAGATAACAACAGTCAACTTCCCGTGACCCGTGCCCGTTATTTCCGTAACAATCGAGGTAAGTTTAATAATTATCGCGGAAATCGAGGGATTCGCAGAAATACCTACTGTTAACGTTATTAACGAAAGTCAAAATTCCTCGTTAGATTAGCCTAGACTAGATCAGTTTTTTCGTGAATAAAGAAAATCTATTTAACTAGTTAAAAGTATCTTTTTAGCTAGTTCTATAGTGAGTCCGGTTAGCGGAAGAATACCGATAAAAATTTTGAATGTCACGGAAAAACCTGTAACTTTGTCTAGAATAAATCCAACAATACATGACCTTAGAGATTACGACGTTTGCAGTTTTAATAAAAATGATAGTAATTCGGAAAGAGTGAAAAATTTGTTCTCAAAATTAAACATAAATGGATTAAATAATATAGAATCAGAGTATTCAGAGTATTTGTGCGAAATACGCAGATATTTTTTATTTGCCAGGAGATAAATTAAAAAATAATATTTACACTGATAATATTTCATTAAAACCAAATGCTACTCCAGTGTTTTCAAAGCCTTACCGATTGCCTATTAGCCAAAGAGACGAAATAAAACAACAAATTAATACCATGCTTAAAGATGGAATTATAGAGCCCAGTAAGAGCGATTGGTCGAGCCCAATATTATTAGTTCCTAAAAAAGTAGATGAAACCGGAAATAAAAAATTTCGTTTAGTGGTAGATTACTGTAAATTAAATGACCGAATAGAGGATGACAAGTATCCGCTCCCAGATATAACAGAGATTTTAGAATCACTGTCTGGAAGTGTTTATTTTACACATTTAGATTTATTTCAAGGTTATTACAACGTAAATTTAGACGAAAATAGTAGAAAATTTACAGCTTTCAACTCAGGCCAATATCAGATGACGAGAATGCCGATGGGTTTAAAAACAAGTCCCAGTTCATTCTCTAGAATGATGAATTTGGCTTTGTCAGGATTAAATAACGAAAAATGTTTAATATATAACGATGACGTCATTGTTTTTGGAAGAAATTTAGAAAATCACAACAAAAATCTACAGGTGTATTTGAAAGACTGAGAAAAGTTAACGTAAAATTAAATCCTTCGAAATGTACATTTTTAAAAAAGCAAATTTTATATTTGGGTTATTTAATATCGAATAAAGGTATAATGCCAGATCCTGATAAAATAAATACAGTTAAAAATTACCCATGTCCGCAGAATGCCGATGAAGTAAAAAGATTTGTAGTGTTCACAAATTATTATAGAAAGTTTATACCGAAATTTGCTGAAATAGCTCAACCTTTAAGGGTGAGGCCGCCATTTTTTGCTGATTTCATAAAAAAAACTCTCCGCCTTCGATATTTTCAAAAGTGTTGCAGTTATCAAATTTTTGACTATAATGTCGGATTCAGCAACAAAATGACTCGGAGAGACATGCAACACAATGATTCAGTTTAAATTATAAACCCAAAGTTTTTCGGAAAAACCTTGACGAGAGATGCTGAAATGGCCCAAAAACGGAAATCCGCCGAGGTAAAGGTGCACTTTGACTGTCGCTGTAGCAAAAGCTATGAGAACTATTAAAACACGGCGTACATATTATGAATTGTTATATGTTTGGTTATTAGTGCAGCTAAGTGCATAACATTTGATAAAGAATTTTATTGAAAACTTTTAAAAAACGTTTTTGTCGCGAAATCCTAAAATTCTGCGCCACTTTGTCAACGCCACCAATATTCGCCTTATCTTTTAAAGTTGGAAGTCGGGGACATTAAAAATTGAGAGGTGGCAACATTGAGCTTCTATAGTCTATGGCTTGCTGGACGCCATTTTGAATGCTAATGTCATGTGAACGTGAGTGTCGGCGCGTGTACACAGAATTTTCGAGACAAGATTTTTGAACATAAAAATGTAAGTACAACTTTTAAACAAACCACTTTCAATGCACCATGTGAGAAAAAGTGATAGCCATCTTTTAAGTTATCATTCAACTGTGTGTCAAATTGTGCGTTATTTCCAGAGATATCTTGTGAATTTTCAACGCAACGGTAGCGTTGGAGTGAACAAACGCCATCAAATTTGTACTTCACCACCACCGGTGGCGCAGATATCCGCCACCTCCACTACGCTACCAAAATTAGGGTTAGTGTCCACTTACATTTTAAAGTAATAGAAGATGTATATTGTAAATACCTAAATATACTAAAAAAAATTGTGCTATAAATGTTTATCACATTAAGTATAGGTGAAGTAAGTATTAAAGTTAATATATAGTATTTACCTTATCTAATTTCGTTCCTATTCTAAGATATAGGTGCCAATGATAAAAATCTTATTGTTCCTATTCTATGATTATATAAGTTACCAAATAAGGCTGTACTTATAATAGAGGTACCTACGTATAATAATATATTTTTTATATAAACATAAAAAAACATTTAAGTAATGATAATAATATATATTTTTCAAAAAAATAATGTGTATTAACGTAATGGCACCAGTCTTGGACAAGCATCCAGTAATGGACAAAAAAAACATTAAATTTGAAAAATAAGATAAAAAATTTCGCTATGCAATCTGGCAACACTTAAAGTAAAAGTTTGATTTATAATGCTGTCAAAATATAACACTTCATTTTATTCGGCCATTAAGTTTAAAGATGGCGTAACATTGTGTTTTGTCGCTCCGACTCGTTGTTGAAAAATCCGTTTTTACTAAAGAAATCCGTAAGGAAGTGAGTACACAAATTAGTTTTTAAGTATTTTTGTATTAATCTCAGTGAAATTTGATATTATTTTTTGTTATATTGGTTAAATGTGCGAAATATTTCACGATTTAGTGGCATGATAGGTTATGTTGTTTAAATAAAATTATGTTGCGTCCATAACTGGATTTTATTTTAAGGAGATGCCATTTATGGACAATTGTCGAAATTAAATTTTTTTTCAAGTTTTTAATGACATACGCTTATTTGTACTTGCTTCTCTTTCTGTTTAATGATATACCTATCACGACCATTTGAAAGATAGGGTTCCAGAAATGGACAACGATTGCCCATGACTGGATTCGCCTTAGTTTCCTATAATGGACAATGATATTTTTTGTTTCAAGAATGGCGCCTAAAAAAAATTATACTCCCTAACAAATGGGTAACGCAATCAATGCCGTTAACAAAGGGGAAACAATAGCAAAAGCCGCTGAAAGATTTGGAGTGCCTAGAATAACTCTACACAATAAAGTATCAGGTAAAAGTCCTAAGGTCTGCTCTATGGGTCCAACTACATATCTCTCTAAAGAAGAAGAATATTTATTAGAACAATGGGTAATTATGATGAGTGAGAAACATGTTCCCATTACAAAAGAAGAATTGTTGGACAGCGTCCAAAAAATTATTACGGACAAACGTCAAAATACACCTTTCGTCGATAATCGCCCGGGGAAAAAATGGTACAAACTTTTTTCTAAACGACACAATTCTGGCTGAAAGAACTGCCCAAATCTAACTACCGCTCGGAACAACGTTACAGAAGTTGAAATTAAAAAGTGGTTTAAAGAGGTTGACGACTATTTAGAGAAAAAGGGATTAAAATCTGCTCTGGAAGAACCTGAAAGAGTATTTAATACTGACGAAAGCGCCTTTTTTTATCTCCTATCTGGCCGAAACACCCAGTTGCCAAGATCAAATAGACAAGACTCAATCTGCATTACCACAACTACTGCAAAACGAGCCTGGAACTAGCCATGGTGAAAGTACACTTTCAGACCAAAATAGTAAAAACCAATTGGTATTCGCAGATAAGAATATACCTGACCATATTATGCCACACAAAACTCCTGAAAAAGATAAGAGTCATGATACGAATATGTTAAAACAACCTCAGAATGACAATATTTTCACATCCGCAAAGTGTAAACCTCCTATTAAAATTGGAAAATGTATTGTGCCATCTCCTTTCAAAAGGAATTTGCACTGGCCGGACGATGACAACATGTTTAAAGGAAAAAAACGAAAGCTTAGAGAAAAGATACCTTTTGCAGTGACTGGTGATCAATGGAGAGAGTATCATGAAAAAAAGAAGCTGAAAGAAAGCGTATACTAGAAGTAAAAGATAAAAGGTCCGTGGAAAGAAAAGAAAGGAAAATAATGAAAGAGAAACTTATTGAAGAAAAGAAAAGAAAACCGTTGATTAGCAAGAAGTTGAATACTAAGAAATCAGATGACACATCTACAGATGAAACGGATACTGAAGTGCAATATTGTGAGAGTGACGATAGTAATTATGAAATAGAAGAAGATTTGTCTGAAACGAATGTAACGGAAATACCGACAAAATCTAGCAATAAAAAGAAAGCTGTTTCTAGGCGCTCAATTAACTCTACCGATTCTGAATCAGAACATGTGCCACTGAGTAGGTTGACGTCATCAAAAAGAAATATAGCCAAGGGAAGTTATGTCATAGTTAAGTATAAAGGTGAATATTTTCCTGGTGTTGTTGAAATTGTTGATAAATTGTTCTACGAAATAAGCACTATGACATTTTCCACTGGGAATACATATAAATGGCCAGAGACGCCAGATAAGATCTGGTACAATGAGAATGCCATTATTGAAGTTATAGATGCCCCAGTACTAACAAATAAGAGAGGTTTTTACACCGTTAAAGAGATTAGCAAGTATCATATTTATACTGTTTGATATACATATAAAATAGAACCTGCTCCAGTATTTTTATGTTCGTTGAAATTCAAATGTTTATGACTGTAGATAATAAGTACTTATCTACAAAATTTGTTATGTTTTTATTATTTAGTGATTAATACGAGACTGATCAATTAGTATTTTTTAGACTGGTCTATAATAAGGATAACTCTTTATAGCACGAGACGACATATTTTGTTGATTAGTTAATAAATAATTAGTGTTAACGAGACGCATTGTAATAATGTTTAGTCCAAAAATATTATAAGTACGTATGCAAAATAATTAATAAATACTTTGTTAAACAGTTTTATTCTATTTTCGACCATCATTTTCAGATTCTATTGATAACTACAAGTTTTCTACATGTACATAACTGGAGGTTCAACATTGGGTACTGTCCATAAATGGGTGTTTATAACTGGATGTTGTTCGACATTGGGTGTCCATCACTAGATTTTTTCTGTCCATTACTGGTTAAAAAAAGTATTTTTGTAATTTATAAATTATTTAAGGATTTATGCATTATTTCCTTTTTTCTAACATCAGTTACAATAAACTAACACTAAACTAATCGTATAACAAAAAAGTATCTAAAAATATGTAGAAACCTACGAGAAATTTACAAAAAACATCAAAATTTTTCTTAAGTTGTCCAATATTGGGGTCGTTACGTTACTACCCTTACTAATTATTCGCCACTATTCTACGCCACCCAACGTCACCGTTGCGTAGAAGTGTCAACGCTACCTACGCAATACTTCTACGCCACATCAGCAAAAATTGGCGGCCTGACCCTTAAATGAACTTTGTAGAAAAAATTCAAAATTTTTTTGGAGTGAAAAATGTCAAGATTCTTTTGAAACACTTAAAAAGTGTATCATTTCGCCCCCTGCGTTAGATTATCCAGATTTTTCAGAATAAAATCATTCTATACTGGAACTGATGCGTCTGATAAAGCGATTGGTGCAATTTTATCAAATAAAAATGGTAGACCTATAGCTTACACTAGTAGGACTCTAAATAAGGCCGAATCAAAATATCCTGTTATAGAGAAAGAGTTGCTGGCAATAGTTTGGGCAGTGAAACATTTTCGACCTTATTTGTATGGTCAATATTTTAAAATCAGAACGGATCATAAACCTTTAATATATCTGTTTGGTATGAATGATCCATCTAGCAGACTTATGAAGTTTAGATTGACTTTAGAGGAATACAACTTTGATGTGGAGTATGTTAAGGGTTCAAGTAATACAGCAGCAGACGCTTTATCTAGGAATTGTTACCGTCAAAAGAATTTAAAAAATTAAATTAGAATATACATGTTATGACGCGAGCTCAGTCAAGAAAGATTAAACCTGATTCTTCAGCGTTGGATATAGTACGTACAAACTTGAGGCCTGCGTAACCGAAAGTCGTGAGTACTCATGTCAAATCTGCAGAATCAGTAGACTTATGTGTGACAAATGAAAATAATTTAAAGAAGAGTAGAAAATTAGGGAATATAAATAAAGAAAGTAAAACGTTCTGTTATGATGAAGAGAAAAAGGTAATTTATATTAAATAACTAAGCTCTGACTCACGAATAACGCGATGCGAATTTGTGAGAGAACTAGATCATTTTTGTAAATCAATTAACGTCGACGAAGTGTGTATAGTTAAAAAGGAAGATAATAAATAATTTATAAAGAAATTAGTTGAAGAAGTTAAGTCTTTAAAAAAATGGACCGGTCCTCGTGTGTGTATATTAAATAATGTAAAAACTATTTACAATAAAGATGATAGGAAAGTTATTTTAAATGATTTCCATCTTTTGCCTAGCAGTGGCCATGCAGGCATGAGAAGGATGACCAATAATATCAAAAGGTATTGTTATTGGCCTGGATTAGACAAAGATGTTAGAGATTATGTTAGGCGTTGTAATAAATGTCAGCGTGAGAAACATTCCTTACCTATAAAAGAACCAATGAATATAACAACGACAGCTTATTCAGCATTCGAAATTTAGATCTAGTAGGTCCATTTGAAGTTGATAATAATAATTACGCATATGCTCTGACGCTACAATGCGAACTAACTAAATATGTCGAAGCTTATCCCCTGATTTCTAAAAGAGCAGAAGAAGTAGCAAAAAGTTTTGTTAATAATTTTATACTTAGATATGGAGTGCCGAGAGAAATAACTACAGACAGAGGGAAAGAGTTCATTGCATCGACATTTCAAGAGGTATGTAAATTACTCAAAATAAAACAGTTAAATTCGACCGCTTACCACCACCAATCTCTAGGTGCGTTGGAAGTGTCACATAAAAATTTAAATGCTTTTCTTCGGTTACAAACTGATAATCATCCCGAGACATGGAACAGTTGGCTTCCATTTTGGTCATTTGCATTTAACACTACAGTTCACACAGAGACTAATTTCACTCCTTATGAATTAGTTTTTGGAAAGAAATGTTCGCATCCTAGTAATTTGACTTTAGATTTAGATCCTCTTTATAATTATGATGACTATCCATGTGAACTGAAATATCGTTTACAAATGTCCCACAAAGAGGCAAGAAATAATTTAATAAAATCAAAAGAAAAAAGGAAAGTAGTTTATGATAAGTATACTAACCCAATAAGCCAGCTATACTCTAAGTGTGTTCCGCGGAACCCTAGGGTTCCGCGATACCCCTGTAGGGGTTCCGCAAGAATTTAGAAAAAAAAATCAAAACACCTCTCTCTGGTTTTGTCTCAACTCAGTTTTGACTCCGCCCGCGGCGCGGCGGGCGGAGTCAAAACTGAGCCTACCTTCCTACCTACCTACTTACAAGCTGGCGAGCTAATTGCGGAGTTTAAACGTGATATGTAAGTAGTGTTTATTGTTCTACTGCCTGCTGTGTTCTGATTGTATCAGATTTGTACATTTCTTCTTTGGACTAAACTTAGTCTCTTATAAGCAGTAACGATTGTGCATTATTTTGACCCCACCATCCTGACGTGTAACATTATTAATAAAGAAGAATGGAACGTTGGCTTAACGGCGTTGAACGTGTTGCAACAACATCTTCTAATGACGCTGAATGTTCAAAAGCAGTACGCGCGGAGAATGCAGCAATTACGATCCAGACGATGATGCCACGACGTCAAGCTCCACGGTTTCAAAGACGAAAAAAAAGGAAGTATGATGAATCATATATAAGTTTCGGATTTGTTGATTCCAACATGCTATGTAGTAAACTGCTTCCTAATAGTTCCATGGCACCTGTCAAATTGCGCCGACATTTAGAAACTGTACACCCCGAGTCTAAAGACAAGAATAAAGAATTTTTTGTTCGCAGAAAAGAACAGTTATTGGAAAGTCAAAAAAATATGATGCATGTAATACAAACTATCAATGAAAAGGCCACGGAGGCATCATATTTAGTTAGCTATCGTATTGCACAAGCAGGTGAAGCGCACACTATCGCTGAAAATTTAATAATGCCATGTGTGTTAGACATAACAAAATGTATGCTCGATGAAAAATCTGCAAAGCATCTTTCTACTGTGCCGCTATCAAACGATACTGTTTCACGGCGAATCGATGATCTGGCAAGCTACTTCAAACAAGAACTAGTTACACGTCTACAAAAAACACGATTCGCCTTGCAAATGGATGAGTCAACTGATGTCGCTGCTCTGGCTATCTTAGTGGTTATCGTGAGATATCCATATGAAAGTTCTTTTGAAGAAGACATGCTTATGTGTTCACCGCTGCCCACAAACACTACCGGGGAAGAAATTTTTAATAAAATAAACATATTTTTTGAAGAAAATAATCTCAGTTGGAACGATTGCATTGACATTTGTACAGATGGGGCCAAGGCGATGACAGGTAAAACAGCAGAAGCAGTGTCACGCATAAAAAATAAAGCGCCTAATTGTAGTTCCAGCCATTGTATTCTGCATAGACAAGCACTTGCGATGAAGCAAATGCCGTCAAATCTAAAATTAGTTATGGATGAAGCGGTAAAAATAATTAATTTTATCAAATCACGACCACTATAATCCCGATTGTTCTCATTATTGTGTGAAGATTATGGCAGCAAACATAAAAAACTGCTGCTCCATACAGAAGTGCGATGGCTGTCTCGGGGTAAAACTTTAACAAGGCTATTTGAACTTAGAGCGGAGTTACAAATGTTTCTTTCAGCTGATACTTCTTTTAATTTGAAAGACCGTTTGTATGATAAAACTTGGTTGTTCCGATTGTCTTTTATGGCGGATATCTTTCAAAAACTAAACGAATTGAATTTATCATTGCGAGGTAAACAGACAACAGTATTCCAGACCTATAACAAAATAACTGCCTTCAAAAGAAAATTAGATTTTTGGATTGTTTGCGTTGATAAGAGAGAAATAGAAAGCTTTACGTCACTCAGTGAGTTTGTTACCGATAACGACTCAGAAATGTTTCAAGATGATATGTTTGAAGAATTGGTCCAATATCTCACTTCGATGCGCGCATCTTTTGAAAAGTATTTTCCCGAAGAACAGAATACAAAAATAAAACAGAATTCATGGATTCATTATCCTATTTTACCCAACTTGCAAAAGCCCGAAAGTCTGTCAAACGAGATATATGAATCTCTTTTAGAAATGTCATTAGACACAAGTATGAAGTCACTGTTCAAAACGATGCCTCTCAACGATTTTTGGTGCAGAATTCGTAATACATATCCAATGCTTGGCAAAATGGCTCTGAATATTCTTCTCCCGTTCCCAACAACATATTTGTGCGAAACAGGATTCTCAACGTATGCAGCCACGAAAACAAAATATCGCAATAGACTGGACGCCGAACCTGATATGAGACTGCAACTGTCTTCTATCAAACCTGACATCAACCAATTAATGAAAAATAAAAAACAGTTTCATACCTCCCATTAGTTAGATTTTTTCTTTTTTAATATCTTGTAATATTGTACTTGCCATGTGGCATGTTAAAGTAAGTAATAATCAGTAACTGTTACATTGTACTTTTATTATGTTTATTAATAAAGAATACACTTTTCAAAACTATTGTTATATTGAAGGGTTCCGTCAAGTATTTTGCTTTCCAAAAGGGTTCCGTCACTAAAAAGTTTGAAAACCGCTGCAATAAGCTATAAGGTAAATGATTTAGTTTTATTAAAAAATGAATCAGGTAATAAGCTAAGTTCTTTATACTCAGGTCCATACAAAGTAGTTAAGGATATGCCTCCAAACGAAGAAATAATAAAAAATGGCAAAAATGTATTAGTGCATAAAAACCGCAAAAACTTTTTATTGAATAATATTGTAATCTTATATTATACCTACTGTAATTTTATAATGCTATTATAAGCGTTATGTATCAAATATATTATATGAAATGTAATCGAAATTATTTTATACAAAAAATGTAACAATGTAACATTTTTTTTTCTATTGGATGGGTGGTGTAGTAGTCTTATAAGAAATTGTATAACCCAATTAATTATTATAATAAAGTCAGTCTCATTGCAACTCTCGTTCTTATTACTCGTCTCCTAATGGCACCCTACAGCCCGATCATGGCAGGAGCTCCATCTGTTGCCACCGAAATAACGTTTGTAAATGGAATCGATTTTTCCAAAAAAATCACTCAGGACATTAAATATTGATTCACCTTTAGTGTCCGTCTTCAAAGTTTTCGCGAATTTTCTTCGCCCATAACAAATCGAACATATGCCAATAATAATGCTTCATTGCCAGGTAAAGTTGACACGTCCAGTTGAATAGAAAAATGAGTTGTTTGCAGATAATCACACAATAAACTTTCAACATCAGAGCTCATTTCATCAATACGTCTTTGTACAGTGTTGTACTCAAAGGAATTCTTTTGAGTATGTCAAATGAAGATTTGTGCAGAACAGTTTTTAAAACCTCTTCAACTGGTAGAGCACTCGGCGCGACACCGACATGGTCTGGGTTCGACTCCCCCAGTTCGGAACTATCCATTTTTTTCTCAATTTATTTATAAATTGCCTTATTGAGAAGGTTTAATTTAGGTATTAGGTAATAGGTAGGTATATTATTTAAAATAACAAGGCAACATTTTAGTTCTGCAATATCGAAACCAAATTAATTTTCATGCACCCCTGCTTACGATTGTAGACCTCCATTTTTTGTCACGTCCAACGTAGACCCCGGTAGAGTCTCCGTGGACCCCTGGGGGTCCACCTGGACCACTTTGGGAATTACTGCCTTAAACAAATAAATCATAAAAGTTGATTAAGATTAACACTTTTATTCAACAGAAAAAATAAGACACAGATAAGGAATTGTTCTATATTAATACATGTATTAAATACAGTTTATAAAGAACTGTTAAATCAGAATAATAATTTACAAAATAATATATAACCGACGATTCTAATTATTGCCAAAATTTTTCTGGTATCGTGTACTACAGACATAACCACTGTTAAAGTGGGTGGTTTTGACCATACAGGCTCTGAAAACTGAGTGTACCTAGCACGGGGCCAGATTAACGTGGTGTGAAGCGTCCATAGATATTATTATTACTAGAAATTATTTTTACCACATGAATTCATAACTATATTATAATAAAACGAATTATTATATATTATAGGATTTATTATCGTAATTGTATAGTAGTGGAATATAATTTGTATAAATATGTGGGAATGTATCCACATTGGAGGTGCGCTGCTCGGTCAGTACACTCGGTAGTCACACTTGTATGAATTTCAGATGTCGTATATATAGTGCCGATCATAGAAAACTTCGATAGCGCGATTCAGGATTGTGGCGCTAATTGGTCCGCCACAAATATTTACCAATCATAAATTTTATTAGTTAATTAAATATAAAAAAAGTATTATCATTAAATGCCATTATTTAATATAACTTGTTTAACCCTAAAACAGGCAAAGTACTATTAAGGACCACTTTAGTTTTGAATGTTTTAACGGGGTAAGTAGGGACCACAATATGTCAAACAGTCATAGATAATCAATATTTTTATGATTTGAGTCAGTTGAGCAAAATGAAACGCGCCCCAAAAAAAAAATGATTGTCAACTTTGACGTTTGGAACTTTTGGATAAATAACGATCGTATTTGTGTATTGTGAGCAGGAAATCCGAGATTGTCTAAATAAATAAAGTAAGTATTGCTTTATGTATAAAAACGTATATTTAGGAGTTATTACACAATCTGAACATATTTGTTTGCCAAAAACATTGTTTTATTGTAGTAACGGTCGCTTGAATTATGTGGTCCATATATGATCGTTGCCCGATAGGTTGGCCGAAATGTACTATGTATATTGATGAGTTTTCTTGTTTTTCAGCCCTCTTACCTGAAAGATACAATATATTGAAGCATACCTTCAAAGTCTGATGTCCTCAGAAGGGGAAGATAGTGACGATGATGAATTAAATGAAGATTTTTTTGAAAACTTGAACAAAAGACTAGACCAGATACAGAACATCAGTACTGAAAACCTCCTAGCTATAATAGAAGCTCCTGTGGCACCATCTCTATCCTGTTCTAACCCTGTAATTGAAGAAAGTCAACTGGTACTGCCTGAGGATCTGGCAATTCGACTTCCGTCTCCAGTTCAACCACTATCTCCAATTAGACCACCATCTGCAGTTCACCCTCCGTCTCCAGATCATCCACCATCTGCAAATCAACCATTATCCCCAGTTCATCCTTCAACTACAATTCAACTATTATCTCCAGTTCAAACACTATCTTCTGTAAGTGATATTCCCACTTTTACTCAACTGAATCTAAAAGAAAGATCTTCGTCAATCAATACTGAAAATCAAACATTTCCAGTTTTTGAAACCAAAGTTAAACCTAGTATTGCTTACAAGAACAGTGCCTGTAAATTATTTTGAACATATGTTTACATCAAACATAATTGATATTTTGGTGGAAAATACCAATCTATATGCTATCAAAAATCAGTCAAAAAACTGGGTAGAAACGAACAATGAAGAAATATGTGCTTTGCTTGGAGTCATTATAATGATGGGCTTAAATTCATTGACTGATGTTGAGCATTACTGGTCAACTGATGACTTTTATAACAACCCTGTAATTAGCAGAGTAATGACACTAAAACGTTACAAGAAACTCATAGAGAACTTTCATGTGAACAATCCTAACACTGGATTGGTACGTAGAGATCCAAATTATGATAAACTAGCTAAAATCAGACCATTGATTGGAATTCTCAATGAAAATTTTTCAAGTATGTGTAGCCAATCTTCATCACAAAGCATTGATGAAAGCATGGTGAAATTTAAAGGCAGAAGCAGCATGAAACAGTACATGCCAAACAAACCTGTCAAAAGGGGGTACAAAATATGGGCATGCTGTGACTCAGAGTCCGGATACCTGTACTCATTTGATATTTATACAGGTAAAACTTCCTCTGATGAAAATTCTGGAGGTCTGGGATACAGACTATTGGCATTTGATAATTTTTTTACTAGTTTACCTCTTATGGAAATGCTCTTTCACAAAAATATATATGCTGTGGGTACAGTTAGAGTAAATAGAAAAGGTCTTCCAGGTGAAATAACTACAAATAGAGGTATAAGAGACCCAATGTACCTAAAACCAGGTGAATTTATGTTTCAGCACGCTGCTCCTGTATCATTGATCAAATGGATGGATACTAAAGATGTCTATGTTGCCACAACTGCATTTGATCCAAGAAAGGTACAAGTTATAGAACGCAAACAGAAAGATGGATCCAAAAAACCTATGTTTTGTCCTTTCACTATAGTACAATATACCAAAAATATGGGTGGAGTTGACCGCTTTGACCACTTCAGAAGCTCGTACTCTATAGGTCGCAAGTCAAAAAAGAACTAGTTCCGCCTGTTCTGGTTTATGTTTGAAGCTGCTCTTATAAATGCCTACATTCTCTACTGCCAGGGTCATGTAGGCCAGCAATAATAGCCATCGCCAATTTCGTTTACGTGTTACTAAAGGTCTAATCAACAACTTCAGTTCCCGTAAGGCATCTTCAATCATATTGAAAAATAAAAAAGTCAAAAGTAAAGGTGCGACTGTCTAACGTGGGGGTTCACATGCCATCTGCAGGAACGAAACGGCGGTGCCGCTTTTGTAGCACTCGAACCAATCCCAAGCGGTCTAACATTGAGTGCAGTTCATGCAAAGTCCCATTATGCGTGACACCGTGTTTTGAACGATTTCATTTGCCATATGTGCCTCATAATTTGTAATGATTACACATATCAAAATTACAATTTTGATGATAATTGGAACCATTCCAATTATCATCAGAATTGTTATTTTGATATCAGTTCAGGACAAAGTATTTATAGAGACCACAATATTTTTTCCATCACTGGGCAAAGTACTGATATGGACCACATGAGTTTTTTGTATTTAAAAAAATAAAAATGAAAAAAAATCATGGTTTTATTTGAATGTCTAATTGCTAAAAGGGCACATGTCACATTTTTTCCCAAAATATTTTTTTTGTTGGTATCACTTGGCAACATGTATTTTCATAGTTTTGTGCGATAACGACACTTGTCCGTGCGATATTCATACAGTGACAGCTCGGCCAATATAGGGTTAAATACTTAAACGGCACATGTCCAGAGGAACGTGCCCTTTTTGCTCTAAACTAAAAAAAAAAAAGAACTGTCAATGTCAGTCGTTTGGCGGTTAGATCTGTTCCTAACCTCAATGTTTTGTATATTCGTGAATTTTAATTAGGATAGAAAATAATAGTATTGATTTGTGAATATTGTGAAAGGTGAAAAATGAGTGAACGAAAAAGAAAAAAAGGCGTTCGCTTTGAAGAAGGATATAAACGAAATCAAATAAAAAATCCAAAATTACTGGAGAGTCACAGGAATTGGAAAGGCCGGTTTGTTACTGCTAGAAATAACCCGGAATCTATTAACCTGAATTGGTAATTATATTTTTGTCACTTTTCAATGAAGTAGAAATCAATTTCTGTCTTTTATTTCAATTTTTCTGTCGTGTTTCAGTTGCCACAAAAAGTGCCTGACTTCCAAACCAAGAGATGTAATAAATGACATCCTCATTTCATTTTATGGAATGAATTCAAAGAATGAACAGGATATTTATCTTCAGGGACTTATGGAGGTGAAGGAGGTGATAAGGAAGAGAGGAAGAGATAACACATTAGTTTCTAAAAGAAAACCTAAAGGAAAAAATATGACATACTATTTAGTAGTTGATTATAAGTGACTGAAGGTTTGCAAAAAAGCTTTCATCAATGTTCATAACATTACTCAAAAATGTGTCCGTCGCATTGCAAACTTTGGAGTCTGGAGAAATTCCCCATGACAAACGTGGTGAGCAACCTGCTAAAAATGCGATTCCGGCTGATGTACAAAAAATTCAGGAACATATTGCTTCATTTCCCACAAAAGAAGCACATTATCTATCAGAAACACGCTACTACTTATCAGCTGACTTATCAGTTCGCCAAATGCACAGGATGTTCTTACAAAAATATCCTGATGTTGATGTAAAGTATCAGTTTTACTGGCAGTACTTTAAAAATAACTTTAACTTGTCATTTGGTAGACCTGCTGTAGACGCATGCTCAACATGTGAATCTTTGAAAGCCAAATTAAAAAACAAATCTTTAAATGATTTATGATGAATTTATGCAGCTGAACTTTTAGTACATCAAAACCGAAGCAAGAAATTTTATAAAAAAATTAAAGAATGCACTGAATTGTCTCAAAAAAATGAAAAATACTAAAATACTTTCTCTTTGTTTTGATTACATGGCTGTTACAGATTTGCCCCGTATTCCAGTGCAAGATGTCTATTATTTTCGGCAACTGTCTGTAAATACATTTGGAATTAATAATTTAGGTAATGACAGAATACATACTTATGTTTATCATGAGGGAATAGCTCACAAATCGCCTGATGATGTATGGTCTTTAATATTACATTATTTAGAAAATTTTGTAGACAAAGAATATGATGAACTTAATTTGTTCTGTGATAACTGTGCAGGGCAGAACAAGAACCACGCCATGGTGAGATTTCTTATGGCACTTGTTGAAAAAGGAATGTTCAAAAAAATCCACTTATATTTTCCAATGCGTGGTCACTCATTTCTTCCATGTGATCGAAGCTTTGGCTTAATCAAAAGAAAATTAAGAAGGACTGATCGAATTTATACTGTGGATGAATATGTGCATTCTATTATCATGGAATGTTCACAAATAAAAGATAAGTTTGTGGTATATTTACTTGAAACTGCAAATATTTTAAATTTCCAAGAATGGTATCCAAAGTTTTATTTTAAGAATAAACTTAGTAAATCAGCTGAACGTGGGCAACTGAGGGAGAAATTTATGATTTCCATCAATCCATCATCATTCCATCAATTTTATTTTGATGCACAACATCCTAACAGCGTGGAAACAAGGGAATTTATTGATGGCTTGCAAAGATTAACATTTGATTTGAGAAAATCAAATGTTAATCAAATGTATCGACCTTCACAAAAAATGTATAGTAGTCCAATACCGATAGCAAAAAACAAAATCACTGATTTAAAAAAAACTGGAAGAATACATTCCCGCAGAATATATGACATACTGGAATGAGATTTTTAACTGGCCATCCGTATAAAATATAGATTTTAATATGTTATCATAATTTTGTTACCTACTAAATAAACTTCTCTGTCCTTTATTTGGTTTTAATTCATCATTTTATGTCAAATTGAATGTATTGAACTCACTCAGTTTTATGTTAAAAGGGAACATGTCCATAGTTAATTACAAATAGGGCACTTGTCCGTAATTTTTTCTCTTTAATAAACTATAATCTAATAAACTAAAACGCATTTTTATAAATGAAATAATAAGATATATATACCCTTTGCCTTATTACATAAAGTAAATATCTAAAGCCTTCAAGATTTTAAGTTTATTCAGTTTTTCATTAATCCTGTAAAATTAATTCCTCAAATTTTTATGTGACAAGTGCCCTTTTAGTAATTAGACATTCATTTCTTTTCTTATATTTAACCAAATATAGGTATGAATTTCACAAATATTACTCAATAAAACTCTTGCTGCCTGGTTAAGGGTTAAACTATAAAAAATCATAAAGACAACATTATGGAATGAACAATGTTTTGGAAAAACAAAGTACAAAATATGTATAATTATTTTATAATAAATGTACCACCTACTATTGTAATTCACCCATTTTTTTAATTGCGGGAATTTTAAATTGTTCATTGCAAATATTGCAAATGATTACAGCAATAAACCTTTGCTTAACAAGCTAATAGCCTCCTGTATCATATATTATGTCGGCCGTATATGCCGTACTAGCTGTTACCCGCGGCTCCGCCCGCGTAAATATACAATCGGGTATCCCGCGGGAATACTGTTCTTTTCCGGGATAAAAAGTAGCCTATGTTTTAATCCAGAGCCTATACTACTACCATACCAAATTTCATAAAAATCCGTTCAGTAGTTTTAGCGTCAAAGAGTAACAAACATCCATCCATCCTTACAAACTTTCACATTTATAATATTAGTAGGATATGTCGTAGCATATAGTCCCAGCATAACGCTCTTCCATATCTCAGTAAACAATCAAACAAATCACAAATAAATTATACAAGGATCTTGAACGCAGTTGTAACTCCTTTGTTGGTGCTTACCATTCATTAATAAAAATCTATTTGATTAAATATTAGATGTTGCCCGCAACTTCGTGCGCGCAAAAGAAAATCCTGCGGGAACCGTACATTGTCCTTCCCCGTGGCCTTATCTATCTGTACCTTCCATCAAAATCGGTCCAGTAGTTTCGGAGCTTATTCAATACAAACAAACTTTTCCTCTTTGTAATATTCGTATAGAAATATTCTGAAGAATAAAATCAAGGGAACCTCACCACTATTCACTCTCAGCGCTTTCATGTGTCTTCATGTGTTTTACCAAGTCTTGTTTCTTCCTATATTTTTTACTACAGATAACACAACAAAATGGTTGCTCCCCACTGTGTCTTTTAATGTGTTTTACTAGGTAAATGTCTTTAGTGAAACTTTTTCTGCAAACTGAACAACTAAAAGGCTTCTCACTCAGGCTGTGTATTTCTGTGTGAGTTTTTAAGTTACCTTTTGTTAAAAAGTTTTTTCCACATATCGTACAACCGAACGGTTTAATGCCACTGTGGATTTTTTTGTGCTCATTTAAATTACATTGATAGGTGAATTTTTTATCACAAACGTCACAGCTAAAGTCTTTCACATCGTGATTTATTTTAACGTGTTTTTTCAAGTAACAATTCCGAGTAAATACTTTACCACATATATCACAACTGAATACCTTGACGTCAGTGTGTACTTTCATGTGTTTGTTTAAATCACAATTCCTAGTAAATTTTTTACTACACACTTCACAAGTGAAACAATTCACTCCCAAATGTTTTTCTATGTGTCTCCGTAAGTTAGAATACAAAGTGAATTTTTCATTACAAATATCGCAGCTGCCGTAAGGCATGTCCTGCTTTGTTTGCGGCTTGGAAGCATTTTGGTCTACACTAGGTTCATCATTTTCAGAGCTAGTCGCAGGTTCTACTTTTATGTCTGTAACAAATAATTAAATAAAAATACATGTAGTTAGAAGGTGACTATCCATCTATATATACGTCTATAAAATATTTTTCTTTTATTTCAAATGAAAGTATGTACGAGGGCGGCACTGAAAATTTCGGGAATCAAGGAAGTGACACAACATTACTATTTAAAAATGTATTTATTGCTTTTCGAAGTATTCTCCGCGAAATTTGACACATTTTTCCATACGATGGAACCAATCATTGAAGCAACCATTCCATTCGGAAGTTGGGGTCTCCAAAATGGCCGTTTTGTAGGCGTCCACAGCTTCTTCAGGTGATGAAAATCTCTGACCACGCAATGTATTCTTTATTTTAGGGAAAGTATAGAAATCATTAGGGCTTAGGTCGGGGCTGTACGGCGGTTGGTCTAATAATTCTATGATTTCTTGCTCTAGAAACTCTTTTGTTCTGTGCGCGGTGTGAGAACTCGCATTGTCGTGATGGAGGATGATGCGGCGGTTGCAGTTCTCTTTACAGAGTTCAGAAACGACCTGTGGCAAACAAATGTTAGCATACCATTCTGCATTAACCGTTCTTTGTCCCTCAAGAGGAATAGTCGCAACATGGCCGGTTTTGGAGACAAACGTGGCCACCATTTTTTTTGCAACACTCCGTAAACGAACAATTTTTGTTGGCTTTAACTCATTTTGGAACACCCAAACTCGTGACTGGTTTTTTGTTTCGGGTTCGTACGCGTATATCCAGGATTCGTCACCTGATACGATGTTGTATACAGCATTTGAGGATCCTGCGTGGAATCTTTCGAGAGTTCTGACGCACCAAGTAACGCGAGCCGCTTTTTGCTCTTCACAGAGCAAATGCGGTATCCATCGGGAAAACAACTTTTTTACACCTAATTGTTCATGCAAGATTATTTGTATTTGACTCATGCCAATGTCTAAAGTTGCCTGAATTTCGCGGTATGTCACATGTCGATCTTCCTCAATCAGCTTACGCACAGCATCAACGTTTTCTTGGGTGACTGCAGTTTTTGGACGACCTTGACGGGGGTCATCACCGAGCTTGACACGTCCACGTTGAAATTCAGCAAACCAGCGATAAATTGTGGTGTTGGATGGGGCTTCATCACCAAATGCAGAAATCATCCGGTCAACACACTGTTTTTGTGTTAAACCAATTCGAAAGTCATAATAAATCATCGCTCTAGAATTTTCTCGAGTCAATTCCATTTTCTCAACGACTAAACAAGTTTGACAAGACCTTGTGACAAGACCGAGAATCTTTTTTTAAATAAATAAACGATATTCGATTTTTAAAACCAAGGAGTTTTAAATTAAAAAGATTTTAATATGACAGGAACAGTGGAAATATTCCATTCCCGATACTTTTAGTGCAGCCCTCGTATACCTATGTTTTTTTAGGCAGAAGATTTTTTACCTTTTATTTATTTATCATTTATTAATGTTAAACATAGTTTTTTCAATCAGCAAAAAAAAAATATCTACCGTTTCCTACAAAATGTTATCTATGTCGTAGCCCTTTTGAAAGAAACAGCTGATAATTTTTTCAAGTAGGAAAGTTGATCCCATAGTAAAAGTTGCTTATATTAAAGAGTATATTCACCCCTGAAAGTTTGGACACTGATTGAAAAAAACTCATAGTATATTATAGACAACGCATGTCGAGGCAAAACTGTCCCCACTTATGGGGTTGTTTGGGGCCATTTTGAAATTTGAGATATAGTAATGCATTCTCCGGTGAAGACAAAGGATTGGGCAAGACATTGAAATTTTAGTATTATTTTTGAGTTGTGATAATATACAGCCACACCTGTATTGCCCTGATTGTTTCAGTTAATTTTGAGGCATCTGTAAAGAAAAAGTGTCCGTTCCTCCAGTAAGTATTTGTAATGGATGCAAATGTGTTATTGCAATTGGAAGATTCTTTATTTAATCCTAGATCTAAAACTACTTCTGGTGGATAAATTAAAACATCATATGGATATTCGTAACTGTGTAATTTAGGAGAAGTTCGAATGTGAGCAACTTGTTGGATATCCAGTATTTTTCTATATATATATTTATTGAGAGCGGCACATTTTTATGTCGCCAGTAAGATGATGTTAGGCATAAATTATATAGTAACTCAAGTTTCTCAATAAGGGGATGATCAGTTCGAGAGTTTATGCGAAAGACAAATCGATCACACAAATCGAGCGCGAGGTGCTCTGGATTGTAGGAGATCCATGGATCGAATTGCCTTTTTACTGTAGAGTGAAAGAAGGAATGAGCCGTAATCAAATAAACTCCTAATTATCGCACTATATAAAAAATGTTGAGTAAAAGGGTGTGATCCCCAGGAGACGCCAGAAAGCGCTTTAATTATACTAAAAATACTCGGGTTTTTTTCGCTCGGCTTTTTTATAAATATAATTTTTATGGCTAGTTCCAGAAAGTTGAGAATCAATTATTAACCCTGGAAATTTTGCTTCGTTTTTTATTGGGATGGATTGATCTCGGACTTTTAAGTCAATATGCGGTAGTATTTTTCTACTAATAAATATCACAAGACTGCTTTTTAAGGCTGACAACCGGAGGCCACTTTTATTCAGCAAGTTCTATAAAGAGTCGAAGGGTTTGAAGGGAAGCAGACGCTGTATTAATTGAGCTATTTATTGTATATAATAGTAAATCATCAGCGTATTGAAGAAACTGACAATCAATGTTAAGACAAAGGGGTACTTTGGCTACATACAAATTGTATAGTGGAGGACTTAACGGGGAGCCCTGGGGAAGTCCCACATATACCGTGCGTATTTCCATGTCTTGTCCTGGGACGCGCAGCTTTACTCTTCTTTGCATCATTAAACTACACACGATGTTGATAAGCTTTGCGGGAATACTCAGCTGTTGTAACCGGTACCTGAGTTCCGAAAAACTGACGATGTCGTATGCAGCAGATAAATCCAAAAAAACTTGTGACAGCTGTACACGAATTTCAGCTCTATTCTCTAGTAACACACAAGCAGTATTTTTTGTCGCGACCACAAAAAAACGCTCGCGGGAACGTAGTGCCATAACTAAAAGACATTGGGAGTTTTTTTTTACCCACTTTTTTTAAAGGTCGCGACCACACTTGATACTACTAGATGGTACAAATTTCATTAACATTTCGGTTTTAGTCATTATTTTATGGAGATCCATAGAGAAGAAAATAAATTAATAATAAATACCTAATTATGCTTACATCTAAACTAATTTTATCTTTGGTTGCAATAATTGTTCCATAGTAAAATTATGTCCTTATTATGTCCGCACTTACCTATACAATATTTGCTGAGACTGGTGGATGGGTCACTGGGATGATCACTTTCACATTTTACTAACTTCACGTCCACATCCAAACCTTTGAAAAATTAATAAACCATTTTATTATTCCTTACTAATATCACAGAATACATAATAATACAAGTACAGAAGACTCACACCGAAGAGTCATTTAAAGAAATAGAGACTCTTGCTATGATACGATTAAGTTCAATTTAGATTGCACAGTGCTTGATTGCCTATGGTTATATTTACCTAGAAGTTGCGTCTCTTTCTATTGCGTAACTCTTATCTTTTCTGACGAAATCGGGGTTGTCTCATTTTAGAAAATAATTTAATCTCAATATATAATTATAACTTTATTTCTAGTACTTACCTACTGTACTTTAGTGAACAAATAACATTTTCGATACCTTCATGGGAAGTGAGACAGGCCTGATATTACTCAAAGTTGTTTAATCACGCCGCCTTACTATTACTCTAGGTACATTTGTCAACAAATGCCTTTTCAAATCAATCTATGATTCAATCCAATCCATAAAACAATACAACTAACAAATCTCGCACATACATCACTCCCTGCTCACGCATGAATGCCTACTGATTGGCCCGAGTCGGCCTCCGTACATACTGACATTTCCGATACCTACACGGGGAGTGGGACAGGCCTGCTAATATGATAAACACAAAAGATTGTATGTATGGAAGATGGATGTTTGTTAGTTACATGTCACACATTAACTGCTCAACAGATTTTCATGCAATTTGCTATGATAATATTTTAGACCTGGATTAACATATAGGGTACATTTATTCGCAGCAAAATGTATGGTTCCCACAGGTTTCTAGTCTTCTTTTTGCGGGTAAAGAATTCACAGAAAGTAGTTGTTTTAATAATAAGGCACTTTGGAGAGTTCAAAGCCAGCCATGATGGAATATCAAAATCATGCTAGGAAAATTTACAACAAGACTGTCATATATACACATTACTCATGACTGGTTTATAACTTACTAGGGGCTTAGCACGAACAATGGACCACAAAGTATTTGTAAGATTACCTCATTCTCTTGAAAATCATGACAACACCAATAAAAGATGTTGGGTGTTGTTGATGATGTTGAATGACACATTATTTAAAAAAGTGTTGACCACAAATCAAAATACTTCAATACTTTAGATTGTAAAAGTTTCATTCACATTTAATTTCCTGTAATTATTTTAATTAAGATCAATTGAGAAGATTGTTAATCATATTTTTAAATATGAATGTTCATTTAAATGAGTTAAAATATATGACAATTTCCCCACCTCCTGCAGATATGCAACCTATGATGTTGTAATCTAGGTGTTTTATATGCTTACATCAAGCCTAATTTTGTCTTTGCGTCATAGCAAATTGCTCCATAGAAAATGTTCTTTCTCTCAATAATTTTGTACATACATTGTTGTCAATTGTTTGTGCTAACCCCACTGTAATCTACAGCTTAAAGACATTTCATGATTTTAGTTTTACTTACCCTCTTTTACTTGTTGTTCCTGTTTAATGATAGGTACATAAAATTGATATACATCCTCAGGTAGTACTTCAGCATAGTCTTTTTTGGTTGACAGTCTCACTAGTGGTTTTTCTTGACTCTGCAATATAAAAACAGTAATCCAATGGCTTGTAAACGAGTAATTTTTTTCTTAAGGGCCTAAAGTTAAATTATGATTATGTATGCTCAATTAATGTTTTTTATGTAACTTAGACAGTTAGAAAATAGATACTAAATATTTGGTGCGTTTTATAGGTGCTGAAGTCGCAGTTCGTATTGGCCCTTAGGCCCTTGTTACCTGATTATAATCAGTTTTTAGTTCCTGAATTTGCTTGACCAACTGTTCACATTGGAGTAACCTCTTATGGCAAATGTAGCACATCGGGTGACAGTCAGATTGTATCTGCAAGAAAGCCACTTTGAAATTGTGAATAATTTTACAAGAATCTCTAAAAACTAAAACACCAAAATAAACAGTAACCTTATGACTTGTTAGAACTTCACATATGTTTTGTAAACGCGTATTTTCTATAGAAACTACTCTGACGTTATTATCCAAACACAACAAACATAAATTTTTGTTTATCTCCATAATAATGTTCGCTTGTTTTACAAAACCAAAGTTTCAAGACCAAAAAGAATCCAAATTTACCAAAATATGTCATTTTACTGTCAGACTGCGTATTTTTGACATTTTGAATTTTTTTTATGACACTACGCGGAGGCGGAGCACAAGATAAAAAAACATTAGTTATCGGAGCGTCCGATATGTTTTTAATTCGTTTGTATGAAATTTTTAAGCGCCCGACTCCGTCAGCCAAACGGTTGACTCTATTTTGTTCGTTTACGAAACTAGTTTAATAGATGAAATCACATAATTTTCGTTAAAATTCAAATAGTTATGAAACGAAGTGCCAGGTCAACTGTTAGGAAAAAAGAAACACTTTTACATAGAAAATTTATAACAAAATCATACTTTTATGTATTTCAATTAAACTATAATTATTATTTCATATTTTTATCCCAAAGCAAGCTAGCAAATATTACAGTTTCTTTTAATATACTACTCTATACGTGCAATATTGACGGTCTTGCCTGCAAATCCAACACCAGTACTAATGGCCGGCATTAGTATCAAAATTGTCAATTATTTATAAACTTTACCTACGAGACCGCATTCTTGTTTCCAGGCTGGACAGTGAGTAAGGCGCTTATGTCTTCCTAAATGGTTTTTGGTTTAAACAGACATTTAAGATGATATTTTACTTCACCTCGTAGTTTCTATGCGATTGATCCCTAAATCTTTTGCACAAAGGTCCTGTCAGAGGTAAAGTAACTCCAACTGTAGTAAGTACTCTACTCACAAACTCAAATACTCAAAATATAAATTCCTGAAATGACAAATTCCGAAAATGATAAATGTCTAATTTATACGTTAAATTGCGTCTCAAGTGAAAAGTCCTAGATGCGGCGCCACAGTCGTGCGACGGAATATTGCAAACTACTTCAGACTCCCCAAAAATATTTTTTAATAATTTTAGGTTAAATTCTATTTTATTGTTTTATTAAATAAAATTGATACACATTATAACAGAAACTTATTATACATCGTACAAATAAAAGGAGAATTGTAATAGTTGGTGGTAGAGTAATTATAATGAAAATATTTTAAATTTAAATTGTAAAATTATAGTACCTAATTGTTTAGGTTTATTCCAGGCATACTATAGTCACTATCCGAATTATTAAACATAGAGTTGATTACATATGCATTAAGCATAGTGATTATAAAATCCCAAATGGAATGGGAAAAATTACATAGCTAGCAACCCCAAATATGTATCTGTCATGCCAATGTATGTACATGACAGATGTCATAATTAGTTCCACTCTTTGCTGGGGGACTTTTGTTTACAGACAGACTTTAATTGATACAGACTTTTGATTGAAGACAGACCTTATAATAACTTTTGCTCTATTACTGAACACCTTTTAATAAAGTAAAACTTAAAACAAATTAAGTAAAACAACTTAAAACTTAAAACAACTAAAACTTGGCTTTACAACTATTCTTTAAAGTAACAAATAAAAAAAACTGCAAATAAAACAAAACTTTGGACTTCTGTATCCATTTAATGGGCTTGACGGCTATCGACGACGTCGACGTCGTTCTTGACTTTTCGTTGTTGTATTTAACTTTAAATATATAATTTTCTTCAAAAATTGTATGCTATTAAGATCGTTGTTTTCTAGTTGCTGCAATAAAAATTTGTATTTTATATCAAAAACTATGTCAGCATTTCTTCGGTTCTTTTGGAACTTTTTAAAATAACTCCTTTTAATTTTTAAGTCGTAATGTTTAGGTTCCTTCTTAAATTTTTTGAAAATAAAAAAAAATGTTTGGCTTATGTGGTACCTTTGCATTTAGGCGTCTATGCCAACCTTCAACCGGATTATTTGTTCTGTGTTTGGAATAAGAAACACTTATGACTGTTATTTTTTTTTAAACAATCTTTTTCAAAATAACGTTTAAACTTTTGAAATTTCAAATCATTAGGCATAATATTTTTTATATATAACCAGGCGTCGTTTATATAGGCAGAGGGTAGTAAGGGTATTATAGCACTTAATCTTGATATATTTCTGCCTTCTGTTGAAGTTTGTAATTTTAAGGCCTTCGATTGCTTGAAGACTGTCTTATTGAAGTGCTAATAACAACCTCTTAAATTCACACCAGGAAATACATGAAGGACAGCATTTATTTGTGCTTGTTCAAAGTCGCATTTATATTGTGAAATGTTAATACCCAATATCTCTTTTATTAATTTAAAAAACCTAATGTATGTTTCTTCAGTTTTATTGGGCAGTAGACCGTATACTATTGGTATAACATTTACTGTCTTCAAATTTGAGAAATAATCAACATGTACGGTAAATAGCTGATAGAATGGTTTTGGTACGCTGTAAAAGGTACCATCACCAAAGTACAATTTATCGCTACTCGCAAACTTTTTGATTATATTGCGTGATGTAATGGATGAAAATATTAAAATTCTTTCCGTATCTCCATCATTGGCTATAAGAAAACTTTTGGAAAAAGCAGTTGGCACCTTTACGTCTTCCAAGGTTTTGTATTCCAAAACGTCGCTTTCTAAAAAATCTTTACGGATCTTGTAGTGTACTTTTAACACTTTGAAAGGTTGGTATATCAGGTATGACATTTTGATGTTTCTTAATTGTTTTTTCAACATTGTTTTCAAAAATTTGCTGAATGTTCTTCTTCTTTTTTACAAATATTCATCAATTGTAAAACATTATTTTTGGAATCATCAGGTAAGCACACATGAGCAGCATCTCGTAAAATTTTGGCTCTCGTACTATCTAAAGTAATAGTTGCACTACACAAATCCCTATTAGTACATCTCCATAAAGTTGTGTTATTATTGTTCAATTTAATGAAATTGTATTTATACCCATTATTTAATAAACAGTCTTTCCCTTTTTGTGATTTTATGAAATTCATTATTATTTCATGAAAGAAATCAACACTATTTGCATTTTAGGATTGTCAAGCTGACAGATACTGCTTTCTTCTTAGACATACTTTAAATATGCCAGTAAGACCAACGAGTTTAAGAACGCAATAACACCTTTATTATAGAGTTTCAATGGGACAATGAGGAAGTAGCATTTCGAGAAAAGTGCACTTCACTCGAGAATGAATTGTTTGTTAGTTTGTTTATATAATACATACTAATGAAGTGGCACACTTCATTAGTATGTATTATAGGACAAAATACCCGCCAAGTGCGAGTCGGATTCGCGCACGAAGGGTTCCGTACCATTGACTAGGTAATGGCAAAAAATGGCGTTTTATGTATGGGAGCCCCCATCTATATTTTTTTTATTTTAATTTTATTATTAAAGTAAAAATACAACTGAGTATTTTGTGACTATTTCAAGTTATTACCATTCAAGTCCTATTACCATTATTGATATTGAGCAAAAGAGGGCAAAAAAATCGCGCTTGTTGTATGGGAGCCCTACGGCTGTCTACGCCCTACACCTAAAAAACTACTGGTAAGTCATTATGACAACTTTGCTTACACTCTTCTACCCGTGTTCTTCTTTAATGATAGACACATAAAATTTGTGCGAGTCTTTAGGTACTTCAGCATAGTCATTTTTAATTGACAGGCGCACTAGTGGTTTCTCTTGACTCTGCAATACACAAAATATATTACCACTTATATTAACGTCATGTGGGCGTTTGCATCAGTGCTAAAAGTTGTAGTGTGTAAGCACCCTTAGGCCACTGTTACCTGATCATATTCACTTTTTAGCTCCTGAATTTGTTTGACCAACTGTTCACAATGGAGTAACCTCTTGTAACAAATGTAGCACAATAGGTGAGAATTTGATAGTATCTGCAAGAAAGTTGAAATTCCGAATTTCTTAATATAATTAAATTAAAATTAGAAAAATCGAATATTCCTTAGTACTTAAGGGGAGCGTTCGCTTGAGTCATGATAGTCATAAGACAGACTAATGCATTGCAAAACATATAAAATTCGCACTCTTGAAACAGAACATTTTATGGACAAAACTGTCTACTACTGACAAAACTGTGTTAGAACTATAAGTTAAATTGTTTCAATTTAGTTTGTTGCCTTGTCTTGTCTTGACAGACTTAACTCACATAGACAAGTATATGTTACGAGTGTCGCGTTTCAAGTGAGCACTCACTTTAAGACTCAAATATCAATGTTAATAGTAACCTTTTGGCTAGATAGACATTCAAATATGTTTTGCAATCGCGTATTTTCTATTAAAAATACTCTGACGTTATTAGCAAAACACAACAAACAGATACTTTTGTTGACATCCTCAAACTTGTTAATTTGTTTTATAGAATTATTAGGTTCTAATGTTGTCTTCTTCTTTGCAGATTTTTTGTGATCTCTATGCGGAGATTTAAATCTAGAGCCAGTTTGTTTTCCTTCGGCCAATATATTAGTTACTGTTCTTTCTGATACTCCCACAGCTCTTGCTGTTCTCTTTCTTACACAGTTTAAATGATCACTCAATTTCGATATTAAAACTGGACCTGAACTATGCACTTCATTTACTAGTTGCAATATATCTGTCGCATCGTTTTTCAGAAATTCATATACTTTGGCAATCGTTTCACGAGTCTAAAAGAAATAATATGTTAACGTCAAACAGAAAGTAACATTATTATGTTGGGTGTCCAACCTCATAATTTTTTTTTTAAGAAACTTGAAACCAATGCAGGTTTATCATTATGAAAATAATGACTTAAATATACAGGTTGCCATTTTTATTAAATTAAAATTAGCACATAGTTAAATATTACCTGACTCCTTATGCATTGTCTCCGTGTAGAACTGGACATTTTCTTATCGATTGTACCGGTTAAGGATATTACTTTCTTCTAAGATTGTAATTTGTACGCGTGGAAGAAAATCGGACGATGACAGCTGCATCTGTGCCAAATTAAAGCTTATACATATATAGCACCACGCGCACAAATGACTTGAACTTATGAACTACTATTTACCTAAATAAATTTATGAAATAAACTTTAAAAAGGTTATTTGCACAAAGTAGGTACACAAAATATAAAATTCATAGTTCAATATTTTTGACATTTTGATTTTTTAGTAAGAGGAGGTAGGTAATGAGGATAAGTTGGTAACACACTAGGTATCGGACGCGTCCGATAACTAGTAGATTCGTTTGTATAAAAAATTTAAGCACTATCGACTCGGTCAAACGGTATGATTTTTAATAGTCAGTTAATTTTATATAATATAGATCTCGAAACTTTCTATATAGGTGAATTGTTATTTATGTATATAATATAGGATATTGTTTCAGTTAGTGTCCAAACGTTCAAGAGTGATAATACTCTTGAATTTTGCAACTTTTACTATGGGATCTTTTACTTGAAAAAACACCCAGTATTTATCTAATTAGATATTATTTTTCGTATCCATTTCATAGAAATTTTCGCCATAATTTAGCTTCAAAACCCAACACTAAAAATTTCATTAAATACTGTACGTATACTTGAAGCTTAGTGATATGAGATGGCGCTAGCGTGGTCGACCTCGTCTTGTCTCTTTCCTTCTCATACCCTCTCGCTCGCACAGCTACCTTGAGAACCCCACCATGGCGACGCCACAAGCAGTGGCCTAATTTAATTTCAAATCACTGGCGTCTGAATTTTCATAATATAAAAAAGTACTCTGTGGTCTGAATTTTCGACCCGTCTGCACTTACCAACAGTTCATTTTCTGATAAGTGCTTAAGTTTTTATTCTATTTTATAAGTGTGAGCCTGATATAGCAGCTATTCATGTAAGTGCTCATTTTTATTTTCCTTACAAAGTGAATACAACTAACTAACGGTTTTTACCTTTCGTATTGAAGTTATTTCTATAAATAGATCATTATTTTTATAGAATCTATAATAATTAAGTTATATACGCTACCCTCTAAAGGAATTCAGTAATCTATAAGAAAATTTAGAAAATTTTACCACTTTTCTAGAAATTTTTATCTACCTTCAGATAGATTTTTTTGTACTTATTTCTTAGATTTCTATATAATAATTAGAACTATTTATAATATAATGCATAGTGGTAATGTTTTTTACGTTCGTGCTTTTTAGTTTTAAGTACGTATTTTTAGTAAAACACAAATCTTTCTATGGTTTTCAAATATTTTTAACTACCGTCAAGGAGTACTTTTGTTTGTCGTTCATATCTTACATTTTCAAGCTTTTTGCAGGGAATCCTAATATTAGGTTTCGTTTTTAGCATGGAAAAAACTAATGATGAAGTTGACCCGGTCGTAGATAAGCCGGGCTCGAGTACCGCCAACTACGACACTAGCTCGGATTCATCATCTTCCTCTTCCTCATCTTCTTGTACGAAGAAACGGCGACAGCGCCACCGTAAACGCAAGGATAGAGTTTTTAAAAAATTGACACAGGAAGTAGGCGAACTTAAAAGGCATCTTAGATACAACCACGATCACGTAGATAAAGGCTATTCGTCTTTAGTTATTGATAACGTAGACCTCGACAGATACTATTATAGCGATAATATTATTGACGATCAACTTAGTGGTAGTCTTTATGATGAAGAACATACTAATAATGCCAAGTTAGATTTTAATTTTGATATTGAAGTTAAATTAAAGGAGCCTTCGGTATCAAAGGCACCTGAAAAGTTTCTTAATTTGCTGCAACAAATTCAACATTTTGATAAAGATGAATGGAGCGAAGTACGCTATGCAGAAGTGCAAAAGCGGTATAATCATTCGCCCGGTTTTACTGATTTAGAAGCTAACGATGAGATTAAAGCTTATGATAGTCTACGTCATTTAGCTTACGCAGATAAAGCTTACGCCGGTATTACCTTTTGTTTGCTAAAACAGCGCGATGCTCTGCAACAGACTCTAAGCTTACTTTTATCTTGGGCTAAAGATGAGGTAAACCTAAATGTCGACTCTTTGCATACGAAGGTTAAGGAATTATTTACAAGCGGCGATTATGCGTCTGTTTCTGCCGACCTCTTACAGCTCGTTTGTGGTCACAGAGCTGAGGTGATACAGATGCGCCGAGACGGGATCATAAAATTTGTACGTGATCCACTAACCAAATCATATTTACGCAAAATCCCTCCTTCAAATAAAAACTTTTTTAATTCTGAATTGCTATCGGGAGTTCTTGATAAGGCAGGTGGCGTTAAGAAAGCTTTTATGCCTTTGAACTAAAAAGTTTTGGAACTACCTCGCGGGTAGTTATAATGGCTCTAATCATCCCCCGAAGGGAAATAGTCATGCGCCCTCGCAGGGCACATCTCAAGGTTGCTGTGGCTCTCAACACACACGACCGTTACATAATTACCAACCCTCGCAGGGAAAGTACACAAGTTATCCCTCGCAGGGTTCTCACGAAAACTCTTAACGCATGGCGTAGCAATAAAGCTAACCGTAGTTCTTTTCGACAACGAGTCGACCGGCAGCCAGCGGTACGGCTTGAGCAGGCGAAGGACAATAGAAAAGGGCCTATTAATAGAGAATCCAACTCAGATAAGAGAAGAAGATTCTGACTCGAGATTCCAAGCGGGCCGACTTTGTGCGTATCACAGTCATTGCAGGGCGTTGAAGGCACCACGTTTTCTTTTAAAAATAATAAAAGGTTATCGCATACCCTTTTACAAGAAACCTTCTCTTCACCTCCCCGTCATGACACACACCTGCCTAGTGACAAGAAAGTGCGAAGCAATGTCAAAGGCAATTCAAAAGATGAAGGACGAGAAAGTTCTCGAAGTAGTTAGATCATCCCCCAGCTTCATTTCGAGCATGTTCCTCGTTCCGAAACAAGACGGCTCGCACCGTCCAGTGTTCAACTTGAGCAAGTTGAACGAATATGTACTAACCGAACCATTCAGGTTAAAAATTGCGAACAGGGTCCCAGACTTCCTACAACCGAACGATTGGTTGTGCAAAGTGGATTTGCCCCAGGCCTACTTCAATCTACCAATCGCTCGTTCTCACAGACGATTTCTACGCCTGGATTTTTACGACAAGGAAATTCTTTGAATGACGTGTCTTCCCTTTGGCCTCAGCACGGCCTGTTAACTAAGCAACTGGATTGCTCAAATTCTTAGGGAACAGGGTATACGCGTCATAGTATACCTAGACGATTTCTTGGTGGTCAATCAAAATTACCATATACTAAAATCACATATCCAAATTGTAGTAGAAAGACTTCAATATCTGGGCCTTCGAATCAATTTCGAAAAGTCAACGCTGACTCCGTCCAAATGTCTGACCTTTCTGGGTTTTCAATGGGACCCATGGCGCAATGTAAAATCTCTTCCGTTAGAGAAGGTGATAAACCTAAAAAGAAAGATTTCCGTAATCCTTCAAACTCAAAAAATACACCTAAAAGAGTTGCAAAGTCTTGTCGGACTCCTCAATTTTGCTCGGTTTGTGATTCCGAGGGGACGACTACACTTTCGAGACACTCTCATGTTCTTAAACGTTGCCATGAAGAGCCCGCTTACTGCCGTGCATTAGTTGCCAAACAGTAGAAATGGAACTGCAGCCACAAATTCATTTTCCATCTCCAACAAAATTCTTAACTACGGACGCCTCGGACGTAGCCTGAGGAGCCCAATTGGAGAAAATATCTTTGAGTGGAATGTGGTCAGGTCCAGAACAAAGTTTGCACAGCAACCATAAATAAATGTTAGCGGTGTTAAAGGCACTCCAAAGTCTATGTCACTAGATAAAGAAATCCACAGTCCTCCTACAGTGCGACAACAAGACTGTTGTGTCTTATTTAAAAAACGAGGGGGGGACCAGGTCATTACCGTTGCTCCAGTTGACAAAAGAAATATTTCACCTTTTAGACTTACACCACATAGAACTACAGGCACACCACTTACCGGGAAGGTACAACAGTCATGCAGATGATTTATCACGACCTCTGAGTCTTCCGGAATGGCATTTACTGCCTCATTGGACAGAGAACCTATTCAAGAAACAGATGATCGATCGCATTGCAAGTGAAACGTCGAAAGTAGTTTCCAATTATGTGAGTCTGGATCAAACGGATCAGGAGGCGATATATCACGATGCGTTCTCCCGAACCTGGAATTATCCCCTCGCTTGGGTGTTCCCGCCACCTTATCTAGTTCCCAAGGTGCTCATGCACTTGAACAAGGCGACAGGGTTCTATCTGTTGGTAGTCCCGAGATGGGAACGAGTATTTTGGAGGGCAGACCTAAGAACCCGAGCAGTAGCAGCATCGTTCACCATACATAATCTACACCTGAATTTAATAGACATTGCGACAGGTCATCCCCCAGCAGGAACCCAAGACATGGAATTGCAGGTGTGGAAATGTGGGGGTGGACAGAGGAGCTAAAGGACTGGAATATAAACCACCTTAATCTCCTAAAAAACTCTTGACGTCCATCGACACTAAAAACTTACAAAGTGGCGTGAAACCGCTGGCTCAGATGGTGTCGCACTAATAAAGAAAATGCCACTCATCCGTCGGGATCTGTTCTGGCAAAATATTTAGCTGATCTTCATCTTATTGATGGTCTAGCTTACAATACTATATTAGTACACAAGTCGGTTGTGTCGACATTGTGCAGTGTTGAAGATGCGGGAAAATTATTTTCACATGTTCTGGTAAATCATATGCTTAAGTCGATCGCTGTAAATAAACCAGTCTCTAGAAAAACAAGTGTATAGGATATAGACGATTTATTGAAGCATTTGGAAAAGCAAATTATCGTGATAAAAACAATGTTTTCCAAACTTGTCGACATACAGCCACCTTGCTCCTTTTATGCTCAGGCCGAAGAGTCCATGACTTGACATTATTAGCGGTTGATTCAGAACACTTCACTGTAAATGAAGACTCGATTTGTTTTTGGCCTCTTTACGGATCTAAAACTGATAGTGCGAACTACAGACAGTCGGGATGGAAGATATTTTCAAACAATAGTTCCAGAAATTAAGATCCTGTTTTTTGGGTTAAGCGGACCATTGGTTTATTAAAAGAGAAACGGAAAGAATGTAATTTACATAATCTTTTCATTAATCTAAGAAGAACCCTAAGCCGGCCTCCAGAACGGTTATTGCTGGTTGGGTAAAAACTGTATTTCGTGAAGCAGGTATTACTGTCCCTCCAGGAAGTATTCGCTCTGCCGTAGCGTCTAAAAACTGGGTTGATAATTTACCTCTTGATCAAATATTGGCCAAAGGACACTGGTGATCAAGTAATACTTTCTCGCGTGTTTATCGCAGAGAAGAAAAGTCGTCTCGCACAGGTAAATCAACAAGTTTGGCTCAATTATTTAGCCCTACAAACTGATTTTATATTTACTTATACTTTATTCTGTAATTAATTTATACTTTATTAATTAGTACAAATCAATAAATCTATTGATCTTAGTAAGGTATTTTTTACATTCCTATTTTCTAAGCTCTTCTAATGTCTTCACATTGGCGTCTTTTTCCCACCAGGCGATAACAAACAGGTCTCATATCAGTAAGCTTCAAGTATGCGTATAGTATTTAATGACGGTGTTTTACCTGTAAATAAAACACATATTAAATACTTACCTTACTTGAAGCTTACATTTTAAATACTGCCTGGTGATATTCGACTCAATGATTTGAAATTAAATTAGGCCACTGCTTGTGGCGTCGCCATGGTGGAGTTCTCAAGGTAGCTGTGCGAGCGAGAGGGTACGTGAAGGAAAGAGACAAGACGAGGTCGAGCACGCTAGTGCCATCTCATATCAGTAAGCTTCAAGTAAGGTAAGTATTTAATATGTGTTTTATTTACAGGTAAAACACCGTCATCGTATTTGATATTTTGCAATACGTTACTATATATTTCAATATACTTTATATTTCTTGCATTATTTTTTTACGATGTGTAGAATGATCCTTCTAGTTTCTAAAAATATTGAACATGCCTCGATTTTACTAACGAAAATTGGAAAAATAAACGCGGAGACCTTTTGCGAAATCGCACCGACACTATACGGGGTTTTAGAATTCAACTCTATTGTAGAAACGCAGACTTCTATTTTGAATGCTCTGAATTGTCTCCGCCCTTTCGAATTCCGGATCATATATAGTCCTAACATAACAATATTACTCTAAAGAGCGCTAGACCCCCATCTTCTGTGACAACCCTGAATAAATTTGGATCGTTTTATGAAAGGTGTTCCTATGTACGTAACGTGTTGCCACTTGCCACTGAATCGTACAAGATCGTTACTTAGGGTAATATTTAAACGTAGGCATTTATAAAAACTTCTATTTCATATTCGTTCTTGTTATATAACTGTTTCAAAATGATGAAACATAACTAATTAATTAGTATACTATTTGCAATTTTGTTTTTCTTCATAATATTTTGTCACTAAACACAAAAAATTTGCAAATTATTAAACAAGAATTATTCAAATTATCAAACTTTTGTTTAAATTCGTTATTTTTTATTACAATAAAATATGTGCGGATAAACTTATCCTGAAATTATCCATTTTTAATTTATAAACCAGCCACACTGCTGAAAAAATGAGGGCTGTGACAGCACAAAAAATATCGATATCGACTTTATCAGTATGTTATTCTGACTAATAGTCGTTCAGAATTCCTAAGGATACAATGATTCGGGATGTCTGGATTCGAGATTGTGCAAATCATGTTTCGTGGACTAAACGTACGAGAACAATTTGCTCACAGCATTTTGGAGCTTCATGTTTTATAGAACAAGCGGATAACAAGGGGAGATATTTTAATACGTATTTACTGTAGCACACTAAGCGAAATTGTAAATTAAATGTTGTAGTAAAACAAAAATCAGTTTAAATTATTTGTCTCACAAGAAAACTCGTGTTTCCAAAATCATTATTTGTTTACATATTTTTTTTAAACATTTTAAACAATGATTATAAGAAGTTTTTCAGTTTAACTTATTTAAATTTATATAGACTATAGGACGTCGCAAAAGTCGTAGATAATATAATTTTTTATCTAATGATGCCTGAATATTCATTTCATATATTAGTACGTAATATTAAAATGTGTAGTAGTGTAGAAGAAGATGTGTAGTTTCTTAGCCGTCTGTGATAGTTCAAACAAACTGTATAGCAAGCGATATTTCACCTTAACATAAAATATTATAGTATCCTCGCCGTCTGTAATACCCCTTAGAAATAATATAATAGCTTAAAAGGTTTGTCACGCACTCATTATAATAAAACACAGTTATAAGTAGTTTTAAGTGTTAAGTAGCTACTAGGAAATAGTTAAAATTTAAGTCGAATGTAAAAGAGGAATCCTACTACTATTATAAATGTGAGTTTGCTAGGAAGGATAAAAGGATGTTTGTTATTCTTTCACGCAAAAATTACTGAACGGATTTCGTTGAAATTAAAACATAGGCTACTTTTTATCCCAAAAAAGTATATTATTCCCGTGGAATACACAATACTATGATAACGCGGGCGGAACAGCGGGAAAAATGTAGTTGTTCATAAACTAAGTTACTAGTAACTAACATAAACTTTTTTGTGTATTTTTATTTTGGAAGTCGGTTTTTATGCTCTAAACTCATAAAATTTTCAAAATAGTAATTAGTTTACTACATTGTGGTAAGAATGTGTTTTATTCGTGTGAGGTATAAAATTGTAAAAATAATGGCAATAGAACTCTAGAAAAGTTGTTTACTATGGTTCCGGAAGATATCGAAATGAGGAAAGTTTGTTTGGAAGTCGAAACTTCGCAAAAATATATCCTTAATCATTTACAACTAAAAGTTGATTGTTTATTTGTGAAAATAACTTCAATGTCAGTAAATATTTATTTCATGGTACATCTACATTCTACATGCTATAAATCAACACAACTATTTATCCATAAAATCAATATGACTATTAACTTAAAAATTATTTAAAAAAAAAAACTATTGGGCCTGAGTCTTGAATTAGGCCTCAATGTATAGCAGACGGCTCCACGGGTCCACGGTTTTCGTGTGTCCATCCATGTGCCGAACACCCTGTATATAACGTTTATATCTTCATATTCTCAAATTTTAAAACACAATATTAATTAACTTAGCATTATTCTAATAGTTACGGGTTGCATACAAACATCGTCGGCTCGCTTCGGTACAGAAAAACTTGATTTTGTGCATTCTGTAGGTAATAGCTACTCGACGCCCGCGCGTAAACAACAGCTGTTACATTCATTCTCAATAATTAGGTATTCTTCATATAATAAATAGTGACCTTCACATTGAATTCTTATCTACGTTCTGTGCTTATACAAATATATTATAGGTGTTACGTTACAGCTGTTTTAAATAAGTCGGCACACTATTGAGATTAAACCTGCTCTTACCTACTTACATTGTTTCCATGACGTTATTTTGTTTCTAACGCGCGCGCTAAGATTTGTTTATATTAAAACTTCAGGGCATTAAAATATTACAGACGGCTTCTAACGCGTTAGTCTGCGCTCATCAAACATGCACTAATACCGATCGTCTGCTAACATCAGACGATCGGTCAGCTCATTTGTTCATTAACTCGTACACATTTTATGATTAAATTGTATACATTGTCGGCACATTATTAACATCTATTTTCTGCGTTTTAATTAACTTAGTTACACGCAGCCCTCACGTTAACCTATATACCTACGTCCCTCAGCTCAAAGTCGCATGTGTAAGTGCTAGCTTACTTTGAGCTTACTTTGCCCGCTAAACGAGCGAAAGTTTTGAAACCTGCAGTTGCTTGCTTACCAATCATTCGAAGTCTCTCCGGCCGCTAAACGAGTTAAGACTCTTCAACCCCTAATAAAACAAGAAGATTTAGTGCCTCTAAAAAAGTCTACTTATATAGGACCATCTACGTCAAAGACGTTTTTATGTCGTCTTTCCAAAACTCGCCAATCATTTATTTTTCAATAAATGATTAAATGCATGCTTTGCAAGAATTGGCTGTGCTTTTAGTGTAGTGGAAAGTAAGTTTTTTGATTACATTTGTCCTATTTGTTTAGAAGATTAATATCCTATTTCAATAACCTATCTATCTTTATCTATTTGTTAGAAACGTCAAACTTGTATGGCAAAAAACCGGCAAATGATTGAATGACGACGTTTTTATCAAAATGGTTATAGATGGATAGGTTATTGCAACGGCCCGTAAGTAATTCCCACTGATGACTGATTATTATTATTTGTGTTTATGTTTTTTTTAACAGTCAAGTAGATCTTTTAAGTAGAGTTTATAAATGACTGAGCTAATTTAAATTGTTGTTACTCGTACTACCTCAGAATGTCATAGTATATATTATTATATTGTTAAGATATTTTAGAGAAGTATTTTGTAAACTACTTTATACTTTTATTTACTGTTGTAAACTAAGCTTGATAGTTCCTATATGTCACATCTCATTCCATTAACGTGACGTGTACTACTTAGGCTGTGATATTTAAACTGATTAATTATGTATGATTATAGGTAAATATGCGACTCTAGGTTATTTAAAAATAATTATTTAGGCACCTGATTGGTTTTTTTATATAAATATATAATTATGTGTCATATGAACCATATCAAAGTCGTTGGTGTAAAGTACCAAGTACCAAAAAGTGACGTAATGTTGTTTAGTGGTCAAAATTACATTTATATAAGTAGTTTAGATTAATGTGATAACTCTATCATAAGACTGAGTGTAATGAACATTCGAATTATAAATGCTGTTACCAAAATTACAAGCTAGTTTTTTTTGCAGCAAAGTTTATTTGGTGACGTATTGGAACTCCTCATGCACCGAGTACATATTGAGCTTCAATTAACGTAAAAACTATTGAATATCCAAAGTAGTATTTGCCTATAGTCTCATTATTAATAAATCAAATAAAACACATTTAACCTTAAAGAAAATACATTTGAAATAGTGGAATTCCATTACATAACGAACAATTTTCTTGAAATCCACCCATTTACGAACCACACTGCAGGCGGTGTAGAGCAGGGATTCCTAAAGTGGGTTCCATGGGATAGTCATCAAGGTTCCGCTAAAATTATTTGAAATTATGAAATCTAAACATACGTCACTTGTGTGTGTACGGTTGTAAGTCACTGCAATCTGCACACATTATATAAACATCGCTGATCGCGTGTACTAAGGCAGGAGCACGGCGCGGCGGCCGGACCGTGGGTCAGCTGACGGGTCATTGGCCGGCGAGCGCAATGAAGTAAATTACATTGCGTAATGAAGTAAAAATAATAAAATTCTAGATTTCAATAAAAATCTACTTCTAGACAGCTTGTTCTTATGATTAAAAGGTATAAAATTAAAAAAAAAAAAAAAAAACTATTGTAATGAGAAAAGGTAGTTTAGTTTAATCATATCCCAAAGATAATGGAAGTGGTCTTCTGGCACCCTGTATATTGTGTATAGATCTCGGTTTTGGCATCATAAAACAACAATAATTTTATATTTCAGGGTTGGCTCTCCATACATTGAAGTGGGGATGAAAAATATTATTTAATTCTACCCCATCGTGTGGGGTATCGTTGAATAGGTCTTCTAAAGTAAAGGTTCTCAAAATACATGACTTTTTTACAAAGAGACAATATTTTTCGATAATCGGCTTCCAAATTGGTTTAAAAGTTGGTGTTTGTGCGCACGCTAATGCATGCATGCTTAAAACTCTAGGAAAATTATTTTGAGCGCAAGCGCAAAAAGCCGGAAATAACTTTATATGGTTTTCTAGTACTTAAAAGTTATAAGTAATAATTATTATTATATAAAAAAATATTATATTTTTAGGATTTGGGAATAAAAAGATAGGAATCTCCGAATATCAGAGAATTCATGTGCAAAATCGTACATATCTGTGGTATTCGTTGTCTTCATATCTATTTAATCTATGGTTAGTATAGATTGTAGGAGAACTTTAATAAGGGGAGTTTTGCCGGGAAGTTCAATGGGTGACATTGTGGGATTTGTAACGTTTCATAAATTTGTGTTATCTCAGTTCTTAATGTGTAATATTGGTAGAATATTAACCATTAAATATTCGTTAACGTGCACAAGTGGTACAACTTCTAAAAACGTGCTATTTTGTGTTTCCCGCCAAAACTACCTAGGAACTTTCAGTAAAGCTTCTACCACTTTACTGAATCGACTGACATGACTCATGGACTGTACTGACTATATATTTGGACTTTGACTAGACAAGTCTAACTTGACGATTTAAGAATACGGTGTTGAAAATTGAAACGAAAGTTCTATTTCCCGCCATTTTAACTTAACACTGGCAAATGGTTATAATCCGATGCCATATATAAATATAAAAAAAAAACTTTAATAAGTATGACGTATCATAAATCCTATAAACTTGGCATAAATTAATTCACAAAACGTAGACAGAATAGAATACCTATACTCTCTCTACGTCACAAAACTACTACAGATGTACAAGGATCTTTTGGCACTTGGATGACATTATTGGAGGGCGTTGGTTTGAAATCAGGGTTACCAATACAATGAAAACTCCTCTATGTTTCTGGGAATTTAGGAACAAAGCAGTTTTTGTTTATTGCTTTATGCTTTTATGTAATGCGTGAGCGATGAAGTTATGATTGCGTAGTTTTAGTGTGGCTTGCAACAGTTGAAACCATCTTATCTTTAACCATAACCAGAGTGAAACAAACAGTGATTTCTCTGGTTAAGCAAGATTTTTGAGAGCTTAGTGGCTTATCTAATTTAACTTTAGCCAGAGTAAAACTAAGTGTTTGGTAAAAAAAAACTATCGCTAAACGAGAGATTTGACCGCTACTCTTACTCTGGTTATAGTAAGTTTGTTGGGATCATCCGCACTTAAAGAGTTATTGGAAAGGGATATTGAAAACTATTGTAAATAAGGATACATTCATGTGATTTTCATATTTTTATTATAATTATGTTCTACCAATACTATGTCTAGTGGCCGTATAGAATTAAAATCTTCGTCATTTTCATCTTCAAAATCATTTTCACTATCACTGCTGTCTTCAATTTCTGAATTTAATTGGACAATAAATGGTTCATCCAAATATCCATCCCTTTGGATGGATGTCTTCGATTTCGCCGCGAAATCGAAGGCGATTTTGCGGCGAAATCGAAGACATCCAAAAATATACCAGAAATGGTACTAAATGCCTTTAACAGCATTTCCATCGATGAATGGCGCAATCATTGTGCTCATGTCAAGAAACTCGAGGAAGAGTATAGGAAAAGGGATGGATGCCCATAGCATTTCAATAGGATTGAGCTCACAATGATATGGCGGTAATCGCAATATCTGTAAAAACAGAATAAAATAATTACGTTAGTAAAATGTCGTACATGAACTTACCAATAATACTTCAAAATCAATTACAATTAATTACTATACTTTACCTTGTGTCCCAATCCTTTTGAGATAGCATCAACAACATAAACTGGTTCAGGTTTATGCCTCTGAACAATTTCTAATAGTTGAGATTTTGTATACCCTTCTGAATATTCAATATGGTTCATTCGGAGCCACTCAACTATGTCACTTTTTTTGGAGTTTGTGTTTGGAGGTTTGTTCTGGCTCATATTATGATAAGGAGTATTATCAATGATAATTAGACTGGGGCTCCTTTAAATTGGGGGCCAACTTTTCAATAACCCATTTTTTAAAATTAGTGTGATTCATCTTATCATGATAATCACCACTCTTTGTTTGCGATTTGAAAATCAAACATGAGTTCTCCACAAAACCTTGATCACCACCAGCGTGGACAATAATAAATCTTTGCCCTTTAGATATGGGTTCCAATACTCCTTCTGAAAATGAATATGTTAAAGTTAATATTTAACAAAAGAAGACATTGTCAGCACATACAGTACAATCTATTTGTCGAGGAAGCTTTAAGCTATATAATATTATGCTGCGACCAATAGGAGCGAAGCATCAGTTATTCCATACCACACAAGCGAAGCCGCGGGCGGAAGCTAGTAGTTTATAAACAAGAAATAGTATATATACAGCAGTACCTGTTTCATCATCATTTTGCCAACATTTCCCAGCAGTATGACCAGTGTGAATGTATGTTTCATCTAAGTACACTACTGGTAGTTTTTCTGTCTCTTCATTATGCTTTATAGACTGAAATAAAATAAAATAATTGCAAAATGCAAAGTGAGCCTGTGAGTATGTAGTCCATGAATTTTATAAATTATTATTTGTTCATATTATTACTATTTCAACACCATCAAAAATAAAGCATAATACCTGCAGGTAACGCGCACGCCATGCCGTTATATCATTCCTTTCCATGAGAACTTTTCTGTTGGTTATTGTCTTTTTGAATCGGAAACCAATCTTTTTCATATGCTGTCTGAGAATTTCCCGACTACCTTCAAATCCAAATTCCTCTTTTAGTAGATAATGTAATTTTTTTACTGTTGGAATTTCCTTACTCATGGTATAAAATTCATGAATTTTTCGGCGTAGAACTCCAATGTCAAAATTATCCATTGTAATTTTGTCTTTCCTTGTTTTTCGATTTTTCCCTGGCGTAACTATTTTAGATCCTGACGCTGTCGCCAATTTTCCTTCATTTCCAATTCTTGCTATAGTTCGTAAAGATAACCCTGAAATCGTATGTCCTTTTAATATTTTGATAATATATACATTAGATTACGTACACCATACTAATCAATAATAATTATTTTTTTAATATTTAGTTATAATTTATTATTATCTACAATATTTTGACAATATATACATTATAAACACACCGGCATATTTAGCGGAACATAAAAAAAGGTCCATAATTAAAAAAATATGATTTTATTTTAAAATCTACTTACTACACTTCTTTTGTTATTTAAAGTTTCATTTGTTTTACTTAAAATGAGATCACATTAAGAACAGATTTTGCGAGTAAAGGCTATTTGTGAAAAATGGTACATTTTTGAACTTTTCATGTAACCGAGAAAAGTGAAAATTAATATTAAAATAACAATTCATTTAATTAGAAAAATGGTGATTAATATCGCGTATTTCCTCCACGTGCTCTTATTAAAGTTTCTACCCGTCTAGGCATACTGAGAATGATGTTATCGATGGTCTCCGCCATTCCTCAACTACGGCGATTCGCAGTTCACCCACGTTGGCAGGAGCTGGAATTCTGGACTTAACTTTTCTTTTCAACAAGTCCCAAACGTGCTCTATTGGGTTCATATCCGATGATCTCGCCGGCCACTCCATAACAGTGATATTCATATCATTAAGATAAGCTTGAGTTACACGAGCGGTATGCGGCCGAGCATTATCCTGCATAAAAACTAAATCGTCACCGATATATGGGGCAAACGGTACGACATTTTCTTCTAAAACTTCTCTCATATAGCGGTCTGCAGTCAGACCATTAAGACTAAAACTCTGTCAATCACTACCAAGTCTGTGCGAGCTCCCAAACAAAGCCCGCCCAAACCATTATTGATCCACCACCGTATGCAACTGTAGTTTCAAAATTTGTCTGAATGTATCGTTCTCCTTTGCGTCTGTATATTCTTTGCCTGCCGTCAATTTGATTTAAGAGAATTCTGCACTCATCACTAAACAATACCTTACTCCACTGGTCCGCGTTCCAAAGTCGATGTTCCTAAGAAAAAGTTAACCTGTTTCTACGATTATTTACCTCGAGCCTTGGAGCCTTGGCGGGCACAAATGAACCCAAACCAGCTTCTTCGAACCTTCTTCGTACCGTACGCTCACTTACGGTTACAATTGTATGAGAAGGAGACTCTTCTCGCTCGACGCCAGGCCCCTGAAAAGGGCCTTACGGCGGAAACTAAACCCAGGGGCATAGCCCCTCTATTTGGGGTGGAGATGACGCGTCCAGTACGAATACTGGGCGCATGAGTCATTGGGTTTTAGGGGAAGACCCCCCGCGGCAGAACGCGGGGGAAACCCATGGTAGGGCAGCCGACAACAACAAGGGAGTGACGACATGCCAATCCAGGCCCGACCGAGACCAACGGTCGGCTCCAAACGGCGCGTGGGGGTCCCGACCCGGGGGCCGAGAAACGTGTTTGGGTCCACTCCCTCACGCACCGTGTTTACCGGACCGCGGAACGAACGACCTGGGGAAAAGGGGGAAAGTTGCAAAAACTTCCAGGCCCCGACCTTTTATGTCGGGGGGGAAGGCACGCCCCGGGGACGACGGGGTGGCAATAGGGCTGCCACACGTCAGGCCCCGGACGCGGTTTGGAGAAGATTCGCCGGCATCTGGTTTGCCGGCGAAGGGGGAAATGTAGGGGGGGGGGATTTCAATCCCGCAGTGGTGGTGGCGCGGTTGCGCCAGAGCGCGTCAGTGCGCTAGGTGCGGCGCATCAGTGCGCCTGGGCTCCTCTTCGGGGGCGGTGGGGCGGGCTGCGAGGCTCCGCTGGGTCCTCCGGAGGGACGGCATCTCTCGGCAGGCGGTGGCGGTCGGGCGGGCGGGCATGCCACGGCGCCAGGTCGGTCAATTCGACCAAGCGTGAGGCATCCGCCCGCGCGAACAGCTTGGCAGAGAGCTGGGCCACAAAGGCCTCCACGCTCTCCACCCTGAGGTCCCTGGCAATTGTGGTGTTGCGGACGCACCACGGTGCGCCCGCAATTCGGCGCAGCACCCGGTTTTGGGCTCTCTGCAGCAACCCTTTCTGGGGTGCAGAGAGCAGGTGGTGCCACGCGGGTGCCGCGTACGTCAGGCGGAACCGTACGTACGTCCGGAAGAGGGCTATGCGCATCCTCAGGGGGATCTGCGGAGACGCGTAGTCCGGGCGCAGCAGCGCGATCGCCGCGTTCGCCCTCGCCACCGCCGATGAGCACTGGGGGGCCATGGAGAGTCGGCGGTCTAGGGTGACCCCGAGATACTTTGCTGTCCTCCCCCACGGGATCACAGCATCACCAATCTTCAGAGGCGCCGGAAGTGAGCACCTCGTGCTGACGGCGAGCGCCTGGGACTTACCTGCGTTAACAGAGAGTCGCCATTTGCTCAGCCAGTCAGGGAGGAGATCCAGCGTCCTCTGAATCTTGATGGCAGCATGCTCGGTGGTCAGTGAAGAGGAGAAGTACGCCGTGTCGTAGGCGTACAACGCCACGGAGGTGCCCCGGTCCGCGGGCACATCGCTGGCGTAAAAGTTGTAGAGTCCTGGTGAGAGGACGCTACCTTGGGGGACGCCTGCGGCGATGGGGCGCTCATTGGAAAGGACTCCGTCAACGCGAACCCTGAAGGTCCTGCCGGAGAGGAAGGATGCCACTAACCTTACCAGGGGGGGAGGTACGTTGGCCCGGATGAGCTTGCAGAGCAGACCCTCATGCCAGACACTGTCGAACGCCTTCTCCATATCTAGAAATACGGCTACCGACGATTCCTTTTTGTTAGCCGCAACGGACAGGTGGTGAATAACACGTACCAGCTGGAGGGTGGTACTCAGGTTGGACCTGAACCAGAACTGTTCCTCACGAGGAGGGAGGTAAGGGGAAAGGTGTTTCAGAAGGAGGAGTTCAAAGACTTTTGAAAGGGTGGAAAGGAGGGTAATGGGCCGGTAGCCCTCGGCCTTCCTTAAGTTTTTGTGGGCTTTGGGGATGGTTACTACCAGACCCATGGTTACCCCCAGGGGGGGGGGGGGGAAGTGACCGGTCCTGACAATGCCGTTATAGAGGCGGGTCAGGGCGGCCACCGTCCTGAAGGGAAGGTGACGGAGAGCGGAATTTGGAATTCCATCTGCACCGGGGGCCTTTTTCGGTTTAAGGCACCGGAGGGTCTTTTGGACCTCCCTCGGTGAGAAGGAGAAATTTGGGGGGGAGGAGGGGGAAAGAAGGAAAACCTTTACCTCCTCAGAGACCGCTCGGGCGGACTATATACCGAGTCAATACGTTTCTATAGGTCAGTAAGTTCTACGTATTGTATGAATGAATGATAATGAGTGATGAACTTTGCTCGACCGAGTCTAAATGGTAAAAGTCCAGGTCCACTGTCAAGTTGTTCAAGTCTTATGTCTGCTGCCATGGTCATGTGTATATTCAGCATCAGTCGAAACCTGTAACGAGTTTTTAATCTTAGGAACGCGCTTAAGACGAGCCTTCGCGACGGGCCCCTTTGTCTTCGAGGTGTAAATGTGAATTGGTAAGTCTGCTAAAACATTGTCATGAGTGTATCGGGGTGCTAATTTTTGCCTATTAGCCATGGGGTTTTTAATAAAAACTTGCTGGTCTGGAGTGTATTCTATTTCTGGTTCACGATTTTTGTTCCTATTATTCATTAAGTTTGTACGATCACGTGTAGTGGATTCGTTAATAATTTCATAAACTGTCTTCATTTGATCTCGGTGTGTCAAAATGTACTGTTGCATTAGATGTTCGGTCAAGTTAATGTCTAATAGATCCCTAGGATCGAAATGTCCTCTAATAATGTCGTGGGGCCTACATTTCGTAAAACTATGTACAGAACTATTATATGCTAATATTGCGTAAGGCATCTGGTTAATGGTTGGTTCGTCTTTCTGTTTAAGTCTTAATATTCGAAGATGTTTTAAAAGAGTAGAATGGAAACGCTCCGTTGTCGTTAGGTGAATGGGGCAAAGTTCTATGGTGAATTATTTTATGTAATCTAGTGAATCCAGAAAATAGTTGGTTGGTGAATTCGGTTTCATTGTCAGTTACAATTGTCAAGGGTAATCCATGGTGTGTACAGTACGTAAGTAGTCCCTGAAGTATACTGACTGCTGTGCCGTCACGTAAATGGTAAGCTTATCCGTATTTAGAGAATGAGTCAACAAAAGTCAAGTATTTTTTATTATGTGCTGTGAATAAGTCTAGATGTACTATTTCAAATGGTTTTGTTGCTGGTGGTACGATGTTAAGTTGAGGTTTGATAGGATTTCTATCATATTTGCACTGTCCACAGATAGTACATTCATTAATATATTTTGTTATTTCTTCACGCATTTTAGGCCAATAGTATTTACGGGATAAAGCTAAATAACACTCATTTATACCTCTATGATTCGTTTTTCCTTCATGATAATGTTTTATTATATCCTGTTATCGCAAATACTCTTTTACGTCTTCCAACTCTGTTTTTGCTAAAACAAGATGCATGGAGGATGATTTAAACTTGCTTTGGAGTATCGGTATTATAGAGTACATACCTAGTGGAGGTGTAATTTTGAGGGCCGTTTTTATCTTGGGATTAACGTACTCGTTTATAGCATCTACTACGTCTTGCTCTAAATTTGACTCAGATACTTGAATATGTGTGCGTGTATATGTGTCAAATGGCTTAGTCACAGTCGGTCGTCGTTTGATGTCACCTACGATAGTAATACAGATTTGTCTATGAAATTTGTTAAGTGGTTCGTCAGTTATTGGGATCTCAAGTATAGGGTTTTCAGCTGAGGAATGCGCCGTGTCGGTGGAAGACCCAGCAGAAGGTTCAGGTCTTATAGAAAGGTCAATTCCACATTCTGTGAGAAGGGACTCGATTTCTTCGTTATTAATTTGAACTCTAGATAGGGCGTCGGCGTTGGTATTGCACTTGCCTTTCTTATATTATACTACAGTGTAGTCGAACTCACTGAGTTTGAGTCGCCATCTAGTAAGTCTCGAATTGGGTTCTTTAATATTCATGATCCACTGGAGGGGCTTATGGTCAGTAACTATCTTGAACTTTCGTCCGAATAGATAGGGTCTAAAATATTTAGTAGCCCATACAATTGCTAACAGTTCCTTCTCGATGGTGCTGTAATTTATTTCGCTACTACTTAAAGTTCTAGATGCGTAGCTAATAGGTTTGTCAGCTCTAATTGGGCCCTGAGACAGTACGGCGCCTATAGCTACATTCGAGGCGTCAGTGGTAAGTATAAAGTCTTTTGTAAAGTCAGGGTACTGTAATATTGGGTCGTTGGTCAACAAAGTCTTACATTTTTCGAAACAGTCGATATATTCCGAATTCAAAACTATTTTACTTGTCTTTTTTAAGCATTTAGTCATCGGTTTAGTAACACGCGCAAAGTCAGGTATAAATTTTCTATAGTATCCTAGTAAACCTAAAAATTGCTTTATCTCCCTACTTGTTTTTGGTAACGGATAATTTTCGATTGCCTTGATTTTGTCAGGGTTAGGTTTTATACCTTCGTTACTTATCATATGGCCTAGGTATGCGGTTTCTAATTTTAAAAACTCTGACTTGTCCATTTGTATTTTAAAGTTTGAATCGCGTAATCTACGGAAAACTTTCTCCAAGTTCACCATGTGCTCCTGAAGGGACGTGCTGAAAACTATTATATCATCTAAGTATACTAGGCAAATTTCGTTTTGTAGACCTTTCAGAATATTATCCATAACACGTTGGAATGTTGATGGCGAGTTTTTTAATCCCATTGGCATACGTAAGAACTCAAAGTGTCCGTGCTCTACATTGAACGCGGTTTTAGCTATATCGTCGGGGTTCATTTCAACTTGATAAAACCCAGACGCCAAATCTAAGGTGGTGAAGTATTGGCATCTACCTAGTTTATTCAAAACGTCAGTGATATTGGGAATTGGATACTTGGCATCGATGGTCTTGTCGTTAAGTTTCCTGAAGTCAACTACCAGTCTCCATTTCTGTTCCCCGGAAGCATCGGCGTTCTTTGGAACTACCCAAATAGGTGAACTCCAGGCAGAGTCTGAGGGTCGTATTATACCTTGGTCTAACATTTTCGCTATCTGATCTCTAACTTCTTGTCGATGTATAAATGGGTAGCGATAACTCTTGGTATATACTGGCATTTCGTCATGGGTCCGTATAGTATGCTTAATTTTGTTGGTAAAAGTCAAGGGCTCCTTCAATGTAAAATATGTCGGCATAATTCCTACACAAACTCTCTAAGTTAGTTTTTTCTTCAGGATTCACATGGTCAGTCCGAAGTCGTTCTAATACATTCTTAATTCGAGTCGGGTCCTGAACAGGTTCAGTACACTCAAGGTTACAAACGTCAATTTGTGCAGGCGAATTAAACGAAATTACGGAGTCGGTGTCTGTCACATTTTTTATTTCAACTATAGCGATCTTGTCAGAAACGGTCGTAATACATTCGTGAATAACGAAGTTACATAAAAATTGTTCCGGTATATAGACTTCGCCGTCGTCATGGTCAATTGGAATGCTAATAAGTTTGGATGAATTTGCAGGAATAGTTTCTTCTCTAATATCTCTCCTACATTGATATCGCAAAAGTGGTAATTTCGCACTATCTGTTATTAAAACGTTATCTTTGAGGTCTATTTTACAATTTTCTAGTAAATCTAATCCAATCAACCCGTCAAAGTAGTTATGAAATTTAAATATGAAAAGCTTTAGATTCTTTTTTTCGTTAAATTCTGGAAAACTAGGAATTATAGAGTGAAAAATAGTGTTCGTGTACACTCGTTATGCGTGAATTAGTGACCTCGAAAGGATCAAATATTTTAGGTATATGAGAGAAAAAAAATTCAACGGCTTCAGGGCTAATAAATGATTGGTTAGCCCCTGTATCTATAAGAAATTTAAGTGGAGGATTATGAATCTGTATGTACGGCAATTCTTTTTTTGACTGTAAATTTAACTCTATTCTGGTGCGGTGTGGCTTCTGCGTTTCTGAAAATCCTGCTTTTTATTGCTAGTACTAGGCTGAGCTAAATCATCAGAGTGCTGTGTCGGATTTGAATATCTGGGTGTATGTTCTATATAGGGTACCGGTGTATTTTCGCTATAATAATTATAATTCTACTGATCGAGTGCAAGTTGTTCGTCACAGTCATTATAGTTACAATACTCATTATATTCATAGTCATATTCATAGTCCTGTTGGTCATAGTGACTATAGTCAGGGTAATAGTCGGAAAATTCATTGTAATTCATTTCTCTACTCTTAAAATAGTTAGATGGCGGAGGGTTTCCAAACTTCTGCCAATCATGGCCATGGATTCTTGGTGGCATGGGTTTCGTGACAAAATGGCTTACTCCGCTCATGGGCTTTGGCCCTGAATTATTAGGCGGAAAATTCCTTTAAGGAATTCTAAAACCATGACTATGATTCGGTAAGGGTGCCCTAAATATTTGTTGTGTTCGAGTCGGTTGTAACGGGGGACGCTGAGGTATTTTGTGATGTTGAAAGGGTGGCGTAAAAGCTGGTTTCTGCCAACTAGGTCCAGGTAACGCTCGCGGTACGTTATTAAAATTAGCTGGAGGCATTTTAAACTGTGAGTGTGAAGGTGGTGATGATGATGATGATGATGGACGAGGAGTATTTCTTTGTTGCAAATACATTACGTTTAACTCGTACGTACGGACGGACAGTCCCGTCCCGGACGTACGCTTGTAAAGTTAGTTTCCTATATAATTGTCTTTTAGCCTCAATGGTGGTGGCTAACGTTTCATGTAAAGAGACGTACGTCATCGTGGTACTGAAAAGGTTTTGGCACCTGTCGTAAAACTCTTGAGGGGTTTCATTCCCTTGTGCTGCAAGAGCTAAATCGTTGTAGAGGGCGGTTTCATCTCTTTGGTCCGCAAAATTATTAATTAATGTATTTCTTATATCTAGCCAATTTTCCGGAATCCCGTTTGAATTAATTGTTCGGGCCGCGGGGCCTGTAATCTTATTTAAAATTCCGTTTATAACGCATAAATTAGATAACTCGTATACTGGATCATCTTTAACGGATTGTACGACAATCTGGTCACAAATCCTAATGAACCTAGTAAGTATATTGGGGTTCCCGTCGAATTCGGGAACTGGGCGAAGAGCCTTGTAAATCATATCCGGGTCCATGGTACTAATATACGATAGTGTATTACTATGTTAATCTAAATTAATATTATTTGAATTAATTAAAAGTTCCTGCTCGTTTAAAATTTCTTGAAAGCAATTTGAGCTCTCCGAATCGAAAAATAAATTTAAATGTAAGCTATCTTCGTCACTAGAATCAAGTAGAGGGAGATTCGAGCTCTCTCCTAAATTTCGATTTAAATCTAATATGCTATCCCTACGTACCTGCCTTGAGGAGGCGGGCCTATCACTATTTTTAGTGGGACGGAAAATTTTGGACGTGGAAAGCAACACTTATGAGAAAAGAATCAATGTACTCACATACTCGTCGACTTCTCTGGCTTTTTCTCCCGCTGCACTGTAGTTTGAGTGCGCCCCGGCTGCTTACTCTTCTTGATGGTCGTAGTTTCGGTGAACGCTTAAGAGCGACAGCTAGAACCACCGCGCGCGGTGTCGATTCTAGACCCCGGAAATCTTTTTCACGATCGCCGTAGCCCCGAAATTATCCAAAGACTGCGCCAATTATGTATTTGGCAGCCGAGGAAGTTAAAAAAAAAAACAAAATTTTATGACGAGTTTATTCTCTTCTTAACTTCTAATTTACAATTAATTAAACTTAAATTTAATACTAGATACATATGAACCGATTCGAGGCTCGATATAGAATGCCGCTCAAATAATTTAATTCAATTACAATAAATTTGTAGCTGCCTATTGGTCCTGCGTATGCAGATACCACCGCTTGCGACCCACGCTACAGAGTGAGACGCACTGAGAAGTATTATCCGTCTCACTCGCACGATCCACATCACCAGAGACAGAGACGCAGTGTCATCCGTCTCACTCGCACAATCCACATCACCAGAGACAGAGACGCAGTGTCATTCATCTCACTCCTACATCGCCGCGCACCTTGTCATTGGTCACAAGATTATGACATACACCAGCGTGAATCAATACCATAAAAATAATGTATTATAAGCTCACTATTCTGGTCCCCCCTTTCCCCAGGTCGTTCGCGTCCGCGGTCCGGTAAACGCGGCGCGTGAGGGAGTGGAACCACACACGTTTCCCGGCCCCCGGGTCGGGACCCCCACGCGCCGCTTGGAGCCGACCGCCGGTTTCGGTTGGGCCTGGATTGGCATGACGACACTCCCTTGTTTTGTTGGCTGCCCCCCCACGGGTTTCCCCCGCGTTCTGCCGCGGGGGGTCTTCCCAAAAAACTTGACTCTTTGCGCCCAGTACTCGTACTGGGCGCGTCATCCCAATTAGAGGGGCTATGCCCCTGACGTTGGTAATCCGCCAAGGCCCTTTTCAGGGGCCCGGCGTCGAGCTGAGAAGAGTCTCCTTCTCTCACTATTCTGGTATTACACTCTGGATCGTCCTGTCTCTCGTGTGTGCTAGTGCGTTCCCGTTCACTCCGCGTTTTCGTGCCGTCTCGTTCTATCCGCGTCGTAGTGATTCGCTCACTCCGCGGTAGTGCCGTCTCGCTCGGAACGTGTCGAGTGTCGCGCTCACTCCACGCTCGTGCCGACCCGCCCCTAAGTGCAGTGCCGTTATACCCCACTCGCGATCGTCAATCTACTCGTTATTCGCGAGAATAACGAATAACGAGGGGGGTTCCCCAGGTCGCTCGTTTCCGCGGTCCGGTAAACGCGGTGCGTGAGGGAGTGGACCCAAACACGTTTCTCGGCCCCCCGGGTCGGGACCCTCACGCGCCGTTTGGAGCCGACCGCAGGTCTCGGTTGTGCCTGGACTGGCAATCGTCACTCCCTTGACTTTCTGGGTTTCCCCCGCGTTCTGCCGCGGGGGGTCTTCCCTTAAAACCTAGACTCATGCGCTCAGTACTCGTACTGGGCGCGTCTTCCCACCCCAAGTAGAGGGGCTATGCCCCTGGTTTTGGTTCCCCGCCCAAGGCCCTTTTCAGGGGCCCGGCGCGAGAGAGAAGTCTCCTTCTCTAATCTAACGAGCGGATTGCCGCCTTGCTGAAGGGTTGCACTGCCCTTGGCCTCCCGTTGGAAACTTGTTTCCAACGTCGGGTCACGGGGAGACAGCCTCTCCTTATCACCGTGCAAGTACGTACACTTATAGTGACTGCTTAGACACTGAATACGTGTTGTGTGTTTAGTGTTACCTGTGTTGTGTGAATACCTTTTGTGTTTGTGCCTACGTACATGTTTCATAGTGTTGTTACATTATAAACATGTCCCTATACGTTAGAAGAAGGCGTCTTCTAACCGCCGCCGGGCCCTTGAAAGGGGCCTTGAGCGGATAAACATGGTCAGGGGCTATGCCCCTCTACATGTGAAATTCTTTTTTAATTTTATTTTATTTTTCATGATGACACGCCCAGTACGAATACTGGGCGCAAGACGTCAGTTTTGAGGGAAGACCCCCCGCGGCAGAACGCGGGGTAAACCCGAGGTGGCTAGGAGGAAGAAAAGCGACGGCCGAGGGCGGCCAAGACCAGCAGTCGACTCCGGCGGAGCATGTGGGTCCCGGTCCGGGAACCAAGGAAACGCGTATGGTGCCGCTCCCACACACTCCGCATTTGTCGGACTGCGGACACAAACCGACCTGGGAAAAAGGTGGGGGGAAAAATTTTGTCCCGGACCCCAGACTTTTGATGTCGGGGGGGAAAAACACGCTACGGTGCCGACAGAGTGGCATTAGGGCTGCCACACGTCGGACACCGGGCGGGTGCAAGAAGAATGCGTCAGTATTTTAATTACTGGCGCGGGGGGAGGGTGCAGGGGGGAGACAATCCAACGGTGGACGGGGTGGCAGAGCGCGCTAACGCGCCGAGGCTCCTCCTCTTCGGGGGCGGGGCGGCAGGCGAGGCTCTGCGGGGTCCCCAGCTCTGATGGCGTCGCGGGGCAGCAGTCTGCGGTCAGGCGGGCGAGCGTGCCAAGGCGCCAGGTCGGCAAGCTCGACCAGGTCCGAGGCATCAGCTCGCAGGAAGAGGGTGGTGGCGAGCCTGCGAACAAAATCTTCCACGCTCGTTATGCGGAGGTCCCTATTTATAGTGGCGTTGCTCACGTACCTCGGTGCTCCGACGATGCGGCGCAGCACGCGATTCTGCGTTCGCTGCATCTTTTTTTGGTAGGACGCAGCGAGCAGGTGGTGCCACGCAGGAGCCGCGTACGTGAGGCGCGAGCGGATGTAGGTTTTAAACAGGGCCAACCTCATATTGAGCGGGACCTGGGGGGGCTGCATAGATCGGCGACAGTTTGGCTGCTGCGGCTCTGGCGCTAGCAACCGCGGAGTTGCACTGGGGGTACATGGTCAGCCGCCGATCTATAATGACGCCTAAATATTTAGCGGTCTTACCCCATGGTATCTCCTTCTCTCCTATCTTCAGGGCGGGCGGGTATCCCCTCTTGCGGGTGACGGCGAGCGCCTGCGACTTACCGGCGTTGAGGGCGAGTCGCCATTTGCTCAGCCATGCCGGGAGGAGGTCGAGGGTCCTCTGGAGTTACACGGCTGCGTGAGTGAGGTTTTGGGAGGTGCAGATGTAGGCGGTGTCGTCAGCATACAACGCCGCGGTGGTGCCAACGTCAGTGGGCACGTCGCTGGCGTAAAAGTTGTAGAGGCTGGGCGACAACACTCCACCCTGCGGGACACCTGCGGTGATGGGGCGTTCCTCCGAGAGGACCCCGTCGACCTTGACCCTGAAGGTCCGGCCCGAAAGATAAGAGGAGAGGAGTCTTACCATGTGGCTGGGGACGTTTGCTTGCAGGAGTTTGTGGAGGAGGCCTTCGTGCCACACGCTGTCAAAGGCCTTCTCCATGTCCAAAAAGACGGCCACTCCAGAGGCTTTCCTATTGGTAGCATCTGTGAGGAGGTGCACCACGCGAACCAGCTGAAGGGTAGTGCTCAGTTGGGAGCGGAACCCAAACTGTTCGCGCCGAGGAGGAAGAAAAGGAGAGAGGTGTTTGAGGAATAGGATTTCAAAGGATTTCAAAGGTTCAAGATAGGGTGGAGAGAAGGGTTATAGGGCGATAGCCCTCCGCCCGTCTCAAGTTTTTGTGAGGCTTGGGGATGGTAATTATTAGCCCCATTTTCCAGGGCTTAGGGAAGTGGCCTGTCCTCACAATGCCATTAAATAGGCGAGCGAGAGCGGCCACTGTCCGGAAAGGTAGGTGGCGCAAGGCAGCATTTGTAACCCCGTCAGCGCCGGGGGCCTTGCGGGGCTTGAGGCGGGCGAGTATTTTTTGGACTTCTCTAGGGGAGAAGGAGAAATTTGGACGTTCTAAGGGGGAAGGGGGGGAGTATAAGAATTTTCTTACCTCCTCGGATACCCCAGCTATGTGGTCGGTCGCCGTAGACGGAAGGGGCGAGAACTGCCGCTCCAGGTGGTCGGCGTGGATCTCGGCACGGTCCTCAGCTCGGTACCTAGGATTACCGTCTGGATGGATCAGAGGTCTTGTGGGGACGGTGGCGCCGGTGAGACTGCGGCACGTACGGTGCAGGGAGGTCCAGTCCTCACCTGCATTCGTGATGCGCCGCGTCCACAAGGCCGCATTGTGGTCCTGCAGTGCCTGCTTCACCTCTGCGGTGAGGCGGTTCAGCTCATTTTTCAGTCGGGGGCATCTATTTAGCTGCCAACGCCGCCGTAGCTTCTTCGTTTTGGAGATCAGCTCGGCTATGTGGCGTGGCAGCGGAGATCTTTTTGGGTGGGGACTGGGCGACTGCTGAGTGGCCGCCTCCATCGCAGAGGTGATAGCAGCGGTGATCTGCTGTGTCATACGCTCTACGTCATCCACAGAGACCACCGGAAAGTTGGGCGTGGAGCCGTGCAGTTGTAGGGCAAAGACCTCCCAGTCGTGGACCGGGCGGGGGGGCAGCGGGGGAATGCTGGAGGGAGCAACTCCTATTGAGGCCAACACTGGGAGATGGTCCGAGTCTAGTGCCACATCCAGCACCTCTTGCTGGAAAACTCCAGGGAGGCGGTGGATGATGGCAATGTCCAGAACATCGGGGGTATGGGTGGGACACTCGGGGTAATGCGTGGGGGCATAAGTGCCCACCACAGAGTATCCAGCGCGCTCGGAGTCCGCGAACAGACGATTTCCGTCCGCGTTTGGTGTGCGTGAGCCCCAACCCGGGTGCTTGCAGTTTAGATCTCCGGCAATCACAGTGGGATCCTCTGATAGGAGCCCGTGGATGTCGGAGATATCTAAACGCGAACCCGGGTGTTTGTAACACGCATAAATGCGCGTCCGGTGCGAGCCTAACATAAGCTCTACACCAAGGGCGTAGAGCGAGGTCACCGAGGGAGCGGGGAGGAGTTGGTGGAGTAATCGCCTGCCAACGAGTACGGCGAGGCCTCGACTCGCGCTTCCACCTCCCAGGTAGTCCTGTCGATAGGTGTGGAAGCCCGGGATGGACAAGCGGTCCTGAGGAGACAAGTGGGTCTCGCTGAGTAGGGCAACATCTACCTCGTACGTTTGTAGGAGGTAGCGAAGTAGTGCTGCCTTACCTCGGACCCCCCGGGCATTCCAGTGGACAATGATTAGTTTTGAGGGTTGGGCAGCCATTTGGAGACGAGTTGTGTGACTAGAGCGGCGCCTTCAGGGAGGGCCTGTAAGAGGGTGGCAAATATGTCCTCCCCGGCTTGGATCTTAACGTAGATGCTCATAGCCAGGGAGAACAGGGACTGGAGGAGCTCGGCTGTGGTGGTAGGAGCCTCTCTGCGGGTGCGGCGTTGAGGGCGCGGCGCGCCAGAAGAGGGCTGGGCAGTGACAGCCGCTGGGTCCGAGGGCGCCGTAGCCACCTCGACTACTTCGGTAGTGGTAGTGGCCGTCTGAGGAGCACTAGATGCACGAGAAGTGCGTGGGGGACGTGGAACGCGCTGGGGCAATGGAGGTGCCGCCAATATACTCGGAGTCGGTGGCGGCGGCAGATGACAGAGACAGGAACAACCCGCGGAGTAGGGTCATTTGCCTCGGCCATAAGTGAGGTGGAAGTGGGCGGGGGGGGGGGGGGGGGACCTCTTGCTCCGGGATGGGCGGGTCGCGACTAGTGCGGGGGGGTCCAGTGCGGGCTACAGTACCTGCGAATTTGTTCTTAGCCTCTTTGCGATACACTGGGCAGTGTCGGCTATTCGCAGGGTGAGCCCCCTTGCAGTTAGCGCAAGTGGGCTCCTCAGAGAGGGGGCGGGGGCAGTCCTGCGCGCGGTGCTCTTCGGCACATCGCACGCATGCCAGCCTGCGGTGGCAATTCTGGCTCGAGTGCCTGAATTGCTGGCAGCGGTGGCATTGGGCGGGGCTCTTCCTGCCCCTCCAGGCTTCTATCCTAATGCCCGGCATATTTAGGATCTCATTTATCTTATATATGCCGGGTACGACATCCGGGGCCCTGGTGATAAGGGCGAAGAAAATGCATCCCGGTTTATCCGGTCTCGCCGCCACCTTCGATACGTACTCCGCTACGTACCCGAATTCGGCGAGTCCAGCCGTGATGTCGTCTGGGCTGGTGCTATTGGGTAGGCCTCTGATACCTACCTTAATAGCTCGTTCTTGTGGCAGGGAATATGAGAACCAGCTGATGTGCTCGGTCTTCTCCAGCTCGGTTAGGTACCGTTGTATGGCCCTGTATTCCCCCTCACTGTGAGGTCGGAATCGGACCCCATTTCCATGCGGCTTGGCATGCGGAGCGTACCCTAGGATTTCACGAAGACGGCGAAAATGTCTTACCCAGTCGTCGAGTTTTTCTACGACCAGGGGCGGGTAACGTGGGGTGGGCGGCGGCGGCGGAACATGTCCCTTAAGTACGGTGGACGCTAATACAGTGCCCCGTCACCATGGCCGACCGTGGTTCGCGGCCACATAGCCGCGACCGCCCCAGCCACTCCCGCGGCAGCTCTGGTGCGTCGCGTAGCACCGCCTCATCGAGGTCCAGCTCGCGCACATCCGAGCGCGCATACCTGTCTGCCACCGAGCCCAGCTTGAGCGGCAAGGATACCGCTCGCCCCGGGCCGTCCTCGGCATTCTCGCGGGGGTGTACTGACACCCCCCCGCCCCAATGCCTTCCGACGGCGACCCGCCGCGAGTCTGGGCCCCTGCACCGCTCAGCCGACAAGGGTTCGGCTTCTCCGCCGCGCCCCATGCGCCGCACCGAGGAGGTGAGCGCCCCACGCCCACCGCCTACACCATCTACTGCGAGCCCACAGCTCGCCCTCCCCTCGCCGGCCTCCCCGCCGGAAGAGGACCAAAGAGGGGTAAGTGTTCTTGCTCTGAGGGCCCCCGTACCGGCTCCCTCGTCGAGCACCATGCCCCCACCCCCTGCCCCGCCCGTGCAGGTTACTAAACGGCAACGTCAGGAGGTGTCCTCCGACGTCTCGCCTCCTGCCAAACGCGCCGACCGTCCGATCACGTACGCCGCAGCGACCACCGCTGCTCCGACTGGATCTCCCGTGGCCTCTACCTCGAGGGCCCGATGGAAGTGACCACGGTAACCTCCGTCACCCCCGCAGCGAACGCGACTTCGCCGCCGCCGAAACCAGTCCCCCGGTGCCCTCCAATTATCGTGGAGAAGATGGATAACTGGATCAGGCACTTCCGCTGTCTTAGAGAACTTCTAGGACACGCCCCCTCTGCAAAACCTCTAGGCCTAGGCGTCAAATTCTCCCCCCAAGGGGAAAGAGAATACAGGTGCGTGCAAAAATACCTAGCTGAACTCACCGGAACGGAGCAGGTCAGCTGGTTTTCCTACGCCCTCCCCCAGGACCGTGGATTAAAGGTGGGTATATACGGCCTACCTACAAATACACCGACGGAGGAGCTCGCCGCCGAACTCAACAATCTAGGGTACAAGACTGAACACGTATCCCGTATCCTCGCCCGTAAGGACCGCCCCGGGTGTGTTTATTTTGCCCTACTCAAAAGATCACCGAATCTGGTACCCGGAATATATCAGATAACAGAGCTTCTGAATATGCCGGGTATCAGGGTCGAAGCCTGGAGAGGTAAGAGCGGTCCCGCTCAGTGCCACCGATGCCAACAATTTAGGCACTCCAGCAAAAATTGCCACCGCCCATTAGTTTGCGTAAGGTGTGCCGAGGAGCACGCCGCCAGCGACTGCCCCCGTCCCATTTCCGACGAGCCCACCTGTGCTAACTGTAAGGGAGCCCATCCGGCGAACAGTAAAAACTGTCCCGTTTTCCTCAAAGAGAAGCGAAATCGCAATGCGGGGCCCATTGCACGCACCTCTAGGGAAACCCGTGCCGCCCCCCCTAGGTCAACAAATGACCCCCCTATTCCGGACCAAGAGTTACCCCCCCCCCCGCCTACCGCCACCTCACTCATGGCAGAGGCCAACGAACCCACCCCCCGCCTCGCTCCTTCCACCACCCCCGCCCCTGCTCGAAAGGCGAGAAGAAGGAGAAAAAAGGCCCCCAAGTCCAGAGCCACTTCTGCGGCTGCCACGGACTCAGAGTTTGAGCCCTTAGCGCTCCCACTGCCCCAATCTGTCGCCGACGTACCGGCCCCCCCCCTTACCTCAGCGCACCCAGCGCCCCCCTCGCCCATCCCGCACAGCCCGTGCTGCCCAACCGGCCACTATCACTACCGAAGTGACCGAGGTCAGCACTGAGCCCGCAAACCCGGCAGTTAAAACCGCCACCCGGCCCTCTCGTGCCCCCCCACTCTCCCAAAGGCGTGAGTCCCCCAAGACCACGGCCCAGATTCTCCAAGCTTTGCTCTCCCTGGCCTTAGATACCTTCAACAAAATCATGGCCGGGGGTGAAATCCTCCAGACCCTCCTGAAGGCCCTCCCGGAGGGGGCCACCCTCATTTCCCAATTAATATCCTTATGGATCCCCACGCCCCAATTTCCCTAAAGGTCGTCCATTGGAACGTCCGGGGGGTCCGCGGCAAGGTGACCTTGATTCGCCATCTCCTTCGGGAGTACGAGGTGGACGTTGCCTTGTTGAGTGAGACCCTCCTGTCCCCTTAGGACCGTTTCAATGCCCCCGGATTCCACGTCTACCGCCAGGACTTTCTGGGGGGCGAGCGTGTGTGTCGAGGCCTCGCCGTCTTAGTCGGTAGAAGGATTCTGCACCAGCTCCTCCCCCCCCCCTGCGGTTTCTTCATTATACGCCCTGGGCATAGAACTGCTCCTCGGGTCCCACCGTACACGCCTTTTCGCGGCATACAAACCTCCGGGGTCACGTTTAGATATCTCCGACATCCACAGGCTCCTATCAGAAGAGCCGACTGTGATTGCCGGAGATCTAAACTGTAAGCACCCCGGATGGGGCTCTCGCTCCTCGAACGCGGACGGAAACCGACTGCACGCCGACTCAGTACGAGTCGGTTATTCTGTGGTGGGCACATACACGCCCACCCATTACCCCGAGAACCCTCTACATTCCCCTGACGTTCTCGACGTGGCCATCTCCCACCAGCTACCAGGCGATCTTCACCAGGAGGTCCTCGATGTGGCCCTTGGGTCTGACCACCTCCCTGTTCTGGCCATTTTGCGCGCCAATCCAGTGTGCGTCCCCCCTCCCCCCCTACACAGTCCGCGACTGGGACGCCTTCTCATTGCAGCTGCACGAGTTCACACCTAATTTCCCGGTTGATTCTGCAGAGACCGTCGAGTCCATGACGCTGCAGATCACCGAGGCGATTACAGCTGCAATGGATGCGGCAACTCAGCCGCCTACCCGCCGCCATTACAAGCGGCCCCCCTCCCCCGCCACATCGCTGACCTCATCGTGAAGAAGAAGCGCTTGCGCCGCAGATGGCAGCGCACGCGTTGCCCCACGCTGAAGGCGCAACTCAACCGCCTCACCGCAGAGGTAAAAGCCGCGCTCGAGGACCTCAACGCTGCGGACTGGACCCGACGCATCCAGGAGGCGGGAGAGGACTGGCCATCCCTCCACCGCTTCTGCCGCAGCCTCTCCGGAGCCACCGCCCACGTACGCCCCCTGCTGCACCCTGATGGTAATCTTAGGTACCGTGCAGAGGACAGAGCAGACATCCAAGCCGAGCACCTAGAGCGCCAATTCTCACCGCTGCCGACGACCGCAACGGAACACGCCCGAGTGGTCTCCGAGGAGGTAAAGGTTTTCCTGCTTTCCCCCTCCTCCCCCCAAATTTCTCTTTCTCACCGAGGGTGGTCCAAAAGACCCTCAGCCGCCTTAAACCCAAAAAGGCCCCCGGTGCAGATGGCATCCCTAACTCCGCGCTCCGTCACCTTCCCTTCAGGACGGTGGCCGCCCTGACCCGCCTCTATAACGGCATTGTCAGGACCGGCCACTTTCCCTCCCCCTGGAAAATGGGCCTGGTAGTAACCATCCCCAAACCTCATAAAAACTTAAGGAAGGCCGAGGGCTACCGGCCCATTACCCTCCTTTCAACCCTTTCCAAAGTGTTCGAACTTCTCCTTCTTAAACATCTCTCTCCTTACCTCCCTCCTCGTGAGGAACAATTCGGGTTCAGGTCGCACCTGAGCACCACCCTCCAACTGGTACGTGTAGTACATCACCTGTCCGTTGCGGCAAATAAAAAGGAATCGTCGGTCGCGGTCTTCCTAGACATGGAGAAGGCGTTCGACAGCGTTTGGCATGAGGGTCTGCTTTGTAAACTCATCCGGGCCAACGTACCTCCGCCACTGGTAAGGCTACTAGCCTCTTTTCTTTATGGCAGGACCTTCAGGGTGCGCGTCGACGGAGTCCTCTCTGGCGAACGTCCCATAACCGCTGGCGTCCCGCAAGGTAGCGTTCTCTCCCCAGGGCTATATAATTTTTATGCCAGCGACGTGCCCGCGGACCAGGGCACCACCGTGGCGCTCTACGCCGATGACACGGCGTACTTCACCTCCTCTCTGACCACCGAGCATGCCGCCATCAAGCTCCAGAGGACGCTGGATCTCCTCCCTGACTGGCTGAGCAAATGTAGACTATCTGTTAACGCAGGCAAGTCCCAGGCGCTCGCCGTCAGCACGAGGTGGTCTCTTCCGGCGCCTCTGAGGATTGGTGACGCTGTGATCCCGTGGGGGAGGACAGCTAGGTACCTCGGGGTCACTCTGGACCGCCGACTCTCCATGGCCGCCCAATGTGCATCAGCGGTGGCGAAGGCGAACGCGGCGATAGCGTTGCTGCGCCCGGCCTACGCGTCCCCGCAGATCCCCCTGAGGATGCGCACCGCCCTCTACCGGACGTACGTACGGTCCCGCCTTACGTACGCGGCACCCGCGTGGCACCACCTGCTCTCTGCACCCCAGAAAGGGTTGCTGCAGAGGGCCCAAAACCGGGTGCTGCGCCGAATCGCGGGCGCACCGTGGTACGTCCGAAACACCACCATATCTAGGAACCTCAGGGTGGAGAGCGTGGAGGCCTTTGTGGCCCAGCTCTCCGCGAAGCTGTTCGCGCGAGCGGATGCCTCGCGTCTGGTTGAGCTGACCGACCTGGCGCCGTGGCATGCCCGCCCGCCCGACCGCCATCGCCTGCCGAGAGATGCCGTCCCCTCCGGAGGACCCAGCGGAGCCACGCAGCCTGCCCCACCGCCCCCGAAGAGGAGGAGCCCCTGACGCAATAATGCGCCACACCTACGCGCAATGATGCGCCCCGGCGCAACAGCGCCCCATCCACCGTGGGATCCACCCCCCCACACCTTTCCCTTACGCCGGCAAACCAAATGCCGGCGTACATCGTCTAAAAATCACCTGAGGCCTGTCGGAGTGGCAGCCCTCTTGCCACCCCGTCGCCCCCTTGGTGCACCTTCCCCCCCGACACCAAAAGTCGAGAACCGGAAGCTTACCTTTTCCCCCTTTTTCCCCAGGTCGCTCGTTTCCGCGGTCCGGTAAACGCGGTGCGTGAGGGAGTGGACCCAAACACGTTTCTCGGCCCCCGGGTCGGGACCCTCACGCGCCGTTTGGAGCCGACCGCAGGTCCCGGTTGTGCCTGGACTGGCAATCGTCACTCCCTTGACTTTCTGGTTGCCCCCCCCCCCCTGGGTTTCCCCCGCGTTCTGCCGCGGGGGTCTTCCCTTAAAACCTAGACTCATGCGCTCAGTACTCGTACTGGGCGCGTCTTCCCACCCCAAGTAGAGGGGCTATGCCCCTGGTTTTGGTTCCCCGCCCAAGGCCCTTTTCAGGGGCCCGGCGCGAGAGAGAAGAGTCTCCTTCTCTAATCGTATTACACTCTCTCTCTTCACATTCCTATACTGAATATTGGAGTTTTATTTCACGTAGCAAAAGCACCGCTACATTGGTGACCCCGACGTGATACATAGGAATCAAGAAGCAAGAACCATGTCAGAGGGAAGCGAAACCGCTCAAGCCCACGAGAAGATTACCCCCGGCTGCACCGATCCTCCGCAAGAAACCCACGAACTCGGTTCCATCGCCCTAAGCCTGCGTGTACCACCATTCTGGCGCGATCGTCCCAGATTATGGTTCATCAGCTTCGAAGCCGCAACACACGACCTGAAGAAGAGCCAAGCCCAACTTTCTCAGATGGTAATCGCCCAGCTTGACAAACAAGACGTCGAACAGATAGCCGACCTTCTCTACAGTCCGCCAGCCCAGAACCAGTACAAAATCCTCAAAGAACGCCTAATCTCCGTCTACGAAGAAAGCGAAGGACGTCAGTTTCAAAAACTATTACAAGAAATGGAACTAGGAGACCAAAGGCCCACTCAATTACTTCGTCGCATGCGAAATCTCGCGCGAGACAAAGTTCCGGACTCAACATTACGCCTCATGTGGATGAATCATCTCCCCGCACACGTCCGCTCCGTACTTGTAGTAAGCGACACTATCAGCAAGACCGCCGCACTCGACGAACTAGCACTTCTCGCTGACAAAATGCTTGAACAAAATCAAGAAATCTCCGCCGTCGCGTCAACACCGTGTTCATCGTCATCCGCACCTACGAGCCGAGATCCAGAACTCCTAGAAGTCATAAAACAATTAACAAATGAAATCGCCGAGCTCAAGTATTCGCAAAAACACTGCAGGGGGCGCTCGCCGTACAGATCGAGCCGTTCTTATCGCTTGGACTCACGCGGTAGAGACGGCAAACCTCAACGTCTGCCCTCTCGCTCTCGCGAACGGTTTAGCACTCCGTCGCCGTACTGCTACTATCATCGTCGCTTCGGAATCAACGCAAGAAAATGTACAACTCCGTGGACATTTAAAGAAGAAAACAAGTCGGAAAACTAAAGAGAGGTCCCTCCTCGTGAGGAACAATTCGGGTTCAGGTCGCACCTCAGCACCACCCTCCAGCTGGTACGTGTAGTACATCACCTGTCCGTTGCGGCAAATAAAAAGGAATCGTCGGTCGCGGTCTTCCTAGACATGGAGAAGGCGTTCGACAGCGTTTGGCATGAGGGTCTGCTCTGTAAACTCATCCGGGCCAACGTACCTCCGACACTGGTAAGGCTACTAGCCTCTTTCCTTTCTGGCAGGACCTTCAGGGTGCGCGTCGACGGAGTTCTCTCTGGCGAGCGTCCCATCACCGCTGGCGTCCCGCAAGGTAGCGTTCTCTCCCCAGGGCTTTATAATTTTTATGCCAGCGACGTGCCCGCGGACCAGGGCACCACCGTGGCGCTTTACGCCGATGACACGGCGTACTTCACCTCCTCTTTGACCACCGAGCATGCCGCCATCAAGCTCCAGAGGACGCTGGATCTCCTCCCTGACTGGCTGAGCAAATGGAGACTCTCTGTTAACGCAGGTAAGTCCCAGGCGCTCGCCGTCAGCTCGAGGTGTTTTCTTCCGGCGCCTCTGAGGATTGGTGACGCTGCGATCCCGTGGGGTAGGACAGCTAGGTACCTCGGGGTCACCCTGGACCGCCGACTCTCCATGGCCACCCAATGTGCATCAGCGGTGGCGAAGGCGAACGCGGCGATAGCGTTGCTGCGCCCGGCCTACGCGTCCCCGCAGATCCCCCTGAGGATGCGCATCGCCCTCTACCGGACGTACGTACGGTCCCGCCTCACGTACGCGGCACCTGCGTGGCACCACCTGCTCTCTGCACCCCAGAAAGGGTTGCTGCAGAGAGCCCAAAACCGGGTGCTGCGCCAAATCGCGGGCGCACCGTGGTACGTCCGCAACACCACCATATCTAGGGACCTCAGGGTGGAGAGCGTGGAGGCCTTTGTGGCCCAGCTCTCTGCGAAGCTGTTCGCGCGAGCGGATGCCTCGCGCCTGGTTGAGTTGACCGACCTGGCGCCGTGGCATGCCCGCCCGCCCGACCGCCACCGCCTGCCAAGAGATGCCGTCCCCTCCGGAGGACCCAGCGGAGCCACGCAGCCCGCCCCACCGCCCCCCTGAAGAGGAGGAGCCCCTGACGCACTGATGCGTCACATCCACGCGCAATGATGCGCCCCGGCGCAACAGCGCCCCATCCACCGTGGGATCGTATCCCCCCACACCTTTCCCTTACGTCGGCAACCCAAACGCCGGCGTACATCGTCAAAAGTCCACCTGGGGTCTGTCGGAGTGGCAGCCCTCTTGCCACCCCGTCGCCCCCCTTGGTGCACCTTCCCCCCCGACACCAAAAGTCGGGAACCGGAAGCTTACCTTCCCCCCTTTTCCCCAGGTCGCTCGTTTCCGCGGTCCGGTGAACGCGGCGCGTGAGGGAGTGGACCCAAACACGTTTCCCGGCCCCCGGGTCGGGACCCCCACGCGCCGTTTGGAGCCGACCGCAGGTCCCGGTTGTGCCTGGACTGGCAATCTTCACTCCCTTGGTTTTGTTGTTGCCCCCCCATGGGTTTCCCCCGCGTTCTGTCGCGGGGGGTCTTCCCTTAAAACGTAGACTCATGCGCTCAGTACTTGTACTGGGCGCGTCTTCCCACCCCAAGTAGAGGGGCTATGCCCCTGGTTTTGGTTCCCCGCCCAAGGCCCTTTTCAGGGGCCCGGCGCGAGAGAGAAGAGTCTCCTTCTCTAACAAAACTAAAGAGAACGTTAGCAGCGGCGGAACCTAACGTACCTAGCAAATCCTACCGCCTTTTTATCACTGACAAGAGAACAAGGCTTCAATTTTTGGTTGATACTGGCGCTAATATTAGTGTCATACCGAGAACAAAAGGATCTACAGTGCAATCTCTGCCAAGTGACCGTACAAGTGGAAATTCGTCGTAGCAGACGTCACAAAACCAATCCTTGGCGCAGATTTTCTCAATTTTCACAATCTAATAGTCGATTTAAAAAACCGTCGACTGATAGACAACATCACTAACCTCACCGTGCCAGCTCCAGCGACAAACTCGAAGATACCTACCATAAGAAGCATCGACCAGCAACAGTCTTACCACGACATCCTGGCCGACTACCCTGGTACAACTCGTCTGTCTGCCATGAAGCTCAACAACAAGCACGACGTAGAACATGTCATAGAGACGACTGGACAACCTATATATTGCCGTACAAGACCACTACCGCCACACAGATACAACGACGTCAGAAACGAATTCATCAACATGATGCAACAAGGATTATGCCGGCCAAGCAAAAGTCCTTGGGCCAGCCCACTGCACGTCGTACCAAAGAAAAATGGCGATCTTCGCATCTGTGGCGACTACCGTCGACTAAATTCAGTCACTATAGCCGACCGATACCCCATTCCACGACTACGTGACTTCACCAACCAGCTGTCTTCAAAGGTCATTTTCTCTACAATTGACCTCAACCGCGCGTACCAGCAAATACCCATCTCAGAAAAGGACATCGAGAAAACAGCCATCACAACGCCGTTCGGACTCTTCGAATTTCCTCGAATGTGTCCCGGACTCAGAAACGCAGGTCAAACCTTTCAAAGGTTTATTCATGAAGTACTCCGAGGACTCGACTACGCATTCCCATTCATCGATGACGTCATATTAGCCTCCGAAAACGAACATCAACATCGCCAACAGCTACGCGAAGTACTACAGCGATTCGAAGAATATGGCATTATCATAAACCCGTCTAAATGTGTTTTTGGTCAGCCACAAGTCAAGTTTCTTGGATATACAGTTTCCCAAGAAGGGATCAAGCCACCGGAAGACAAAATTCAAGCCATAATCGACTACCCAAAACCTTCCACCATAGAAGAACTCCGACGTTTTCTCGGTATGCTCAATTACTATCGAGAAAACATACCAAAAGCTGCAGCCATTCAAGCCCCGCTCAACTCATTTCTCCACAACTGCAAGAAAAAGGACAAGACAATAATTCAGTGGACCGAAGAGGCAAATCAAGCTTTCATGAAATGCAAGCAAAGCATTCAAGAAGCCGCCATACTCGCGCACCCACATCATTCTGCCTCACTCGCACTCATGTGTGACGCATCTGATACATGCGCAGGAGCTGTCCTACAACAACACATAAACAATCAATGGCAAGCACTTGGATATTTTTCGAAGAAATTTTCCGACGCTCAGACCAAGTACAGCGCATTTGACCGCGAGCTCACCGCAATCTACATGGCTGTGAAACAGTTCCGAAAAATATTCGAAGGAAGACATCTCATCATATATACGGACCACAAACCTCTCACATACGCCTTCACGAAGATTAATACGAGTAGCAACAACGAAATAGCGCGGCGAACGCGACAAATATCGTTCATCGCCGAATTCACGACGGACATTCGACACATCAGTGGAGCCGACAATATCGTAGCCGACGCACTATCACGAGTCGATGCGATATCATTTCCCACTTCGGTCGACTACGATGAACTCGCCACCGCTCAAGAAAAGGACAGCGCTATACAAGACCTGATGAAACAACATCATCTCCACATAAAGAAAGTTAGCCTGCCGACATCGCAGAGGACTTCACGCATTCGTCCATACGTACCAGAAAAACTTCGTAGAAAAGCATTCAACGCCGTCCACGAACTCAGTCATCCTGGTATACGAACGACACGCAAATTAATACAAGACCGTTTCTTTTGGCCTACAATGAACATAGATGTCGGAAAATGGGCGAAAACATGCACCGAATGTCAAAAAGCAAAGATACAGCGACACACTTCAAGTACTGTATCTACTTTCCCGCCTTCAACAGATCGTTTCTCTCACTTGCACATCGATATCGTCGGACCTCTTCCCACTTCACCCGACGGGAAGCGCTATCTCATCACCATGGTAGACCGAGCTACCAGATGGCCCGAAGCAACGCCAGTAGAAGAAATATCAGCCGAAACTACAGCGAAGACACTTTACGAGAATTGGATATCCCGTTTTGGATGCCCAACCAAGATTACTTCGGATCAAGGAAGGCAATTTGAAAGTCAACTTTTCGTGGCTCTCACACAAATACTAGGCGCTGAAAAAACAAGAACTACAGCCTACCACCCTCAGAGTAACGGCCTAGTGGAACGATGGCATCGTTGTATGAAAACAGCACTGAAAGCCCGACTCACGCCAAACAAGAACTGGATCGACGAACTACCTACCATCATGTTAGGACTACGTGCCGCACTCCGCACTGACACGCGAGTTAGCGCCGCTGAACTCACATACGGCCAAAATCTGCGACTACCTAGCAACTTTTTCATCGAACCAGCAGCCAAAACAACAATGGACTACGACTTCGTCTCCAACCTTCGCCGCACCATCAACAGCCTCAAGCCACAGCCAGAAAAGCACCACAGCAGCAGCCGCGTCACATTTTTACACCCAGACCTAGAAAAATGTGAACATGTTTTCGTACGAATCGACGCTGTGAGAAAACCGCTTCAGCCACCGTACGAAGGACCGTTTCGTATACTTAAACGAAACAGCAAGTTCTATACGATACTCCGAGCCGGACGAGAAGCCGTCGTATCAATTGACCGCTTGAAGCCTGCCTACACCATAAACGAAGACAAAGAGGGACAACAGCGAGACGACGTGAAACAATCGCGAACCGGGCGAATCATCAGAGCTCCGGTACGTTTCACTTGAAGGCGAGTCCTGTAGCTGCCTATTGGTCCTGCGTATGCAGATACCACCGCTTGCGACCCACGCTACAGAGTGAGACGCACTGAGAAGTATTATCCGTCTCACTCGCACGATCCACATCACCAGAGACAGAGACGCAGTGTCATCCGTCTCACTCGCACAATCCACATCACCAGAGACAGAGACGCAGTGTCATCCATCTCACTCCTACATCGCCGCGCACCTTGTCATTGGTCACAAGATTATGACATACACCAGCGTGAATCAATACCCCCTAAAATAATGTATTATAAGCTCACTATTCTGGTATTACACTCCGGCTGTCATACGCCGAGGTGAGTGCCTCCAGCCTTCCACACGTAGACAGCCACAGCCCCCTTATACCGGCGCCGTCGGTGAGTACGACGCCGCCACCCACTAAAAGGTCTACCCCTCGCTACCCGTCCCTGGTCGCCGAGCGAATCGACGACTGGGTACGTCACTTCCGCTGTCTTCGAGACACACTGGGGCACATACCTAATGCCAAATATGACGGCCGTGTGATTCGCTTCTCGCCCCAAAGCGAACAAGAGTTCACGGTCGTCAAGCGTTACCTGACAGACCTGGAGAGGCGAGGACAAGCCTCCTGGTTCACCCACTCGCCACCAAAGGAAAGGACAATCAAGGTAGGTATCAGGGGCCTACCTTCTTTTACAGACACCGGAGAGATCAGGGCCGGTCTCGCCGGATTGGGATTCGTGGCGGAGCACGTTTCCCTGATCCAGGCGAGGTCTGACCCCGGTGCCTGCCTTTTCTTCGCCCTTATCGCCAGGGCCCCGGACGTCGTACCCGGCATATACAAGGTGCGTAATCTTTTAAATATGCCGGGAGTTCGCATCGAAGCCTGGCGGGGCCGAGGCGGCCCGGCCCAATGCCACCGATGCCTCCAATTCCGGCACTCTAGCCACAACTGCCACCGGAAGGTGGCCTGTGTCCGGTGTGCCGGGGAACACGCTGTGCGGGACTGCCCCCGCTCCCCCGCCGAGACGCCCACCTGCGTTAACTGCAGGGGGGCCCACCCTGCAAACAGCAGACAGTGCCCGGTGTACCGTAGGGCTGCGCGGAAGCCGCGAGCCGATAGTGCCCGCGCTCCCCCCCCCCTACGTACCTGCCGACTCGCCTCTCCCTGTGCCAGAGGCCCCTCCTCCTCCGCCGACTCATACATCACTCATGGCGGAGGCGAATGACCACGTACCAAGGTATGTCCCCCCCTCGGCTTCCGACTCCCCGGCGCAGCCTTCCAGGAGGAGGAAAAAGCAGCCGAGCCCCAGGAGGAAAGTTGCCACAACCCCTGTGGCCTCCCCCTGTGATGCCGTCGCTATCCCAGATAGCCACCAGCAGGAGCTGGAGCCTTCCGCGCTCGCTCCTCCGCAGCCGGAATCCACACGGACCACCCGGCGCTCACGGCGCCCCCCGCGCGGACCTGCCGACTCCCCTGCGGCTGTCACAACCGCGGAAATGACCGCCTCTGAGCCCGCATATCTTGCGGCCGCTCCGCACCCGCAGCCTCCAGTACTCGCTTTGCCGCCTCAAGAGCCGGTGCAAAGCGAGGCCCCCGCATCGACTGCAGAGCTTCTGCAGTCCCTCCTCTCCCTGGTCATGGACCTAGTTCTCAGGGTTCAGGCCGGGGAGGAAGCATCCCAAGTCATCATACAGGCCCTCCTAAAAGGCGCCCCCACAATCGCAGCCTTAATAAAAGTCTGGCTCCCCAGGCCCTAGCTCGGACCCGCGCCTGGATATCTCCGGCATCCAGAAGCTCCTATTATAGGAGCCGACTGTGATTGCCGGAGATCCACGACGCGCGTCCCGGACTCGGGACACTCGTGTGCAATGCACCGCCCCCCCGCGCTCCTTGAACGCGTTAATTTTTTTTTTTTTATCCTTAGTTACAGGATCACCTGTTTTCACAAGCGAGCGGCAGCCGCGTGCCCGGTCAACTGACCTGCTGCCGTGGCATGCCCGCTCGCCCGCAGCAACCGTTCTGACGACACCAGACGCAGGGAGCATCCCGGAGCCACGCGACCGAGACGCCCCCATGCGCGGTTCGCCTCCGAAAATGCACCGTTGGATCGATGCCCCCGCCCCCCTTACCCCGCGCCGGCTCAAACCGGCACAATGCTTCGTTTTGTGCGCCCGGAGTGTGATGTGGGGCAGCCCTATTGCCCACACGTCAGCCCCGTGGCAGCCCCTTTCCCCCCCGACATAAAAAGTCTGGGGCTCGGGAAATACCCTTCCCCCCCCCCCTCATTTCCCTGGTCGGTTGTGTCCGTGGTCGACAAAAGCGGCGCGTGTGGGAGTGGACCCATACACGCTTCCTGGTCCCCGGACCAGGACCCCACGCGTCGTCGGAGTCGACCGCAGGTCTTGGCCGCCCACGGCCCTTGCTACCGCGTCATTCCCTCTGCCACCTCGGGTTTCCCCCGCGTTCTGCCGCGGGGGGTCTTCCCTTAAAACCGACTTCTTTGCGCCCAGTATTCGTACTGGGTGCGTCGTCCACCCCAATTAGAGGGGCTTAGCCCCTGGTATTGGTTCCCCGCCCAAGGCCCTTTTCAGGGGCCCGGCGTGCGAGGAGAAGTCTCCCTCCTCGGTATTACACTCTCTCTCTTCACATTCCTATACTGAATATTGGAGTTTTATTTCACGTAGCAAAAGCACCGCTACAAATTCCTATTGCTGATTATACATTATTGCAAAACCCGAAAGTAGAATACACGCGTCGCGGCGATGCTGCTGCGTCAGCCATCTTCTTTAAGGTTGAACATGTAACTAGTGTATTTACCCAATAAATAAACATCTGAGAGGGGAAAGTGTTGTGCAGAGATCTTAGCAGGTGGCTATCTGTTGTTTCTGCCTACCCCGAAGGGAAATATGAGTGATTTATGTATGTATGTAATAAACATCTATGTAATAAATTAATATGTTCAATATGCATGACTAATGGGGTAAGTATGGTATCACTAACCTATAGCAGCTGCAACTCGCTCATTTACTTTTTCAAATGGTATTATCGGGGTGCCAGACTGTTTTTTCTTAAAAAAAAACTCTTTCACTTTTAATACCATTACTCTCACATCACTTCTTATCACTTTCGGCATGTTTTTCGTATTTTTATTGAAATAAAAGCACAAAAATCCACATCAAACGACACACTCAACGATCTGTCAACAATTGACGTTTTACTGTGTCAAGATGGCGTTGGCGATGGCGATTAGTTTCGATTTTCACCACGTGCCAAAAAAATTTTTTTTTTTTTCGAAAGGGTCTTCGCTAAGGGTCGGTATAGACCGCTGTAGCTACATCGGACTATAACTAGCCTGGTGGCTAGTTTATTTGGTAAGAGTCGATGGGAGGGTTTGACCCTCCCTAACACCACCCGGGTGATGTTCAGATAAGTCGTGCCAAAAGATCCATGCAGCACTATATACTCGGCGCGGCGAACCTCGATCCCTATGACGTTCGTGTTAGTGATGGTCGTGTCGATTTTTATTTTTTTATAGACAAATGCGTGGCTTGCATTCAGGCACGTTGGTAAACATGTTTTGAAAAATATTATAATGTGCATTTTTAATGTATTATGTTGTTGTTGTTCGCTACTTCAGTACGAGTGCTAACGTCTTGTATGCGCCACGTGTTTTTTTGTTATCGGAGTGTTACTTGTCATTACTGTTTTCTTGTTATTACTGTTTTCTTGTTATTCCTGTATTTTGTTTTTGTTACTGTTTTGATATTGTTGGGATTGAAAAATGCCGAGAAGACTACGAAAAACTGTACTCAACAGTGAAACGCGGAAGTTTGTTGTGCGTTTGCGAGATTACTTTGCTCGTGAACAACAAAGCGCCTTTGTTGCCACTTGACAACGTACGCGACCGTGTTACTGATGCTCTAGGGATTGGCAAGGCTACCGTTTCCCGAATCACAAAGGAAAAGTTCGGCGAATCGTCGATGGAGGAGAACAAACTCTCAACTCCAAAGAAGAAAAAATGTAATAGGGTACATCCCGTCACCAGTCCTGATGACTTCGACATGGCTGCGATACGTAACCATATTTACAGTTACTACTTCCGAGGTGAACTGACGACTTGTAAAAAGTAATTGACGTCGCTGAAATCAGCCAGTTTATTTAATGGCGGTATGACTTCGCTCAGAGTAGTCATAACAAAATGCGGATTTCGGTATGAGAAGTGTGACAAAAGAAAAGTGTTAATGGAGCGTAAGGATATAGCATTGATGAGGTGTGATTTTCTACGGAAAATAAAGAAAATCGAGAATTGGGACAATGTGGTCTATCTGGACGAAACGTGGCTTAACGCCAATCACACAGTCTCCAAAACATGGACAGACGATACAGCGAAATCCTGTATCAAAGCTCCGGAAGGCAAGGGCCAGCGTTTGATTATCTGCCACGCTGGTACAGCCAAAGGTTTTGTGCCTAATTGCTTGTGGGCCTTCAAATCAGTTAAAACAACAGATTATCACGAAGAGATGAATTTCGAAAACTTTAAGCAATGGTTCATAAAACTTTTGGATAATATGCATGAGCCCCACCATATTTTGATGGACAACGCCCCATACCATTCCGTACAAGTAACCAAACCACCCACCAGCAACAGTAAAAAAGGTGAAATACTAGAGTGGTTGCAACGCAATGGCTGACAGTCAACTGTTAAAAAAAAAAGTTGGTCAGATTATTGAACCTACAGAAACTCCAAACAAAGCGGACATATTTTGTTACGGGTAATATTAAATAAAAGATGTGTTACCAACGTGACAAATTTATTCAAAGAGGTCGTGGGCAGAAGGCCGTATGTATCTGGTTTAGCCTCTAGTGTCCTTAGAGATTGGTGGGGCTTTTAAACCACACGGCACTTAGCTGGATCTGTCGACGGTAAGGTATGACAACACGTGGCGCTTTCAGGTCCTGTGTTCGGGTCAGGAAATCGTCACGACGTGGTCGCCTAGGAGCGGACAGTCCGTGGCACAGGCCAGATAGTCATCCGTATATAGCGTAGGACTCGAGAGGGCGAAGAGTAAGCCAAGCAGTGCTGTACCGAGGATGTCGATAGCGGTGCTTGTACCCGTACCGTAGTTCCCCTGAACACGGGGTTAAAATATTATAATTATTATAAACGACTACATCTTGAAGAAGTTGAACAACAAAAATTCGGCAGGGAAAAAGGGCGTTGTCCTGTCGCGACAACCCTTTTATACCCCTACTGACATTTGTTGTTTTTTTTTTAACCGACAATTAGCGGTAATGCGTAATACAAATGCCACAATAAAGAAATATTAGAGATGAAGCTCTAGTTAGAAGCATTTGCCAATAGATGGCGTTGTCTAGCACAAATTAGCTATTATTAATATCGACAACTGCTAATAGATGACGCTATACGCATCGTTATTAGTTATAACGATACGTTAAAAAAAATGTAGCTATGCTACAATTTTTTGGATGAAATGGCAAAATCCAAAGGTCACACAGTGATTCGGTTACCGCCATACCACTGCCAATATAATGCCATTGAGATGATATGGGTGCAAATCAAAGGTGGGTAATTTGTATTTATTTTAACTTTTATGTACTAATTATGTACTTTTACTTCAATCTCACTCTTTTAATTTGCATCATACTCAATCTAAATAAATATTGTTTCAGGTTGTGCAGCCAGGCTTAACACCACTCCGCCATTTACAGCCAATAAAATGCTGACATTATTAGAAAAAGCTTGTAGTAAAGTGACTCCGGATAATTGCAGGAAAGTCGTTTGCTACGACGATTGGGATCAAGATGTGCAATACGACACTATTGAAGATCAACCATTATTGATAAACGTAGGCGACAGCAGTTGCAGTTCAGATTCCGAGTCTGAGACGTAAACACTCGGTGTCATTATCAGATTCAGAATAAAATGCAGGGTGTAACAAAAGTAAGTGATAATACTTTAGGGTGTGTATGTGTCCCTTATATAGAGTTCACTGGCAAAGTAGCAGCGCTGAAAGCGAAAAATTTTTTTTGCGATTTGTATGGGGAAGCTCATGTATGTCGCTGGGGTGCTTGCCCATACAAATCACAAAAAAAATTTTCGCTTTCAGCGCTGCTACTTTCACAGTAAACTTTATATAACGAACACATACAGACCCTAAAGTATTATCACTTACTTTTGTTACACCCCGTATATGTAAATAAATAATCGTTAAACAGCTTTTGTTTCATTTCGTTTTGTCCTATAGTTATTTTTTTAATTTTCTTGGGTATATAATCATGTGTGTATGTATGTATGGTATGATCGTAATCTTTTGTTCCGTTCAATAATAAATGAACTAAAATTTAAGTATGGAAAAAAAATTGTGCACTCGTTTCCATTATCGACATTTTTTTATCGATACTTGCCACACTAGTCGATAAATGTCACACGACGTGAGTTTTGCAGGACGTAAACGTAAATTCAGATTGAGATAATTTCTTGTAAATGTTAAGAATTGTTAAAAATTCCAACGGAATATCATTGTAATGGCATAAAGCTACGTAAAATTTATAAATGGCATTTTTAAACGCCTCCAATATGATCCTAATTTAATGGTGACGCCACTGCAATGTTATGTCGTGAGATTAACTGTCAGTGTCATAGGGATCAAGGTTCGCCGCGCCGAGTATAACTCTCGATAAGCCTAAATCAAATAGCGAAGTGGGTAACGAGAGTTAGCCTTATTAACTAAGTTGCATGGCTTTCCCACAGTTATAAGAAAATAGAATCTTAACGTAAAAGTATCATTGTCATGTACGATGTGACAGTTAAATATGGTCAAACGTTACATCATTTTACTTTTCAAAATTTCAGGCGTAGCGCGAGCTATGGCATATAAGATTTAGGTGTCCAGCGAAGTAATTGTTAAGCTAATTAGGCACAACATAAGATAGTCATACAGCTCGTAAGCCCAATAGCTATTTGAAAATTATGTTTCGAGAAAGCGTGAGTTAGTGGTTCTTTACATTATGTATATCAACCGTAAATGTGTAAAATCAAATAGGTACTTACTTTCACTATTAGAACGAAAACTTTTACCCTATATGAGGTAAGTAAATGCAATGAAGCTAAATAAGTCATGTCCTGTAACAAAATAACTTTATAGAATGTTATCGTCGCTTAGATGGAATTAAAAGTGTCGAACATGACCGATCACAGCGCGAGAACTCCCGAGTGCAGTTTCGGCAGGTTTTCCACCGAAACCGAAACTAAAACGAAACCCGTTTTTTGACGAAACTCGACCGAAACCGAACATTCGGCCGGACACTAGATTATATTTTTTAAATTTGCCGCAATTTCTCAGGATAAATAGATTTTTTTTGTACCTTTGGCGCCCTGTACCTGAGGCTGAGACTATATTTTCCGGAATCCGGAAGGCCGTAGAAAATTCTGAGCATTGAAAAAAAAACTCGGCGCTAATATAATAGAGTTGAAAATGGAAGTTTCAAGTGTCGAGCTGTCATATAAATATGGCATTGACTTGACACTCATGTTTTCGATTTTCAACTCTTTTGTAATAGCACAGAATTCTATTTTCAGTGCTCTGAATCTTCACCGTCGGGCGTTCTGGATTCCGGACCATATAGAGCCTGAGAATGGCCCACCGCACAATCTAGCGATTATACAAACGTTCATTGTACCTTAACAATACTACAATATGAAATACATTTTATCAGTAAGAATATAAGAGGAGTCTGGCGGGGCTGGGATCTCAGTCCATAGGAGATTATCGAAATGATAAAAGAATTTTAGGCAACATTTTTATAATATAAAAGTACACCAGCAGTACACAATACGTGTATGGTACAATTAATTACATACAATAATAAAATACGCGAATAATATACTTATTATAATGTGTCGCGCACGTAATATAGAAAATTCACTTTTTAGTTCCACTACGTAAAGCACATATTCCTTCGGAGAAAAAAATGCTTGATCGTGCACAGACGCGCGAATTTTCGCGTCTTCTATTTCTGCCAGAGGCATTAAACGCGTTACGTTGTGGAAATAAAGGTGAACTTGTTATATTCAATTTTGCTCTGACTCTGCGCTAGTATGAATTCTCCTTAGTATTTGAGAGCTACAGTTTCATTAACTAAAAATGGTAATTTGAAAAACCTGTTTGAGTTGCACTGAAGTCCATATATATATATATATATATATATATATATATATATATATATATATATATATATATATATATATATATATAATTATGTAATTAAATGGCGTCGGCTTAAAACCATTTGCCAGTGTCAAGTTAAAAATACGGGAAATATAATTTTCATTTCAGTTTTCAACACCGTATTTCTAAATCGTCAAGTCCAAAGTCTAGTCAAAGTCCAAATAAATAGTCAGTGCAGTCAATGAGTCAAGTCAATCGATTCAGTAAAGTGGTAAAAGCTTTACTGAAAGTTCCTAGGGAGCTTTGGAGGGACACAAAATAGGACGTTTTTTGAAGTTGTACCACTTGCCCACAACGTGCACAACGTTAACAAATATTTAATGGTTAATATTCTATCAATATTATACGTTAAGAACCGAAATAACACAAATTTATGGAAAACATACAAAACCAACAACGTCACACATTGAATTCCCCGGCAAAACTCCAAATTAAAATGATCCCAGTCCTCTATATTTTTTTTTTTATTTTGGTGTATTTTGTAGCTATGGAATACTAGTTAGGACTTCGTCCGCGTGGATCCCCATTGCACCTGCGTGGGTTATGTGTTTCTAAAAACCGTTATAAACTGATTCCGAGTGACAAAATTCAACGTAATCCGACCAGCTGTAGATATTTTACTACACAATTTTTGGACCTCCATTTCACTAAAAAACTATTATACATATATTATGTACTCAATAATTTCTATTTATTTTTCGGAAGTTCGGATATTAAATTTCCTGGAAATCGGGACAGATTTTTCTTTACTATTTCAACCTCTATTTTACACCCTCAGAGGGTGAATAAAAACAAACCCAGTAACAGGTATTAAATGAAATGTATTTAAGAGCACGAATCTCATTTTCATCTAAAACGGCGCAGATTTAAAGATTTTTCATACAAACTTTCAACCCCTATACCACCCCTTTAAGAGTGTAATTTTTCAAAATCCTTTCTTGTACACGTCTATATTGTAAATTAATAGTACTGTTCAAATTTCACGTTTCTAACAATCAGTGGTTACGGCTGTGCGAGCTAGTCGCTAGTAGCTAGAGTCTATATGTCAATGAGTCAGGCAGTGGGGACGTTTCCTTTTATATAAATAGATAAGTTTTTTTTGTGGCCTGTGTGCATTTTTTTTCTATGCCTAATTAAACAACTGGAATAACCAAACTTTGTTCCGCAAATATCACAACTATAGGGTTTAACTCCTGTATGTATCAGTTTGTGTCTCTTTAAAATTTTTTTACTAGTCACAATTTTATTGCAAATATCACAACTGAAAATTCTATCACTGCTGTGAATTTTTTTGTGCACCTCTAAACTATCCTTCGTAGTGAATATTTTGCCACAAACGTCGCAAGTGAAGGGACGTTGAGCAGTATGTATCAGTTTGTGTCTCTTTAAATTTCTTTTACTAGTCACAATTTTATTGCAAATATCACAACTGAAAATTCTATCATTGCTGTGAATTTTTTTGTGTACTTCTAAACTACCTTTTGTAGTGAATATTTTACCACAAACATCGCAGGGGAAGGGTTGTTGAGCAGCATGTTGTCTTTTGTGTGCCTTTAGAGTGCTTAATGTGCTTAGTTTTCTATCACAAATATCACAAGCGAAAGATTTAATGCCGCTATGTACTAATTTGTGCTCCTCCAATAAACCTTTCCGAATGAATTTTTTACTACACATATCACAAGCGTACGGTTTCTCGCCAGTATGAAATTTTAGGTGTCTTTCTAAGTCACCTTTTTCGAAAAAACTTTTAGTACACATATTACAACTGTAAGGTTTATCGCCTATGTGTATGCGTCTGTGTCTTTTTAAATTGCAATTCGCATTAAATTGTTTATTACAAATATCACAACTAAATGGTTTAACTGTCATATGTGTCTTTTTGTGTCTATTCAAATTACTATTTGTTATAAACTTTTTACTACAGAACTCGCAGCTGTAAGGTTTGTCATCATCACATGTAGTTTGTGGCTCTTTCTCAAGTTCATCACCTGCTTCAGTTGCTGTCTCATCTTGAGTATTCACCAGGCCTGTCCCCACATCTTCTTCTTTTATATCTGTAAAACAAATCGTGGACATACTGGGTGATTTTTTATTCCGTCTGAAGAAGAAAGTGGTTGGTTATGTTTCAATAAAAAGAAATAAATTATATATATATATATATATATATATATATATATATATATATATATAATTTATTTCTTTATATATATATATATATATATATATATATATATATATATAATTATACTCCAATATATATATATATATATATATATTGGAGTACCTCAAGGAAGTATCCTAGGCCCGGTACTGTACCTACTTTACACTTCTGATATTCCAGAAATAGAAAATAGTACCATTGCGGCCTTTGCAGACAACACAGCCATAATGGCTACGGGCGAGACGCAAGCGGAAGCAGTGGAAAAAGTACAGAAACCTATCTATTCACTGGACGAAGAAGTGGCAAATAAAGCTTAATGAAACAAAATCAATTTAGATTTTACAAACAAGATACCAAACTATTATCCGGTATATATTAGAAATACTGTTATACCCCACGAAAATACAGCTAAATATCTTGTCATGACACTGGACACAAAGCTCTGCTGGAAAGCTTATGTTAAAAAGAGCGCGAAGAGATAGAGCTTCGCTACAGGAAAATGTACTGGTTACTTGGAAAAGAGTCAACCTTAACAATACATAACAAAATACTCTTGTATAAACAGTTCCTCATGCCTGTTTGGACATATGGTATTCAGCTATGGGGCTGTACCAAAAAAGCAATATCCTTATTAAACAAAGATTTCACAATAAAGTACTTTGAGGGGTTGTGAATGCACCTTGGTACATTAGAAATGAAGAACTACATCGGGACCTTAAAGTGGACATGGTCTCAACTATTATCAAAAAATATGCCGAAGCTAATGAAAAAAGACTTCACCATCATGTGAATGTTGAGGCTATCCAGCTCCTCGATAACATGGGCATAGTCAGAAGACTGAAAAGGACAAAACCTTACGAGTTAGTGTGTTAAGCTAGTGTTAAAGTCAGTGAAGTGTGTGACTGTGACAGAACACAGACTATAATGTGTATTCTCCTTTATAGAGACTATAAGAAATGTGTAGATGGACACAATCTTAGTGATACTCTACTTAGCAACTTAAGTTAAAATAAATTAAATTAAAGTAAAATTACTTATTAGTCTAAGCTAGGCTAGATTGTTCCTGTGGGATACTGTATTTACGCAGACTGAGCTGCGGGAAAAAGCTAGTATCATAATATTTATATGCTTACACTCTCCTCTCTCTTGATCATGTTCAATTATGGGCACATAAAATTTGTATGAGTCCTCAGGTGGTATTTCCTCATAGTCCTTTTCCGCTGACAGTCTCACCAGTGGTTTTACTTGACCCTTAAAAAAAACATTTGATTAGTTTTATTCTTTAATTTTGTTTATTGACAACAAAGAATCACCTTAATTGCTCTAAGAACTATAATTACAGTAACATGTACATATGACCACTGTAATTATCTACATATAACAATTAAGATTTTTACATTAGAGAATAATATTAAATGTAAGTATAACATTTAACATAACATAATCTATAAATTCATGCTGATTGCTTGTGTCCTATGTTAGTTAAACCTGTACGTTTGTATCAATGCAAAAATTTGCAGCGTGTAAGGACCTTCGTATCACTGTTATGGTGTTACCTGATTATATTCAGTTTTTAATTCTTGTACATGTTTGAACAACTGTGCACATTGGAGTAGCCTCTGATAACAAATGTAGCACATCGGGTTGGAGTCAGATTGTATCTGCAATAAAGTTGGTAGCTCAAAACAAAACTGATTTCAAAATACAATTTTGCAGTTCTAGACAGAGAAAGTAACCAAAGGAAGCAAACAAAAATTAAAGCTTTATAATTTCTGATAAACCTTAGTGACACAATGATAAAAAATCAAAGAAAACCTTATGATTTGATAATTCTTCGAATACTTTTACCAAACGTGTATTTTTTATAAAAAATACTCTGGCATTAGCAAAACACAAAAAACAGAGGTCTTTATTCATCTTTTTGTTGATATTAATTTAATAATTCTGTGAGCAGCGAGTACATGCGAGTTTAATTTTTGTTTCTGATTTGTGAGAGAAAAGTGAAAACACACAACAGTTGACAACACAGACTAATATCAATAATAACCATAGATAAAGCCGCGTTGACACTATCAAAGTATGCTTTGACAAAGGAGATTTGACAAAGTAGCTTTGTTCAAAGTTAGATTTGATACCTATTGACACTAACATAGTTCACTTTTATCATTTTCTTCATTCTTCAAGATCGAAAGATGTCGGACCAGACAGATTTATTGCTAAATGGTGTCGAAATTGTAGCAGACTTGTTAATAGAAGAGCTAAGACGGAAAAAAAAAGAAAATGTCGCAGAAGAAGAAGTGTTTGGACGCGCCCTTGGATTCTACGCCGCAATGGACAGGGAGCATCTAACAACTTTCTTCGAGAAGTAGAACAGGAAGACCCCGCTACGTATAAAAATCATTTAAGGCTGAATAGCGAACAATTTGACTACCTCCTAAGTAAAGTCGAGACGAACATACAAAAAGAAGATATTATTTTAAGACCAGCATTACCTGCAAAACTTAAATTACAAATAGTCATGAGATATTTGGCAACTGGTGATAGTTTCTCGTCCCTTGAAAGTAGTTTCCGTGTTCCTAAGAGCAGTATATCTAAATTTCTGCCGTCAGTCTTAGATGCCATCTATGAAGCGTTAGAGGAATACATTCAGGTAAATAAAAAAAGGAAAACATTAAATTTTTTATCATTTATTTAAAAAATACAAATTAAAGTAGAAGCTGTGAAACATCAAACCGCTTAAAAACCCATCACATCATCATACATTGCAGTAAAAGTATCTTGGACGTTTTGGTTGGCTACGGCTGGCTCTTTAAATCTTAAATCTATAATCATTCTTCATAAAAACCTCCGATGCTTCTTATTGCTTCGCCTAATGGATCGTTACGTGGCTGTGATGCCGGTGCCTGGGATGTAAGAATTGATGACGACTCTTCTTGATTCTCTTGAGATAGCAGTATTGATGGTGATTCTTCTTGATTCATTTGAGATATCAGTATTGATGGTGATTCTTCTTGATTGTCCTGTGACCAAATACTTTTCAAAATATGCTCCGGTATTTCAATGGTGTAGTCGCCATCGCCAGTATTTGTAGAAGACTCTTGTTCTAATCGCTGTTCATAAACGGATTTCCTCTTTCGTTTTATTAACTCCAAAATATCTGATTCTAAATCTAGAGCATCCATGATAGGAAGTTGCCTTAGCTGACTAGCAATATTCTTTCCAAAGTAAGAAAATTCATCTTCTGTTTCCTTATTACTTTTACACTTGGTCTTTTATACTCTGAAGTTTATCAATAGACTTTTCAATGCGGTCTACATTACTTCGTTTCTTGGTCCTAATATTCTGAGGCTTTACGAATGGGTCATGTGAAATTGAAGCTGCTGAGGATGAAGCTGCTGAGGGTGAAGCTGGTGAGGGTGAAGCTGATGAGGGTACTTGTGGCTGTTGCCGGTGAGCCTATTTCTTCTATTGCAGGAGAAGTTGGTATATATGGAGATGGACTTGTTGGTATATCCGGAGAGCTTATCTCATTCCGATCAGAGTCCGAATTGATCTGTAAAAAAAGATATGTAGGTGCTTTTATTGACCTTTTTAATGTATTTTTCAGATTCCAAAAACAACAACAGAATGGGAGACTATTGAAAGGGGATATAACCATCGATGGAACTTTTCTGGTTGTTGTGGTTAATTGGATGGTAAACACGTCAATATTCAACAACCAGAACACACTGGAAGTGATTTTTTTAACTACAAAGGTTACTTTAGTACTGTACTTCTAGCCCTTGTGGATAGCAATTACTGTTTTATATATATTGATGTGGGAGCTCAAGGAAGAATGAACGACAGTACAATATTTAACAACTCGTCATTGAAAACGAAAATAGAGAATGACACACTAAATTTTCCTACTTGGGGTGTACTTTTGGGAGATGAAGCCTTCGCTTTAAAAAATTATCTGATGAAACCCTATTCACGTCGGTTGCCGTTGTCAACTGAAGAAAAAGTCTTTAACTACCGCCTGTCACGAGCCAGAAGAATCGTCGAAAATGCCTTCGGGGTGATGGTGATGAAATTTCGGATTTATCGCACTCCTATATATGTATCTCCTGCTAAAGTTGATAAAATTGTAAAAGCAACCTGTGCTCTGCACAATTGGCTGATCAAAACGTCACTGCGTTCATATGCACCTTTGGGAACAATGGATACTGAAGAAAGACCTGGCCAATGGAGGCTAGAACCCAGTTCTAGGTATTTAAGAAACCTTGAAAATCAGGGCAGCAACAGCTATACGCATATAGCAGAACAACGAAGAACCAATTATAAAAATTACTTTATGGGAGAAGGAGCAGTTCCGTGGCAAAATAGCAGAATATTTTAGATATCAAACATGAAATTTTGTTACACTATGTACTTCTGTAATAACTTATAAGTACCTACATAAACATAATAAACAAAATAATATTTGAAAATAACTACTAAGTTTCATTTAATTCAGACACAGGATAGGGCAAGGTTAACAGATAACCAAAACAACAGTCCTTAGAGTATTTAAGCAACAGTCACTTTAATTAATGAAGATACATACAAACATACATACACATGTTCTCATTTATAATATTAGTACGAACTAGGGATAGGTAGGTACTTACCACATTTGTAAAAGTATTCCTCGATTTGACAACTCCAGATAAAAATCTGTCCGCCACTTCGTACCACGGCAGAGATGGCATATAGATGTCGTCCACCCCGGATCCAGTGCTCTGAGATTTTTTTATTTTCGCCTTTTCTTGTGTGTACGTAGTACGTATTTTGTTAATTTTGCTGATAATATATAATTCTTACAATACGTTCTAGTGCAGCGTTTCTGGCATCCTTGTTCTTGTAATTTTAAGGTTTAAAGAATTTATTCTCATAAAAAGATACAATATCCACTTACATGAGAACAAGACGCTAACAATACTTATTTATGATAGATAGTACAGTTCGAACTTAAAAACTAAGTACAAAAGTTTCTGCAAAAAAAAAAAAAAGAAAATTAATTGTTAAAGTTAAATTACTAAGAAAACAATATAAAGATAGCAGCACAAAATACTTATTTTAACATTCTTAGAATAGATTTAATAGTGTTCAATGACATGCTTAGATAACTGGTGCTTAAAACAATTAAATGAATTTATATTTTTAATGTGGTCGGGTAAACTATTATATAACTGTGCTCCCTCAAAAGTGATGCTTTTTTTGGCATAGTTAGTACGTATTTTGGGTAGAACTAATAAATTAGGGCGTCTTAGACTTCGGCTAGTCGTTTGGGATTTTACAGAAAAAGATAATTCACTTTGAATTTTACCATCGATTATTTTTCTAATTAGTATACAGGTGTTATAAGTATATACTTGTTTTATATTCATAATTTTAGTTTCACTGTAAATTTTGGTTGTTGGTGTAAAATATGGGTATCGAAATATTATTTTTACAATTTTATTTTGGAGTCTCTGTAATTTATTTATTTTAGTTTTATTTGCACTACCCCAAACTTCAGTAAGATAAAGTAGGTGTGATTTAACGAGGGAGTTATAAATATTAAAGCGCAGTTTTGTTGGAATGCATTGGTTTATATTAATAAGTGAGCCTATCAAAGATGATAATTTATTAATTATGGTATCTATTTGATTATTCCAGGTAAGATGCCTATCCATTCACAAGCCTAAGTATTTTTCGCTGTGTTTTTCTTTAATCGGAGTATTGTCTATGACTAGTGGATCATGAGCTGGAATGATTTTGTTTCTTGGGCTAAATATAATGTAGCATGTTTTGGCGACATTAATTGTTAAAAGGTTGTACTTAAACCATTCAGAAAGAATATTTAAATCATTTTGAACTTGTTTTTATTATATCATGAATATTAGCTCCAAAGTAGAAAAGACAAGTATCGTCCGCAAATAAAGTTAAATAACCGCGTAGACCTATTCTATCAATATTGTTTACATAGATAAGGAAGAGAAGAGGTCCTAAAATCGAACCCTGTGGTATACCACAGTTAATAGGGTGGGGTTTACTGCAGAAATTATCAATTTTTACTATTTGTAGTCTGTTTTTTAAGTATGATTCAAAGATTTTTAATGCATTGCCTCCTATGCCAATAGCCTTTAGTTTCTGTATTAGTAATTTATGACTAACAGTATCGAAGGCCTTTTTTAAATCGATAAAAACTCCTAACACTATGTTTTTATTATCTATATTATCTTTTATTTTAGTTACTAAATCGATTATAGCTGCCGTAGTACTACTTTTTGCTCTAAAACCATATTGTCTTTGCGAATCTAAACAACTTCAAAAAGAAATGTGATAATCATTGTGTAAACACTAGAAATAAGAACAAGTTAGATATGCCAGTGTTCAGACTAAGCAAAGTTAGTAAATCCTTTAAAGGCCAATGTATACGCTTATACAATATAATCCCAGAAAAGGTTCAAAACTTTCCCATTAATAAGTTTAAAAAAGTAGTTAAAGAGCGTTTGTGTGCCAAAGCGTATTATAAAATTAATGACTTTATTCAAGACGGCACACCTTGGGAATAAGGTGGCTCCTTATCTTATCTTATTATTTGTTACATAGACATAAGTAAACATTGTAATAATTTTGATTTTAAAAGAATAATTTTCCATCTTTTTGGTAAAAGATGGCCCCAGACGAGTTTCTTGCCGGCTCTTCTCGCTGGGTTAGTTCTCGAACCGGTGGTAGGCATCACGTAGTATCGACGTTCAAAAAGAGTATTTAAAAATACCAATTTTGAATAAAAAATTTTTGATTTGATTTGATTTGATTTGAAATAAATTTAAGTGAGTCAAGATAATTGGATAGTCGCGAGTGTAAAATTTTTTCAAGAATTTTTGATAGTACCGGTAGCACTGAAATTGGGCGATAATTTCCGGGGTCTGTTTTGAGTCCAGATTTGTATATAGGCGTTACCTTAGCAATTTTTAAACTGTCTGGAAATTCACCGACTAATAACAATTTATTGAAACATCTAGCTAATTTATCACAAATATGGTCTTGCAAACATTTTATACTTTTAGTATTTATTTTATCAATACCGCAACTCGTATTAGAATCAAGGTTTTTAATAATAGTAAGAATTTCCTGTTTAGTACACAAAGATAATTCACAAAGTTCATGGTTGGTTAATTCATTACAATTAAAAGAGCCAAGCCCAGTGTGATACTTTTTTGGTATTTGTTATGCAAGTTGTGATCCTATAGTAGAGAAATAGTGATTAAAAATTTCGCAAATCTCATCTAAATTGGTAGTTGTTTTAGAATTCATTATAATCTTTGAGGGAACATAGCTTTTTACAATTTTATTATTTGTTAAGTTATTAACAAGTGACCACATTTTCTTTGGATTACTAGAACAATTTGTGAATAATTTATTGTAGTACGAATTCTTCTTTTCTTGTATTAGCTTCGCTACTGAGTTTCTTACTTCTTTGAATTTCGCTTCAATTTGTTTTTCGTTTCGTTTCAATGTATACTGCTTCCAGAGATAATTTCGTTCCTTTATCATGTTTATAATATCTATATCAATCCAGTCATCACGTAAATTATTAAGTAACTTCCTTTTATTCTTTTTATTTTTCTGTATGTGACATTTTAGCATTTCTTCAAAATCATTGTAGTTATCAGTAATATATTGAAAACCATCTGTTCCTGTTGATTCTTTTAGGCTTTTGTAGTCTATGCACTCATAGTTATAATATATTTTTGGAGGGGGCTTAAATCTTTTTAGTTGTAAGAAAATTTGCTTGTGATCAGACATCGAGCTATTAATCAGAGTCATATGAAAGCTATCTTTGATTAAACTAGTACTTATATGGTCAATTATCGACTTCTTAGTAGGTGCCTCTCTGGTACAATATTTGCTGCATATTTTGTTTAGGAAAATATGGCCTGATTGATTAATAATTTGCTTGTACCTCTTTAAGGTATTACTTTTTGACATTAAATCAATATTAAAATCTCCAAAAACAATAGTTCTTTTATGTTCTTGTAGTTGATTGTCATATGAATCCAGAAATTTTGTAATATTTGTGTATCCAGTGTTGTATACAACTCCAATATTTAAGTCGTATTTACATAAGTATATCCAAAGGTAGTTGTTTCCATCCTGATACAGGGTTTTAGTTAAACTATGCGTCAGATTGTCATGCACATAGGCCGACACTCCTCCACCTCCTGAATCAGTCCTATAATTGTAGTAGTGAGTGTAGTTCGTGATATGCAATTGTTGAGCTTGGTCTTCATTATGTATCCAGGTTTCTGTTACTAAGATAAGGTGTACGGTGGCCGGTATAGATTCTAAAATACATTTGAGCTCATCCAGTTTTCCCCTTTTACGAAGGCTTCGTGCATTTAAATAAAGAAACGGAAGAATTGATTTGTTTAATTTGATCAGTTTATAGTCGTTGAAAATTTGGTGAGTTACGGTACTAGGCAAATTATAATTATTTGGAGTTATTGATTCGGGTTTTTTGGAGCACTCTTAACAATAGTGGGAATGTTATTAATATATTTGATAGTGATGTCCTTCTCGCCGTTTTTTATTCTTTGTGTAAGTTCAGATTTTATATTTAAGAAGTATTTTTGTTGAGCAGGAGTTTGGTCCGAAAATATTTTAATATTAGTAGGCAAGTTTTCTTTATTCCGCAAAAGTTGAAAAACTGGATCCGGTGTATCGAAGCATACTTTTACCCTTTTTTCTTAATTTAGTAGGGCTATATTTGCCAATTCGAAATACTTTACGAGGCTTCGGTAAGGAATTGCTAACAGTTGATATGATCTTTAGAACCTCGCATTCATCTGTTTCGGACTTGTCTTTGAAACTGGATGACGATGGCTCCGGTACGCCAGATATGATAATATTATTTTGCCTTCTTTTACGCTCCTGTATTTCTCGTATTATTTGCTCATTTGTACAAAAATTATCCGTGTTTGTTGCCAGCGAACTAAAGTTGAAGTCTTTAATATTGTTCTCGATGGAGTGTAATTTATTTTCACCCTCGGAAATTTTTGATTCTAATGTACAAAGCTGTAGTTTGATATTAGAATTTTCTGACATAGTTTTTGAGGATTCCGATTTCATTTCCTGAATTTGTGTACGTATCTCAGTTATATTCATTGTAAGTAGGTTTTTAGTCTGCTCATGCGATTCTTTTAACGTAGTGATTTCGCTTTTAATGTCGACGATGGTGTCGCTCATTTGAGTTATCAGCTGTTTGTTAGAAACAACACAGGTTTCCAATAGTGAGGACAATCGTGACATCTCTTCTCGCATTAATTTTATATCATCCGAACATTGACAATCCTTTTCAGGTTGTTTTCGTTTCAGGTTATTATTTTTTCGAAAAGTTATTTGAGAATCGAAATCTACAACAACTTTTGATAGGTCGGGTTGAGACCCTCCTCCAGTTATAGTTGGCGGAGATCGCATTATATTCATGTTTTATGGTAATTAGAAGTATTAATTATTAATCATTCAATAACATAAATTCCAGCCGAATGAAAATATAGCTTCGGGGTGTTGCTAGCGCATTTGCATTTCTACTTCAAGTACATAAAATCCAAACTCACGCGCAGCGATAAACACGGCTTGAACGTGGGGTCTGTGTGCGAAAGGGATGAAAAATGCGACTGCTCTTGTCCCGCGGGGGTGCGGCACGACGTCCCGCTCGCTTATCAGTCGTTCATAGAATGTATCACTGCACTACGAAACTGGTTTTCATTGACTAATCTTGTAGTTAAAATAGTTTCAATGCACTTTGTGATAAGGATAGTTTTCGCGAAGCACGTGTTGCTAATTTTTGCAAAACAACTTGTAACACGTCCATCTGTAAGACCGTTCAAACCGCTAATTTTTGAGCCGCACATCCCAAAGAACAGCTTCTGCCTCGTATAATTCGACGAATTTGAAAGTATCGCGTTCACTCCATTTTCTTTTATTGCGAAATGCCACCGTTTTTGCAGTTGACGCTATTTTGATTTATCAACTGACATCCAAGTAAGCTTGGAAAAGTTGAACGCGGTCCAAGTCCACTTTGATTAGACGCCGTCATCCAAGTGCGCTTTGATAAGTGTTGCCATGATCAAAGTAGCGTCCAAAAAGCCGTCAAATCTACTATGTCCAAGCATACTTTGATAGTGTCAACGCGGCTTAAAAGTCAACATAAATTTATTCCTACGACACACATGGCTCTTTCGGCTTTCCAATCAATTGACAATTAAATCAAATTTATGTGACTTTTCTTCTTCCTCTTCTACTTTTATTTTTTTATTTATTTATGGCATCGGATTATAAAAATTTGCCAGTGTCAAGTAAAAAAGGCGGGAAATAGAACTTTCGTTTCAATTTTCAACACCGTATTCCTAAATCGTCAAATCTAAAGTCTAGTCAAAGTTCAAATAAATAGTCAGTGCAGTCCATGAGTCGCGTCAGTCGATTCAGGAAAGTGGTAGAAGCTTTACTAAAAGTTCCTAGGAAGATTTGGAGGGAAACTCAAATAGCACGTTTTTAGAAGTTGTACCACTTGCCCAGACTTGTGCACGTTAACAAATATTTATTGGTTAATATTCTACCAATATTACACAATAAGAACCGAAATAACACAAATTTATGAAAGAAATGCAAAATCCACAACGTCACCCATTGAATTCCCCAGCAAAACTTTTATCTTCTACTTACCCTCTATAGTCTTTTAAAGCTTATCATTATACACAATGCACATCCGCAGACTTCACCATAGATAATAAGTATTACTACTGAGACTTCACCTTCGGATGCTCGGATGTGTACCTCAGCGCGAGTAGCATGACACCGTAGGGCTACGTTCCGACGAGCGTTTTTTGTGGTGGCTCTCATAGAAACTATGAGGTAAAAATTATATCTATCATTTTGTCTACTCGTCCAACTACAAAAACTATTTGACGGGCAAGCGTTTTTTTTGTGGTTGCGACAGAAAAGCTTAGGTTAGGTTTAGATATAGGTTTTGAGGTTGCGTTGCCTCAGTGGTTGTTTGTTCTATCTAAATTTACAGGAGAAATCTACTTTATAATATTTTTTACGCTAATTATTTAATTAATTCATATTTTGTAGATTTAATTTAGTTTTTCCTATTAAATAAGTATATTAGGCAGATATATATATATATATAAATTTCGATAATAGTAGTAATGAAAATAATATTATTTTAGAGGTATTTCTATGGAGATAGAACAAACATGCACAAAATAAATTACGAATTTTGACTTACAACAACACAATACGAATAATTGAGATAGGACAAAGTAACTGTACCATTTTTGCGTGTTTGTTTGGTCTATCCACCCTATTCGTACATCTGACGTGACATGATATATATGTGTTCTTAATCGTTAAAGTTCGTCGTAAAAGTTCGTCTACGTCATCTCACGCCGGGCCCTTAAAAGGGCCTTGGGCGGGGAACCATGATCAGGGGCTGATTCTTTCTACATGGGAAATAATTAAAAATTTGTCGCGTCCAGTACGAGTACTGGGCGCATTTTTGTCATTTTTTGGGGAAGACAATGGAGAGAAATCGCCAAACCAGGCGCGACCTTGACCGGCAGTAGACTCCAAACGACGCGAGGGGTCCCGACCCGGGGGCCGAGAAACGTGATGGGGCCGCTCCCAATCGCGCCGCATTTGTCGGACTGCGGACTCAACCGACCTGAGGAACGGTGGGAAAAGGCTTCCGGGCCTCAGATTGTTTATGTCGGGAGGGAAGTTACGCCACGGGGTCGACGACTGAGGCATTAGGGTTGCCCCACGTCAGGCTCCGGCCGGGTAAAAGAAAAATTGCACCGGCTTTGGGTTACCGGTGTGACTTCGCTGGGTCCTCCGGGAGGACAGCATTCCTTAGCAGGCGGTGGCAGTCAGGCGGGTGGACGTGACACGGCGCCAGGTCGGTCAGCTCGACCTCCGCTCGCGCGAACAGGTTCGTGGCGAGCTGGACTACGAAAGCCTCCACGCTCTCCACTCGCAGATCCCTTGCGATGGTGTCAATCCTCACGTACCAGGGGGCACCCGCGATTCGGCACAGCACGCGATTTTGGGTTCTCTGCATCGACCTTTTTATGGACGCAGAGAGCAGGTGATGACACGCAGGTGCCGCGTACGTGAGGCGCGATCAGGTATAAGTCTTATAAAGAGCAATTTGCATGCTAAGGGGGATCTGCGGGGACGAGTAGGCTGGGCGCAGCTGGGCTACCGCTGCTCTGGCCTTGGCCACCGCGGACCACCTGCTTTGGGCATTAATTGTTAGCATCCGGTCGATCGTCACTCCGAGATATCTCGCAGTCTTACCCCATGGGATCTCGGTCTCTCCGATTTTTAGAGGCGCCGGGAAACCTCTCCACGTAGTGACGGCGAGCGCTTGGGACTTACCTGCGTTTACAGACAGTCGCTATTTGCTCAGCCAGTCAGGGAGGAGGTCCAGCGTCATCTGGATCTTGATGGCAGTTCCTCACGAGAGGGGAGGTACAGGGAGAGGTGTTTGAGAAATAAGCGCCAAACGCGGCGGCGCCTGCATACTAGTAATATAAAATGGTTATGGTTTTAAAGAATTAACTGACATCAAAAAACATTCGATAGCAGGCATAATTGAGTGTTGTGCAATTGAAATGAGTATCCAAAAAGCAATAATATGTTATCGGACGTCAACGGGCATGCTACATAAATCTATTTAGTTATAATTTATATATAATATTATTAATTATGAAACATTAATGATTATTAATAAACTTAAATGGTTAATCCAATTTACATCCGGTATAAATTCTACTTCTCATATTTAAGTAAACAATTTACTTTAAATATGAGAAGTACATATGTAAATGTTATATATAATTAATTCTTATTCATCCTTATTTTTAATTGTATTTAAACATTGTGATACATTTTTCTAGTGTTGAATTGTAAACCGGAAGTTAGATATTTGATAATGACTGTCTCTGTAAAAATAGTATAAAATCCTGGCATAAGTGATTAATGGCGGCATTCTGTAATAAACTTTGAGACGTGTAAGGTGAAACTCTGCTCAAATAAATACCGATTGTTATCCAATCAAGACTTTCAATCCTTCTCTAAAAAATATTATGTTTATATCATCCCCCTAAGCTATGTAATTCAAACACATTTTATGAAAAACTAGATGTCATCCTTAAATATGTACCTATGCTCTAGATCAAATTTTAATATAATTTTATGTGGCGATTTCAATATTGATACTTTGAAAAATAATAGAAGCTCATCATATAATCTCTCTTTGTCCATCAATAAGCAACCAGACTCAACAGTAATAACTGTTGTGATAACTTTGCTCATAGCTTTAAAAGAAATCATCAAAGTGTTATTGATTGATGTGAGTGATGTTATTGATTTCGGCCTTTCGGTTCACACAGCTCACTGATCTATATATTTTTAGGAATCAGAAGCAGTTTAACAAAAAAAACAACAATCTATTACACACGATTACATTTATTTACTTTTAATTTTAAGCATTTAACATTTATTTATTATGGAACACATTTAACACAGTCTTTAAAAAAGCACGATTCTTACAAATCACACCGACAATCAAACCAGCAGAGCTTCCACAAGGCAACAGGATCGGACGCAAAAGTGGTCCTTACACGCTGACGCTCTGTTTTATATCCTGATGGGAGGGGGTGGGGCCTCTCTCACACCAACTATATAGAAATCCCTACCAAACTGCTAACACGGCCTCTCCTGACTACGCGTCGCCCACGACTGCGTCCTGGATGTCCGGGAGGGCCCCGCAGGGTACAACTGGCATCGGGGTCGACGAGTGGAGACGAGCCGACCTCCTCGTTCGCTCCAACTTCCAGCTATGGTCCTGGCTCGTTACCCTCGTTCTCTGGATCAGAACTATCTACATCTGTAGGACAGAACAAGCATAATTACTGCCACACATCCTCACATACATTTCTTACAAGGCCCCTACATACATCATCTTACATTTCCTATAAGCACAACATTTTATAACATCATTTAGCCTTCTCCTTATTTTTGTCATGACTACTCTTACAGAAAATAGACAAATTTCCCGCAGTTCGTTGCCCCTAAAGAACGCCCCGCAGTTCGTTCTGTACTTACATAGCAATCGTCCCGCAGTCCGTTGCTAAGAGGAACGTCCCGCAGTCCGTCCTCACATGTTGGAGCCTAAACATCTGTGGCAAGCCTCCCGCAGTCCGCTGCCATAAAGAACGTCCCGCAGTCCGTCCTCACATGTTGGAGCCTTAACATCTGTGGCAAGCGTCCCGCAGTCCGCTGCCATGAGGAACGTCCCGCAGTCCGTACTCACATGTCTAGGTACTCACGTTCAAAGAATGCGGCGCATGGAGCCGCTCAGCAGTCGTAGCTCGTACCGTCCACATGGCAGTATTCGAACAACCCGGTAGGGCCCTCGCATTCCTGGGTCTAGTTTGCCGGTTGCCTGTGAAAACTTGATGACGAAGAATTCATTAATCTTCATAAATTCAAATTCAAATAAAAATCTTCAAATAAAAATCAATCTCAATCAAAATCATTAATATTAAAAGTCTTGGGTAGCCGCCGGTGCCGGTTAACGTAGGTGTCCTGTGCAGCCCTGTTCCGCTCCAGTAACTCAGACGCCCTCTGCCTCTGTAGCTCGCGGCGCGCTTCTCGACTTGTGGAGTTTTCAATAGCCACATCACGAACAAGGGATCGGATAACGGGGGTGGTAGCATCAGTTCCAATGAGAAGATTCAATGCCGACATTTGCGTGGTCTTGTGTTTCGTAATACTAAGCGTCAGCTGTAACTTCCACGTTTCTGACCATGCAGCAGATTTGTGATTGACTTCTATACGAAGCATATTAAGCACGGTCCGAGCGTACCTTTCTACCTGCCCGTTCGCATGATGCATTTCGGGTGTAATATAATGAATCGTGGAGCCTATCTCATTAAGGAATTTAGTAAATTCTGATGATTCAAACATTCTACCTTTGTCCGTTACAAAAAGTTTAGGTACACCAAAGAGTGAAATAGAATTATTTACAGTTTTTAACAATTCTCCTACATCCTGTATGTATATTGGATAAAGCAAGGTAAATTTTGAAAAAGCGTCTACCATTAAAAGAACAAATTTATAGCCACGAGATTCGGGAAGGGGTCCTAAAGTATCTAAATGGATAGTCGAAAAAGGTGTTTCAGGTTTTTGCCACGATGTTATATTTTGAAGGTGAGCTCTAGGTACTCTTTTCTTTGAAATGCAAACAAGACAGTGACTAATCTTTTTTTTTTAAAAGGTCTTAAACCTGGGAACCATAAATGTTTTAAAATAAGGTCTATAGTTTTATCGAAATCAATGTGACTATGTTCGTCATGAAAGACGCGTAGTAGGCTTAGTCTGTGACCTTTAGGTATAAAGCAAAGTAGCCGCGACTCTTTACCTACTGGGGTGTATTTGTAATACAAAACATCATTTCGCAAAATATATCTGTCGTAGTCGAGACTACCTTCACTAAGCCTATGAATAAGTTGCTGAGTCTCATCGTCTGCTTTCTGTGCTATCTGAGCCCAGTTACATGGTCTAGTAATATTATTAATCTCTAACGGGGAGTTTCGGCTCAAATAGTCCGCGTGAGACATGATGGTACCTTTCCGATAATCTATGTCGAAATTAAAGTCTTGTAAGTAGACCCACCAGCGTGCCACTCTCGGGAGCAGGTCCTTCTTCCGTTCAGTGGCTTTGAGGGCATTGCAAAATCTGTCTGTTAAACTTTGATTTTAATACCAATTAAGTAATGCCTAAAATTCTGCAATGCTCTCACAACCGCCAAAGTCTCCAGTTCGTAGGAGTGGTATCTGCTCTCGGCACCCTGGGTTACTTTACTAAAATAGGAAACTACTTTCTTACTACTTTTATCGTGAGTTTGCATAAGAACCGCTCCTTAGCCAATACTACTCGCGTCGGTATGCACTTCGGTAGATAGGCAAGGGTCAAATATAGTTAAAATAGGTTCCGTTGTAAGTCGCGTTATAATTTCCTGACGGACGGTTTCTTGTTCAGGGCCCCAATGAAAGACTACGCCCTGTTTTGTTAACATCGATATACAACGCGTAATGGTTGCGAACCCTTTTATGTAGCGCCTGAAATAACCGGCAAGTCTTAAAAACTGTCGGACCTGCTTATCGTTTTGAGGGACAGGAGTGTCCACTAGGGCTTTAATTTTGGTAGGGCTAGGTTTGACTTGGCCTTCGCTTATAATCCTACCTAGGTATTCGATCTCGGTCGTTAGAAATACGCATTTACGAAGATTTATCGAAAACCCGGCAGCCGTTAAAGTTTGCAACACGTCATGTAATAAATGTATGCCTTTAGAAAGGAGGTCGTCAATGATGTCTCGAACTTTAAGTTTTTCGGTCCAAGAAAGTTTGTAAGGACGATAAACTATCAGGACGTCACTAATTAAATTAATATGCATTTCACCCGTAGTTACTGTAGTGGTAGCAGTACCAGAAATAAAATAGTTCGAGAAATCATTGATAACCTTCAACAAACAATCCCGTTCTGTATCCTCTAGCGGAGTCCTAATTAATTGTTGGTTCAAAGCGACTACCGTATTAATGTTAGAGACAGGTCTGGGAGTGTGCGTAATATATTGCCTGTCCCTAGTTCTAACGTAGGTTATGCCCTCTCGATTTAAAACGTCGGATCCCACTATAATCGAAGTAGAAATGTAAGACGAAGGCACTACTACTAGATCTGCTTCAATTGAGATATCACTGAACTCAATCGTGAGAGTAATATACGAGCTAGCAGATATTTCGTGGTCACTCAATCCCTTCAGCGTACATTTGATTGGCTTTAAACAATGGGAAAAATATTTTAACACATCTGAGGAGATTAAGGACACGCCAAGGGCACCGCTATCAATTAAAACATCGATATGTATACCCTGTACCACTGCAGTTGTTATGTCACGGTTACGGCACTGATTCAAAATAAAATCTTTACAAAGATTAACATTGCGGTTCTGCGGTTGCGATCTAGCTTTAGCAAAACAAGAATTTTCTAAATGACCGGTCTTCTTACAAAACGTACAAGTTTTATTTGAATCAAATGATTCACTGATTGGCTTATTATTGTTTTGGCAGTTAAAACTCTTGTGCCCCGTTTGGTTACAAGTAAAACATTTAACTTGACGATTAGTCCGTATATTTGGCGAATGGGTAAAACGTGATTTTCCGTTTAACAATTGATGTCCCTTAGCCTGCATTATATCTTGTTTTGGTTTCTGATATATCGACAAGAAGGAAACAATACTGTCGGGCGACAAGTTAGCATTAGCCGCAGCGGCGCGCACCTGTGCATTGTTTATGCCTCGAATGACGATAAGCGTCATAAGTTCTTCGCTCAATCCCCTCACTATTCGCAGCCGTAAAATTGTGCGCCGGGCATATTCACTATATGAAGAGTACTTATCGGAATTCGTATTCATTGTTTCGAATAGAATTGTTGCGTAATCTATTTTTTTAGAACATAACGGTCTAAACTCACGTTTAAAGCTACTCCATGTCCTATCACAGGTGACCCACTCTGTTCAACCACGTCTTAGCGTCGCCTTTAAGACAATTTGCGACTCGGGACAAGCATTCACCGTCTCCCCATTGATTAGTTAATAATTGTCCTCGATCGACCTCATCACACCACGCATCGATATCGTGTATAGATGGATCAAAATTAGAAATATAATAGTTGTGGGGACGTCCTGGAATTATAGATTGTAACGCGTCGACAATTACTTGCGTAGGAGTAGGTGCATGGACGCTGCTTTCGGGTCGTGCCTTTGAGGACGTTGAAACCGAATTATTTTCGATCGCGTTTAGCCGTGTTAAAATAGTATTCAATGTATTATCGAGAGTTAAATGCCTGCTGTGCGACTCCGAAACCTGCCTATCTTGTGAACGCGAATGTGAATTACGTGAGCGCGACTGTAAATCCGTATTGGAACGCAAACGTGAACGGTCCCGCGAACACGAGCAATAATTATTATCAGTACGTGTACGTCTACGCGGATGGCGACGGGTAGAATTATTGTGCGTGCGCGAAGAAGAAACCGAGATAGATCAGGAACGCTCGCGGGCAGTGGCGTGCACAGGATTATGACACTGGGTATGCGGCAAAGTACTCGGTCACAAAAACTTTTTCGTTTATAGATTTTTAGCCTAGCTACAGCCAAGCAACGGATCTCTAAGTCGAAACCATGCCAACAGAGCAAGTCTTATATGTACTACTATTCATGTACATCCTCTACGGCAACGCAGACAAAACAGCGATCGATCGTCGCGGCGGAAGAAATTCTAATAAGTAAAATAACTACTCACCAGTCAGTCAGCTCCAATTTTCACATATTCAAGGTTCCGTTTACTTGAGATTACTATATCCCGATGTAAATTACTAAATAATATGCAAGGAAAACAATATAATTTAATCGTGTGTACACAACCACACAGCCAGTTATACGTTTCATAACTTTTAACATGAAATTTTCGAGTTACATTATTTTTTTGCTGGTTTAATTGTTGTAACTTGGGTACACACCTACCTTTAGACAGAATTTGAATCTTTTCACTGAATGACAATTGTAAGAACTTGTTATTTTTAATTTTTAATAAAGATTAATTTTCAAAACCTCACAGTCAAATAACATTTAAAAAAAATCGACTAACTCACTAGTAAAAGCAAATCACTACAATTATTATAGAAACTCAGTAATAAACTGTTAAATGTACACACTTTCAAATGTTAAAATGAAAAATCTTTTAAGAAAACTATAAATAAACTGGAGCGATTAAATTGTAAACAATGCTTATCACATGAAATATGCAATATGGCCCCCGCGAAACACAAAACGTTTCTTCTATTTAAACAAATAAACCTTACTAAACAAAAATGCATAATGTGCATACGTGATTTATTAGATTTCCGACTATTCTTTTTACTCGGATTATAGGCAACGAATAATTTCCGACAAGCCAGTTCGGCGTTTTCGGAAGCGATCGGATAGCCGAGGCCCGAGAGCCATCGCCTGCCGCGGGACTTGTCGGTATATAATCATGTCGATATTCATGGGTGTGTGCGTTTGCGAAGTATGAAAATTACACATACATGCGATGATTTGCCCTGCAGCACGCACCGGCATGAGATGAGTTGCTATTTATAAAATATTAGGCGTTTTTAAGTTATTATATTTTTTAAATTAATTTATTTAATATTAATTAATTATTAAAGTCATCTAAAACGTACGAACGTTTTATTAAAATATCTGTGAATGACAAGTAAAGCACTGCATTTCTGCCTATATGGAGCGCACGCCCCTGCTCGCGGGATACATTACGCGCCGTGTTATTACGACTACGGCGCGTTTGGCGATGCCGGTGTGGTTTGTCTCGTGATCTACGCGGTTTCATTGTAACCGCACAAGTTTTAAATCACAAAATATCACAAAAATCCACAAAAGCCTCAGAATCGAGGGTAGATAGAAAAAAAACTTAAAATAGTCAAATACTATGTCCAATGTGTTCCTTAGTCGTAAGAAAAGCGGTCTAGGCAATAAGATTCTTATCCCACTACTGATTTTAGGAATCAGAAGCAGTTTAACAAAAAAAACAACAACAACACACGATTACATTTATTTACTTTTAAGCATTTAACATTTATTTATTATGGAACACATTTAACACAGTCTTTAACAAAGTTAAAATGGAACTCACGATTCTTACAAATCACACCGACAATCAACCAGCAGAGCTTCCACAAGGCAACAGGATCGGACGCAAAAGTGGTCCTTGTTAGAAGAAGGCGTCTTCTAACCGCCGCCGGGCCCTTGAAAGGGGCCTTGAGCGGATAAACACGGTCAGGGGCTATGCCCCTCTACGTGTGAAATTCTTTTAATATTAATTTATTCATGATGACACGCCCAGTACGAATACTGGGCGCAAGACGTCAGTTTTGTGGGAAGACCCCCCGCGGCAGAACGCGGGGTAAACCCGAGGTGGCTAGGAGGAAGAAAAGCGACGGCCGAGGGCGGCCAAGACCAGCAGTCGACTCCGGCGGAGCATGTGGGTCCCGGTCCGGGAACCAAGGAAACGCGTATGGTGCCGCTCCCACACACTCTGCATTTGTCGGACTGCGGACACAAACCGACCTGGGAGAAAGGTAGGGGGAAAAATTTTTGTCCCGGACCCCAGACTTTTGATGTCGGGGGGGAAAACACGCTACGGTGCCGACAGAGTGGCATTAGGGCTGCCACACGTCGGACACCGGGCGGGTGCAAGAAGAGTGCGCCAGTATTTTAATTACTGGCGCGGGGGGAGGGTGCAGGGGGGAGACAATCCAACGGTGGACGGGGTGGCAGAGCGCGCTAACGCGCCGAGGCTCCTCCTCTTCGGGGGCGGGGCGGCAGGCGAGGCTCTGCGGGGTCCCCAGCTCTGATGGCGTCACGGGGCAGCAGTCTGCGGTCAGGCGGGCGGGCGTGCCAAGGCGCCAGGTCGGCAAGCTCGATCAGGTCCGAGGCATCAGCTCGTTCGAAGAGATTGGTGGCGAGCCTGCGAACAAAGTCTTCCACGCTCATTATGCGGAGGTCCCTATTTATTGTGGCGTTGCTCACGTACCTCGGTGCTCCGACGATGCGGCGCAGCACGCGATTCTGCATTCGCTGCACCTTTTTTTGGTAGGAAAGTGGTCCTTACACGCTGACGCTCTGTTTTATATCCTGATGGGAGGGGGTGGGGCCTCTCTCCCACCACCTATATAGAAATCCCTACCAAACTGCTAACAATATATATAAAAGAAAGTCGTGTTTGTGACACTATTTATAACTCAAGAACGGCTGAATCGATTTGGCTGAAAATTGGTGGGGAGGTAGCTTAAAGGAGGAGAGGACAGGAGGAGGAGACGGACATAGGATACATGACGTGATATAAAACGTGGTTTAACAAAACGCAAGTGCTGCGCTATATACAAAATTTAATACTAGTGAAATAATAACACGAAATTGATTTCTTATATCCTTACTAATATTATAAATGTGAAAGATGGATGGATGGATGGATGGATAGATGTTAGTTATTCTTTCACGCAAAAACTACTGAACGGATTACGATGAAAATTTTGTATGGTAGTAGTTTAGGCTCTGGATTAAAACATAGGTTACTTTTTATCCCGAAAAAGTGTAGTATTCCCGTCGGATAGCCGATACTATATTTACGCGGGCGGAGCCGCGGGAAATGTAGTTAAAAATAAAACTAACCAAGCAATTGAAAATAAAATCTTAAAAAACAAAAATAAGAGACATAATATCAGTAGAAAACCTTAACAAATTCAAAAGCTATCTCGACAGTTTAACTTTTCTTTACTTTTATAATACAATTAATTCTAATGACGCATACGATAAATTCTTTGACATTTAAACCCCTTTACGATTTATATTTTCCTTACAAATTAATAACTATTAGTCTATCTAAATCTAAAAATAAAATTAAATGGGTAACGCGGGGAATACGCGCTTGCAGTAAGAGAAAACGTCAACTTTTATGGAATAAGAGACGGAACCTAACGAACTATACACACCGGCATATTTAGCGTAACATATAATAAAGGTTTGATATCAGTATCATATAAGGTTGCTGGCTGGTTTATACGTCATTTAATTTAAAAAGAAATATTTTCAAATTAAGAAAACAACTGAACATCACATTTTATGCAATTGTTTTAATTTTATTCAAATACACCTTATCTGGAGCGAACTTCGAGTATTTCTTCCTTCTGAGTTTGATTTAAAATTTCATTGAAATACTGTTTTTTGTTAGTTTTTTTTTAATCGCGTATCTTTTTGGAGTTGAGGACTGAATTATGCCTGACTTAGCCCCAACGGAAATTGCCAGGGCACTCGAAATGCGAAGAAATGGTCAAACCTACACAGTGATATCCAGAGATCTTCGTCGACCAGTTTCAACGATCAATCGTAGTATTCAACGGTTCAGGGAGACCGGTACTTATGTGAGAGCAGGACAAGGCAGAAAAAGACGCACTTCGAGTAGGGATGATCGTTTCATTCGGCTTCGTGTACGGTACGAAGCTGGTTTGGGTTCATTTGTGCCCGCCAAGGCTCCAAGGCTCGAGGTAAATCATCGTAGAAACAGTTTAACTTTTGCTCAGGAACATCGACTTTGGAACGCGGACCAATGGAGTAAGGTATTGTTTAGTGATGAGTGCAGAATTCTCTTAAATCAAATTGACGGCAGGCAAAGAATATACAGACGCAAATGTCAGAAATTTGTTATTTATTATTGTTAATTTTTATATTTTATACAGGTTTTTATTCGAAAACATATTATTAAATTAAATTTACAATTAATCTTATAAGTTTAATGTTAATCACGTCATGTTTATCTGTCAAACTGTCAAATGAAATGTCAAGTTTAGTTAATAGTTTTGTTACACCATTGTAATTTTATAAAATCTATTATAAAATCAATTCCTTATTTTAAAATTATTGTAAATTAATTATAAGAATTATAAGATTAGTTTTTAAATAGGTTTAGTGAGATTTATGTTATTAAGCTTTTATTCCTGTAACGTATAAATTAGATGTCTGCCATATTGGCGGATTCATTACTGTTACAAGCACCGAAGTGACAAGTCTAATTAATAAATTATCATTAAAGTGTTGAATACTCTGATTTGGGTTTTACTTTTTCAAATCAGAAGTGGTGGATAAAGAGTGCCTACGGCCTACATTTAGTGATGTATAGAAAAACGCGCGAAAATCGGTAAGTGGTAATTTTATACGGTCGAAATTAAAAGTGAATTGCGATTATTATAGCTTGTACAGCGCATTTTAAGCGATTTCACCTATGATTATTACACTGTAATAATCCTTACGCAAATTATAAATAAAATAAAATAAAATTCTATAATACCCTAGTTACAATAGAGTATTAGTAGCCAGAAATTAGTAAAACAAAGGTTATTTTTTGAGAAACTATTCTATTATATAATTTTTGAATATGAGTATTTGGTTTGCTTATATTGAAAATTAATACGTATTAACGGATGTTCGTTAAATTTAGAATATTTTAAAAGCATTAACAAAGTGACTATTTTCAGATGTTTTTGCGATTGTTTCTAGTTGTGTCTCGGGTCGCTTTTAACTATTATTATCTCATTTCGCCTGTTTAGCTCAACCATTAGTATATTACAAAAAACCATGGTTCTTTTGTTGGTACAGATTAATGTGTTATATTTTATATTTTTTTTAAATACCACAATCACTTGATTAATCTGTGATATTATTATTGGTAAAGCTATTCATTCGTACATAATGGAACTAAATCGACTCGAAAAACCGTAAGCGACATTGTAGCCCAACTAGTGGCAGTTCCTCTTCACGTTCGCGTTATAGTAGTACGGGACGTCGTGATCGCCATCACCGGTATGTAAGACGTCGCTGCAGTCGCGCACTTGCACGACGATCTCATCGTAGATCCCGAGTTAGTAGGTCTTCGTCAACACACCATAGTTCACGATCAGACTCGCACGGAACACCTTTGTATCGTTCTCGTTCGCGTATCGTAGGTCACGCGTAGATTCACTAACGCCTCTACGTCAACAAGTCTCATTCGGTTCAACGAAGGCAGAATCGCGATAGATCACGTGGTAGGTCAGATTCCTCAAATGAAAATCCTGCTAATGAAAGATTAGTATTAAATTCACTGTCTAGTTATTTGCCAGATAATTCGAAAAACATTCTTGATCAATTGATCACTGCATTACAGGGTGGAAGTAATCTTCGTAACAATAATTCTAGCCATGTGCAGGGTTCGCAAAATATAATTACTGAATTTGACCCCGCTTCGAAAGGTCAAATCATAAACGATTGGATCGCTAAAATTAATGAGTCTGCTGAAATTTATGGATGGAAAGAGCAAGCAGACTAATAAGATTATGCTTTACCAAAACTGTCCGGGTTAGCGAAAAAGTGATATGATGGACTCACTAGCGTTAAATTCACTTGGGAGGAATGGCAACAAAAATTACTAAAAACATTTCCGAGTGATCAGAATTATGCTGACCTTTTAGTTGAAATACTTAACCGAAGAAGTCTACGTAACGAAACAGTAGTAGAATATTTTTATGAAAATTATGTTAGTTAATCGATGTCAATTAAAAGGTCGGCAAGCTGTAGACTGTTTAAGCCACGGGGTTTACGACAGTAATATTAGGATACACAATAGGAGGGAGCACAATACAGTGATCCTGACCAAGTTCTTAATTATTTTCAAAATATTTCACATATTAAGGGGGATACATCAATATTCAAAAATGATTTGAGGGATCGTAGTAATTTAGATAATTCGCGCAAGTTTACCGAGCTTCAAGATAATAAATCTAAATATTCTTGTGAAACTTCGAGTAATAGGAAACTAACACAAGCGATGATTTGCTATAATTGTAGGGAATCAGGTCATACTGTAGCGAATTGTACTAAAGAGATACTTAAATGTAATAAATGTAAACGTTACGGCCATTTAAAGTCAAATTGTAGAGTTAGTTTAGCTTATAAATCCAATAAAAATACCAATAATAATGACAAATCAAAGGTTGCGGACAGCAAACTGAAAACAAGTAATGATTATTTGATTATTATTGATGAAAATATAGGTAATAGTAATGCTAAGTATTTTAAGAGGATTTGGGAATAGTGGCTATCACTCCCGAAGGTAAAATAAATATTTCTATAAAATTAGACCTGGTTGAATTACAAGAATCAGCATTTGTAGTTCCCGCCTCATATTTACCTACTGATATATTAATAGGTCAGTCAGTAACAGAAAATTCTTCAGTTAGAGTATTTAAATCAGACAAAGATTTAATTCTTTATCAAGTTTTACCAATTTAATTATACTTAAATCTAGGGAGCTCAATATTTAATGTTGCCTGGAATATATTCTATTACTAAAGGTTTAGGTCACATCGTATTAATACCTCTCAATTCTAAAGAGATATTGCCAAGAATAAAATTTTAGTTAGGGGTATAGGTTTACCTAGTAAAATATTTCCTGAGGATGTTAAAAATAGTTACATCGTAAATGTAAGGCATCTATCTAACACCGTTACGCAAATTTTGTATGATGGTTTAAACGTTGACCAAACCCTGTTACCAGAGGCCGTGAATAAATTACTCGAAATATTGAATGAGTACAGAGACTGTTTCGCGTTCTCGACCGGTGAGTTGGGGAAAACGTCAGTAGCTGAAATGACGATTAACTTACATGATAATTCCCCTGTAACGTACCGTCCGTACAGGCTAGCACTGGCAGAGCGCGAAAAAGTTTCTCAAATTATAACCGAACTTCTAGCTAGTGACATCAGTCGGGAATCTAACTCTGAGTATGCGAGCCCAATAATATTAGCCAAAGAAAAACGGTGAACTGCGTCTTTGTGTCGATTATCGGGCTCTTAATCGAAAAACTATTAAGGACAAATACCCTATGCCATTAATTTACGACCAAATAAATAGTCTTCAGGGACAGAAATATTTAAGTACACTAGATCTGACTCAGGGTTATCATCAGATACCTATGTCTGAGGATTCCAAACATTATACAGCGTTCGTTATACCAGACGGACACTACGAATATAATCGTATGCCGTTTGGTCTGACGAGCGCTCCAGCCTTTGAAATACCTTCAAAGAATGGTGCATAAGCTACTATTCAAACATAAGATACCGGCTGTTCTCGCGTACATGGATGACATAGTGATAAGTTCCAGTTCAACAGATGAAGGAATCTACAAATTGAAACAGGTCCTCGATATACTGCGTGAAGCTAGATTGTCCCTCAATTTTATTATATGTATTTTTTCAGAGAAAATATAGAATATTTAGGGTTTGAAATATCAAATAATGGAGTCAGGCCAGGTTCACGGAAAACAGACGCAGTTTTAGCTTTTCCTCCCTCTAAAAACACGCACGAGATACGGCAGTTTATAGGATTAGCTAGTTTCTTTCGGAAATTTATTTGTAATTTTGCAACGGTAGCTAGGCCCTTAACGATGTTAACTAGAGCCAATGTTCCTTGGAAGTGGGGTGAAGAACAAATCAATGCATTTGCTAAAATTAAAGAATTTCTAATTACAAGACCGGTTCTGAGCATATAAAATCCTAGCTACCACACTGAATTTCACACTGATGCCAGTCAACATGGCATCGGTAGAATTTTGTCACAAAGGAAAGATGACAAATCATCTCTTAGAGCAGCTGCTTACTACAGCCGCCAGACCTCTCCTGAAGAACAGCGTCTCCATTCATACGAGTTGGAGACGCTAGCGGTCGTAATGTCCTTAAATCGTTTCCGAGTTTACTTAATTGGTATACAGTTCAAGGTGGTGACTGATTTTAATGCGCTGAGAACAACGTTAACGAAACGCGATCTAATACCGCGCATAGCTCGATGGTGGCTTCTGGTGCAAGATTACAATTTCTCTGTAGAGTATAGATCTGGCAGTCAACTCCAACACGCAGATGCATTGAGTCGCTGTTGCAACTCCTAGGGCAAACGGTCAAATTGAGCGATATAATCGTTCTATTCTGAGCTCATTAACCGCTCTTAATTTTACCGAAGACGATCGCAATTGGGATACTAAACTAAATCAAGTTTAATGGAGTTTGAATAATACTATTAATAAGGGTATTAGAAAAACCCCAGCTGAGATAGTTTTCGGTAAGCAGACCGTCAATATTGCCGAAAGTCATTTACATGAGACTTCAATGACTTTAGAGCAAAACGAAAATATATAAGAAGCACGCGAAGAAGTAGCTTCCCACATACATAAGGAACAGAACGCGATGAAAGCCCGATTTAACAAAAAGCGCTGTGCTGCTCACGTGAATAAAGTAGGAGATTTGGTAATGGTTTTAAAGAATGTACTTAATGTCGGCAATAGTAATAAACTTATCCCTCCATACAGCGGACGTTATTAGGTATCTGCTATACTAGGTAATGATCGTTACGAAGTTTGCAGTATAGACGGTTTTTCGAAAAAGGAATTTAAAAATGTATACTCGGCGGATAAAATGAAGCCGTGGATAAGGTTGGGACCCATCGGAAGCTCTGATGATGATCAATCATCAAGTGCTGAATGACGTTTTACAATTTATTTAATACATACTTTTACGTTAATATTTCTGTGAATTATACTACATTGCATTTTTTATTTTTAATTATATAACAATATGACATCATTATATTACACATCAATTAATGAATTACCAACATTATTTTTACTGTTTGAATTTGCTGATTATTTATAAACCGGTTTTAATGACGTGCTACTATAACTAGTATTGAGCGAACCGAGATATTATGTTTCAATCGCACGTAATTGCGAGAGAGGTTACACCTGGTGCAGTGCACGTAGTAACTAGTACATTTGATACAATCGCGGTTTCGCAGTTTAAGCACCCTGTGCGTGTATAATAAATCAGCTGCAAGGCCGATACACCCTGTGCGTGTACGCGGTAGTGTTGCTCATGAGTTCGGTACACCCTATGCGTGTATAATACTTACATCAGCTGCAAGGCCGATACACCCTGTGCGTGTACGCGGTAGTGTGGCTCACGACTTCGATACACCCTGTGCGTGTATAATACATACATCAGCTGCAAGGCCGAAACACCCTGTGCGTGTACGCGGTAGTGTGGATCACGACTTCGATACACCCTGTGCGTGTATAATACATCAGCTGCAAGGCCGATACACCCTGTGCGTGTACGCGGTAGTGTTGCTCATGAGTTCGGTACACCCTGTGCGTGTATAATACTTACATCAGCTGCAAGGCCGATACACCCTGTGCGTGTACGCGGTAGTGTGGCTCACGACTTAGATACAGCCTGTGCGTGTTTAATACATCAGCTGCAAGGCCGATACACCCTGTGCGTGTACGCGGTAGTGTGGATCACGACTTCGATACACCCTGTGCGTGTATAATAATTACATCAGCTGCAAGGCCGATACACCCTGTGCGTGTACACGGTAGTATGGCTCAGGACTTCGATACACCCTGTACGTGTATAATACATCAGCTGCAAGGCCGATACACCCTGTTCGTGTACGCGGTAGTGTGGCTCACGACTTCGATACTCCCTGTGCGTGTATAATACATCAGCTGCAAGGCCGCGATACACCCTGTGCGTGTACTCGGTAGTGTGGCTCACGACTTCGATACACCCTGTGCGTGTATAATACTTACATCAGCTGCAAGGCCGATACACCCTGTGCGTGTACTTGGTAGTGAGGCTCACGACTTCGATACACCCTGTGCGTGTATAATATTTACATCAGCTGCAAGGCCGATACACCTGTGCGTGTACGCGGTAGTGTGGCTCACGACTTCGATACACCGTGTGTGTATAATACATCAGCTGCAAGGCCGATACACCTGTACGTGTACGCGGTAGTGTGGCTCACGACTTCGATACACCGTGTGTGTGTATAATACATCAGCTGCAAGGCCGATACACCCTGTACGTGTACGCGGAAGTATGGCTCACGAGTTCGATACACCCTGTGCGTGTACGCGGTAGTGTTGCTCACGACTTCGATACACCCTGTGCGTGTATATTATTTACATCAGCTGCAAGGCCGATACACCCTGTGCGTGTACGCGGTAGTGTGGATCACGACTTCGATACACCCTGTGCGCATACAATATCATCTCCGAGGCCGATACGCCCCACGTAGCGCCGGGCGCGTGCTGTAGTGAATTCCCCGATTTTAGTGTGTGTTCGTGCGAGTGAAATAGTGAAGTGAAGAAGCATTAATAGTGTAGTGCAAAGTGAATACTTTTTATGAAAAGCGAATTGAATGGGGACAAAAAGGATGGCCGAAAATTGTAAAATAAAAACAATGTGGAAGGTTATGCATTAATCTTAATCAGGCGAATTATTTAATTTATTAAATTATTAGCTTGATATATTTTTACCTAATTGTTAGTGTGTTAATTTAAAAAAAATAGCTGTAGCTATTAACAAATTTGATCGCCTGAGGACAGGCTAAAAATTCAGGATGGCCGACTGTTAGAAATTTGTTATTTATTATTGTTAATTTTTATATTTTATACAGGTTATTATTCGAAAACATATTATTAAATTAAATTTACAATTGTTTAATGTTAATCACGTCATGTTTATCTGTCAAACTGTCAATTGAAATGTCAAGTTTAGTTAATAGTTTTGTTACACCAGTCTTTTTATAAAATCTATTATAAAATCAATTCCTTATTTTAAAATTATTGTAAATTAATTATAAATAATAAAAATTAAAAAAAATATAAGATAGTTTTTAAATAGGTTTAGTGAGATTTATGTTATTAAGCTTTTATTCCTGTAACGTATAAATTAGATGTCTGCCATATTGGCGGATTCATTACTGTTACAAGCACCGAAGTGACAAGTCTAATTAATAAATTATCATTAGTGTTGAATACTCTGATTTGGGTTTTACTTTTTCACAAAGGAGAACGATACATACAGACAAATTTTGAAACTACAGTTGCACACGGTGGTGGATCCATAATGGTTTGGGCGGGCATTTGTTTGGGAGCTCGCACAGACTTGGTAGTGATTGACAAAGGGAGTGTGACTGCAGACCGCTATATCAGAGAAGTTTTAGAAGAAATTGTCGTACCGTTTGCCCCATATATCGGTGACGATTTTGTTTTTATGCAGGATAATGCTCGGCCGCATACCGCTCGGGTAACTCAAGCTTATCTTAAGGATATGAATATCACTGTTATGGAGTGGCCGGCGAGATCACCGGATATGAACCCATTAGAGCACGTTTGGGACTTGCTGAAAAGAAAAGTTAAGTCCAGAATTCCAGCTCCTGCCAACGTGGGTGAACTGCGAATCGCCGTAGTTGAGGAATGGCGGAGACTATCCCAGGAGACCATCGATAACATCATTTTCAGTATGCCAAGACGGGTAGAAACTTTAATAAGAGCACGTGGAGAAAATACGCGATATTAATCACCATTTTTCTAATTTAATTGTTATTTTAATATTTATTTTCACTTTTCCCGGTTACATGAAAAGTTCAAAAATGTACCATTTTTCACAAATAGCCTTTACTCGCAAAATCTGTTCTTAATGTGATCTCATTTTAAGTAAAACAAATGAAACTTTAAATAATAAAAGAAGTGTAGTAGTTAAGTAGATTTTAAAATAAAACCATATTTTTTTAATTTTGGACCTTTTTTTGTGTTCCGCTAAATATGCCGGTGTGTTTATAATAAATAAATAAAAAAAAGGTTTTGTTTTCTGAACATTAAACAAAGAAAAGAAAAAAAGAGGATTACAATAATCACAGCACCGGTTCGGAACCGGTGAGGGCGAGAAGCACCGGCGTAAGAAACTCGCGCGGGTGCCACCTTTTAGTGAAAAGGATAGCCAAAATTGTTCTTTTAAAAAAATAATGTATATTTCAATACAACAAAAACAAAAAAAATATCTACAATATATTACAGTACAGAAGTACATTGTTTGTTCCGAACAACTTGCATCACAGGTACCAGACAACGGAAATATATTTGACATACCATGCATATATTTAATATTTTTATCATATTTAATACACACCCAAGACCCAGGAACACAGAAAACACTTTTTGTCCCTTCGGCGGGATTCGAATCCTCGGCCACCGGCTCAAGCGCCGTTGCGCTAACCACTGAGCCACAGAGGTCGTGTAATATATTAGCTCAACATTCTTTAACACAAATCACATTTACTTAAATGCAAATAAAACCACATTACACAATAATACATCACGATGCTTTATTTTGAGTAAATTATTGAGTAAAACCCGCAAACTTGTATGATGTAAATATTATATAACATATATGTACTGTGTTCGAATCCAATTATATATTTTTTAAACAATTGTAAGCAAAACGACAGTAGTACGCTATAACGGCACCAATTTAAATGTCTCTTACATACTGTGTGATAATGAAATACAATGGCCCATTACTTTGGTCGCATTAAATATTTTTGGTTACAAAAAGGTAAATAATTATACTTAATATTCATTTTATGTAATATTTTTATCTATATATCACGTGACCCAAAACACGATGCGCCCGGAAGTGACGGAAGTGATTGCAAGTCATCAGCCACATTTCGCAAACTGAAATTATTTTATTTATTTAAAATTGATTTAAAAGATGTAAAATGTGATTCATTGCCTTTATAGTTATATTGATTTTAAAGTTATAGAGTTGTGTTGATTTATAGCATATAGATGTGCCTCAATAGAGTTGTACTTACAACGTAAGTACAACTCTATCGAAGTATACACTTCATATACAATCGACTTTCAGTTGGAAACTTTCCTCACTTCTAAATCATCCGGCACTATAATGAACAACTTGCCTGCAGTTTTATTGTTATTATGACACCACACACGAATGAAACTCATTCTATCCACAATGTGCGTACTAACTACTATTTGGAAATATATACTTATGAGTTCAGATTATAAAAGAGAGTGCGTCCACCATAGAACATTCAAAATAGCAAGTACCATACCATATGTAACACGTCTACATTTGTTTTGCATTAGTTACGTCATAAAAATGGCGGACTGCGTTTTCGCGGGAATAAAAAATTAAAAAAATTTGAAATAGTTTTCTTTAGAGAAAAATGCGTAGGTACTTACATAAGTTTTTTTTAAATATTTTTTGTGGCTTTTTACCACGGAATATTCATTTTAAGGGTACTTTATCCAATATAGTAGAATACCCTATTAGTATAAAGGTAATATATACAGACGGCGATGAAACTATAATATTTTATGTTAAGATGAAATATCACTTGCTATATCACTTACAGTAACACCAGTACAGGCTAAGATACTATAATATATATATATATATATATATATATAGTATCTTCGCCGTCTGTGACGCCCTTAAGTGGGGTGCATACTGGCAACAAACAGTTTATCATCATTATCATCGACTAGAGTGCTTTTCACATAAAAATGCACACAAAAGTATGAAATAAAACTTATTTTCTAAATAATTCCCCTTTTAAATTCGGCTAAAAATTTTACTTTTTCGATACTCAATTTCATAATTTTGAAATCGGTACCAGCCCGAATAACATACTGATAAAAAAATATTTAAAATAGAACTCACGTTCAAGTTGGCTGGTACCGACTTCAAAATTATGAAGATTGAGTAGAGAAATACTTAAGATTTTAGCCAAATTTCAAAGGGGAATTATTTAGAAAATAAGTTTTATTTTATACTTTTTGTGCACTGTTGCACTTGTGCACTTTAGAAGGCATTTTTTATTTTTTGTTTCAAAATAATCATTTTTCTCTTTTTAGTTATATTTATTATATAATTATTAACACATTTTAAAAATGTTATAAATACAAAAAAGCCTTCGCTATTCTCACTCTTTCGAGAGCAAACTAAAGCGTTAACTTATGCCAGTTTTCTGAGAGGCCGTGGTATTTCCCCAAATAAGCATTACCGATCTGTCGACCTACTAAACAAACACCAGTGATGATAATGATTAGATACTATATTATTAAATAATTATTATTATCTATTGTAGTAGTCGGCGAAAAAAATGTAGCAGTACGCATTAAATAATATATTATAGTGATGATGATGATCACGAATATAATTTTGACAATAGCAAAATTTCAAAGACATCGGGTGCACAAAACTGATGATCTGTCATCATAATAATATTATGTTGGTGTTTCTTGTGAAGATGGTGGTGTGACATGGCAGTTCTTTAAACAACGCCGAAATCGCCAAATATGTATCAATAAGGAGTCAGGAGATCTGTTCAGTACTTTTGGATTAAGGGTATACAGGGTGTAGGTGAAAAATCTTACTTTTTGGTAGCATATGCTTGAAGAAAAAGTCGAAATCACCATATTATGTCACTATATGGATATGTCCATATAAAATTCGAGGAGTTTTGTTCCTTCGATTCCTCATGGATCCCATCATCAGGTCAACACTTTGATATCATAAGAACCAATTTGGGATTATATCCTTTACAAAAAAATTGAAATTAGGTCCACAGATGGCTGAGTAATCGTTGAACATACTAAAAAATAATTAAAAAATATATATACAGCCGAACGTATAACCGCCTGCGTTTGTGGAAGTCGGTTAAAAAGAAGTCCCACGGCAATTAATGGAACTAAACTTTTTAAATTGTTATTACAATGGCTGAGGTTGTAAAAAGTGCTGCTTGAGAAATGATACTCGATTAGGTAAATGTATTTTGTGACGCAGAACAGCAGAATCAAGGCATCCTGAACCCCATAATAACGCTGACATCATTTTGTCGCGTAATCACAACGCCGCGTCTAGGGGACTTATTTCATGAAAAGGACTCTACATCGATTAGTGACAACATCAACCTGATGGTTGAGATTGTAGTTATCAGTACAACATATTATACAAAAACATCACTCTATCTGATCTAGAGTGATGTTTTTGTATATGTTGTACTAACCTATTTTTTGTTACATATTTTGTACTACAAATATCGCAATTATATGATCTTTCACTCGTATGCAATTTCATATGAACTTTAAAGTTATAAAGTCGGGTAATTTGTTTACTACAAATATCACAAGTGTACGGAGTGTGTGATTTTATATGTCTACTGAAACTGCTTGGATTGTGAAATGTTTTACCGCAAGTATCACAACTGTAGGGCACAACTCCACTGTGTGTTCTTTTGTGTACTTCTAAACTCCAGCTAGATAAACAACTTTTACTACAAATATCACAACTATATAACTTGTCATTTTCATTGTTACCATGGTGCATACGATTGTGCGTTCTTAAACGATAATTTGTAATAAATGTCTGACTGCAAATATCGCAACTGAAGGGTTTAATGCCAGTGTGTGTTTTTTTGTGTACTTGTAGGCTGTTTTTTGAAGTAAAGTGGTTTTTACAGATATCACAACTAAAGTATGGCCTAATACCACTATGTATTATTTTGTGATCTTCTAAATTACTTTTTTGAGTGAACTTTTTACTACAAATATCACAACTATATGACTCGTCAATGTGTGTTTGTACGTGTGATTTTAAGTGAGAACTTGTAATAAATGCTTCACTGCAAATATTACAACTAAAGGGTGTAATATTTCTGTGCGTTCTCACGTGTACCTGTAAAATACTTTTCAGATCGAACTTTTTACAACAAATATCACAACTATATTTGTCGGTGGCTCTGTTATCATTGCGTACTCGTTTATGTGATTTTAAGTAAGTACTTGTAGTGAATGTCTTACTGCAAATATCACAACTAAAGGGTCTAATATCACTGTGCGTTACTATGTGTGCCCGTAAACTACCTTTCAGAGTGAATGTTCTGGTACAAATATTACAACTGAAAGGTTTAATGCCAATGTGTAATTTTTTGTGGTATCCTAAACTACCAGTTGAATTAAATTTCTTATTACAAATACCACAACTATAAGGTTTCTCACCAGTATGATCATTTATGTGCCTGACTAAGGTACGTTTGTAACGCAATTTTTTACCGCAAACATCACAAGTAAATGATTCCGTGTTACTGTGTACTAGTTTGTGCTCATTTAAATGAGAAATAGATATATATGTTCTACTGCAAATATCACAAGTATATGGTCTAATTCCACTGTGCTTTCTCATGTGTACCTTTAAGTAACCTTTTGTAGTGAAACTTTTACTACAAATATCACAGGTTAAGGGTTTCTCACCAGTATATACCCTTATGTGGGTTTGTAAGGCAGCTCTACTAGGATTTGTTTTATTCCAAATGTCGCAACGTTTCTTGTGTGTTTTCAGTCGTACTTTGGGAGGATGTTGGCTAACACCGAGTTCAGACACCAGCTCATCTTCAACATTTTCTGGGCCAGCCATTAAATTTTCTTCTTTTATGTCTGCAACAAAATGATGAACGTTTCGTTTTACTGTCTTTAAAGTTTGAGTGGTAGCAAATGCATGACAAAATATACTGATACAGTTTGCTAACAGATCCGGCATACTTTTGGACCATAATGCAATAGAAATAAGATCGTAATGTGGTAAAAGGCATCTGTCCAACATTTCAGAATGTGAATGTTGGTACAGATTGGCAAAAAAGAGTAGGTATGACGCGGTGACAGCAGGAACTAAAACATTTTCGACTGTATCATCTTTCATCCATATTAGATTGGAATGATATCAAAAGCGTGCCGCTCTTTCAAACGCTTAACCTAACTGATGTGTCACGTGACCTATGAAAATTGAAACATTTACTTGGACGTAGTCGATATTTAAATTAGTTAATTGTTTGACATGCTTTTTTTTGTAATAAATAAGATACTGTTTTTATATCAAGTCAGCTGAGTTTTTATGATTTATGACTGGCAAACGAGCAGACGCCTGATGTTATGCGATTTTCGTCTCCCACGGACAGTGGACACCCGGCTGCCGGTGCCTGACACATGTGCGTTAAGTACTGATCTTTTACGCGCCTTGAGCCTCCAGTAATTCTGTTAATAAGTTCATACAAATCAATGCATATGCAAAATAAATAATAATTTATCGATATGAAAAACTATCGATACATATTCAAATGTATCGGGATTCGGGATACATGCCTATGTTTTTTACATAAAATTATTTTCTCAGTTTTGATCATTTGGCTGTAAGCCAGCGTTTTCGAGTGACGTTTTCCGTGTTATTTTTTAAATTACCTACTTCTTAATATCTCCGTTTTAATTTTCGTTTGTTTACTTTGCCTTTTTGTTAGTTTTAATAAGTGTTTTGAAATTAATATTAACTGTTTTGTTTGTTTTTGAATTGTTTTTTGTATTTGTGTATGATTTTTTTATCCTAAAATACCTTCGCCATAAGTATAACCTTATATACTTCGTATACCACGCGTGAATATGGTCTGATGCTGCTGTGCTTAGGACAAGCATTTGGGAATGTCGCAGAGTTTTACCGGACTCCGGAGGCGATATCCTCACGCCATCCTTCAGACTCCTATTCCATTAATCCATTACACAGGCATGCGAGTGATAGAAAATAGGCCCATTGAGCCTTGAGCATCTGGCAGTGGGCGACAATTAGACATTAGTGGCAACTGGACGTAAATATCGAGGAGCAGATTTTAGATGTAGTGCGCCGGAATCCTCGTCTTCGAGCCCGCAGTGCGGCTAAAATGCTTAACACGTCGGCACGGTAGGCCAGTTGCTTCGCATTTAAATTGTCGTTTCGCCGTTCGATCTAAATGTGTATATTTTTTATTTATTACATATTTTTTATTTTTATTATGAGGTAGGTCCTCATCCCATTTTATTTCGATTTATTTTTCTTAATCAGAACAAAAAACTGAAAGTAATTAAATTTTAACATAAAGTTAGTAAATACTTTAATGTTATTCGAATTTTAAATGAGATAGGCACACAAAAAAAAATTGTCTGTACACCGAGCGCCACCTATCTACGGGCATGTTTTTCGACCCGCTGAATACGAATTTCAAGTCAGTTTAGGCCGTCCAGCCTTCAATTTCGAGTAAATTGCAAAAAACCCCAAAAAATAGCGAAAATTCGATGTTTTGGCAAGAAAAAAATTTTGAGATCTAAGGCAAGCATAATTTTCATGTATTTTGATCTGTTAAATACCAATTTCGATCGTGCTCTAATCATAAACTTTATTTATTCTAAAAAAATTGTAAAATATCCTTAAAAATTGCAAAAATCGTGTAAAAATGGGATTATCTTGGTACAAAAAATTTTGTGGACCCGAATTGACGAAGCAATTCCCATCTATGCAATAAGAGTCCTGATCTATTTTGTTGCGTTTGTGGGGAGATTTAGCCGGTAAAAAACCGCAGAACGTTTTCAGATAAGATTAAAACGAAATTATGAAGAATGCTTTTGCATTCAAAATACAGATTTGGATTCAGCCTGGGTCCCACACTTTGTTTGTGGTCGATGTAATATTATGTTGACACGATGGGAAAAAAACAAAAACAGAGAAAACTTGAAATTTACAATTCCCATGATCTGGACTTCACCAACTAGTTCGCATAACTGTTACTTCTTTATGACTGAAATTGCCGGTTTAACTTCATCGAATAGAAGTAAAATACAGTACGCCAATGTTTCATCAGCTGTTAAGCCACAGAAAACAGTTATTGTTGATGAAACCGAAGCTCATCAAACCGAACCGAACATCGAATTTTCGCTATTTTTTGGGGTTTTTGCAATTTACTCGAAATTGATGGCTGGACGGCTTAAACTGACTTAAAATTCGTATTCAGCGGGTCGAAAAACATGCCCGTAGATAGGTGGCGCCCGGTATAGACAATTTTTTTTTGTGTGCCGGTGTAATCTATGCAATTTTCGTTGTTTATTTACAATATCACTACTACATACAGGATACATACCGGCTCGGTGGTCTAGTGATTGAGCTTGGCTCTCGACTCGGTCGTGGGTTCGATTCCCGCGTTAGAACTACAAAAACTGTTGTTTCCAAGTTTCCTTTCGTATGTTGAATGACATTAGCCCACTTTGTATTACCTGTTATACCGGGAGCCGGTATGGTCAACACTTTTGAGATAGATGGAGAACACTTTTACTGTAACTGGATTTTCTCCGTATCTAGTACGAATCAAGTCAATTCAAGTTATAAATCTTATTGTAAATTGAATAATCTTTATTCACTTTCAACCATTTCTATATAAATACTCAATTATAGCTAACATAGAACTTTCAACATAAAGTACTGTGATATTTAGATAAGTTTCGGTTATAATTTTAATTACAACAACATTTGGAAGTAATTAAAATATTTTATTTACAACTTATCACATTAGGTTTAAAATACAACTCAAAATTCAAGTGCCACCATACATATTTTTTACACAACACATGATCTTAATATAGTCAAAAAGAACTGCCACTTAATGAGTCCTCAAAAGTGGGTACAATATTTCAACCTAATTTTAATTGACTTATGCCAATATGGACAAAGATGTTTTGTTTATTAGAAACTTAAGCTTATAAACTATGTATTACAAAAGTATCGCAGCACTATATTATATATATCTTGAGTAGGAGTTAAACAAAAATAACTCAAAAATTTCGGTCAAAAATTACATACATTTAAAAACATAGTTTTTGGAAAAAATATTGCAACTAACGGAACTTTAAGACATTTTCTAAGATTTAGATAGATTAAATCATCAAAACAAATCAACAGAACAATACAGTTCTAAGAAATATTTCAATATGTAAGTTGTTAAAAGTAGCAAAAAATGGTTAATTTTGGTACCTGAGAGGCTACAAAAGTATGGATACGACTTTTCGTAAAACATAATATTTTCAAGGTATGGTTCTTATGAGTATAGTGTTTGTTTTTTTACTAACGTACATTCAAAACATTTTTATCTATTCTGGTCACATTCCGGTAACGTAACAGTCAGTTTTTTTTAAAAACCCCCATATACCAAAATACTAACCAGAGAGCTGCCAACAAAATGATTTCAATGCTGAATCTAACGTTTTTTGATAAATTTACCACTGCATTTGAGTAGTTGATATTTACACATTTAGTATAAGTACTTTCATAAATATTTGCTAATACAAAAAATGAATATTGCAGTCATAGCTAATGATAAGATCAAATGTAGTCCTGATTTCGTGGGATATTGCTTGTAGAATACAAGGGTTAGCAGCACTGATATTGCTTGTAGATTAAAAGGGTTGGCAGCACTCTCAAATAATGATGACTGTAATCCGAACGAATGACGCAACCGTGGGAACTACAATTATATATTTTACACAAAATATTGCCAATAATAATAAATATAGATAGATAGATATTTTTAATAAAAATGAAACCTACGTAAATAAAGAATTAAATACGTAAAAATATTACTTACGAATACATAAATAAATATACAGCCTTAATTGTCTTATTGTTCCACGATTAGGACGAATATACTTTTATTCCCACTGAACTGGCGACAAAAAGCGTTTCAAAGTCCTGTGTGTCCTGAGTAGCTGTGCGTATAGGTAGTGTTTGTGTGATGTGTAACTGTTAAGTGTGATGTGGCTCAAAGCAGGTGAACACGCACAGTGGAACGATGCACTGCCTGCAATATGCAGTTGTACGTTTTTTACATACAACGCAAAATCTGCGCTGGCGTTCGTGTTGTTTTCCGGCCAGAAAGTCATACTGAGCCGGAAAATGTCCCACTGGTCCAGCTGTACCTGCTGAGGGTGAAGGTGGCTTGTGTTTTGAGACCAATTCCCTTACCAAAGTTTCACGGAACCTTCGGTGGGTAAGAGGTCGCTGTGTGCGGAGGAGTATGAACGCATTCAGGACACTAACATTTAACAGTCGTCTAAAAAACTTTTTGTACCACACCCGATTACGCCGCCTTTCTAGTGGGTACATGGCAATCATTTGATCTTTGCGATCAACACCACCCATGCACACATTGTAATCGGGTACTATTGAGGGCTTTAGTACGTCGCCTCACTTCACCGTTGCTAACCAATGGTACGTCGAGATAAGAGAAACGAGGTTCTTATCTCGCCATACCACCAGATCCACATCGCCTGAAGTGCAGCCAAGAACTTGACCTACAGCCAAAGCTCCCTTGGTCAGATTAGCCAGTTCAGTGGGAACAAACTGACGGTTCAAGCGGAGAGTACCAGCACAGTCAAACCCCCGTACCTTTAAGTCTCGCGCAAGCGCAGGAGAGTTATAAAAGTTATCCATCCAAACCGTGTGGCCCTTATGCTCAAGACCATTGAGAAGTTTAAGCACAAGTTCGGCACAACCCCAGACAAAGGACTATCTCGTGGAGATTCGTCATGCCCTACGTGCACTTCAAACCGCCACAAGTAGCCAGTCTGGGACTCACAAACCTCGTAGGTTTTGATTCCGACTGTGGCTGCTTTATTTCGTATGAATTGATTAATATCTAACCAACCCTTCCACTGTGTCAGACTTTCGTCTAATGCAATATTTTGAGATAAAATATATAACTGTTGGAACCGCTGGTTAAGATGGTCTGTAATAGGACGCACCTTAAAAAGCTTTGCCTCCGATCGCGTCATTGTGTGTGGGTTGCAGTCATCATTAATACAGAAGTGGAGACATTTAGAAAGCAGGAAGTAACGGTCAAAGCTCATCGTTGCCGAAAACCCAGGAGAAGATAGTAAATCCTGGGCTGTATTCCAGTATGAGTCTACACGTGATTTCACAATAATCCCAGTCGCGAGGAGTATTGCGAAATACACGTACAGCTCATCTGGATTCGTATCCCGCCATCGCGTGATGCGACTGGTTGGCAAAAGTAGTCCCTGATGAATCATGGCCGTTACCTCTTGCTGAGCATATCTATTTGTCTCCACTGAAATGTGCTCCATTATTTGGCGATCCCATATAGTAGTAAATGCCTCATATGGGCTCGTCAATGGAACTGTGGGACCACAATTAATCTCGGAGAAAGGTTCCTTTCTCAATTCAGGAGGAATTTGAGATTCTGGAAACCCTCTCCACCTAAAATCAAATTTATTGTATTTTTCGGCGGTGGCTTCGAGGTCGGCGTTGGGTTCGGGCTCGGCGTTGGGTTTGGGCTCGGGCTGGGCGCTAGGTTGGGGCTGCAGGCCGGAGGAAAGTTGAGGTGGCCACTCAAAACCTATGGCTGCGTTTATCGGTGGCACCTCAGTCTCTTCCTCAGACATAAAAAGTCTTTCACCCCTCCTAGGCATCATCACTGGCTGAACTAAATCTTCATCTTCATCATCGCTGTCAGTATCCTCTTCACTGCCTGTGTAAATAATAATAATAATATACTGTAGTCTATTTTACCTATGTAAACAGATGATGCCCATAATTTTTAAATATTTACTTACCATAATTATTCAGGATTTGGGCAATGTCCTCGTCCCTCAAAGGACGAGCCCTGACGGCTGATGATGAAGATGAAGCCCTGACTGGTGGAATCCTTAGAAAATAAGAAAATCAGTACCGGTATCGCAATAACTAAAAATATAATTTTGCTCATTTTTGAACTTACAAGCACCGCCTCGAAGCCGGAACCTCCTCGCCCTTTCCAGTAGAGTCATTATTTCTGTAACAACAAAAAGAGCAGTGTTATTGTAAATATTTTTTTTTCCCATAAAATAAAACTTTTGTGACAAATAAAATAAATAAAAACTTACGCGGGTCTCTTTACAGCGGTAATTCGGGGAGTTGACTGCCCGCTCCCACCACATTCATCATACCTGCAAATATAAGTATTCGATGTTAATTGTTACGGTTGATAACTAATTGCATTTGAAAACTTTAAAAATAACAGTATAATTACAGAGCCGGAGATGGTGGAGCCGAGCACATCAGAGGCTCTTTACTCGTGGAGGGGGAGGCGTCCATTTCTTGTAAGGACGACCATAAGGATTGGGATCTACAAAAAAGTGTTAATTTTATTACCATATACCAGCATAATGAAACAATTGCTATGGAATAATAATTAATATTAATTTACCCTTCAGGTACTGTCCTCACTGGCGGCAGCTCCCTCCTCCTGCTTTCGTGGAGTGGCCTTTCCATAGCATGGACCTCGTCAAAGCTCTGCAACGCTCCACTAGTTACACTAAAATATAAATTAATTGTTTAAAATACTTTATTCATTATTAATAATAATAATATTTATAAGCATTTTGTTAGTAAAAATAAGACGCAATTACGAGTCAGAAACTGAAGGCCTATGAGCACCAAGACCAGCAGTACCAGCACCAAGACATGCAGTACCAGCACCAATACCAGAACCACGACCGCCGCGCGTGCGGACACGGCCCCTGCCCTGTGCACCACCTCGACCCCCGCGCGTAGTCGCTCCACTTCCACGTCGTCCCCGAGATCGTCGTTGTCTTCTTATATAAAAAAACAGAAAAAAAGCTAGTGCAAACAGCGAAAAAAGAAACAATGCAAAAAATATAAAAAGTGCAAACATGTTATTTTCTTAAATTAAAATAAAATTAGCTCAATACAAAAACCAAAAGAAAAACCGATAACGAAAAAAGTGCGAAAATAAAAAATAAATTAAAATTTTAATGCATACAACAATATTCCTGAGGCATATCCATACTTGGTAGCATCCCAGAAACACAAAAACATGGCTGTCATACGTATGCTGTTGACGTAACCGGCTCCCGGTATGATACTACGTACTCCCATATTTCATTACATATTTTCATGTTTTTGAAATAAATTTAATGCTACCTATGAAATATATCAAAACTTATTAGTTTTACGTTTTAGATCTAACATCAACTTGGCTTTTTATCCATTTCTGGTTGAAATATGACGACAATAAAATCGTCATCACGCGTTCGACATTGAACATGCTGATAGTTACAGACCGATTTTTAGTGAAAATTAACAGAACTATTATATAATTAGTATATATAATCAATAATTACTTACCCTTCCATCGTTTCTTTTAATATTCAGCGAATCACTTTATGATATAAAAACAAGTTTTCACCAACACAACAAATATGTAGTCACTTAAGCGATGGCGGAGTTTTGAATGACTCATGTTTAAATTTTTTTCACTAAAGCTGCGCGAGTTTTGGCGTCACTAGTCGGCCTGTTTCTTCTTTATGCATTTGTAACGTGTTAGAAAGGATAGGGTGATATACAATGACGTTCTTTAGAGCGAATAACAGAACACACTTACCCATACCGGCTCCCGGTATGTCAACAGTTGCGGCGAACATGTGTTTATACCGGGAGCCGGTGTTTCAACAAACAAGAGAGACAATACAGGTTGATCACCAGATTGTCTGACAGGAAAGATGATCCATGCGTCGGATGGGCATCTAAAAAGTCGGACCTGCGCCTGATCTCTCGCCAGTCGTGTCGGTCATCCGTTCTACTGGGTTTCGAGAAAAAGGAAGAGAGACTGCTATTGTGTACTGCGCACATACTTGGGCACTATAAAATAACTCTTGCGTAGGCGGCCTGGTTTCAATGAAACTGAATCGGTATGGAGAGCTATTATTATTATTTTGGTACAGGCTAAAGTTACTTGAAAACATATTTCATATTTTTGTTACTTTTTGTCCCTTCGGCGGGATTCGAATCCGCGGCCTCCGGCTTAAGCGCCGTGGCGCTAACAACTGACCCACAGAAACCGTGTACTATAATGTATCTCAGCATTCATTATCTCGAATCACATTTACTTAAATGAAAATAAAACCACATTACATAATAATATTCATCACGATCCTTTATTTTGAGTAAATTATTAAGTAAAACCCACAAACTTGTATGATGTAAATATTATATAACATATAGGTACTATGTTCGAATCCAATTATATCTTTTTTAAACAATTGTAAACAAAACGATAGTAGTACGCTATAACTGCACCAATTTAAATGTCTCTTACATACTGTGTGATAAAAAAATACAATGGCCCATTACTTTGGTCAAATTATATATTTTTGGTTACAAAAAGATAAATAATTATACTTAATATTCATTTTATGTAATATTTCTATCTATATATCACGTGACCCAAAACACGATGCGCCCGGAAGTGACGTTGCTATTGCAAGTCATCAGCTACATTTCGCAAACTGAAATTATTTTATTGATTTACAATTGATTTAAAAGATGTAAAATATGATTCATTGCTTTTATAGTTATATTGATTTTAAAGTTATAGAGTTGTGTTGATTAATAGCATATACAGGGTGTGGCGTAGTTAATGGATAATCCTTCACCTGCAGCTGGAGAATATCATAACGGATCAGAAAAATACAATTCATGTTTAGTAAAAGTATCATGGTTTTTTAGTTATCGGCCATTTTTTTTTTAAATATGAAAATTTTACCCTTGCTCACTAATGTTGTTGTCACAGTCGCAAAAACATGAATTATCTCTATCAGGTTTTTATTTATTATACTTGAATAGTTGTAATATCAAATGTATCATGTCATTTTTGTGCTGTTGCCTATTTTATTTTTACAAATGCTACCGAAAATAAGTTTTTTTCTTTCAAATATTTTTTTCTTTGTGTTTGATCGCACATATCATAAAAAAAATGTATCGGGACTGGACTGAACAGCTTACAAATAATTTGAATATTTAACCCTTAGCCAGGCTTAGGACGAATATGAACCACTTCATAATTTATTTTTTTCTAACGGGCAGAGCACTCCTGGAGTCCGCTTAGGCCTATCCGAATATTGTCTATGAAAGTGTTAATTTCAAACCAGTGCCCAGTGGCACTGTCAGTCAGTGTCATTCAAACAAATTTTTGACATGTCATGGTCTCAACATTTCCGATCGTAATATTGTGTGTTTTTGACCTTTGGCTGAAGCAAAATAAGTGATTATGTCGAAAAAAAATACGGTAAGTGCTCTGTTGCATTATTATTAGAAAGTTAATGAATCATGAAAGGTATAAATTGTTTCATTTTTTCATAGGGTTTGTTTATGATGGAGTTATGAACGCGGAAACCAAGTGTTCCATATACGTCCACTGCCCGTCAATTTTTTCCAAATCAACTTATTTTATTTCAAAAATCTTTGATTTCAGTGGCCTTATCCTCCAAATCATCGAGATACTGAAATCGAGAAGGCTTTGAAAGAAATTTGTGCATCTTCAGAAGACGATTCAGATGACGATGGAAGTACAATACATGAAAATTATCCAATGCCTCGTATAAATGAAGCTTTGGACAATTTACAAGCACTGACACGCTCTGAGCTATTAGACATCTTGGAAGAAGAAAGGGTCTGTACACCACCAGTACCAGATCCATGTCCACCATCATTTTCAATAAATGAAGGTGTAGAAATGGTGAACCATGGACCCGTTGCATCCACAATAATGCAAGATCCTGTGCAATCAATGATTGTATAAGGGCCAACATCATCCTCATCAATAGAAACAGAACAATTGGCTTCTCATTCTGCATTAGAGGTAACTATATCCATAGCCTATCATACTAATACAGCTAGTGTAAGGTCATATTATTAGACTTACCTTTTAGATGTCTTTATATTGGAATGTTTGTTTTCAGTTACCACAAGAAGTTGTACAGCAAACATCATCTAGTGCACCGGAGTTAGAGGAGTTAATTGAAAAAAATAGGGTGTGGTCGCTGGATACTTCTAATTTTGCAGCTCCAGACTTCAAAAACAAATTGAAATCCAACAAAGCTTATACAAACCGAAGTGTTCCAATCGACTATTTTGAAAATATGTTTCCCAGTGAAATAATCACTATTATAACAAAGAATACAAATGAATATGCAAGATTCATGTTGTCACTAAATTGGACTTCAACTGTAGAAGAAGAAATAAAAGCTTATCTGGGAATAGTTTTAATGATGGGTTTGCATCCTCTGCCAGATGTAGAACTTTATTGGTCTACAGACCCATTCTACCACAACCCAGTCATAAGTGCAGTGATGACATGCAGACGTTTTAAAAAAATCACAGAAAACTTGCACTTAAGTGACAGAGCCAGAGAACTACAGCGAACTCAAGTAGGGTATGATAAATTGGGTAAAATCTGTCAAGTAATGGATATTTTGAATAAAAGTTTCAAGGACAATTGTATTGAGTCCCAGACTCAATCAATCGATGAGAGTATGGTCAAATTTAAGGGGAGAAGTACCATGAAGCAATACATGCCAAAAAGCCCATAAAAAGAGGCTACAAGGTCTGGGCAAGATGCGACTATGAAACTGGATATTTACATCAATTCAATGTTTACAGTGGCAAATGTGAAACTAATGAAGATGGTGATTGAGGACTTGGTTTCAAAGTAGTCATGGAGTTGTGCAGAATAGTGCAGGCTGACACCCTAATAGCTTTTGACAATTTTTTCACTAGCTTGCCTTTGATGGAGATGTTACATAGGAAGAAAATTTATGCAGTTGGTACTGTCAGAGTGAACAGAAAAGGATTACCAACATGTCTTTTACCACACAAAGGCGACAAAAGAGAAAACAAGTTGAAGATTGGGGAATTCATGTTACAGTATGCAGACCCGGTGTCTGTAATAAAATGGCGTGACACAAAAGATGTACCACAGCATATGATCCTAAAAAAGTGGTTACTATACATCGAACCCAAAAGGATGGCCAAAAAGCACCAATGATTTGCCCATATGCAATTGAACAATACACTAGAAATATGGGGGGTGTGGATAGACTAGATCAGGGGTTCCCTAAGTGTGCGCCGCGGCGCCGTGGTGCGCCGTAGAAAGTAAAGAGGGGCGCCGTGAGTCGATCCTCTTATTATTGGACACCAAAAATATTGGCGGGTACCTTTTTGAGTGTTCGCATAGGAAACGAACATAGCGTCGTAGAATTTTTTTTCGTCGTCGCGTTGCGTTCGTTCGCTCGCTAAAGTGCCTACTCGCTTGAAACCGTTGATGCCATACCCCTCCCACGTCTTCACCCGCCCGCGCTCGCTCGCTCGCATCGCAACGCAATGCCCGTTTATTTACCTACAAGTGTGCCGCGCGACGGACGTTTTGTTTGTTGTTGTTTTGTTTTCCTTTATTTTTCTTCAAATATCTCACGCAAAATGAACAGATTTTTGTTAAGTAAACAAGTTGGTAGTTCTAATGGTAGTGATAAAGCATCTACTAGTGGCGGTGGGGAAGCAAAGAAGCGGAAATATCGTAAATACGATGATAGTTATTTGGACTTTGGTTTTACTTCAATAGAAGTTAACAATGAAGAAAAACCGCAGTGTGTGCTTTGTTTGAAAATACTATCATCCGAATGTATGCTTCCAAGTAAGTTAAAGCGACATCTCGAGACAATTCATCCGACTATGGCTGATAAATCGCGCGATTTTTTTCACCGGAAATTACAAAATTTAAATAAGACGAAAAACGTATTCAGTGCAGCAGGCCTCAGTACCCAAAAACGCACTGTTAGCATCATTCAAGGTGGCATACAGGGTGGCAAAATGCAAAAAACCTCATACTATTGCAGAAGAGCTTATTTTACCGGCTGCTCGCGACATGGTGAATATTATGATGGGAGAATCAGCTGAAAAATTAATTTCCAAGATACCCTTATCTAACAATACCATCAGTCGAAGAATCCATGACATTGCCGAGGATCTCAATCACCAATTAATAGAAAAAATTAAAAGCAGGGATTTTGGTTTGCAACTTGACGAGGCCACTGACAGTAATGATGATGCACATCTTATTTGCTACGTACGCTTTCTGGCTGACAATATCATCGTCGAAGACCTTTTATTCTGCAAAAGCATTACGGGAAGTGCGAAAGCCCAAGACTTGTATGAAATTTTAGACAAGTTTTTTACAGAAAATTGTTTGGATTGGAAAAAGTGTATCGGTGTATGTACTGATGGTGCTCGATCGATGTCTGGCAAGTATGGGGGATTACAAGCGCTTATTCGTAAAAAAGCACCGAATGCTATGTGGACCCATTGCATCATCCATAGGGAAGCTCTTGCATCAAAAGCCATGAGCTCTGAACTGAACCAAGTACTGGAATGTGTAATTAGTTCGGTAAACTACATAAAAACTAGGCCTCTAAAAGCCAGACTTTTTAAAAAACTATGCATAAATATGGGAGCTGAACATACAGCTCTGCTGTACTACTGTAATTCACGATGGCTTTCACGTGGAAATGTTTTATTTCGTGTGTTTGAATTACGCGAAGAAATTTGCACTTTTTTACAGCAAGAACGTCAAGAAAATGCCAAATATTTTACTGAACCTGATTTTTTGCTAAAGCTAGCATATTTATGCGATGTGTTTGAGAAATTAAACAATTTAAATCTGTCTTTGCAAGGCAACAACACGCACATTCTGAAGCTTTCGGAGAAGATTGCGGCGTTTAGAAAGAAACTGCAGTTGTGGATAACAAAGTTGAAAGAAGGCGGCGGTCAAGATTGCTTCCCGCAATTGTATAATTATGCGGCATCCAATGAACTGGTTGTTTCACAAGATCTGATTGCCCTTTTCACGGAACACCTAGCGAAGCTCACCGAATACTTTTCGAAGTACTTTGCAGATGATGATGTTGAAAAATTTGCGTGGATCCAAGACCCTTTCCATGCACAAAGTCCACAAGGATTTACATCACAAGATGAAGAGAGTCTCATTGAACTCTCTTGCGACAGCAGCCTAAAAACTAGATTCGCGAGTGTCGATTTGGTGGAGTTTTGGTTATCAATTCAAAATGAGTATCCAAATTTGACTTGCAAAACACTAAACATTTTCATTCCATTTGCAACATCTTATCTATGTGAAGCTGGATTTTCAGCTGTAGCTGCGATAAAGAATAAATATCGCTCAAAGATCAATGTGGAGCAAGAAATGAGAGTAGCAGTGTCAAGTCTTATTCCCCGCTTTGAAAAACTGTGCGGAGATCACCAAGCTCACCCTTCACATTGATTTGTCTGAGTAAATGTCGTACTTAATTTTTGTTTTTTTCTTAAGTCTTTCTTGTTGTTTTCCGTTTAAATTCCTTTATAATAAAAAAGTCTATTTTATATTGTGGTGTTTTAATTTTCGCTACGATCAACCTAACCTAACTACTATTATTGTAGGTACCTATTTCTTTCGACAATTTTCCTCAAATAGATAATTAGGACAGGGCGCCGTGAAAAAATATTAAACTTGTAACTGCGCCGCGGGATACAAAAGATTGGGAACCCCTGGACTAGATCATTTTAGGTCATCCTACTCAATAGGGAGAAAATCAACAAAAAAAAATTGGTTGAGATTATTTTGGTTTATGTTGGAAGTGGCCTACATAAATGCATATATTATGTATAGTATGACACACAAGTCAAGCAGTAGCAGCCACAAGGAGTTCCGTCTAAGAGTGGCTCGAAGTCTCATAAACAACTTTTCCACCAGGATTAGAGACCATGCTATTTTCAAAAATAAGAGGGGGGGTCAGTATGGTGTGGCAGATGAAGTGAGACTGAGAAATGTTGGGCATCACATGCCTAACAATGCAACTACTAGGAAACAATGCCGCTTCTGCAGCACAAAGAAAGAAGTCAAAAGATCTAAAATAATTTGTAAAGTATGCAAAGTTACACTTTGTGCAACACCATGTTTTGAGGACTTTCACAAGTAGACATTTATAGTATAAGTTTGCATACTGCTGAATAGTGTTTTATAAGAGTTTCAGAGCATAAGCCAATTACCAAGTCCATGTCACTGAGCAAAATCAAGTCCGAGGTCACAGCACTTTATCAATAATAATAAATTCTTTCTTACTAACAAAACGTATCTCTTGGAAGTAGTATGGTAGCACACTGACTCTAGCAACCCTCTAAAACTAGTATCACTACGACAAACAATTATGTTAGTCTTCTGTGTGTCTCTTTCACCCATTGCATGAAAGAGTGGGACAACTTTTCCGTCTTTTGTTTTTCGTCGTCGGAGCAGGTAATAAAGCAGGTACAAAAAGTTGGGTCTGGGTCTTTCGGTGGGAATTTTTCTACGAGTTGAATAGCTTTGCTTTGTCCTTATTATAAAATGTATGTGATAGTGAAAAAGATATTATAAATATAAAAAAAAAGAAATAATTAAAATATTTTCTGAGACGTATGTTTTTAGGAAAATAGGCCTTCACCAAAGTCATCATTATCCCTATAAATAGATTGCAATGCTCTTTTATGTGAAGATAAAATATCACTATACAGTTTGTATGACTATGAACTATCACTATATTATTGATAAACCCCGGGAATTTCCAGGACTTTGGGTTGTAGGTTGTCTCATGTCCCGGGATTTTGAAACTGTCGAGAATTCCCAAACCCTAACGGACGGCCTTCGCTGCACTCTGCGTGGAAAGAACCGGTACGCTGAAGCCGAAGACACAAGTTTCTGAACACGCCATACGGCAGCAAGTGTCGCTGTTCAGCTGGTAGCTGGTGGCCTTCCCTCGATGAATCTTTGCCGGTAAATTTCACGAGCTTCATTTAGTACTGTTACTGCGAACAGCACCAACACACAAAATCATATCGTAAAACTCGTTGTTACTATACTGGTGCCGTTGACATATTTAGTTTAGAGACAGAAAGATAGAAAGAGAGAGAAAGCTTTCGTGCAAATAGCGAATAGCATCTACCTAACTCAAGGGACTGAAAGAAACTAAAAAGTCTCAAAATGTGACAAAAAGGCGCAACTGTTGAAGTAATTAAGTAAATATTTTAGGGTTCAGTAACAAAATTTACAATTTGAAAATTTATTATTCAGTTATTAGTAAATAAAAAAAAAAAACATATAATTGATCCAAGATTTAAGCGTTATGAATGAAAACATATAAGGATAAAATATATCTAATTAAAGAGGTTAATTTCTACAATTTGTGGGAGGAGCTAGAGCTCACCTTTTTTTATCGAAGCCTTCATTGGTCCGGCAGCGGCATGCGTAAACGCATCCCGCCGGCCCAATGAATGCGTACGAGTCTAATATAAAGGAATGCCACTGACCAATCGGTCTTTTGTCTCTTTTTCTGATCGGAGCGCTAAATCATAAAAGCTTTGGACTAGTTGAATGGAACTCCACGTATAGAATCACCTGATTATAAACTTGATGCAATGACCTGTGATAGGGCTGTATTCAAATATTTTCTGCGATATTTCAATTTTTTCCAAAAATGCATGGTTTACAAATGTTTGCTACTGTTTTCGGATAATAACTAAACCAAGAATTACACCACTTAATTTTTATCACTCATAATTTTACACGTTGTATATTTTCATATTATTATTATGGTACAATTTCATATAAATGAAATTGCCCACATTGAAGCCACTTGAAATTGCCCACAGAGCAGTTTTAAAGGTTGCAACTTTTCGCCCTATTAGATTCTCAACCACTGTATTATACGAAAGTTGTAATGTGCTGAATATTCGGCAATTATTTATTCTCAATACGGTCCTCCTGCAACACCGAAACATTCCTTTCATCACGATTACGAGACGTCGTAAGGACAAAATATGCTAAATTCCCAAACCAAGATTGTCTTTTACAAAACGATTCTTTTGCTTTCTAGGCCCATATCTCTACTATAAAATTAACCGAAGTCTGCCAATATACGAGTCGTCATATTTCACCTGCAAAAAGTTTATCCAATCTTACCTTCAAAATAAATCCTATGATGATACGGAACATTTCATGCCATAACATATTATCGTTTCATATTATTAAAACTTATATATTTACCATGCAGTCAGTAGACTCGCATACGCATTCGGTCACACATACACCACACATACACTCACTCACTCACACACACACACACGTACGCACGCACACACACGTACGCACGCACGCACGCACGCACGCACACACACACACACACACACCACATTAACACACACACACACACATGCATGCATGCACTACCTAATAACATTATAATTACAACAGTTATATTTTTAAACCATGACCAAGCAGAACCCCTGTAAACAGTAACTTCAGTTAAATTGCTATGTAATATCCAGAAGCATAGGGACTGTTAACCCTTACTACAGGTTTATCAACCTATCCAGGGTAACAGGACTTCACCCACAGTGACTGATTGTATGTAAAATTGTGCCTAGCTATAAGTTAATTTGTACCAACTACAATCTGCTTTTTTTTGCACCAAATAAATTATTATTATTATTATTATAAATATCCACTCAGGCACCTTAAGATAAAATATTATAATATCTTCACCGTCTGTGACTCTTAAGTGGGGTGCATACTGGCAAGAAACGGTTTATCATAATTATCATCGACTACATCGACGTGTGACGACACTTATACTGGGACTATAATATTATCCGGAATCCGGAAGGCCGAGGAAAATCCAGATCACTGAAAGTAGAACCCTGCGTTTAAAAAATAGAGTTTAAAATCGAAGTATCGAGTGTCGAGCTGTCATAGACATTGACATTTCACTGCATAGCAATTCACACATTCATACTTGCTTTTCAGCTATAGAGGGTGAATTTTTTAAATGGGCATGGTAGGCGAAACCCGAAACTATAGGATAGCAAAAAATGCTGGAAGAAATTTTGAGCGAACAATAAACATACATAATCGTATATATAGTGTCAAACTTACGGTACAGCCGGCGCTGGACCGTGAGTACCTACCGGTCTTAAAGCCTTTATATTGCCTACTGCTCCATAGTAGCACCATAGTATTAGTAGCAATATATGAAAATGTTTTTTTATTGAATTACACTAGTGAGTAATGACGGTCTTGATTACCGCGTTGGATCTGCATGTACGAATGCAGATGAATATAATTTAAGTATTTTCCTCAACAATTTTTTAATTACATGGTCAGGCCACTTGCCTGAATATTCCGTCAAATAAATTGACACTTAATTAAAAATGAATTTAATGTAACTGATATTAATAAATGATAATTATAACCTTAATATTACGAGTTTTTGATCGGGACTACCAGTTGATGCGCGACAACGCGTGATGGTAAGCGACAAATTTATTTACAAGGGCGTTCCCAGACGTTACCACTTTGAGGTTAATTGAAGATTTCCTCCAGTTAGGCTCATCAACCGTCACTGGAGTGATGTTTTTGTATATGTTGTACTAATCTATTTTTTGTTACATATTTTGTACTACAAATATCGCAATTATATGGTCTATCACTCGTATGCAATTTCATGTGAACTTTAAAGTTATAAAGTCGGGTAATTTGTTTACTACAAATATCACAAGTGTACGGAGTGTGTGATTTTACATGTCTATTGAAACTGCTTGGATTGTGAAATGTTTTACCGCAAGTATCACAACTGTAGGGCACAACTCCACTGTGAGTTCTTTTGTGTACTTCTAAACTCCAGCTAGATAAACATATTTTACTACAAATATCACAACTATATAACTTATCTGTGTCACTGTTATTACCATGGTGCATACGATTGTGCATTTTTAAACGATAATTTGTAATAAATGTCTGACTGCAAATTTCGCAACTGAATGGTTTTATGCCACTGTGTGTATATTTGTGTACTTGTAGGCTGTTTTTTGTAGTAAACCGTTTTATACAAATATCACAACTGAAATATGGCCTAATACCACTGTGTGTTCTTTTGTGAGACTCTAAATTACCTTTCAGGGTGAACTTTCTATTGCATATATCACAAGCAAATGGTCTTATACCACTATGTATTCTTTTGTGAATTTCTAAACTACTTTTCTGAGTGAAGCTTTTACTACAAATATCACAAGTATGTGACTTGCCACTGTGTATAATATCCATGTGCGTTTTGATGTGTGCCCGTAGAATATTTTTCAGAGTGAATGTCTCACTACAAATATCACAACTGAAGGGTTCTATACCACTGTGTACTTTCTTGTGGCTCGCTAAACTACCAGGTGATTTGAATTTCTTACTACAAATATCACAACTTTTCTCGCCAGTATGGATTTTTATGTGTCTCACTAAGCTATAATTGGAGTTAAATTTTCTACTGCAAATATCGCAACTGAAGGGTTTAAAACCACTGTGTATTCTCATGTGCCCTTGTAAAGCAACTTTCAGAGCGAACATTTTATTACAAATATTACAATTAAAGGGTTTAACACCACTGTGTTTTATTTTGTGAACATTTAAATGAGAACTGGCAATAAATGTCTTACTGCAAATATCACAAGTAAATGGCCTAATTCCACTATGTGTTCTTTTGTGTACTTCCAAAACAAATTTCGTCGTGAATTTTTTACTACAAATATCACAGCTAAAGAGATTATAGCCACTATGTATTCTAATGTGTATTTCTAAACTATATTTTGAAGTAAATTTTTTATTACAATCATGACAACTGTATGGCTTGTTGTTGGCTGTATGAACATGGTTTTTTTTGTGTATTAATAAAAGACTTTTTGAAAGATATTTCTCACTGCAAATATTACAACTAAAGTGTTTAATACCACTGTGTGTTCTATTGTGAACCTTTAAATTACTTCTTGAAGTAAAACTTTTGCTACAAATATCACAGCTAAAGGGTTTCTCACCAGTATGCACCCTTATGTGTGTTTGTAAGGCAGATCTCCAAGTAAATTTTTTATCACACATACCGCATCTATAAGGTTTATTGTGTGTTGTGTGTGACACCCTGGGTGCACGTTTCTCAACATCCACTTTAGTTGCCACCTTATCTTCAATCATTTCCGGGCCACTCTTCGAGTTTTCTTCTTTAATGTCTGTAATTAGAAATTAATGAATGAATTATATTTTACTGTCACTAAGCTTTTCGGAGTGATAGCAAATGCATGAAGTAATTTACTGTTAGGTATGTAAGAAGACATTTGTCTTCTTTCATGTGTAATTTACTAACATAATGAGTATAAACATGATAAATATTGCACTCACCTAACGGTATGTAGTCAAACAAGTTATTGACTGCACAATCGCCTCTTTGTGTATCATTGCTCACATCCTCATCCAAACCTTTAACAATCAACCTCTTATTTAATTAAGTGTCAATTTGACGTCCGACACCTGTTAGTGACTAGTATTCATTGTCTAAATATCATCCCTTTTCTTTTATTAACATGAATAAAGAGATAGATAACATGATATTTATTTCTCCATTACATAATTTAAATCGATGTTGGTGAAATTGGCACCGAGTATAGAAAATAACAGTCTTGGTCAGACTGGTCAGAGACACACTAATACCCCCGATAAGTGTCTCTGACCAAGACTGATAACTCCCTTATTAATAAAAATAATTACAAAACAATTCAATGATGCTGTCTTCATCTTTTCCAACATATCTGACAAAGACAGCAACATTGAATACCTTAATTTTTGTTTAAATATTTTTATTAGTAAGATGGTTTATGATGTATTATGTCATTTTACTTACATTCCTGTTTTACTTGTCCATATTCAATGATAGGCACGTTAAATGTGCACAGATCTTCGGGTACTTCAATACAGCTGTTTTGTGTGACCGACAGCCGGACTAGTAATCTTTCTTCCCTCTAAAAAATCACATGGTAAATGAAATACAAATATAGTCTATTTTAGAAATTATTTGTGCAATGAATGAGTGACCAAATTAAATAAACCTTATTGCCACCCATTAAGATTCATAATAGCCAAACACGTGAAAATTATGAGGAGACTTTTTATGCTTTTTCCAAATCATTTTTTAATTTTGTGAACCAATTTTTTTTTCATCATGCTTTAAATATTATATTTGTCAAAATAGCTTACTTTAATTACTTTGTGTGAACACAGCTAAGGGTCAATTCACACTGGAACAACACGCAGTCTGGCACTGCATTATTAAGATAACTATTCAAAATTGATCTTTATTAATTACACATACAAATTCATGGTAAGAGTTGGAATGTCAGGTTGCATTATATGTTAATAAATTTTTAATGCCTTACTTATTGTCACCGTGTGAATTGACCTCATTGGTCAGTTTTAACGTTTATGTGTCACTGTACATTGTAAAAACCGTTAGATTGTAATATAACTAATGTGATTATAAAAATATGTCGAAAGATTATTTGCTATTATATATTTGTAATTGAACGAAAAATTATGTGTAATATTTATAAGCAGATTATTCTGGTTGGTCCGCAGTCTTTCGACATTTTACAATTTCACTAGTTATATTACAATATAACGGTTTATCTTAAATTTTACGGTAACATATGCATTAATTACTGCTTTCTGGTTGTTTACTCCTATAGTCTATTTGAATTATATACAAATGTTATAGACAAATGAAACATTAAAATAAAATGTTTTCATAGACTTCAAACTAGTTGCTACTATCAATTTCATACAAATTGCTTGTACTATGTGTTGTTGTTGCAATTTCTTTTTTCACATTTAGGTATAATACAACTTTTTATTTAATAATTTACAGTAAAATTATCAAATGACATGACTATTTTTAAAACAAACAATTTCAACACAAATGTCATGTTACCTGATTATATTCAGTTTTTAGCTCCTGAATTTGTTTGACCAACTTTTCACATTGGAGTAACCTCTTGTAACAGATGTAGCACAATGGGTAAGAGTCGGATTGTATCTGCAAGGAAGTCACTATTTTAAATGCACTTTATGTTTGAGAGAATATATATAAATTCAATTCCAATTCGTTACAATTATCTAAAAAATACCGTCAAATTTACTAAATGAATAAAATACCGTATGTCTCGTCAGTTCGTCTTCTAGGTTTTGTAAACGAGTATATTCTATTAGGAAAACTCGGTCTTTTCTAGAAAAACACAATAAACAGATGTCTTCACTCATATTTATCTTTTATTAATTTATTTAAATTTACATCAAATTTCTTGGGATTTTCTCAAAGATTTCCACTTTGGATTTGGTAAATGTCAAATCACAGATTAAATAATAGCCTTTTTTATTTATTTAGATAAATGGCGTCGGCTTAAAACAATTTGCCAGTGTCAAGTTAAAAAGGCGTGAAATAGAATTTTCGTGCCCATTTTCAACACCATATTCCTAAATCGTCAAGTCTAAAGCTAGTCAAAGTCCAAATAAATAGTCAGTGCAGTCAATGAGTCAAGTAAAGTGTAATCAGTAAAGTGGTAGAAGCTTTACTGAAAGTTCCTAGGGAGTTTTGGAGGGAACACTTCTGTGTATTCTTAGCACGTTTTTTGGAGTTGTACCACTTGCCCACACGTGCGCACGTTAACGAATATTTAATGGTTAATATTCTACCAATATTACACATTAAGAACCGAAATAGCACAAATTTATGAAAGGTAGAAAAACGACAACGTCACCAATTGAATTCCCCGGCAAAACTCTAGTTATTACTTCTACCATAGATGATAAGTATTACTACTGAGAAAAAGACCTTTGCAAATATTGCAAATTCAGTGTTACCCACTCTCAAAAATATTTGTCCCCAAACCTTAGTGAAAAACCCTCAAAATTCCAACTACAACGCCTTTACCATCTTCAGATTTTTCATGATTAAGAGTATTGTTTGTATGGCATGACCGGAAAAATAAAAAATCTCGCCATGTTGCGGGAAATCACGGCACTAAAACGAAATGTCACACGTTTGAGATTTAACCAATAACATCCCAGCCATTCTTAGTGTTGCTGCACTTAAAAAATGAAGCGCCTCCAGTGCAGGTTTTTTATTTTTCTGGTCAGGCTTTAAATACTACAAAATCAATTAATAATGGTAAGAGCTCTGTGGCCTAGTGGATAGACCGTTTGATTCGCACTCGAGAGTGCACGTTCGATTCCCAGGTTGTGGCGTGTACCAATGAGACTTTTTCAGATCTCAAGTACTTTATACGGATGCTCTAACGGTGAAGGAAACATTGTGAGGAAATCCGCACATGGTTGGCCCCAGACGTATTGACCAGTCATTCCTCTGGACTAGGCTCACTATGTTGGGAGAATGCCGTATGTACTTGGGCAACCATACGACATTTAAATACCAACTGTCCCAGGCAATACTTTATTTCAAAAGTGGTTCTTCGCTCAGAGAATACTGTATAAATCATCCAATAACGGATGAAATAGCCTAAGTTTAATAAATGGTAAATAATATTATTTTGCCCTTTATACCTTAAACAACTTTTTTACATCTAATTGTTCATGCAAGATTATTTGTATTTGACTCATGCCAATGTCTAAAGTTGCCTGAATTTCGCGGTATGTCACATGTCGATCTTCCTCAATCAGCTTACGCACAGCATCAACGTTTTCTTGGGTGACTGCAGTTTTTGGACGACCTTGTCGGGGATCATCACTGAGCTTGACACGTCCACGTTGAAATGCAGCAGCGATAAATTGTGGTTTTGGATGGGGCTTCATCACCAAATGCAGAAATCATCCGGTCAACACACTGTTTTTGTGTTAAACCACTTCGAAAGTCATAATAAATCATCGCTTTAGAATTTTCTCGAGTCAATTCCATTTTCTCAACGACTAAACAAGTTTGACAAGACCTTGTGACAAGACCGAGAATCTTTTTTTAAATAAATAAACGGTATTCGATTTTTAAAACCAAGGAGTTTTAAATTAAAAAGATTTTAATATGACAGGAACAGCGGAAATATTCCATTCCCGATACTTTTAGTGCAGCCCTCGTATAAGTATACTTATTAAAAAAAAAAGTTTATTTTCTACAGGTAGAATTTTCAAGTCGATATAAAAGTCCAATATCATAATTTAATTAAAAACAAGAAAATAAGAACCCCTTAAAATAACCTTCATTTATTTACTTGATTTACTTATTTTTTTATTAGAATTGAGATTTCTTTTTCTCCCTACATTTAGGCGGGAAACCCTCAAGTTGGTAGCACAATGCATCATTCTTCCTCTTCCACATTTGACAAATCATGAGTCCTGAAAATAGAACTCTGCGATAATACAATAAAGTTGAAAATAGAACACACTGATGGCGCCACGTTCAATTAACCTAAGGGAAATAAAAATTTTAGATTCATTCAAATAATTTTTAATTCTTAACATAAATTGATATTCGATGACACATATCGTAGAATTGTTTTAGAAAATATAATTTATTAATCAATATTTTTATATTACAGACCGTTCAGAGTTATTTTACCTCAGGGAGAGTGATTCCTCCTGGTAGAGTGATTCTTATGTCGTTGATATAAATAAAAAAGAAATAAAAATTCTGTCAGAAATTAAAATACGTCTGACTGTGAGGTACAACTTATGTACAATCCCAGTCAATAAAATCGTATAAATCAACATTCTGTATCTACTAACATAATAACAAAGTGAATAGAAATATCATTGCTGCTAATATTAAACGCAATTTTCATACTTTTTTTATACAATTACATAGTTTATGAATTTCACTATACTTTACATACACTTATTAATAAACAAGTTGTGACTTGTGAGTCAAATTATTACATCTACTAAATGTTGCATGCAAATTCGTGCGCGCAAAATGACATCCCGCGGAAACCGTACATTTTGTTGCGATAAAAAGTAGCCTATACAGGGATATAGGCTACTTTTTATCGCAACAAAATGTACGGTTCCGTGGTCTATTCTATGTCTGTGCCAAATTTTATTATGACCGGTCCCGTAATTTTGGATTCTATTCAATGCAAACAAGCAAACGAAACTTTCCTCTTAAATATTATTACTGTCTAAGATCGTATATTGTCGCGACACGTCACTATAGTTGTAATAATTTGACAAAATAACTAAATTATTATTATTTGTACTAAGGATAATAGTAATTGATCAGCTAGTAACAGAGTTATTATGCTTGTAGTATCTAGCAACATAACCCTTCCTTTTTCGGCAGTCGGCTGGTAAAATGCGGTCAGTAACGAAAAAAGCCGTCAATATTCCTCTGTGTAAAATCGTAACAAACCGGCTTTTATTAAAAAAAAAAAAAAAAGATATTTATACTCTGTTCAGATCCAATCTAATCTAAACGTAAGCAAAAAGTCGGTTTACGGACGATAATTTTACATGATAACGTCATCACAAGCCGAACGCTTAGGCCGTTCGTGCCTCTCTATAGCTTGTTCCTCGCTCTCGCTGTCACGCTCGGCTCAGGCGGCACGTGACTCGGGCGGAAGGAGACAATTATTCGTGCGCGCAGCCGGCGTTCAACGATTTATAAGACGTTTTCACGTCAAAAGTTGTAATTTGAACAAAATAATATGTCGTATTTCGTTATTGCACTGTAGGCAAGTGACATTTAAATTTGTAGCATTATACACCGCTATTGTTTCTTGATAGTGTTTGGCACTTGTGCCTTTTCAAATTGTAAAGCTGTATAAACGTTCTAAGACAAACATCACACCTATACGACTTTTCACCTGTATGTAATTGTATATGTCTACGTAAGTTTCCGAGCTGATTGAACTTCTTACCACAGAAATCGCAGGTGTGTGGTTTGTCGCCCAAATGTATTGATTTGTGTGTGTTCAACTGTGTGACGTTCCTAAATTTTTTACAGCAAACATCACAAGTGTACGGTTTGTCGTCTATGTGTATTAGCTTGTGAGTGTTCAAATGGCTGATGTGTCTAAATTTTTTACAGCACACATCACACGAGTACGCCTTGACGTCCGTGTGTATTAGTTGATGTTTTTTTAAATTAATCGACCTAGCAAACTTTTTACTACACACATCACAACTGTATTCCTTGGCAGCGAAATGCAGTAGCATGTGTGATTTTAGAAAACCTGATGCAGTGAATGATTCGCTGCATATTTCGCAAGTGTGCCGCTTCACACCTATCTGCTTATCAGGTTTTAAATAAGTAAATGGTGTTTTGCTAGTGTATGGACTTGGACCAGTGTGTGTTTGCCTGTGTGCTTTCAAATTACTGGCCCAAGCGAACTGTTTACTGCAGATATCACAGGTATGTGGCTTGTCATCGCTATGTACCAGTTTATGTCTTTTCACCTCTCTCGTAGTATAAAAGTTTTTGCCACAAACATCACAACTGTATGGTTTCTCACCTGTATGTATTCTTATGTGTACTTTCAAAGAGCTTGAGGTAGTAAATTTTTTATCGCATACGTGACAAGTGTGTGGTCTTTCACCTGTATGTATTAGTTTGTGCGTTTTCAAATGGTCGGAGCGAGTGAAATTTTTATTGCAAATATCGCAAATATAAGTGTATGTTTTGTTTTGATCTTTCGTTTGTTTTTTCGGAATTATACACACATCAGGTTCTACGACTACTTCACAATATTCTTGAGTCTCCGCCGGTTCCTTTTGGTTATCTGTAGATAAAGAAACTATTATTTAATGTAGTACAAAAGAAAGCCTGACCAGGTAAGGAAAAATCGGCACTGAGGGCGCTTAATTTTTTATCACGGCAACACTAAGAAGAGCTGTGATTGGTGAAATATCGACTTCACAATAATGACGTTTTAACTTAGTTACGTGAATTTTCCGGATTAAAGCAAGGTGACCGGTTCCCGATGACCGGTCAAGCTTGTGACATTTCTCGCCTATGTACACAACAACATCAACATTACAATGCAAAAGGCGGACTTTGTAATTATAAAAAAAAAAAAAAGAACAAAAAGCCATACCAAAAGGCACATTATATCCTTAATATATAGAATTATATTTAGGCGGAAAAATAATTGTCTTACTCGTCAAAGAAATGATCACAAGCGCCATACTAACAGTCCAGCGCAGCAGGTCAACCAGTATGACAAGAGAGTCAATAGTAAGCACTAGATGACTAGACAATCATTATAGACTAGCTATCCCGACAATCGTTGTTCTGTATTAACTATGAAGTGGAATAAAATAAATAACAATATGTTATAATAGGTGTATTACCTACAACCTAAAACTACACAACTACCACCTACACATGTAGGTACACCTGCAACCTACACCTACATCTACGCTTACACTACGTCTACACCTATAACTACCAACCTACTGAGGACGACCGATTCTTTTTTAATAAACGCATTTCTTCTAATATTTCTCACACTTTAAACCTTGCCTAAACATTCACAATTATTTCTAGACCAAAATTAGCCAAATCGATCCGGCCATTCTTGAGTTTTAACTAGACATTGGAATTGCAATCCATTTTTATACATAAGAAAGAAGAAAGATGAAGACGATTATTGACACTATTGACTTCGATGTTGGTCATAATTACCGTGATAGGACCTGCGGCGCTGAACCGTGAGTACAGCGCTACATAGGTGTTGCAATGCAAATTAGTTTTTTAGCAGCATATAATCAACAAATTGGAATTATTATAATATATATGCTATGCTCAACATTTACTTGCAAAGTTTCGTGACTTAGAAGTGTCAGTGGAGGCGCTAGCGTTTTCTTCAAGTGGGTCAGTTTTGACACTTGGAACATATCTTCGGCCTTCATCTGCAAGAATACACAGATAAATTATTTTTAGGGTACCGTTTTTCCCTTGGGGTATAACCCAAAAGGTAAAAACTGGACCTTATTACTAAGAGTCCTCTGTTCATCCCTCTGTCTGTCACCGGGTAGTATCTGATGAACCATTCATGAACCGTGATAGTAAACTAGTTTTCACAGTTGTAGCTATAACAACAAACTTCAGATGAAAAAAAAAAAACTTGAGAGGTGTCAAGGGACACCCGGATGGAACGTAGTTATAATATATATATACAGGGTGACCTGAAATTCGATACATTCCTTTGAAAGGCAGAAAGTAGACCTCATTTACAGTAATATTTTTCATGGCATCCCCTATCCGAAAGTTGATATTTACAAAGTTATTGAAATTTCAAAAATTTTTTCTTTATTTTCGACTTTTTGACTTTGACATGACGTATTTTTAAAAATATTTGTCTTTTCAGTGATTTTTTTATGTATTTTAACCGTCAATGAGTCAAATATTATTTTTAAGGAATAAATAGGGACAAACTAAGCGAGAATTTTTCATTATGAGACATGAAACAGAATTTTCTTTTAAGAAAAATGCACATTGTTCTTAAAAACAGGTGATTTTCTTAAAAAAATGTATGATACAATGCATACAAATACCTTAAATAACTTTCTTACCTCATAAGCTTCCAAAAAAGGTACAAATATGTACATAAAAATATGAACATGTAATAAACAAAGACAAAACAATCATCAGGTAACGTTATCTCAAGAATTACTCTACCTGAGGCGACCTTTTTTTTCAATTGTTTCCTTTGTTCAAACTTCGGGATGTTTCGGCTACTGTCGTCGCGGCCCTTTGTCAATGAGTTACCGACTGGCTTAGAGAGCAAATTTAGTAGCTAATATTAGTTTAAGTCAACTATTGCCGTGTACGGACGTATTGTTGCTTTAAACTACACCCTTACTTCTACTTGTGATTTTTTTGTGTCGCGATGGCTGCTTTTGAGTACGATGAATACGCTGACATCTTGTTTTGTTACGGACTTTGTAATGGTAATGCTGCTGCTGCACGAAGAAAATACGTTGAACGTTTTCCGAATCGACGAGTGCCAAACGTTAGAGTGTTTTCAACAACATTTCGACGAATTCGGGAAAGCGGCCGTGTTGATAGAAGACGTGGCGGTTCAGGCAGACCTCGTTTGTATGCTCTAGAAGAAGAAGAAGAAATTTTAACACTTTTTCAAAATTATCCTTCTATTTCTACAAGAGCGGCAGCTAGAAGACTTGGATTGAGTCAATGGAAGGTGTGGTTTACAGTACACACAGCGCGTCTACATCCATTTCACTACACACCTGTCCAAGCGTTGGAAGAGGGAGACCCGGTTAGAAGAATGGAATTCTGCCGTTTTATGATAAATGCAGATATGGAGGATCGCAATTTCTTCTCAAGAATATTGTGGACGGATGAATCGAAATTTGACCGTGACGGGATAAACAATTTCCACAACACACATTACTGGGCACCAAAAGGAGAAAACCCCAGGATGAAAAAAGAAAGGGCCCATCAAATCAGATTCAGTCTAAATGTCTGGATGGGTATAATTAATAATAATTTAGTTGGACCTCATTTTTTGCCTCAAAATTTAAATGGTGAAATGTACGAACATTTCCTAAGAGAGGAGATTACTGGTTTAATGGAAGATGTGCCAATAGCAACTCGTCGTAATATGATTTTCCAGCATGATGGTTGCCCGGCCCACTTCCGCCTCGGCGTACGCCAGTGGCTAGACCAAACTTACCCACATCGCTGGATAGGTCGAGGCGGGCCAATTCCTTGGCCAGCACGGTGTCCCGATTTGACCCCGTGTGATATTTATCTTTGGGGTCATATGAAGGCTTTGGTGTATACTACACCCATAACTACTGTAGAGGAGCTCAGAAGCCGCATAAGAAATGCAGCAGAAGAAATCAAAACTAGTCTTACTACCAGAATAATCAAAACAGAGGTACGGAGAAGACTACGGGCCTGTATCAGAAACAGAGGTTCACATTTTGAACAAGACCTAAAGTAGAATATTTATTATTAAATTTAATTAAACATTGATGTTTTTTAAACACAATAAACGTAATTAAATTCAAGTTTTTCCTTTTATTTTAACCTTATCGCAAATAAATCGATTTAGACATTATTTCATTTTACTTCTAATATGTTTACTACAACGTCATATTTTTATGTAGACATTTGCACCGTTTTGGGAAGCTAATGAGATAAGGAAGTTATTTAGAATATTTGTACGCATTGTATCATACATTTTTTTAAGAAAATCACCTGTTTTTAAGAAAAAATGTGCATTTTTCTAGGTACATGGGGTCTGGGTGCGCACAAACTTTTCAGAGAAATCTCCAAAAAACTCAATGAGGCCACCCGAGACCCCAGAGCCGGCACCTACCTGGCCCAGAGAATAAGTATCGCAATCCAGCGAGGAAACTCTTTGAGCCTTCTAGGTACTCTGCCTGGTGGGGACGACGTGGGAGATTTCTTTGTTTTTTTTAGCATTTGTAATTTTGGAGTAGTTATTTTTTTTAGTACTTACCTACTTTTATAGTTTGTAAATATTTTATTTCCTGTATTATAATTAAATTATATTATAATATAAATATATAGTTGATAATGAAGAATTGAAGCCTATTTTGGAAGAAATATATATATATACAGAGATTAGCCGGAACAAACACACAGACTGACAGACGGACAGAAAAATATTAACAATTTATATTTTATTGTAAGTACCGATCATACTTTTAAATGCATTAAGTGAAAATAAAAGCTGTTAATTTGAAATTACAAACAGACACTTCAATTTTGTTTATCTGTATAGATATAATATATTATATTATACAAAACAAATAGTTGAACTATATATAGTGCGCGCGGAACTAGTTGGCCGCGCCTTAGGTAGGGACAGGGGTGAGGGGCGGGTTGCTTGCCCCTTTCGTCCCACCGCTCGCATACCTAAGGCCCGACTAGCTAGTCACAATATGTAACAGTCATAACAGTCACAATGTGTAATTGCAAAATTCTACATTATTGTCAAGGTGATAAGGTAGTTTTTTGTATCATTCTTAATAGTCGTTATTACATTGTGATTTCGAGTGGCAAAAAGTGTCGTGCCTATTCAATCCGTCTAGCCACAATACAATTCGCAACGCGCCATAAGGAACTTCGTTCCAAAAAACATTTAAAATCATGATTTTGGATGGGATCCCCACTTGAATAAAATAAATATTTAACATCCAATCCCATAAAAAATCGTGATTTTTGCCGTTTTATACGGAACCCTTCGTGCGTGAGTCCAACTCGCATTAAGCTGGTTTTTTGTTGATGTTCAGATTAAATTTGATAACTCACCTACACAATTTTCTTCCAACTCATTGTCTGCTGTTTCGTTGTCAATTGGCTCAGTTTTGATGAACTCGGACTTTATCTGCACCTCAATCTCAATATCTATAAAAATAACACAAAAATTAATATTTCCTGTACGTGTAACACTAAATGTCGCTTGAAACTTTTGCGCAAAAGGAAAATTAATTATACTACTAAATTAAAATCACTAGAGATCGCCCTGTGCTCGAAATTTGACCACAATTCATGATGATGATCATTTTTAAGGTTTGAACTTTATAAGGGTTCTTTTTTTCTCGTAGCGTAGTATCGTTTTTTTTGTGGTAGCGACAGAAAAAACTGCTCTGTAAATAGAAACTCTTCGCAAGTAAAAAACTCCTATGATGAAAATATACGTCAATCTGTCGATTGTTTTTTTTTTCTATGGACGCTTTACACCACGTCAATCTGGTCTCGTGGTAAGTTCTTGAAGAACTTGTGTTACGGGTACCAGACAACGGAAATATATTTAAAACTATTTTTACTATACATATATTAGGTCATTACATATGAAATTGGCGTTTTGTAAAGGAAGAACATAAAGTCGGTTTTTTTAAACATAATATATTTATTTAATCCAAGTATATACCAGTGGCGTGCATAGGATTATGACACTAGGTTTGCGGCGAAGTACTCGGTCACAAAAACTTTTTCGTTTATAGATTTTTAGCATAGCTTTAGCATAGCAAGCGACGGATCTCTAAGTCGAAACCATGCCAACAGAGCAAGTCTTAGATGTACTACTATTCATGTACATCTTCTACGGCAACGCAGACAAAACAGCGATCGATCGTCGCGGCGGAAGAAATTCTAATAAGTAAAATAATAAGCATATTTTAAAATATTATAACTACTCACCAGTCAGCTTCAATTTTCACATATTCAAGGTTCCGGTTACTTGAGATTACTATATCCCGATGTAAATTACTAAATAATATGCAAGGAAAACAATATAATTTAATTGTGTGTACACAACCACACAGCCAGTTATACGTTTCATAACTTTACCATGAAATTTTCGAGTTACATTATTTTTTTGCTGGTTTAATTGTTGTAACTCGGGTACACACCTACCTTTAGACAGAATTTGAATCTTTTCACTGAATGACAATTGTGAGAACTTATTTTTAATTTTTAATAAACACACATTTTCAAAACCTCACAGTCAAATAACATTTTAAAAAAATCGACTAACTCACTAGTAAAAGCAAATCACTACAATTATTATAGAAACTCAGTAATAAACTGTTAAATGTACACACTTTCAAATGTTAAAATGAAAAATCTTTTAAGAAAACTATAAATAAACTGGAGCGATTAAATTGTAAACAATGCTTATCGCATGAAATATGCAATATGGCCCCCGCGAAACACAAAACGTTTCTTCTATTTAAACAAATAAAACCTTACTAAACAAAAATGCATAATGTGCATACGTGATTTATTAGATTTCCGACTATTCTTTTTACTCGATTATAGGCAACGAATAATTTCCGACAAGTCAGTTCGGCGGTTTTCGGAAGCGATCGGATAGCCGAACCGAAGCCGACAGCCATCGCCTGCCGCTGGAGTTCCCGCTAATATAATCATGTCGATATTCATGGGTGTTTAGTGTGAGGAGTAAAAATAGGTGTCGCACACAGCACAGTCAGTGAAATAAAAGTTCTACTCACATTAGGTACGGTATTTATTAGTACACCAGTCATACACACACGATTTAAAAGTCAGAAGGAACAGAAGGAATGTTATATACGAACACAGTAAAGCACAGCACTAAAGTACATAAACGGAACGATAACAATTATCAAACATAAAATTATTTAGCGAAAGCGATAAATCGAATGTACAATATACGTATCGCGTCAAGGTATGATATCGACTGGCACGGCGCACGAGTGCATTATAGGTATCGCGAGCACTCTGCGCAGGCGCACACCAAAGAACCGGTCCCGCACTATAGTGCGAGAGTCATATCGATAACTATTGTCGATATGTCCAACTGACATTATAAATATAAAATTATTGTAAATGTGTAATTGTGTTAATACACTATAATAAGTAGGTAAGTAGCCTACACCACCCCCCCTCCAGAGACCGTCAAGGGCGATAAAAATCTGGAAATTTAACTCGACGTCCAGAACGAGTAACATATTTTTTTTGGACATCTGGTAAATGCTCAGGTACTGTATGGTCGGACAGTATGAAGGCCGGCTTAATACGGTCTATAGATACCGTGACCTCTCTACCCTTGAGAAGTATTTTAAATACTTTGTCGTCCCTCGACAAAACTTTATGGGGGCCTGAATATGCCGGTTGGAGGGAACCGCGTGATGCGTCTTCTCGGAGGAATACGTGATCAGTGGTTGATAGCTCCTTGTAAATGAACATTTTAGGGCTAGAGTGACGGGAGGCAGCTGTGGGTTGTAACCTTACAGCAATCTGCCTAAGGCGAGCCGAAAACTCAGACGTGTCAGTGGTACCACCGCCTGCTGGTTCGAAGAATTCGCCTGGCAGCCTTAAGGGCTCTCCATATACCAGCTCCGCAGAAGAACACTGGAGATCTTCTTTAAATGCAGTTCGTATGCCCAGAAGGACCCAAGGTAATCTCTGTCCATCTGTCATTTGCATGGCAAACAATGGCAGCTTTGAGTTGCCGGTGGAATCTTTCCACCATGCCATTGCATGCAGGATGGTAAGCCGTCGTTCGCCTATGCTCAAAGCCGGTGGCTTTTGAGAGGTACTGAAATAGCGCCGACTCAAATTGCCGACCACGGTCGGTTGTGATTTGAGTGGGGCAACCAAATCGAGCGATCCATGTAGACAGGAGTGCTTGGGCAACTGTCTCCGCAGTCATGTCCTGGATCGGTACTGCTTCCGGCCACCGCGTAAATCGGTCTATGGCTGTAAGGCAGTAGCGATATCCTTGTGACAGTGGCAAGGGACCCACGAGGTCTATATGGATCTGCGGGAAGCGCACTCGAGGCAAGGTGTATGTACCGAGGGGCGCAGTTACGTGGCGGCTGACCTTGGCTTTCTGGCAAGCTATACAGGTGCGAGCCCATTCGCGGCAGTCACGGCGTATACCTGGTCAGACAAAGCGCTCTGCAACCAATTTGGCAGATGCACTGACGCCAGGGTGGCTGAGAGAATGCAGACTTTCAAACACCTGCTTGCGGTGAAACTTAGGTACGAAAGGTCTAGAGGTCGGTGTACTGACGTCGCAGTACAGAGGGAATCGACTTCCAGGTACCGTCAGCTTATGCAAACGCAGAGACGTACCTTCTGCTAGAAGCTGCTGCAGTTCAGGGTCGTTAGCCTGACTTTGGGCTATGGTTTCGAGGGTCACCGGCGCACACAGTTCCTCGATTCTTGACAGCGTATCGGCAACTACATTATCCTTGCCAGATATGTGTCGGATATCGGACGTGAACTGGGCAATAAAGTCGAGATGTCTATACTGCCTAGGCGAACAGTTCTTTTTCCGTACATGGAATGCGAAACTGATCGGCTTATGGTCAGTATAGATGACGAAGTGCCGGGCCTCGAGCATATGCCTAAAGTATTTGATAGCCTCGTAAATCGCAAGCAGCTCCCTGTCATATGGCGAATATTTCACCTGCGATGGGCTCAGCTTGCGCGAAAAGAAGGCCAGTGGCTACCATGCGCCGTCCTTATACTGCTGCAGGACAGCACCGATAGCTTTGTCGGATGCATCCGTAACCAAAGCGAGCTTAGCGGTACAGTCAGGATGGGCAAGTAACGCTGCGTCTGCTAGGTTGCGTTTGCATGCGTTAAAGGCTTCAAGGGCCTCTTGTGTCAGGTTGATGGGCTGTGAACCCTTAACAGAACCCTTAAGAAGCGCATGTAAGGGAGCCTGGACTTCAGCTGCGCGAGGAAGGAATCTCCTATAAAAGTTCAGCATACCTAAAAATGCCTTTACTTGACGAACTGTGCACGCCACAGGAAAATCGTTAATCGCCTGCACCTTGGAGTCCAATGGTTTGGAGCCAGCTTCCGAAATAGCGTAACCTAGAAATGTTACCTCAGGCACACCGAAGACGCACTTTGCAGTGTTTACCAGCATGCCATACTCCTTGAGTCTGGTGAAAAGTTGGCGAAGGTGCTGCTCGTGCTGTTGCTCATCCTGTGAGTAAACTAAAATGTCATCTAGATAGACAAAGATAAAGTCTAGCCCCCTGGTGATCTCATCCATAAACCTTTGAAAGGTTTGGCCCGCATTCCGAAGTCCGAACGTCATAAAAGGGAACTCGAAAAGTCCGAAAGGAGTTGTGATCGCGGTCTTCGGAATATCTGCAGCACTGACAGGTATCTGGTTATACGCCTTTAATAAATCAAGGGTGCTAAAAACTTTGCAGCCAACAAGATTATGTGCAAAATCATGAATGTGTTTAATCGGATATCTGTCAGGCACAGTGCGGGCGTTTAACATGCGATAGTCACCGCAGGGACGCCAACCGTTGTCCTTCTTGGGTGTTAGATGAAGAGGGGATGCCCAGGGGCTCTGCGAAGGTCGGGCTGTTCCGTTGGCAATCATGGCCTGGAACTCCTGCTGGGCAATTTTAAGTTTGTCGGGTGCTAAACGACGTGGAGTGCAAGATACTGGCGGGCCTGGTGTCGTGCGAATGTGGTGGACACTGTTGTGTGTAATTATGCGGTGTATGCCAGTTGGACGGGTGAGCTCGGGAAATTCCTCAAGGATTTTGTGATATCGAGTCTCGCCTGTTAGAATTTTAACTGAGGCTATGTCGGAATCCTTTACAAATTTAGCAATAGCTGAGATAGATGTTATGCTATCTAATAACCTTTTATTTCGGCAATCTACGATAAGACCATAAAAATTTAAAAAGTCTACGCCTATAATAGGCTTGGTTACGTCAGCTACAACAAGTCTCCAAGAAAATACCCTACGTAAACAAAAATCTAAATTTAAATGTACATAGCCATAAGTTGAAATACAAGTACCATTCGCCGCACACAAATTATAGTCAGTCTTTGCACGACGATCACGCAGCAGGGACCGGGGGAAAACACAGAGGTCGCTTCCTGTATTGACCAGAAACTGCATCTTCGACTCGCGGTCCGTCACGAACAGGCGACCAGTGGAATGAGGGCAGTCAGCAGTCGCCATTATCGACCGCCCTTGGCATTTCCCGCCTTGTAGTCGCAGGGTTTCACGCATCTGCTAGCTTTCTCCGCAAACTTGGCATGATACCAGCAAAGCGGGAACTTTCTATAATTCGAGTCGGAGCGCTTCGACCTGGATGCTGATCCTCTGCGCGCAGGTCCTGAGGACCTAGAGCGTGGTCGGCTTCTTCTGTCCATCGAGAGTCGCTGGAACTGTCTCCTCAGTTCGGCAACCTCCCTGGCTAATGCGTCCAATGCCGATCCAGGCACAGCTCGGCTAGTAGATGCTACAGCTGGCATAGGGGTGGCCAGTTCGTGGATACGATCGGCCAAATCCGCGAGGTCCTCGGTGGATGACGAAGAGGGTTGGCCAGCGAGCACAGTTTGGATCCCGTGCGAAAGACGGCTAGTCCAAATGGTCTTCAAAATTTCTTCAGAAACGTCGACACCGGCGAGGCCTTTGAGGTGACGCAAAAATTGCGAGGGCTTACGGTCTCCAAGCTCCTCGTGCATCAAAAGCTGCTTGATCTGCTTCTCCCTCGACGCCGTCAGCCTTTTTATCAGCTCCCGTTTCAAAGTCTCGTATCTATTTCCTGCAGGTGGGCTGATGATGATATCTTTTATCTCCCTTGAATGCTGCACGTCCAGGTGGCCAATTACGTAATAAAATTTTGTGAGGTCATTAGTAATCCCGGAAATAGCGAACTGTCCCTCCACCTGCGCAAACCAAATCTCTGGCTCTTCTGGCCAGAATGGAGGGACTCGAACTCCAACCTTAAAAATATCGATATTGGGTATCGACTGTGTCCCCTCACTAGCTGCATCGTTCGGCCGCGTGGCAGGGCCTGCAGGAATGGCGCGTGCATCGTGAAATTCCTTCTCCATCGCTCAAATACGGGGTCACCAGTTTAGTGTGAGGAGTAAAAATAGGTGTCGCACACAGCACAGTCAGTGAAATAAAAGTTCTACTCACATTAGGTACGGTATTTATTAGTACACCAGTCATACACACACGATTTAAAAGTCAGAAGGAACAGAAGGAATGTTATATACGAACACAGTAAAGCACAGCACTAAAGTACATAAACGGAACGATAACAATTATCAAACATAAAATTATTTAGCGAAAGCGATAAATCGAATGTACTATATACGTATCGCGTCAAGGTATGATATCGACTGGCACGGCGCACGAGTGCATTATAGGTATCGCGAGCACTCTGCGCAGACGCACACCAAAGAACCGGTCCCGCACTATAGTGCGAGAGTCATATCGATAACTATTGTCGATATGTCCAACTAACATTATAAATATAAAATTATTGTAAATGTGTAATTGTGTTAATACACTATAATAAGTAGGTAAGTAGCCTACAGGTGTGTGCGTTTGCGAAGTATGAAAATTACACATACATGCGATGATTTATCCTGCACAAAGCAACCACATGAGTTGCTATTTATAAAATATTAGGCGTTTTTAAGTTATTATATTTTTTTAATTAATTTATTTAATATTAATTAATTATTAAAGTCATCTAAAACGTACGAACGTTTTATTAAAATATCTGTGAATGACAAGTAAAGCACTGCATTTCTGCCTATATGGAGCGCACGCCCCTGGTATATACAATTGCTATCTAAAATATTTGAAGGCGCTTTGGACTGCCACCCTCACCGGAGTTGAATTTTTTCCCTTGCAAGAAGTTATCCAAATTTCGAAAAAAATGGTATACTGTTGGAGCAAGGTCCGGGGAGTACGGTGAATGTCTTAGACATTCCAATTGAAGCTCCTTTAATTTGGTAGCTATCTGTTGTGCAGTGTGTGGTCTAGCATTGTCCTGAAGCAGCAGTGGCCTAGAGCGAATGACCAACCTCGGTTGTTTAGCAGCTCACAAGTAACTTTTTTGAGTCAATTTTCGCTTGGGGCAGGCTTTGGCTGGTTCGCCAGGCTTCAGCCATTGCGATGAGCGTTTCCGATTATCGTACAGGATCCACTTTACATCACAGGTAATGATTCGATTTAAAATCCCTTCATTATTGTGCCGGTTGAGTAATGTAACGGAGCAGTCGACGCGCGTTTGCCGGTTTGCTGCACTCAATTCATGAGGTACCCAACTTTCGAGCTTTTTCACCTTCCCAATTTGCTTCAAGTGGATTAAAACAGTTTTATCACTAACACTGCAGCCTGCAGCTTACTCGGACATGGTTTGCGATTGATCTGCTTCCACAATAGCCTTTAATTCTTCATTATCAACTTTGGTCTCCTGCCGTCCATGGGGCTTGTTCTGCAGGTTGAAATTTCCAGAACGAAAACGTTGGAACCAAAGAAGCACTGTGTTTTCTTTTGCGACACCGCCGCCATACACATCATAATGGTGCCATGGTGGAACTCGTACTTATGAATTACGGTTTTCGAAACAACTAATGCAGGAGTAAATAGCGGTATAAATTTGAAATTGGAATTCCTAACTAAAGAAGATATATTTGAGATCAAAGTGGCCAGTACGACAAAACGCCAATTTCATATGTAAGGTCCTAATATTTAAGATTTTTATTATATTATACAAAATCAAAATCAAAATCAAAAAATTTTTATTCAAAATTGGTATTTTTAAATACTCTTTTTGAACGTCGATACTACGTGATGCCTACCACCGGTTCGAGAACTAACCCAGCGAGAAGAGCCGGCAAGAAACTCGTCTGGGGCCATCTTTTACCAAAAAGATGGAAAATTATTCTTTTAAAATCAAAATTATTACAATGTTTACTTATGTCTATGTAACAAATAATAAGATAAGATAAGGAGCCACCTTAGATTAGATTCTTTCTTACATATAACACATTTTCCAAAATGTATTGAGATGCGACGGTCAGAACTTTTATTTCTTTAAACTTTTCCCTTAGAGATTCAAAAGTCGACATCTTATAAATAGAACGTATAGCACGTTTCTGCAGCACAAATATTGTATTAATGTCCACAGCGTTTACCCACAAGAGGATGCCGTACGACATTATGCTATGAAAATAGCTAAAGTAAACTAATCGCGCGGTCTCTATGTCGGTAATTTCTCTAATTTTTTAACAGCGTATGCTGCAGAACTCAGCTTATCTGCCAATTTAGCAATATGTGGTCCCCACTGTAACTTACTATCTAATGTTATACCTAGAAATACAGTGGTGTCTACTAATTTCATTTTCTCATTATTTAATAGTATATTGGTTTGTGCCTGCGTAACATTTGGCAAGCTGAACTTTAAACATTTTGTTTTATTAGAATTCAACAGTAAATTATTAGCATTAAACCAATGTACTATTTTTGAGAGAGCACTATTTACCTCGTCATTGTTAGATTGTCGTCGCTTCACATTAAAAATTAGTGAAGTGTCATCAGCAAAAAGTACTATCTCATGCTTATCATTAACTAGATAAGGTAGATCATTTATATATATGAGAAATAGAAAAGGGCCCAAAATAGACCCCTATGGTACTCCTAGTTTAATTTTAGTACCATTAGACCTTTTGGAATTAACTTCTAGTCTGTGTTCTATTTATTAGATAAGAGCTTAGAAGCTTTAGTGCCGTGCATACTTAATACACATCCATGACCCAGGAACACAGAATAACTTTTTGTTCCTTCTGCAGGATTGGAACCCGCGACCCCGGCTTGAGCACCAACACGCTCAACCACTGAGCCACAGATATCGTCAAATAATGTTTATCACTAAACATTATTTAAAACCAATTTTATCAACTCTTTGCTATAATGAAGTATGACTTTTATAAAATAAAAAAATAAATAATAATTTTTTCAAGTCTGACCACGTAAGTGAGCTCAAATTGCAGAGTTGAGGCCAAGGGTCTTGGGTTGCCTGCACAACGGACAGATCAATTGTATCCCTTCTGAGTCATTATCCCCAGAAGCAAGCAAAATATACAACTTCATGGATCTGTCCCTTGTGTATGGATTTATGGAACAATGTCTGAACCTATGAGGCTGATATCAACACTCAATCAAGGGTTGAAAAATTCTTGAAAAAAATAAAACAGTTCCTAGCTACAAGCATTATGGCTAAAATTAAAAAATCACAATGATACATACATTCTGTTTTAATTGGTTCTTTCTGCATGATAGCAGTAACGTAATGATGACTTATTATCTTCCTGAAAATGAAAAATAATAAAAGTAATATATTTTACTGCATTTCAAAAGACAGCGTATATTTTTTAAAAGACCGGAAACATATTTGCGATCTCTGGTGTTGCCAGTCTTTAAAAAATTATCTGGTTGTGTCCATGGATGACAGTAATCGTGTGTGTGTGTGTGTATTATACACATTGTTATTGTTATTAAATTTATGTATTTCTGAGAATTATTTTTAAAATAATAGCTTTCTACACACTTTCCTACATGTAAACTTTAACTGTGCCAAATATCACACTCCGCCATTCCCCACAATTTTTGTAAAACTGTTGTGAGCGTTTTTGCTTCATAAGGAAAAATATTTTATTATTAGCAAAAAGTATAAATAATTATAAGAATCACTCAAATTGAGACAATAGTTTCACTAAACTCGAATTTAATACGGCTTTCTAATTATTATGGCTACGGTATGTATGTGGCGTGAAACGGAAAATTTCAATCTGTCCAAACTATTGTCGTTCATCTAATACACTCAAAAAATTGATCAACTATTATCAAGTTTGGACTGTGTAATGTCTGAAATAAATTATTTCATTTATTCATGTCGTGCAAATATATCTATTATATTTATAGGTAATTGAGTTTGATACGAACCTTCGTTGCTCATAAAACGCTTAGCAGTTATCACGTTATTAAAGGAAACGTGTCATACATTTTATTGTTTTAAAATACAGTAAATGTAAATGAGACATTACACAAAAACAATTACAACCACATTTTAATAGTTATTGTTGCTTCTAGATCACAACGCAAAATTTAAATTCACTGCTTATTGGTTATTTCTACAAATCATTAATTTAAATTTTTATTAAAAGTATTTATAAAGCATAATATAGCTGAAAAATGGAAAACGCTAAAATATTCTCTTCTTCTTCTTCTTTTAAGAGAAAATGACAAATGATAATTGCTTTTTTTTATTTATTTATATATGGCATCGGCTTATAACCATTTGCCAGTGTCAAGTTAAAAAGGCGGGTAACAGAACTAACTTTCGTTTCAATTTTCAACATCGTATTCCTATATCGTCAAGTCTAAAGTCTACTCAAAGTCCAAATATATAGTTAGTACGGTCCATGAGTCATGTCAGAGCCCACACTTATGCACGTTAACGAATATTTAATAGTTAATATTCTACCAATATTACACATTAAGAACCGAGATAACACATAGTTATGAAATTTTACAAATTCCACAACGTCACCCATTGAAATCCCCGGCAAAACTCCATGACAATTGTAAATGATATAACCAACGTCAATGTCAATTTCCTCAAATTTAGTGCTACCAACTTTCAAAAATATTTCTCCGCCTTATGTCGTTTCGGCACCGAAAACTCCCCCGTGGGTAGGGCAACCCGAATGAGTACAAAAATAGCCGAATCTTAATTGCCAATATTTAATCAGTGTTCTGGTGCATAAAAGGCTGGGACTATATGCTCCGGAATCCGGAACGCCGGTGTAAATTCAGAGCACTGAAAATAGAACTCTGTGATAAAACAATAGAGTTGAAAATATAATAGTCGAGTTGTCATATTTGACATTGACATTTGACTCGAAACTACGTGTTCGATTTTCAACTCCATTCCAGAGTTCTAATTTTACTGCTCTGAATTTTCACCGGTGTTCCGGGAGTACGGAGCATATAGTCTCAGCCTAAAGTGCTGTTTTTCTGTCGTGACCACTAAAAAACGCTCGTGGCTACGAACTACGAGGGCAAAATAATTGACGGAGTTTTGTCAGGGAATTCAATGGGTGACGTTGCAGTTTTTGTATGGTCTCAACAATTTGTGTTATTTCGGTTCCTAATGTGTAATATTGGTAGAATACCATTAAATATTCGTTAACGTGCACAAGTGTGGGTAAGTGGTACAAGACTACAACTTCAAAAAACGTGCCATTTTGTTTCTCTCCAAAACTTTCAGTAAAGCTTCTACCACTTTACAGAATCGATTAACTTGACTCATTGACAGCACTGACTATTTAATTGGACTTTGACTAGACTTAGGAGACGGTGTTGAAAATTGTAATGAAAATTCTATTTCCCGCCTTTTTAACTTGACACTGGCAAATTATCTTCTTGTTCTTCTTCTTTTGGCATAGCCTCCCCTGTAATAGGAGTTGCCAACGTCAGAGTGATGGAGTAGATGTTCAGTGAAAAGCTGATGGCGTACAGTGCAGGGAATGGCTCATGCAATGACTTCATACAGATACAAGTTATAATTACTGGTATAAAAACAGAATAATATGCAAAGCCAATGTTTCTTAGTTTTTTTTTTATTATTTTTTAATAAAAAATAATTATGCTATATATTTAGATAATAAAAAAAAATATTGACAGTTGACAACTTGACACTTGACACATGAGTCATGACATCGTTGATTGCGAGTATCAAGTGTAATCATTGATTGTATTCAATCAATTATGTACATATTTTAATTTATTTCTCAGTTCCTTTCTTGTATTATAGCGTTGCATTTTTTTCTCAGTGTTTGCTTATTTTAATAATTTTAATAAATTATTTTCACATACATCATAAAATTTAATTTAAAGAATATAAAAATCGCGTTGTGGTCTTCATTGCAAATCCTTATTAAACTAAGTTTCAGAAAACTATTTAGGGTATGTTATAGATTATTAATTAATGATTATTGTTTTAAAACAAGCACAAACACAATGTGTAAAGTATTTATTCCTTTATAGTATAGTCTATTTGCGTTAAGAACGTAGTGAATCATGCATACAAAATTGACCAATGAGGCATAAGCTGTGTTCACTAATATATAAATAACTAATTATAGTAAACCATTTTGCATACGTATGCATGATTCACTTTGCCTTAATAAAATATAAATCGAATAGATATAATAGTCCTTTCAGAGGTAATTTACCTCAGAGTTCCTGGGACAGTGACCCAAAAGTCATGGGTATAAAGGTACTCTTGTTAGATGTTAAATAACTCTGAATGGACTGTTTAATTATATTTTAAAAAAGTTTATAAAACGTGTTTCGTTTAATTTAATTGTGTTTATTATATGTGACACTTCTCATGGTATGTATTTGCCTCAATCTCTGAGTTATTTAACCATTATTGTTTAAAATTGTGCTTTTATCTTCAAAAGGCAAAATTTGTTGGTGCAAGACTATACTACAGGTCACTATAGACATTTGCATTAAGTCCCGTGGTCATTAGTGCAAATATGAAAATGGCCTAATTTAATTTTGTAATGACAGCACAGCTTCAGCATCATTGGTCAATTTTGACATTTCTCCTGGTGACTCACTAGTAACTTAATATAAATAGACTAAAATACTATCTTCGTGTTTAAAGGTTTTCTACTGAGTTGTACTTGCTTTTTTAGAGATTGTTATGCCTGATTTGTTTAAAAAAGGGTTTTATATACTACTTGGACTAGTAAAATATTTTACATACAGTGAAACCTGGCTTATTGGGATCCCTGAGAGACCAAGGGTTTGTACTATTTAAAGAGGTTTTAATTAATTCTGTTTGCCAATTAGAGAGGCTTTGAATTATAATTGTCACATTTACAGAGGCATCCTGCATATAGATGTCGAATGAACCATTATTTCATTTATAGAGTTCAGATCTTTGTAAATAAACATGTGGAATAATGTCCCAACCTGCTAAAATGTCTCACTTATACAGGGAATTACTCTATAGATCCCCAATTATAGAGGTTATTGGTTAACATGGAAAAAATCCTAGAAATCAAATTTAATTTAACCAGGTTCATATAATCCTATTAACAGAGATAATTCGATGAAAAAGGGCCTAATTGAAATTCTCAATAATAGAGGTTTTTTACTTGTCCAGGTCCTACTTAACCAGGTTTCACTGTGGTAGGATATTGTCTGTTTTACTTACTGGCTGGCACCGGCCCGGCACCGGATTAGCAAGGCTCGACTGTATTTTGAAACTTATCACTAGCTTTTGCCTGCAGCTTTGCCCAGGTGGAATAATATTCTTGGAGAAAAAACTTCTTTAGCAAATAACTCTACTCTCTGCAATATACTTAACTTATATACTTACTATACAATATTGAAAATGTTTTTTAGGGTTTCGTACCCAAAAAAGGGGACCCTATCACCTCGACGCGACTTGTTAGACCGTTTTTAATTTAAACTGTATGTTTTAAAGGGCTACTATAATGAGTCCAAAACATACGAGATTTAAAAACCAACTGTCCCAGGCACTACAGTATTTCAAGAGTGGTTAATGAGTCCAAAACATCTGAGACTTAAAAACCAACTGTCCCAGGCACTACAGTATTTCAAGAGTGGTTAATTCGCTCGGAGATTACTGTATATAAATCATCCAATAACAGATGAAAAGTGGATGGAGTTTATAATGTGTATAAAATGTTTAAAGTGAGCAACGTATTTAATTTTATAAGGATCATAATGTATCCGTCTAAATAGCTTCTCTAGAGAGCTTAAATAAACGCGTGTGATCTCTGCTAAATCATAATGTCGAATGACCCTGCATTTTAAATCTGTAATATATTTGAAAATATTAATTTAAATTATATGCTGTAAAGGGCCATATTGATCTATATTAATTGAACAATGTATTTAAGGCACTTAATTGGATAAGGATTAATGCTGTATTGCTTAAAATAGCAAGTATAGTAAATAAGAGAAAATTCATTATGTCTCGTAAAAAGTAAAGGATAAAAAATGGTTATTGTGGGTTATCCTTAAGAGATGGCCATATACTATCACGGATTTTTTGTAGATCTTTTTAAGGTGTACAATACTGTAGTACATTATTTTGATATATCTCGTAGGGTTCAGCCAGCGTTTGCAATGTAAGCGCAAAAAAAGTGTTTATTTACGACATTAGAAATCTCTAAAATTATCAGTGTTTCTATACTATACTATGCATATTATATACATATAAACCTTCCTCTTGAATCACTCTATCTATTAAAAAACCCGCTGTACGATTTGACGAATCTTACGAAATACCCCTGTATTAGCTCGCCAACACTCCGCCAGTCCAATGGCTACATGATGACTAACTGACAGCTAATGTCACTGTCATCTGTGACGTCAATGGACGAGATAATACAAATACCCTCACATACACTACACCCTCACATACACTACACCCTCACATACACTACACCCTCACATACACTACACCCTCACATACACTACACCCTCACATACACTACACCCTCACATACACTACACCCTCACATACACTACACCCTCACATACACTACACCCTCACATACACTACACCCTCACATACACTACACACTCACATACACTACACCCTCACATACACTACACCCTCACATACACTACACCTGCATCAAAAACCGGTGCGTTGTTTTAAAGATCTAAGCATACATAGGGACAGACAAAAAAGGGTTTTTGTTTTATACTATGTAGTGATTTGCTTGTTTTTTTTTTTCAGAACTTAATTAATCAAAGCCTTCCCCTCATCATGCAAGAACAAACCATCAAAAAGGAATGTATGTAACCATTTTGCATTTTATAACATATTGTATGCCACAGTGATGATGGTGGTGATGATGATGACTGAACTAACATATTGGGCAGTGGCATATGCTTGCAGTTCTTTAAACAACGTCGAAATCACCAAATATGTATTTAAAATAACCCAGGACTGTTCTGTTCAGTACTTTTGGATCCAGGGTATACCTTGGTACCTATTTTTTGGTAGCATATGCTTGGATTACTTCAGAAAAAGTTAAAATCACTATATGTGCCACATATAAATTTCTAGGAGTTTCCTCTTCCCATCGTCAATTCACCACTTCGGTGACAACAGGACCAACTTCGGATTATACCCTTTACACCAAAAAAAGGAATTTTGAAAATTTGTCTAGAGACTGTGGAGTAATCTTTGAATATATTAAAAAAAACTAAGACAAAATCTACAGCCAACATTTCTTCTTTTAGGAATTTAGTTAAAAATATTGAATTTGATTTAAACAGAGCCTAAATAAGATTATTATTGACTTTTAAAATAATAATAGGTGTAATATATTGTAATGTTATTTTTGGTATTTCCATAGATTTTGAATTTGAATTGAAGTTACTTAAGGCGGAAGTAAAAATTGAACCAGTTGAAAATGAATCGGCTACCAACATTTTGGAACAAGAGGTGAATCATGTGAAAACCGAACCAGTTGATAGTGAAGAGGCCTCCATTGTTTTGGAACAAGAGGTGGTCTGGGTGAAAAAAGAACCAGTTGAGAGAGAGGCTGCTCCCAACATTTCAGAATGTGAAGGTTGGTTACATTAACAACAAAAAAACATTAAATAAAATAAATAACCAAAATTTTCCTATGTTACAATTTAAATTGTGTTAGTATATTTGTAGTTTTTGTTAGTTTATTTTTCCTTCTTTTTAATCTTAGGTTAGTATGGAAATTTTTTTTGGGTATAGGCCTCCCTCAACTTTTTCTCTATCCTTTGCTTTTTCGATCCATTCTCTTCCAGCCTCCTCCATTACATCACGGACCCATAGATGCTTTTGTCTACCGACGTTTCTGTTGCCCGAGGGTTGGTTACAAACAAATGTCGATTAAAAAATATTAGAGTTCGCCCTATGATCGGAACCTGCTCATAATAATTCATATAATTTTTAAATTTGAACTCTATATAGGGTTCTTTCGCTTCTTAAGCTGGGGCTATATGATCTGGAATCCTGTAGGCCGGGGAAAATTCAGAGCATTGAAAATAGAACTCTGCATAGAGTTGAAAATCGAAGTGTCGAGCTGTCATATATATGACATTGGTGCGTTGAAAAGTAGCCTATGTTCTTTCCCAAGTTCAAATTTCAGCTGTTGACCGCTGAATAGCTGACAGACAGTCATTCACATTTATAATATTAAAAGTACGGTATTTGCTTTTTTAGGTCTCCAAATTGATAATATGTTGGAGTGTGTAATAACTGAGCCAAGGGAGGACGCTAGGACTGCGTGTGGCAACAACTCATCACAAGACTCGCCAAGTTAGTACGACCTTTTTTTTTTACTCTCGACGAAAGCAGGGGGCTGTTATAAGTTGACGCGTCTGTCTGACTGTGTGTGTGTGTGTCTGTCAGTGGCATCGTAGCGCACAAACGTATGAACCGATTTTGATCTAGTTTCTTTTGTTTGCAAGTTGACATGATCGAGAGTGTTCTTAGTTATAATTCATCATCATCAGCTCGCTCACTGCTTGACATTACGGGGGTGACTTAAAATCTTTAATTTTGTTATGAAATGGACCAAAGCTTTAGTCGAAATTCCATCGCTAATTACGATGACGAAGTTAGAAATAAAAGTATGGTATAAGGTATTGGCGTATCGCGCGCTATGTCACATAGCGAACTATATATAAATCCCATATATTTTCAATTTCGATCATTTTTTGTTTTTGTATTTAACCATGCTGGCTAGGCCCTCAGGAAACGAGCAGACGGATACCATCGCAAGCGATTACCGCCGCCCTTGGACATTCGTAACACCAGAGGAGTTACAAGTGCGCTCCCTGTCCTTTAAATCCCCAACTCCCTTAGGCCTACGCCTTACGCTTACCGTAAGCGTAAGGCGTAGGCCTACCTCACTCACTTGACGAAACACAACGCCAGCGTTATTTCACGACCAGCGTGTACATATAAACATACCGATTACCTTCCAGAGGAATCTCTATCTATTAGTAAAACCGCATGAAAATTAGTGCAGTCGTTTTGAGTATGTCGGGAACAAACAGACAGACGGGGCGGAGGACTTTGTTTTATATAATATATTACAAATTGACCCGATACACGTGGTCTGTCTCAACTATGAACTGGAATAAGTAATTAACTACACCTACACCACAAGCTACATCTACACCTACCTACCTAGTACCTGCACCCAATTTTTTTTTTTGACCCACCCAAATTAGAAGAATGAACATCAAAATGTTTGACAGGTGTTACCAACTTCCGGAAATACTAAGCGGATGTGAGATGGACAATTTGTCATGATAATATTTAGTCATTGTCTCAGCATCTTCTTTTGTCCTGGCTAGCATTCGCTCTAATTTATCAACGTAATCGGTCGATCGGGGAAATGCCATTTGTAATGTATGCTTCCATGTTTCCCATGTCATATCATAATTTTCTAAATCATCATACCAATATCTTGCAGAACCACGTAATCTGAGTTGCATGATAAATATACGATCAGTATCGTCCCATCCATAAATATCCCCCAATTGGGCAATTTTATGAAGCCATCCAATAACATTGCTATCGATGTCTTCAGGTCGATATTTCGGTATAATTTCGGCATCAGTAGGTGCAACATGTCTCCTTCTCATCTTCCTCGGTTGATTTTGGTAAGAGAAAAAAAAACAGTATTTTCGTCTGACGAATTCGCAGCATCACAGTAGGCCCTTTTTCTCTTACCCAAACCGGCAGCGTAAGGTCCGGACATAATGCAATCCCACTTCTGAAGTGTCGGCACTTGGTAGAAAATAAACTAGGTCCAAACTTAGAAACACTGTTTATTCGGGCAGAGTAACACCCTTTTAACAACCGTTACAATAATGGCACCAACAACAGATCTGCGAGCCCTTTTATACTAAAAGTAATCAGTTGACATCCTCTAAATTACAATTTACAATAATTCATAATTAAATTATATGAATGTATATTTTACATATTTATTGGAACTAAATCAAGCATAATATATTTTAAATAATAAGCCAAATTAAATCAGCAGTTCTATCGGTGAGCAATTATAAGTGTGGTCAATAATTGTCCATCTCACATCCGCTTAGTATTTCCGGAAGTTGGTAACACAGGTTTGAACAGTTAGTATGCATAAATTTTGTTCTTGTTCTCCTCACAATCGTTATTCACAATATTTCTCACCGTTTAAACCTGCCCCGAACTTCCCTATTAATTTCAAGATCAAAATTATCCAATTCGGTCCAGAGCCAGACACAGAAACTGCAATTAATTTTTATATATGTGGTAATATTAATAATAAGAGAAGATGTAGTGACAATAACCACCAATAACGATTAAGACTAAAAATGGCTTAGAACAGCTTTGAATGTAGATTTATATCAATCCCAAGATCCAAGTTTCAGGCGCAACAATCAAAAATTTTATAAAAAATCAGCATGCCTATAGTTTATTAGTTGATGTGTTTAGAGTAATCAAATCTAAAGTCTGGATTTTTATTTAGTTTTGTAACAAACAACATGGTATTCATAACGCCTAGTAGTTTTTTTTTGTAAGATCAGCTCAAAGTGCAGCCTTTTAAGGCTGACCCCACATTAGGCGTGCGCGTTCTTCGGGCGTGTGAGTGGCGCGAGCAGCGCCCGCATCGCTGACACGCAGAGCGCTCGCGGCGTGCACGCAGCGCCCGCATCGCTGACACGCCCGAGGAACGCGCATGCCTAATGTGGGGGAGGCCTACGACGTAGGAGTAGGGAGGACCAACTTTTAAAGCCTGACAAGGAGAATTGGAAACCTGCACTGAGGGCGTTGTATTTTTTATTGCTGCAACACTATGAAAAGCTGGGATGCGATTGGTTGAATCTCGAAGTTTTGACATTATTGTTACAAGAATAGTTATTTTTAAGAAAAAAATAAATCACCAGGCACCACATAATTTGAATATATTGCCCTAAGAAACTATCTCGGGGTTTTTTTTCAAATGTTTTAGTTGACATTTGAGGGTCGCTACCAAGGTTTGAATAAAAAAAATACGCACACATACTACTGTATTTGTTGGATTCTTTTAATTTTATGCATAGGGCATAAAAATGCAAAATTATTGTTGTTGTTTTGAATGTCAAAGTCAAGAAGTGTTTTGTTCAAAGTTGGTATTTTTATACACTTTCTGAACTGAAATGACGATATTTATTCATTATTGTGTAGCTATATTTTTGTTGAAGCTCCCAAAGGCGTTTAGGTCTTTCAATAATAGGCTAGGTAACAACAAAAAATTATTTATTAAATGAATAGTACTAATATGAGTAACTCCAAATCAAATCAAAAGTCAATATTTTCAAAGCGACAGCGATTTGTATACAAAATTTCGCAAGTCTCGTCCAAAACGCTCCATACTATTTGTGACGCCACGCCTAAGTTAAAGTGTATGAAGTATACGGCCGCAGGAACATATTTCGAAATATCTCCGGTATTTGTGCGTTTAAGTTCATACTAACTACAAAAAAATAATACTTTTTTGTACTTTTTAGATGTATCTAAATTACACATAAAATATTATATTTCTTTACATTTATCAAGGAGCAATGCCTCAATATTTCTGAGTATATTAATGAAACTAAATATTTTAGATGTAGTAATCATTCCTATTGCAAGTCGTTTCTAGATGCTGACTGCTGACCATCTGGTAGAGGCTTGTAACTAATGATTTATAAAAATTATCAGAGAAATGCATATTTCTCTCAAAGCTTTTTCGTCCCTGTGCGTTAGCTTAAAATTGATGTTAAAATAAATAAATTTTCAAACATTAGGCTGGGACTATATGCTCCGGAATCCGTAATACCGGTGAAAATTTCAGAGCTATAAAACTATAACTCTGGGCTAATACAATAGAGTTGAAAATCGAAGTGTCGAGCTGTGATATATAACATTGACATTTGTCTCGACACGTGTGTTCGATTTTCAGCTCTATTGTATTAACACAGAGTTCTATTTTATATGATCTTAATTTTTTCCGGCCTTCCGGATCATATAATCCCAGCCTAATGGCGAGGTTTATATTCCTGGTCAGGCTATAAAATCCTTGTCACTCGGCTGTTAGTCACTAAGTGACTTAATCTTTGTTACAGACAGCGAAGATGAAGTCGAGTCAGCGATAAAGCCATCCTCCGTCCCCACAGATCCGATTAAGCCTGAAGGCAAGACGCACACTTGCGTTACTTGTCATAAAAAGTTTAAGCATCACGCAAACTTAAGTAAACACATGATAATACACACCGGCGAGAAACCGTACAAGTGTAGTGTTTGCAGTAAAAAATTCGTCAGCTGCCTCCGCTTGGAGCGACACCAACGCAAGCATACAGCAAACAAACCCCACGGTTGTAGCGTTTGTAGCAAGAGATTTCGCAATGTTGAACAATTGGATAGGCATATGATAATACATAGCGGAGACAGACCGTACACATGTGAGATATGTGGTAAGAAAATTACGACAGAGGGTAATTTAAAAGTGCATATGGCGAGGCACGGCGGCGTTAAGCCATTCAGCTGCGAACTTTGCGATGAAAAATTCTTTCACGCGTGCAGATTGAGAACGCATATGAATATACACATAAACGGTGCGTCGTTCGCTTGTGACGTTTGTGACAAGAAATTCAATAGGCTTGAAGGGTTGAAATCGCACAAAATGGTGCACTTAGGCGCCGTTTTCAGTTGTGAAATCTGCGGGAAAACGTTCAACAATTCGGCCAATTTGAACCGACACACGAAAACCCATTCCAACGAGAAACCGTACAGCTGTGACGATTGCTTCAAAAAGTTCTCCAGAAACGAGCATCTGCTGATGCACAAGATAAAACACACAGGCGACAAACCATACAGCTGTGATATTTGTAGTAAAAAATTCACTCAGCCTGCAAATTTACAGAGGCATAAGAAACTACATACCGGCGACGAATCTTTGACTTGTGATATCTGTGGTAAAACGTACATTACAGTCGGAAAATTGAAATTACATAAATTAAATAAACATAATATCTCATTATCAACGCTGTCCACTTATGTCCCCTCTGCCGTGTCACCTCAATGACAGGAAATTATATAATATTTTGTGCGGGAACTCTACAAATCTTTATATATAATATAACTATATGTTGATCATTAAAGTTGATAAATTAACAAGTGTGTTTTTTCTGCCTCTGCTGAAATACAAAACAAAAATACAGACTTCATTATGTCCTGAACATAGTAAAATCTGTATCTATGGACATAATGTCCATAGACATAAGAAATTCGTATATTCTCTAAACTATAGAGTGAGGATAAGGTTATAGTGCAACTACTTTTTTTAATGTCCCTGGGTAATTACCTGTTTCTAAGAATACATCATCTTAGAAACCGATAATTACCCAGGGACATTAAGAGACGATTCCCGAAAGACAATAAGAATTTAGTTGTAATGTATGATGTTATCACAGCTATGTCGGTAGTCAATGCCACTGTGCGGAAAGACAATTTAAATTATACGCACGAGTTACGACTTAAGACTCATACTTATAGCTCTACCAGGAATATAGAAACGTCGTAAAGTTGTGGAAAATTCACGAAACTAAATAAAAATGTCACTTACGTCAAATCTTCGAGATGAACCAATCACATTCCAGATTTTTGTAGTGTTGCTCCAGTGAAAAATGAAGCGCCCCCCAGTAAGGCTTTGCATTATTTGATCTTATTATATATTCTTTTACAGATATCAAAAAGAAAGCGAAGGAGGTTCCAGCACATTGTGAAGTTATAGTCGTAGAGCCATCTATGTGTATAATTCCCAAAAAGCAAACAAAACTGCAAATCAAATGTTTCGTTTGCGATATTTGTGACAAAAGTTTCTATCGTGCCGACCGTTTGAATGATCACAAACTAAAACATACGGGCGAAAAACCACACACCTGTGATATATGTAGTAAAAAGTTTACCACTACAAACGCTCTGAAAGTGCACAAAAGACTGCATACAGAAGAAAAGAATCACACCTGTGATGTATGCAGTAAAAAATTTTTCGCCCTCGGCGACTTGAAAAGACACGTATTACTACATAGCGATGAGAAACACACCTGCGATATATGTAATAAACAGTTTACTACGACATCACGTTTGAAAGAGCACAGACAGTTACATACCGATCCGAATCAATACAGCTGCGACATTTGTAGTAAAGCCTTTACTACACTCACTTATTTAAAAACTCACATGCGACTTCACTCGGGCGTGAAGCCGTACACTTGTAATATTTGCAGTAAATCGTTTACTACATCCGCCTATTTAAAAACACACATCATACTGCACTCCGGTGAGAAGGAATATAATTGTGATGTTTGTGGTAAAAAGTTTGCCAAATCAAGTTATTTAAAAAGACACCAACTATCACATACGGGCGTCAAAAAGCATACTTGTGATGTGTGCTATAAAAATTTTACGCTCATTGACCATTTGAAAGCACACAAATTGACACATACAGGCGAAAAACCGTTCTCGTGTGATGTTTGTTGTAAAAGATATCGGAGCATCGGCAACTTGAAATCACATAAAGCAACACATACAGATGAAAAACCTCACGTTTGTGATATCTGTGGTAAGAAGTTTAATCAGCTTGTAAGCTTGCGGAGACATATGCAATTACATACAGGTGAAAAGAAACATAAGTGTGAGGTTTGTTCGAGAACATTTATACAGCTCGTCAATATGAAAAGACATAAATGCCAATAACGCAACAGCTTGTGACGTAGCCTAAAGGTCAGTTCACACCGAGGCAACGCGCACTTTTACAGATATCGATTCAAAATAAACTTTATTAACTACACAAAAAGATACACCAGTATAAGTCCAGCCTGCATGTCTAGCAGCCCTTGGGAGAAGAATATTCATGGGAGGAACACTCCTCGAACTTCAATAGGTTTTTGTACTTTGTAATGTTAATAAAACGCGACGTAAATAATACGACTCTATTGCAATGTAAATTAGTGACATCTTGAATTTACAGCTATATAAATGTAATTTGTTTACGGAAAGCTTCAACAAAAACAATGTACCTACGCCTAGAAAATTTTGACACGTGGCTATTTGGCATCTCTTTTGCCCCATTAGAATCTGTCGTAAGGAGAATAAGGAGCGATATATGTCTCCTCCTCCTGCTAATGGCCGGGTATCTATGCTATTGTTATCAAAACGCTCTTACCTACGGTCCAGCCTGCAAATCCATCACCGGTACTAACGGCTGTCATTAGGGTCAATTATATTTAATTTTTACGTACAAGTCCGCTTCAAGGACGCGGGCCTTGGATTTGCGGGCTGGACGGTGAGTTTGGCCCTTGCCAGTCTTTGTATATTCCTGTTACATGTCATGACTCATGTTACTAATAAAAGTTAGAAATTAGGAATGTAAACTTCTTCTAGATACCAATAAAACTTCGTCTTCCAGTAATACTTACAGCATTCCAAAAAGAGTACGACGCGGTCACAGCAGGAACATAAGAAATTTTCGACTGTATCATCTTTAATCTTTATGATTGGAATGACATTTAATTTAAATGTATTAAAATGTAATACATCTTTTATACATATAATAAATTTGTAACTGGTCGCCCCGTCACGACTATGTAAAAATGGACTCTCGATACACATATCATACGAAGATATCAGGCGTTTACCTTCGGCTTCCAGACGAGACCGCGTTATGGGCTCGATGAGTCCATAATATCGTGTTTGTCTGTTTGATTGATTGTTTGTTTGTTTGTTTGTAGACTATAATAGTTTTTTTTTTCAACGCGGTCCTATCGAGCACACTCGCGTACGAAGAGAGTAAGAAAGAGAGATATTGAGAAAAATACCTACAACAAGGTTCGAGAGACGTCTGATGCTTCACGCAGGTGACGAGAGACTGGGTCAATTAATTTAAAAAAAATAAATTAAAAAATTAATTTAAAGCGTGTGGAAAGTTCATCGATTACGCGACGATTCCGCATGGTCGCTAGTGTCTCGCCGGCGACAATTACCCGAATTGTCCGATATGGCTTGCGTGATCATCGCGTAATGTCGGCCCTTTCCGCAGTGTTACGACTCAACGACGACGACGCTCACTGACTACGTGGTGTGAACATTGTGAGACTGTACGGCACACTAGCTCTTTTGACGAAACCGCGCTATAATAATAGGCATGCACATGTGTGTGTGTATTTTTTTCCTTTTACTTAGACGTCTGACGCTCGTCGTAGGTGACGAGCGACTGAGCCATTTGCGATACCCCCACTCTAAAATTTTGAAAATGTATATAGAGAGTGAGGATAACCTTGAAGACTTCTATAATATATTGAGCGATATCTTCGCGCGCGTACCATTTCTTATACGGCAGTTGTCCAGATTTAAAGTATAAGATTCAATCGCACCTTGACCTAACCGGTGCCCACGGGTTTGTACAGTTTCTCGTTTACGACCGGCTTCGACACTAATAATAATAATAATAATTCTTCGACTCGGTCGATTGCACAATCATACTTTCGCATATGGCAAAAATCACATATCAGAAAGCTACCCGCCACCTCTCAAGCTTTCGATTGCGGAGACGTATACGTAAAGTATACACATGCCAAACTCATTCAACGCATGTCCATCACTCATGCAAACTGCAGCAGCGGCGGTGGTGGTGGTGGTAGTGGTGGTAATTTAGTGCCCAGGAATGTACACCAGCTGTATGCCAGAGCGTTCAGACTCAACGCGCATCTCATCGTCGTTACCAACAGGGGCATTTCGATGAAACTGCCCACAGCGGCTACTGTTGATGCCGCCGATGCGACCGCGGCCGCTGCCGTTGCGGTTAGTCCCTCCTCCTCCTCCTCCGCCGCGAAAAACAACTTTGCCTCGATGGAGGTCGAAGAAACCGTCACCATCACCACTGCCGTCACGGCCGTCGGCCAGGAAGACCACCGATCCGCTTCCTCCGTCGTCTCTACGAGGGCGGCACTTAACATTTCGGGAATCAAGGAAGTGACACAACATTACTATTTAAAAATGTATTTATTGCTTTTCGAAGTATTCTTCGCGAAATTTGACACATTTTTCCATACGATGGAACCAATCATTGAAGCAACCATTCCATTCGGAAGTTGGGGTCTCCAAAATGGCCGTTTTGTAGGCGTCCACAGCTTGTTCAGGTGATGAAAATCTCTGACCACGCAATTTATTCTTTATTTTAGGGAAAGTATAGAAATCATTAGGGCTTAGGTCGGGGCTGTACGGCGGATGGTCTAATAATTCTATGATTTCTTGCTCTAAAAACTCTTTTGTTCTGTGCGCGGTGTGAGAACTCGCATTGTCGTGATGGAGGATGATGCGGCGGTTGCAGTTCTCTTTACGGAGTTCAGAAACGACCTGTGGCAAACAAATGTTAGCATACCATTCTGCATTAACCGTTCTTTGTCCCTCAAGAGGAATAGTAGCAACATGGCCGGTTTTGGAGACAAACGTGGCCACCATTTTTTTTTTGCAACACTCCGTGAACGAACAATTTTTGTTGGCTTTAACTCATTTTCGAACACCCAAACTCGTGACTGGTTTTTTGTTTCGGGTTCGTACGCGTATATCCAGGATTCGTCACCTGATACGATGTTGTATACAGCATTTGAGGATCCTGCGTGGAATCTTTCGAGAGTTCTGACGCACCAAGTAACGCGAGCTGCTTTTTGCTCCTCACAGAGCAAATGCGGTATCCATCGGGAAAACAACTTTTTTACACCTAATTGTTCATGCAAGATTATATTTTGTATTTGACTCATGCCAATGTCTAAAGTTGCCTGAATTTCGCGGTATGTCACATGTCGATCTTCCTCAATCAGCTTACGCACAGCATCAACGTTTTCTTGGGTGACTGCAGTTTTTGGACGACCTTGACGGGGATCATCACTGAGCTTGACACGTCCACGTTGAAATTCAGCAAACCAGCGATAAATTGTGGTTTTGGATGGGGCTTCATCACCAAATGCAGAAATCATCCGGTCAACACACTGTTTTTGTGTTAAACCACTTCGAAAGTCATAATAAATCATCGCTCTAGAATTTTCTCGAGTCAATTCCATTTTCTCAACCACTAAACAAGTTTGACAAGACCTTGTGAGAATCTGTTTTTAAATAAATAAACGGTATTCGATTTTTAAAACCAAGGAGTTTTAAATTAAAAAGATTTTAATATGACAGGAACAGTGGAAATATTCCATTCCCGATACTTTTAGTGCAGCCCTCGTACCACCAACAACTCGCACTATAATAATTCTCTGGCGGCGAAAGAAATAATGAACGGTTTGGAACATCTCACGAGCGAACTAAATCTTTTGAGAGGAACGATCGGCACTCTTTACGAAAAGATGCAGCGCACCGTCAACGACGAGCATGTTTGGTTAAAGTCTCTCGTTACCATTGCCGATATGTGGACGATCGAGACCGCCCAATGGGGCGTGAACGCACAAACCAACATTGTTCACGTAACCGCCGATAACTACGCCGACTATAGACAAGACCTAGAGAATAAATTTGACGATTTGAGCACGTTTCAAACACTATTGTCGAAAGCTCAGGCGCATATAAACTACTGTGACGGACCATGGAGCGTATCGAGCGCGACGGTGGCAAACTGTTTGAGCATATTATTAAACTCCTGCATCTTGAAGGGGAATGTTACATTTCACTGGTGGTAAAAATTGACTTATCTTTTTGGGTGGCTTAAAATATGTTTTATAGAAGCTTTCCTTAGAATATAGCCAAATTTATCAGTGACTCCTTTCATAAAAGGTAGAACTGCAGGTATTCTTTCGATAGTGGCTGGTTTCACTCGGTCCCTGTGATGCAGGCGTGGGACTAGAAGCTTATTGTCACGTAGAACTTGTGTGACATGATGAAGCTCGGTTTCCAAATGCTGCTGATCACAGATTCATCGTGCTCTTCTAAATAAGGTTTTGACTACGGTAGATAGCTGTGAAGGATGGTGGTGGGACTCACCATTTAAATATCTATTAGTATGTGTAGGTTTGCGATACACAGTGTGACCTAAGGTGCCATTGGGATTCCTTATTACTAATACGTCCAAGAAAGCTAAAGAGTTATTGGTCTCTAACTCCATAGTGAATTGTATTTTGGGGTTGAGACTGTTCAAATGATTTAGGAATATGGTTACCTTGTCAGATGGTAAAATTGTGAAAGTATCATCCACGTACCGCTTGTAGAACCTGGGTTGTATAGGTGAGGTCTCAAAAGCAGTCTCCTCGAAGTCTTCCATGAATATATCAGCAACAACGGGAGAAACTGGAGAGCCCATCGCTACACCATCTACTTGCTTGTAGAAGTCATAATTCCACAACATATAGCCGGATGTAAGGCAGCGTTCTAATCATTCTGCATATTCAACAGGTAAGTTCTTTTCTCTAAGCTTTCTTGTTACAATTTCAATACATTCCTGTAATGGTAAGCAAGTGAATAAGGATTGTATATCAAAACTGACCAACTGTTCATTGTCTGTGAGACATAGGTGTTTAATCTCATCAACAATGTGGTAAGAATCCTTTACATGAGCTCTAGTGTGTCCACGTAGTGGTGAAAGTACATTAGTCACTAGCTGAGTGCACAATCCGTAAGTGTTTAAAACAATGAACAATATTCGCGTAAACCTAAGAAAACAAAATTTCTTTGTTTCTCACGGCACAGCTGCTGCGGCTGTTGCTGCTGCTGTAGCGTTGAACGGTGCGACGAACAACAACAGCACACGGCGTATGCAGTCACCAAAGAGAATGACATATTTTGCGACCTTACGGGCACCACCACCGCCGCCGTGGTAAAAAAAAACAATAAAAAAAATCACTTTGACAGCCACGGCGTCAATTTTATTGTAACGCGATCTTTTCTAATGTCTCGTGTTTAACTGTACGCATGTGCCCGCGCTGCTCATACTCCGCAGTACACATACCTGTTTGGCGACTCATCAAAACGATGTCCTCCAAATTGCGGCTGGCAATGTCGTGCTTTATGATAAGACTGAAGAGAGTGTGCGTCTCTTCCGTCAGAGGGACGTTTGCACACATCAACCTGATTAAGTCAGCGCGGACTGTGCTCACGTCCGAAGTGCTACACACTCTGACGGCTAGCTCACGCAATACACTCTCTTCAGATATCTCCTGTGACGCGGACGACGTCGTCAACGTCGTCACGATCATCGCCGCCGTCTCCGCCGCCGCCGTCTTCGTCTCTGCCGTCTCCGCCTCCTCCTCCTCCACCGCCGCCGTCGTCGTCGTCTGTGCGACCTCGGAGTGTGGCGGTGGCATCGTTAGGTCATCAGTTATGTGCATCTCTCGGCTCGGCTCGCCGCTCACAAACACCTCCTTCATTAAATAGTCGAATGACTCTTGCAATGGGAAGGTGGTGTTGATTGTATCGAACTCAGGAGCCTCGTAGTCACACTGCTAAAAGGAGATGGATTTTTTAAAATATTTTGTTCGTAGACAACAAAACAATGAAACATTTTTTTTAATATCTCAAACTGTCAAACTCAAAGATGTCAAAAGTGTAAACGTGAAGTCCACGTCGGAATTTTTGACAGGTGGATCGTGTACTGTGTAAACCTATAACAATCAAAGGGGCACACTATTAATAATAATAATTTTATGCAAATTCTTATGAGTTTTTTTTTAAATTTAAGCTTACCGTAGCTGTCTTCTCGGTCGTCACTGCGGATTCGAAAGGAACGTTGATGTTGATGGGGGCGGGGGTATTGGGGGCGGTGGGGGTGCTGATAGGGGAAGCTCTCGATGAATCCGGTGGAGACTCGTGCCACGGAGTGCCCAGCTCCTTGACCATTGACGGTGTCTCCAGCCGGTATTCCATACCGAGCTCCTCGAGTGAGTCGCTCCAGTCCCGACTCATTTCGTCCAAAAATGGAATGCCCGAGTCGTGACTGTCCGATATCACTCGTTTCAGTTCCCACCACAGATCCCATTTTGGCGGTACATACGGGACCTTAGAAAGTCGTGTGCGACTCTTCGTCGTCACGACTTTCCCCAGCGACAGACCCTGTTCGTAAAGATTGTTAATGAATTTTCTCATCTTCTTTACGAACAGTACATCCACCCGCTCTGGATGCTGGTCGCCGCAAGTCCCGTGGTCGTGACCGGCCATCCTGCGCCCGCACACAAAACACTTGCTACTGTCTACTAGGCCGTGTCCGATCTCATAGTGATTGTAAATCACATCGGACGGTGCCGTCACTCTACAAGACAAGAACTTGCTCTGTTCGCGGGGTTTGAATACCCCTCGTCCCACCGGCGGGCAACTCAAAAGCGTGACATTTATGAAAGACGTCTTACCCTTTGAGTCGTCATATAATTTGGTTTTTTATGCCAAATATATACTCGTCAAAAACAAACGTTCCTCGATGGGCGTTCTACCGGTTCTCTTTTGCTCCAGCAGCCTCCGAATACCGCGATTTAATTTACACAGATACTGTTTAACTTTTTTATTATTTGTTTTTAAAACGTTAACATTCACACCCGACATTTTTTTTTGACAGTTAACTTTTTATTTAATTAAATTATGATTATTGTGTGACGGGTGGACATAGACTGAACACTATGATGTCCTAGCTACCGAATGATAAGATATAGGGAATAGCTATAATACAATATAGTCGCATGCGACATAGGACTCTAATGCACCGAGATAAATGCAATGAGAATAGATGCCACCCATGTAGAATAGTATAATGTGGGTGGCATTATATAGTTACACAGAATCTTATTTCCCGTGATTAGGCTGAAAATAATAAACAATGCCATACGATAGCAACAATGTAGTATACATACATACATCCCCAGCCCCTTACTCGGCCTGTCCGGACCGGAGGGGGGTGTCGAGAGGGGGTGAATATAGGGGGGGTCGGTAATGAAAGCGGGATTCATGTGGAATTGCCGTCAATCGGGCCGTTCGGGAATTGAAACGAAAATTCTATTATTTAAGCCGACGCCATTTAATTAATATTATATAATATTATATATATATATATTCTGTGAAACTGGGGTTTTTCGAATTACCATTTTCTAGTTAATAAAATTTGAAAATTGTAGCTCTCAAATACTAAGGAGAATTCAAACTAGCGCAGAGTCAGAGCAAAGTTGAATATAACAAATTCACCTATATTTCCACAACGTAACACGTTTAATGCCTCTGGTAGAAGTAGAAGACGCGCAAATTCGCGCGTCTGCACGACTAAGCTTTTTTTTCTCCGAAGGAATATGTGCTTTACGTAGTGGAACTAAAAGGTAAATTTTCTATATTACGTGCGCGACACATTTACATAAGTATATTATTCGCGTATTTTATTATTGTATGAAATAAATTGTACAAGACACGTATTGTGTACTGCTGGTGTACTTTTATATTATAAAAATGTTGCCTAAAATTCTTTTATTATTCCGATAATCTCCTATGGACTGAGAGCCCCGCCAGACTTATATTCTTACTGATAAAATGTATTTCATATTGTAGTATTGTTAAGGTACAATGAACGTTTGTATACTCGCCAGATTGTGCGGTGGGCCAATTCTCAGGCTCCAGAACTCCGGAATCCAGAACGCCCGACGTTGAAGATTCAGAGCATTGAAAATAGAACTCTGTGCTATTAAAAAAGAGTTGAAAATCGAACACATGAGTGTCAAGTAAATGTCATACTTATAAATTGACAGCTCGACACTCGAAACTTCCATTTTCAACTCTATTGTATTAGCGCCGAGTTCTTTTTTCAATGCTCAGAATTTTCTACGGCCTTCCGGATTCCGGAAAATATAGTCTCAGCCTCAGGTACAGGGCGCCAAAGGTACAAAAAAAAAATCTATTTATCCTGAGAAATTGCAGCAAATTTAAAAAATATAATCTAGTGTCCGACCGAATGTTCGGTTTCGGTCGAGTTTCGGCAAAAAACGGGTTTCGTTTTAGTTTCGGTTTCGGTGGAAAACCTGCCGAAACTGCACTCGGGAGTTCTCGCGCTGTGATCGGTCATGTTCGACACTTTTAATTCCATCTAAGCGACGATAACATTCTATAAAGTTATTTTGTTACAGGACATGACTTATTTAGCTTCATTGCATTTACTTACTTCATATAGGGTAAAAGTTTTCGTTCTAATAGTGAAAGTAAGTACCTATTTGATTTTACACATTTACGGTTGGTATACATAATTTAAAGAACCACTAACTCACGCTTTCTCTAAACATAATTTTCAAATAGCTATTGGGCTTACGAGCTGTATGACTATCTTATGTTGTGCCTAATTAGCTTAAGAATTACTTCGCTGGACACCTAAATCTTATATGTCATAGCTCGCGCTATGCCTGAAATTTTGAACATTAGTATAATGTAACGTTTGACCATATTTAACTGTCACATCGTACACGACAATGATACTTTTACGTTAAGATTCTATTTCCTTATAACTGTGGGAAAGCCATGCAACTTAGTTAATAAGGCTAACTCTCGTTACCTACTTCGCTATTTGATTTAGGCATAACGAGAGTTAGTCGTTTTGTGAATTAGATTTATGCCAAGTATAAAGGATTTAAGATACGGCATACTCATCTAATAAAGTTCTTCTACAATCTACACTAACCATAGATTAAATAGATATGAAGACAACGATTACCACAGATATGTACGTATTATGCACATGAGTTCTCTGATATTCGGAGATGCCTATCTTTTTATTCCCAAGTCCTAAAAATATAATATTTTTTATATATTAATTATTACTTATAACTTTTAAGTACTATAAAACCATATAAAGTTATTGTCCGATTGTGCTCAAAATAATTTTCCTAGAGTTTTTAGCATGCTTATTGCTTATTGCTAGCATTAGCATGCGCACAAACACCAACTTTTAAACCAATTTGGAAGCCGATTATCGAAAAATATGGTTGCCTTTGTAAAAAAGTCATGTATGAAAACCTTTACTTTAAAATATCTATTCAACGATACCCCACACGATGGGGTAGAATGAAATAATATTTTTCATCTCCACTTCACATGTTTGTGCAAACCCTGATATATATATACAGGGTGTTCGGCACATGGATGGACAAACGAAAACCGTGGATCCGTCTGCTATACATTGAGGCCTAATTACAAGACTCAGGCCCAATAGTTTTTTTTTAAATAATTTTTTAAGTTAATTTCGAAAAAAGCCAGTTTTCAAACTTCAAACGACTATAAATTTACTTTTAACATTGAAAATCCAAACATGCTTTTGTAATAATTATCTGCATTAGTTGTAGAATCATATTAAATTCAGTTTTGGAGCAAATGTTGGATATAAAATTAGATACGAGTCCTTAAACGACAAACAAAGTGAAAAAATAATTTTCATATTCCACTTTGAAATTCTTAAAAAAAAAACTATGATTTTTAGAGCACTTAAAATTCTAGGAAAACATCTGTGGCTCATACCCTTTATATCGGTATACAATTTGCACTTTGTTTAAAAATAACTAGAGTAAATCGCAATTTAAACTAACGGGGCCTTAATTCATAAGACTCAATTTGCGAAAACTTAAATCAAGTACAAGCCAATTTGTCATAATTGCTTTCGGTATGTTCACTAACACTACACGTGGGAGCTAGTAGTCTGTCTCTCTCTTACCAGTCACGATACTACCTCTTGTCTCTTTTGTTGAATTTGGACAATAGCCGTACGTACATAGCAGGTAGAAAAAGGGTTGTTATTTCACTCTGCAATTGCGCTATTGTTTGATTTTGTCTATTCCTTATCAGTCAAACGTTAATTTTGGAAAAAATTGTTTTACTTATTTGTCGAGTCTTAACTGCCTCTGCGATCTGACGTGTCCGTTGCGCTTACTGTTATTGTTTTCGTTTTGTGATTTTGTTATCGTTTTACGTTATTGTTGTTGCTTCAGTTTGTTAAGTTTTCTGTTATTTTGTTGTTACGTTGTTGTTTTTTTTTTCGTAAAATGACCACCTCTTTTACGAATGAAGATTATGCCAATATGTTGTTGGTGTATGGAGCCGCTAATTGCAATGGACGTGAAGCACAAAGACTATACCAAGAGCGCTATCCTAACCGTCGACTGCCTAGCCACCAAACTTTTGCTACTACATACCGACGACTTAGAGAAACGGGTAATTTGCGTTATCAAGAACCGAGGGTGAATGTACGACAACATCATGTTGCTACAGACGAACGTGTATTAGAAGAATTTAATAATAACCCTAATAAAAGTATAAGAGAGGTAGCTGCAATGCTGGGCCTTGGCATATGGAAAGTGTGGGCAGTTCTCCGGGAAAATCGGCAACATGCTTTCCATTACACTCCCGTGCAAGGTATGGATACAATAGATTTTTCTTAATTCCGTAAAGAGACTAAATATGTACCAAAGCCTAGATCTAGTCTTCCTTATTTTAAATTCTCAAGCCTTTTTTCTTTGTTTTCAGATCTTCAAGATAATGATTTTGGTAGACGCGTAGAATTTTGTCGACATCTACTACACACTGACGTGGAAGACGAAAACTTTTTAAGAAGTATTCTGTGGACAGATGAATCAAAATTTGATAAGGAAGGTATTTCAAATTACCATAATCTCCATTACTGGGCACCCAAAAACCAAAATCCACGAGTGATGAGACCGAGAAAATTTCAAAGAAGATTCAGTGTAAATGTTTGGGCTGGGGTCATTGGAAATAAACTAATCGGGCCGCATTATTTACCGGACAATATTAATGGAAATAATTACTTAGAATTTCTGCAAAATGATTTGCCCGGTTTAGTAGAAGAAGTATTACAAGAAGACAGACCTTTTGTGTTCCAACACGATGGCTGCCCAGCCCATTGGAGCATAGCTGTGAGGGAATACCTTAATAATGTGTTCCCGAACTCGTGGATCGGTCGGGGTGGTCCAATTCCTTGGCCACCAAGGTCGCCCGACCTTACCCCAATAGACTTTTACGTCTGGGGTAGAGCCAAAGAGCTAGTGTACGCAACCGTGGTGCCCAGTCGAGAGCAGTTAATAATTAGAATAAATGAAGCATTCGAAAAAATGAAAGCCGAAATGATATTTCAAACAACAACAGTGGAAATTTTAAAACGGTGCCGAGCATGCATAAGAAGTCAAGGGCACCAATTCGAACAATTGTTATAAAATAAATTTTGGAAATAAATTAAAATTTAAATTATCATAGTGTTTTAATAATAAATTCATGTTCTACTAAAAAGCTTACTAATTAAAAACATACATATAAGATTTCATAGAATTACTACTGCACAGAGAAATAACACCCCTTTTTCTACCTGCTATGTACGGCTATTGTCCAAATTCAACAAAAGAGACAAGAGATAGTATCGTGACTGGTAAGAGAGAGACAGATTACTAGCTCCCACGTGTAGTGTTAGTGAACATACCGAAAGCAATTATGACAAATTGGCTTGTACTTGATTTAAGTTTTCGCAAATTGAGTCTTATGAATTAAGGCCCCGTTAGTTTAAATTGCGATTTACTCTAGTTATTTTTTAACAAATATGTGCAAATTGTATACCGATATAAAGGGTATGAACCACAGATGTTTTCCTAGAATTTTAAGTGCTCTAAAAATCGTAGTTTTTTTTTTTAAGAATTTCAAAGTGGAATATGAAAATTATTTTTTCACTTTGTCGTTTAAGGACTCGTATCTAATTTTATATCTAACATTTGCTCCAAAACTGAATTTAATATGATTCTACAACTAATGCAGATAATTATTACAAAAGCATGTTTGGATTTTCAATGTTAAAAGTAAATTTATAGTCGTTTGAAGTTTGAAAACTGGCTTCTTTCGAAATTAACTTAAAAATTATTAAAAATAAAAACTATTGGGCCTGAGTCTTGTAATTAGGCCTCAATGTATAGCAGACGGCTCCACGGGTCCACGGTTTTCGTTTGTCCATCCATGTGCCGAACACCCTGTATATATATATTTTAATTTATTTAAATGCACAAAAACACATTACAATCTTAACAAATCACAAACTGTTACTACAATTTTTTGACCTATATCGCAACGTAACAAATATGTGCACACTATAAAACACAATACTATTCTAGACAAACATTATAGCTCAACATTCACTATACATTAGGACGCTACGTGTGTTACTCAGAATACTCTAAGGTGAGCATGCTATGGAGGATGTCTTTTACAATTTTATTGTATGATTTACTGTTATGATTAAAAATGTCCAACGTTTTGTCCAATGTCCAATGTCCAATCTTTAGCAAAATTGTTATATTGACGGGCCATACGTGTTAATGGGTTAAAGTAAGAAATATTATTTTTATAAACTTGTAAGGCGAATAAGTTTGTACGACTAGCTCTACGTGCACTGAATTTAATGTTAAAATTAATTTGAGACAGTAGCTCCGGTGAATCAATAATGTAGTTTATAATTTTGTAGAAATACGATAGGTCGAAAAATATGCGACGGCCTTCAAGTCTGTACTTTGAAATAAATTAGTATGTCATGGTAATTTAAATCAGATCTACCGGGGAAGTGACGATAAAAAAGGATTTTGAAAAAAAAAATCTGAACGCGCTCAATATTTTCTACATGTGCTTTGTAATTCGGGGACCATACAGGACTTCCATATTCCAAAATAGTCCTTACCAGAGTAAAAAATAAGTATATGGTGCTGCTAGGTTTTTTAAAGTCTTTCGTTGCTCTTAAAACAAATCCTTGAAGTTGATTTGCTTTGCAAATAATATGATCATAATAGGCCCGAAATGAAAGTTTGTCGTCAAAAAGGATGCCTAAATCTTTGGTTACTTTTACGCGGTTAAGTGTTTGACCATCAATGTTATATTGTCAGATAATTTTGTTCCGTTTTTGAGTAAACGATATAACTGAGCATTTGTTTATGTTCAAACACATTCGATTAGCGCTGCACCAATCCGATATTGCATCAATATCTTGCTGGAGGGCTAAGCAAAATCAAAATCAAAATCAAAAATTTTTTATTCAAAATTGGTATTTTTAAATACTCTTTTTGAACGTCGATACTACGTGATGCCTACCACCGGTTCGAGAACTAACCCAGCGAGAAGAGCCGGCAAGAAACTCGTCTGGGGCCATCTTTTACCAAAAAGATGGAAAATTATTCTTTTAAAATCAAAATAATTACAATGTTTACTTATGTCTATGTAACAAATAATAAGATAAGATAAGGAGCCACCTTATTCCCAAGGTGTGCCGTCTTGAATAAAGTCATTAATTTTATAATACGCTTTGGCACACAAACGCTCTTTAACTACTTTTTTAAAGTCAAGCAGTCTTCTGCTTTCGATATTAAAGTAAATACCTTTAAATCGTCAGCGTACAAGAGGCAATTACAAGAAAGTCTTAGAATTAAGTCATTAATAAAAATAATAAAGAATAGTGGCCCTAGGTGGGAGCCTTGAGGTACCCCCGATCTAACAGTGGATGGTGAGGAGATAAAGCCCTTTAGCGCGACCAATTGATTCCTGTTATTAAGGTATTAGCATATCCATCTGTATAAGTTTCCGTGTATACCATAAGATGATAGTTTACGACAAAGCAGCTGATGGTTGACCTTGTCGAAGGCCTTAGAAAAGTCTGTGTAAATAGAGTCCACTTGACCACCAACAGAAAAAGCTTGGCAGAGACAATTTTTGTACTCTAACAAATTTGTGACTGTCGAGCGACTCTTAACAAAACCGTGTTGCTTGTGTGAAAGAATTGGTTTCATATGACTATAAATGTGATTATAAACTAAGGATTCGAATATTTTTGCAAAACATGGAAGTATGTTTATAGGCCGATAATTTTCACAGTTAGTCTTGTCACCATTTTTATGTATGGGGATGATATGTGCAGTCTTCCAACGGTCAGGGAAAGTGCCGCTGACTAAAGACTTATTAAAAATAATAGACAGAAGCTTTATAAATGAAGGAGGTAACAGATCCGGTCCTGCTCCCTTATTGGCATCTAATTTTTTTATTTTCATGATTATATCTTTCTGCTCGATTGATATATGAGACAATGTGTTGGGAAAACACTTGCTTTCATAATCCGAGTGACTAGTAGTACGGTTATCATCACTTGGAAAATCGGATTTTTTATCAAAGACCGAAGCAAAAAAACGAGAAAAGAGATCACACACCTCCTGACCACTAGATGACGTCATCCCCTCAAACTTCATAGTGTTGGGTATTGAAACTTGACCTTTTCTGCTATTGACAAAACGCCAAAATGATTTGATGTCAGTTTTAAGTGAATCCTCAGTAGCTGAGATATATCTATCGTAGCATACTTTAGTTAGAGTTTTACACCTATGTCTAAGTAATAAAAATACATCATAGTCATGAGGATTGCCGTATTTTTTAAATAGCTTATGAAATTTGTTGATTTCTTGGTTACATTTGATTAAAGCTTTACTATACCAAATGGGATATGTCGAATATTTGTAAGACACTGTAGGAGTGTGTCTTTTGATTATATTAAGACAAATATCATAAAAAGCGTCAGTGTAAAGATTAATATCATTGGAATATAAAATGTCCTGCCAATTTACGACTTTCAACTCCGATTTAATGTTTACAATGTCACATTTCCTGAAATTAAGCCTTACAGCTGGACATCAACGAAGCTCTTTAGAAGTTCCAGGTAGAGATACAGTTATTAAAAGTGCAGGATGGTGCTTGTCCTGTGTACTTAACGCGAGTTCTTCACTTACACTTACGAGTAAATTATCCACATTTGAAAGGAGGGTCAAGGAAAGGTCAAGAAGACGACCGTTGGAATTTGTGACACTGTTACACTGATTTAGATTGCATAGTGATAGAAATTCATTTAGTAGATAAAGCTTTCTGTTATGTATCAGCGGTGTTGTGGAAGCGGTTGTGTTATTTAAGCAAGCTAAGTAATAGTCAGGTGTGTTAAAATCACCCACAAGTAAGAAATTGTCAGCAGGAAAGCAATTCAATAATAAGTTTTGACAGTGACCATAGAAGCGCTCAAAATGGTTGTGGGTTAAGTCGGGCGGCAAATAGCAAACACATAAATTCAGGCGTGCGCCATCACTCGAATGAGGTAAAACAGTTGCCCAGACATCCTCCATATCACTATCCCATGATACTTGACGGATAACATGATATTTTTTATGTACTGCTAACAAAACTCCTCCCCCTTCAACTTTACTCGATACAGTCTCTACTCGGTCACGCCTAAACACATTGTAGCGGGAGTCCATGATTTCGCCATCAAAACCACTTTTATTTAAGTTCGTTTCCTTCAAACATATGATGTCATAATCACAATTTAAAACATTTAAACGAAATTGTGATAATTTGCTACGTATTCGGTTTACATTTTGGTAGTAGATGTTAAACATTGTGAAGGAGACGAGAATCTATATATAAAATCAGGAAAATATATTACAAAAATTACAAAGTTAACTTAACTTATTTAACGTCTCAGAATTCTTCACTAAAATGGCCGGGCTCGTTTCATTTTTACGAATATAGATATTACCAAAACGAACCCATACAAACTTGTAATTTTTTTCTTTACAATACTTGCGTGCCAAGCTGTGCACTTCTTTAGTCTCAGGTGACAAGTGCTCGGATAGAAATATTCTACAACTAGTACCGGACAAACCAATTTGCGAAGTAGACAACTTATCATTAAGGATGGACTTATTGAAACGAGTGGCTGCTGATAATAATGTGTCACGGAGGCGTTGCGATGAGAGGGTGACCAGGATGTTCCGCGGTCTCTTTGAACTAGGGTCCATCTTCGCAACGCGACGACACACTTTGAGGTCACTTTCGGATATCAGGACATCTAAACACTGACAGAGGCCCTTAAACAGTGCGATCAAATTTTCTGACTTGGTTTCTGGTACCTCCTGATTTCGAGATTGAGGTCCCGCGATATTTTTTCCATGGTTGATAGACAAATTTAAAGCTTCATTAGTGAGTTTTGGGATGTAGATAGCTCATATTCTAACTGCTTGATACGATTATTCTTTTCAGCGATATCCAGTTTAATATCGTTATGATCCATGGTGATGAAATCTGTAGTTGTCGTGAAATCTGCTTTTACCGCCTGGATGGCATTCCCAACTTCCACAGCAACCATATCCTTCATGTCCTTCAACAGTACAGCTCGCAAGTTTGACATAAAAGATGAATCAAGAGAAAGTTTCTGATCCATAAGCTTGCTAATATTTTCTAAAGTGACTGGTTCGCTAGTTTTTTCAGTGCCTGATGGAAAGTTCATAGCAACGTTTGGCTCTGTTGTGATTTGACTGAATGATGCGTTCGGCGAGGAGTCTCGGAGATCATATTTGCGATTTCGGCGCACCGGAGTGGCATCGTCGTTATATTTGCGCCTCGTTACGTTTTCACAACAGGGACATCTCAGTGAAGCCAGTTGTGCAGCACTTAATTGTTTATTTGATTCGACAGCAACGTTAAGGCACTCATAGCAGTATCTAGACTGACAACCATTGCATTTCAAGGAGTTGTGATTACTCAAAACATTCTTACATCCGTGGCAATTCATCTCTGTCGACATAATTATTCTAGACGGCAGTGTGATAGCGAACGTTCAATTTGCAATGTCGGCTCAAGTCGTCGTGGTCCAGCGGTACAGACAGGTGTTGCAGGACAGCTCGTCCACAGAGGTACCGGGTTCGAGCCCCGCCGATACTCCAACTATGAAAAATCTTTACAAATGTAAATTCACACGACTTACGTCGAAATCACGCACCGAAGTCCTCACATGAAGGGGCGAAGGCTCCAGGAAGACAGGGCTCCGCAGGGGCTCCAATGTTTAGAAACTTCACGACGCAATACACAACTTGCAAAATAAAAATACTCTCGATACAACTCCGAACACGTCCATCCACTATGAGAGTCGAGAGCGAAAAAAAAAATTAAATTAAAAATATAAAATTATTCTTGTTTTATGATGCCAAAACCGAGATCTATACACAATATATAACTATACGAAATTTCATCCATTTATGTTCATAATTAAAGGAGCTAGGAAGGAGCGGAGGACAGATAGACAGAGCGAAATTATAAGGGTTCCTTCAATGCCTACTATGGACCCTTAAAAGTCTGGCTGATTATACTACCGTTTTCTTTATATTTCCCTCAAAACATGAACCTTGTAAAGAAGTTTCGGTTTTGTTTATTGATTATTATGTAATCTAAGGTTAGACTACATATTACAAACTATTACTTAATACAAAAATCATCTTACAGGCTAAATATATTTACTTTTTTTAATCATACCAATGTTTTTGGTTATAGCTGCGATCATCTCTGGTTTGATTACAAAGTCATAACAAAGCTTCCTTTTATAGACGTTTTGTATGCAACAAATTGATTCTGTAGACAGCCTATTTTGCTGTTTGGTTTTTTTAAGATTAATATGAAATTTCACTGATTAGGTAATCAGTGAAATAGATAATACATAGGTATGTATTATCTATTTTGTAGACTTAGGGGTCCAAAAAAAAACAATCCCCTTATCGTCGAGTTGTAACAGTCAAGGGTATTCCCCAAAATATATAGAACATTCTGCAATATATTTTATCCATAGACCATACCTAACATTGGGGGATTCCCCGCAACGTTATTTGAAATGGCTATATCATAGACATTTAATATCTATGAAAAGGGTTGCCAATTTAAAAAAACACCAAATTGGTAGAAAAATCGGGAGAATTTTCGCATCAGTATCCAACTAAACGGAGACGAAATGACAGCTAATTTCTTTGCGAAAAAGTGTGTAACTTTCTGCTGAGGGGACGAGGAACACACACAAATAGTGATTACACACTAATGCATTTTCAATCACGTCGTTACGCACGCAAAAGAAAATATTGTCAAACACAAACATAAACTATACGCAAAACATGTCTAAACACACAAAGGAAATAGGCTGTCATTTTTATTAAAGCAACGCTAGTGCTTGACACTATCGATATTTAAATATCAATGAGTTCGGCGAATAATAATAGGGTACTTTCCATGGTGAACAAAATAGTAATAAACATAAACGTATTAATTTTAAGTGTTTTTTTCGCAATTATTTAAATAAATTAATTGATTTTATTAAAATATATTATATTAAAATTGATGAATATAATATATTAAAATTGATTGAAAATGCAATATGTGATTAAATATGACTTTTATAGTCATATTGATTCTATGGATAAATAGTTGTGTTGATTTATAGCATGTATCATCATCATCATCATCATTAACAGCCATAGGACGTCCACTGCTGGACATAGGCCTCCCCCAAAGATTTCCACAACGAACGGTCCTGGGCCACCCGCAACCAACGGCGGCCCGCGACCTTCATAAGGTCATCGGTCCACCTAGAGGGAGGCCGTCCAACGCTGCGCTTTCCAGTTCGTGGTCTCCACTCTAGAACCTTTACTCCCCAGCGATTATCAGTTCTACGAGCGATGTGGCCTGCCCATTGCCACTTCAACTTGCTGATTCTGCGAGCTATGTCGGTTACTCCAGTTCGTCTGCGAATCTCCTCGTTGCGGATTCTGTCACGCAGTATATGTACCATGAAATAAACATTTACTGACATTGAAGTGATTTTTACAAATAAACAATCAGCTTTTAGTTGTAAATGATTTAGGATATCTTATTGCGAGTTTCGACTTCCAAACAAACTTTCCTCATTTCGATATCATCCAGCACCATAGTAAACAACTTCTAGAGTTCTATTGCCATTATTTTTATAATTTTATACCTCACACGAATAAAACACATTCTTACCATAATGCAAATGTAGTAAACTAATTACTATTTTGAACATTTTATGAGTTTAGAGCATAAAAACCGACTTCCAAAATTAAAATGCACAAAAAAGTATGATATAAAACTTATTTTATGAGCAACTACATTTTTCCCGCTGTTCCGCCCGCGTTATCATAGTATTGTGTATCCCACGGGAATACTATAATTTTTTGCGATAAAATGTAGCCTACGTTTTAATTTCAATGAAATCCGTTCAGTAATTTTTGCGTGAAAGAATAACAAACATCCTTTCATCGATCCTCACAAACTCACACTTATAATAGTAGTAGGATTCCTCTTTTACATTCGACTTTAATTTTAACCATTTCTTAGTAAGTAGCTACTTAACACTTAAAACTACTTCAAATAGTGTTTTATTATAATGAGTGCGTGACAAACCCTTTAAGCTATTATATTATTTCTAAGGGGCATTACAGACGGCGAGGATACTATAATATTTTATGATAAGATGAAATATCGCTTGCTATACAGTTTGTTTGAACTATCACAGACGGCTAAGAAAATACACATTTTCATATTACGTACTAATATATGAAATGAATATTCAGGCATCTTGAGATAAAAAAAAATATTATCTTCGACGTCTGTGACGTCCTTTAGTCCGCAGAAAAATTTAAATAAGTTCAACTGAAAAACTTCCTTAAATTATTGTATAAAATGTTTAAAAAAAAATATGTAAACAAATAATGATTTTAGTAACACGAGTTTTCTTTTGAGACAAATAATTTAAACTGATTTTTGTTTTACTACAATATTTAATTTACAATTTCGCTTAGTATGCTATAGTAAATACGTGATAAAATATCTCCTCTTGTTATCCGCTTGTTCTATAAAACATGAAGCTCCAAAATGCTGTAAGCAAATTGTTCTCGTACGTTTAGTCCACGAAACATGATTTGCACAACCTCGAATCCAGACATCCCGAATCATTGTATAAATTATCATTATCATTAATAGTAAGTAATCATTGTATCCTTAGGAAATCTAAAAAATTATTAGTCAGAATAACATACTGATAAAGTCGATATCGATATTTTTTGTGCTGTCACAGCCCTCATTTTTTCAGCAGTGTACATATTTACACAGCACATATTTTATTGTAATAAAGAATAACGAATTTAAACAAAAGTTTGATAATCTAATTTAATAATTATTTTTTAATAATTTGCAAATTTTTTGTGTTTAGTGACAAAATAAGTATTATGAAGAAAAACAAAATTGCAAATAGTATACTAATTAATTAGATACGTTTCTTCATTTTGAAACAGTAATAACAAGAACGAATATGAAATATAAGTTTTTATAAATGCCTACGTTTAAATATTACCTTATGTTACGATCTTGTACGATTCAGTGGCAACACGTTACGTACATATAGGAACACGCAGTTCAGTAGTAGTACTTATCATCTATGGGAACACCTTTCATAGAACGATCCTTTATTCAGGGTTGTCACAGAAGCTGGGGGTCTAGCGCTTTTTAGAGTATTATTGTTCTGTGGTTTAGCGTCAGTATACAATTAATCAAAAATATGACATTCCAATGTAAGGACTATAATTCAGTAATTCCCAAAGTGGTCCAGGTGGACCCCCAGGGGTCCACGGAGACTCAACGGGGTCTACGTTGGACGTGACAAAAAATGGGGGTCTACAATCGTAAGCAGGGGTGCATGAAAATTTATTTGGTTTCGATAGTGAAGAACTAAAATGTTGGCTTGTTATTTTAAATAATATGAGACCTAAATTAAACCTTCTCAATAAGACAATTTATAAATAAATTGAGAAAAAATGGATAGTTCCGAACTGGGAGTCGAACCTAGACCATGTTGGTATCGCGCCGAGTGCTCTACCAGTTGAGCTATCCGGCCCTATGCCACTTTCCTTTTTCAATTTCATTTATAACTTATTGAGCCACACCGTCCATCATACGGTAATACAACACAAACAATATGATACCTCTCCTATCAATATAGTCAGATAATATTTTAGAAAGCTCAGTGACTGTTACTTGTAAAAACTTGCATATTCCATATTCAGTACTACGCGTCGAGACTTGTTGCCGCGCCGGCCGCCGCCGTCCCATCCGCAATGCGTGTTCAAACGTGCAAATTAATACGACTTGTGGTATATGTACTTGCAATCTTGTATGAACGTGTTTAATTCTTCACCAATATAAATACGAATGTCAAGGATAAACGTTACCCATTTGTTTCCGAAATTTCATAAAAAAAAGTTAATCGATATTAGTGATTACCAGTGTCGGAAAAGTAAGTACCTACCTGCCTATTTGTATACCTACCTACCTGCCTATATAATATAATATCGCGTGCCTAATACTAAAAGGGCGCATTTTTCAACATTTTGTATTAAAACTTGATTTTTTTTATTAATTATTTACAGGTAGGTAATTGATACGAAACATGACCGAATCTAAGAAGAAGTGTCGTCAGTACAGTGTTGAATATTTAAAATACAGGCAGATAAACGATTGCCCACATGCCTTTTATGCAACAAAGTTTTGAGCAATGACTCTATGAAACCATCAAAGCTGGAAGACCACATAAGAAGGTGTCATGCTGATAAAATAGGTAAAGATTTAAAATATTTACAAGATGGAGCTCTTGCCATGGTCGAGCGATATTGTGGGCTTATAGGCCATCTTAAAAGAATTTTTTTATTTTATTTATTTAACAATTAAAACAAAAAAAATAAAAACAAAAGACGACACAAAGGTACTGCTTATTTCTAAAAAGAAATTTCTTACAGCAGCCCTCCGGAGAGAGATGGGATAAAAGATAGCAGATAGGACGTGCACAATTACAAATACACTACTTACATAATATTATTATATCCTTACTACGTAAAATTACATTACATACATATTTACATATTATGTACATACTTAACAAATATAAAACACATAGTTGATACGATGTATACGTATACGTATACGTATACATCGTATACTTACAGCAGCCCTCCGGAGAGAGATGGGATAAAAGATAGCAGATAGGACGTGCACAATTACAAATACACTACTTACATAATATTATTATATCCTTACTACGTAAAATTACATTACATACATATTTACATATTATGTACATACTTAACAAATATAAAACACATAGTTGATACGATGTATACGTATATGTATACGATACTAACAAATGTATTGAAGTACCTGAAGACCTGTGCACATCGAACACGCCTGTCAAAGTAAAACAGGAATGTAAGTAAAATTACATAAAACACATGTATAGTCATACATAATACGAGACAGAGTTTTGACGGGGATGTGAAAGTGTGACTTCATTGTATTTATATTTCTTTCTTAAAGAAACGTCAAGAAACAAAATGTCTTGTCAAAACGTCCCCACAAGGGACGTTTTGATGTTATATAAATTCATATATTGTATTGAATCATATCATTGTATCATTGTATTGAATGATATCATTATATTGTTATATAAATCATTCAAGACATGTTATATAAATAATAACTATGGACGCTTTCACACCACGTCAATCTGGTCATGTATTAAGCGTGTCTGAAGAACTTGTATCAGAGGTACCAGCCAATGGAAAGATATTTAATACTGTTATACTTTACATATATTTAATATTTTTATTATACTATATTTAATACAAGACCCAGGAACACAGAAAACTTTTTGTCGCTTGGCGGCATGCGAACCCGTGAACTCTGGTGTTGAACTCTAGGAAGTTTCAGTAAAGAGTCAACCAATTTACTGAATTGACTGCATTGTCGACTTACTATGACTTTGACTAGACTTTGGACTTTGACATTTTAAAAATAAAAGGTGATGGCAAAGTACACAAATCCCATGTGTCAAAAAAAGACACCTTAGCAGTTAATTTCTATAATTAGTTAATTATGAGATTGTTTGTTAAAGGTTTGGATGAGGATGTGAGGAATGATACACAAAGAGGCGATTGTACAGTCAATAACTTGTTTGACCACATACCGTTAGGTGAGTGCAATATTTATCATATTTATTCTCATTATTGTTAGTAAAATACACATGAAAGAATACAAATGTACCTAACAGTATATTACTTCATGCATTCTCTGCAAAAAGTTTAGAGACGGTAAAATATAATATAATCATTAAATTTTACAGACATTAAAGAAGAAAATTTGAATACTGGCCCGGATAATATTGAACACAAGGCGGCAACTGAAGTGGCTGTTGACAAACATGCACCCAGGGCGTCACACACAACACACAATAAACCTTACATCTGCGGTATTTGTGATAAAAAGTTTACGTGGAGATCTACCTTAAAAACACACATGAGGACGCACAGTGATATTAGACCCTTTAGTTGTTATATTTGTTGTAAAACATTCATCCGGCAAGGTCATCTAGAGACACACATGAGGATGCACAGTGGTATTAGACCCTTTGGTTGTGATATTTGTAGTAAAACATTCACCCAGCAAGGTACTTTACGGACACACATGAGAACGCACAGTGATATTAGACCCTTTAGTTGTGATTTTTGTAGTAAAACATTCACATTGCAAGGTAATTTACAGGTACACATGAGAACACATAGTGATATTAGACCCTTTAGTTGTGATATTTGTAGTAAAACATTCACCCAGCACGGTAGTTTACAGACACACATGAGGACGCACAGTGGTATTAGACCCTTCAGTTGTGATATTTGTAGTAAAACATTCACCCTGCTAGGTAATTTACGGGCACACATGAGAACACACAGTAATATTAGATGCTTTAGTTGTGATATTTGTAGTAAAACATTCATCCAGAAAGGTAATTTACGGGTACACATGAGAACGCACAGTGATATTAGACCCTTTGGTTGTGATATTTGTTGTAAAACATTCACCCAGCAAGGTAATTTACGGACACACATGAGAATGCACAGTGATATTAGACCCTTTAGTTGTAATATTTGTAGTAAAACATTCACCCTTCAAGGTAATTTACGAGCACACATCAAAACGCACAGTAATATTAGATCATTTAGTTGTGATATTTGTAGTAAAACATTCACCCTGCTAGGTAATTTACGGGCACACATGAGAACGCACAGTGATATTAGACGCTTTAGTTGTGATATTTGTAGTAAATCATACACCTTGCAAGGTAGTTTACGGGCACACATCAAAACGCACAGTAATATTAGACCCTTTAGTTGTGATATTTGTAGTAAAACATTCACTCAGCAAGGTAATTTACAGACACACATGAGGACGCACAGTGGTATTAGACCCTTCAGTTGTGATATTTGTAGTAAAACATTCACCCTGCTAGGTAATTTACAGACACACATGAGGACGCACAGTGGTATTAGACCCTTTGGTTGTGATATTTGTTGTAAAACATTCACCCAGCAAGGTAATTTACGGGCACACATCAAAACGCACAGTAATATTAGATCATTTAGTTGTGATATTTGTAGTAAAACATTCACCCAGCAAGGTAATTTACGGGTACACATCAAAACGCACAGTAATATTAGACCCTTTAGTTGTGATATTTGTAGTAAAACATTCACCCTGCTAGGTAATTTACGGGCACACATGAGAACGCACAGTGATATTAGACCCTTTAGTTGTGACCCATTCACAACAAGTACTTTCTTAAAATTCCACAAACGAGTACACAGTGATAACAGAGACACCGATATATTTATGATAATATATTTATGATATTTGTAGAAAATGTTCACTCGGAAATTTATATTAAAAGATTACAAAATAATATACCTAGTCTTGCCATAAATACTGAAACAAAGAAAAAAATTTTCTAAATTTGCAAATAACATTTATTACTTAATAAAACAATTTAAAATACCATAAATCATAATGCAGCGGATTAAGATCGGGACTAGACGACGGCCAGTCTTCAGCTTTGATGAAGTCCGAAACGTACGTTTCCAACCAAGACGCGCCGGGTCATAAAGCTCGGTCTACACAGACCGACCTTTTTCCTTTTTCGTACGAACACTACGTGGACGGTCAGATCTTTTTTGTCACAAACAGAGGAGGTCTCATTGTACCTATTAATAGCCCGGTTCACAAACATTTTACTAATACCAAGTGTATGGAGAGTTTTAAAAATTGCATTTGGCTCTATACCTACTTTGTGTAATGCAATCACAGCGATTCGGTTCTCTTTATCACCCCACTCCATTTTGATATCGCAAAATGTTGTACACTGTATTGGCGTTAAAATGAGAAAACTAAATGAACAATCATATAAAAATGACAGATTCCAAATTCAAATGTAATATTTTGTTTATTTTTAATTGTAACAGTATTTATGGCCAGACTAAGTATACATATGGTATTAGACTTATGATATTTGTAGTTGAAAAACTACTCGACTTCGTAACTTTTAAATTCAAATAAAATTGCAGTTATTAAATAAAAATTTATCTAGGTAAATAAATAAGATCACATCGAATAATATGATTTAATTACTCCCTTCAAAAATCATCTTATTACTAGAGCACTTCTCGGTAGTTCATATGAATAAGCCGAAACCATGTTAAGGGTTACTGCCTGAGATAACCCACACACATACACGTACTCACCACTTTAGTATTAAGATTTTATGTGTAGGCACTTAATGCATTAAATGCTACATCAGTGTAATCTTAATTTTTAAACATTTAAGACTGTTAAAAAATTACACTGTATGTTAATCCCCTTTCTGGAACATTCAAATTCTTTATTCACACACACACATAAAAATATGTATATACAGGGTGTCCCGTAAATCCACGTCAAGCCGTAAACCCGTGATAGGCCAAGTTACAATAGTTATCAGAAAAATTAAAAAAAAATCCAAGTAATGTGTCTCAAAAAATACAAAGCTTTTAAAAAAAAACGAAAAATCGACATCTTGTGGTGGTTTTTTAGTTCCCGGCACTACAAATTTCTACTTTTTTTGTATTTTTTTTTGTATGTAATCCTGAATAATGCTTTAGTAAACTGGTGCCTAAAATTTAAATCAAACGACTCCGACTTGAAAGGAAATGAGGCTTTTTGCCCAAAACAATGATTCGAATTTAATAGTTTTCTCGACTTTAACTGACTGTACTGGAAAAAAAATGTACTACACTTGTTTGGCAGGTAATTTTAAAAGTTGGCGCAGTTAATAAGGATTCCAAAATGGTATGACACTTGCTAGATTGTTTCTTAAATTTTGGACAATATTGATTTTTGTTAAGGAAGTCAGTTTTCGACAATTTTATCTTACTTACTTAAAATGATTCAAGTGTACCCAGGACTTTCTTCTAAGTGATATTCTGATTTGGATGAGACGGAGAGAAACATTCAACGAGTGTAAGAGAGACAAATCCAAGAAGTAAAAGAATATCACGGGCCACGGGGGCCATAGTGTCATTACTTTTAACTTTAGGAAAGGTGTTTTTTAGGAAGCTTTTAATTGAAACAAATTTTTGGAGTCTAAAATATTTTATTACATTATAACAAATGTTCAAACATTGCTCGACATCTTTTTAAAAAAGACCGCTTTATCAGACGGGCAAATCTGCCGTTATTAACTAATTCAGCTGCTTGCGTTAATTGTCGTCGTAGTTCAACTACATTTTCAATTGGCTTTGTATACACCTTTTCATTCACAGCTCCCCAGTAAAAAAATCTAGCGGATTTAAATCAGGTGAACGGGCTGGCCACGAAATGGTACCAGACCGCCCTATCCACCTTTCTGGATATTCATTATCTAAATAATCTCGCACTGAACGGGCATAGTGCGCCGGGCAGCCGTCTTGCTGGAACCACAAGTCTCTGTAAATGTGCAGAGGTACGTCTTCCAATAAATTTGGTAAATGATTTCTTAAAAAGTCCAAATAAATGTCGCCATTCAAGGTTTCGTGCAGTTCAAAAGGTCCGATGATTCTCCCGTTTAGAATCCCGGTCCACATGTTTATTTTGAATCGATACTGGGATCTATCCTCTCTCATCAAATGTGGATTATCTACATGCCACTCGTGTAAGTTGTGTAGATTCATGTACCCATCTTTTTTAAAAGTGGACACATCGGACCATAAAATTTTGTCTTTGAATCGTGGATCTTCCCGGTGTCTTTGTAACATCGTTTCACAAAACGTAACTCTTGGGATATAGTCCCGGGGTAGTAAAGTTTGTACTCGCGTGACGTGGTATGGGTGGAGCTCACGACTTTTCATGATTCGATGGGCTACACTTTTGGGCACTCCTGTGCTTTCTTCGATTTGTCGTACTGAAGTACTTGGATCTTCTGCGACTGCTTGTAGTACGATGTCATCGTAAGGCAAGCGACTTCTTCCTTCACTGTGTACTTGGCTTGGGAATCGTCCCTCTGAGAGTGAACAGTGCACATTCACAAAAACTCGATGGTCGGGATGACGAGCAGCGTTTGAGTATCTTTGGCGGTAAAGCCTAGCTGCAGCACTAGCATTGCATCGGCATTCACCATAAATGAGATGCATGTTGGCATATTCCTGTGCGGTGTACACCGACATGGTGGTACTACACAATCACACGATCAACGATAGTCCAGGAGAAAGCAAAGGTCGTTGAAAGAGAAACTAAACAGTCCAAATCCAAATCACAAGCAATCGAGTCCAATAAACGAAGCAAAAAGTGGTATGTACGAAATCAAGACAAACGAATACGGTGTGCGCAGTAAACGTAGTAGAGTAACGTACTGATCTATTGTATTTTGTGTGCTGTACGTCGGGAACATGGACAATAGCGACATTGTCTCGCTCACACTAGTAGCATTGTGTCTACCCGTCTCGCGTACTTGTGGCGTCAATATCTGTCTCTCTTACACTCATTGAATGTTTCTCTCCGTCTCATCCAAATCAGAATATCACTTAGAAGAAAGTCCTGGGTACACTTGAATCATTTTAAGTAAGTAAGAAAAAATTGTCGAAAACTGACTTCCTTTACAAAAATCAATATTGTCCAAAATTTAAGAAACAATCTAGCAAGTGTCATACCATTTTGGAATCATTATTAACTGCGCCAACTTTTAAAATTACCTGCCAAACAAGCGTAGTAGATTTTTTTTCCAGTACAGTCAGTTAAAGTCGAGCAAACTATTAAATTCGAATCATTGTTTTGAGCAAAAAGCCTCATTTCCTTTCAAGTCGGAGTCGTTTGATTTAAATTTTAGGCACCAGTTTACTAAAGCATTATTCAGGATTACATACAAAAAAAAATACAAAAAAAGTAGAAATTTGTATAGTGCCGGGAACTAAAAAAACCACCACAAGATGTCGATTTTTCGTTTTTTTTAAAAGCTTTGTATTTTTTGAGACACATTACTTGTTTTTTTTTTTCTGATAACTATTGTAACTTGGCCTATCACGGGTTTACGGCTTGACGTCGATTGACGGGACACCTGTATAAAGATAATATTATTACAAAATTATTTTTTTATTTATTTGCCGGGAAATCAATGTGTGACGTTGTTGTTTTTGTATTTCTTCTATAAATTTGTGTTCTTTTGGTTCATAATGTGTAATATTGGTAGAATATTAACCGTGAATGGTTGTCAAAGCTGTCAAAAGAACAACTTGTATAAGTGTCTGCCGACAAATAATCAATTTGTGTGGATAAACTTCGTAAACTTACTGAAAATCACGAAGATACTCAACATCCAATCATTCTTCGATAACAAACAAAAAAATTAAGGGAAAAGTCGCGAGGATTTGATCAAAAAGTGCAAATATACATTTGTGAGTCAATATAAACATTTTCGCCCAACCCAAAAGACAAGTTTCTACTGTTTCGCCGCAAGAAAAATAATCCTAGAGCACAGTTTTACTTTTTTAATATAACTAAGACGTCTCTACATACAAGCAATTGAAAATATTATAAAAGGAACAACTCATATTACAATGGATGGAACTATGCAATCTATTCTTGCGAAAATTGCGGAAGAGATGGAAAAACAAGGCGAAAAATTTACTAAAACGGTGACGGATAATTTAACCAAAACAATAGATGAAAAGATGAAATTTGTTACCGTCGAAAATAAACATTTGAAGATGGAAATAAACTACCTGAAAACGACAATAAAGGATTCAGAAAAAGACGCAAGCAAAAAAGAACTTTATCCTCCATGAAATCCTGAGACGGAAAAGAATAATGGCGAACTTCTTGAAATTATCTTAGAAACTTTAAACCAACTCAGCAAGGTAGCTGACCAAGAGAAGTGGGATAAATGGGAGCTGAGAAAATACCACAGAATAGGAAAACACAACGAAAAACGCAATAGATAATTTTTATATCAGTAACACTCGAATGGAGACGCAACTATGTACTAAAAATAACAATAAGTTTCCTGATGGCATTTATGCAACAGAGGATCTTCCGAAAAAAAAACTTGATAAAAGGAGAGAACTCAGACCGAAACTAAAAGAAGAACTAAAGAAGGGCAAGATTGCCTATATTCGATATGACCACAACTAGCAGTAAAAGAACGACAAAAGGAAGATATCAGCCTCATACTCTCCGAAATCCAAACAAGATCAGGAAGGATATTCGGAATCCAAGCAAGATTAACAAATTAGAAAAAAAACCAGGCGAAACTAAGGAAGTCCCAGAAACAAAATGATAACACCCACAACAACCAATAGCAACAAACAGTGTCCCCGCGGACAACCGACATAAACAATAAATAGAACAAATACAACCAACAACGATAACAAGAAACAAAAAGAGTCAACACAACTTAATACAAACAAACAACCTACCCCAACCCGGCTGGTCCCCATGGGGCACTATGACCACCACCCTCCAGAAAATACAAAGAGCGAGCCAAAAACCAAACAGAAGTCGAATTACATATACTTATCCACCTTCAACAGTGAAAACATTAAGAACACAAGAGAAATTGTTAGAACTCAAAGAAGTGTTGAAACTAATCAAATGGGATATATACAGGATGTTCGGCACATGGATGGACAAACGAAAACCGTGGACCCGTGAAGCCTTCTGCTATACATTGAGGCCTAATTACAAGACTCAGGCCCAATAGTTTTTTTTTAAATAATTTTTTAAGTTAATTTCGAAAAAAGCCAGTTTTCAAACTTCAAACGACTATAAATTTACTTTTAACATTGAAAATCCAAACATGCTTTTGTAATAATTATCTGAATTAGTTGTAGAATCATATTAAATTCAGTTTTGGAGCAAATGTTAGATATAAAATTAGATACGAGTCCTTAAACGACAAACAAAGTGAAAAAATAATTTTCATATTCCTCTTTGAAATTCTTAAAAAAAAAAACTATGATTTTTAGAGCACTTAAAATTCTAGGAAAACATCTGTGGTTCATACCCTTTATATCGGTATACAATTTGCACATATTTGTTAAAAAATAACTAGAGTAAATCGCAATTTAAACTAACGGGGCCTTAATTCATGAGACTCAATTTGCGAAAACTTAAATCAAGTACAAGCCAATTTGTCATAATTGCTTTCGGTATGTTCACTAACACTACACGTGGGAGCTAGTAGTCTGTCTCTCTCACCAGTCACGATACTATCTCTTGTCTCTTTTGTTGAATTTGGACAATAGCCGTACGTACATAGCAGGTAGAAAAAGGGGTGTTATTTCTCTGTGTAGTAGTAATTCTATGAAATCTTATATGTACGTTTTTAATTAGTAAGCTTTTTAGTAGAACATGAATTTATTATTAAAACACTATGATAATTTAAATTTTAATTTATTTCCAAAATTTATTTTATAACAATTGTTCGAATTGGTGCCCTTGACTTCTTATGCATGCTCGGCACCGTTTTAAAATTTCCACTGTTGTTGTTTGAAATATCATTTCGGCTTTCATTTTTTCGAATGCTTCATTTATTCTAATTATTAACTGCTCTCGACTGGGCACCACGGTTGCCTACACTAGCTCTTTGGCTCTACCCCAGACGTAAAAGTCTATTGAGGTAAGGTCGGGCGACCTTGGTGGCCAAGGAATTGGACCACCCCGACCGATCCACGAGTTCGGGAACACATTAAGGTATTCCCTCACAGCTATGCTCCAATGGGCTGGGCAGCCATCGTGTTGGAACACAAAAGGTCTGTCTTCTTGTAATACTTCTTCTACTAAACCGGGCAAATCATTTTGCAGAAATTCTAAGTAATTATTTCCATTAATATTGTCCGGTAAATAATGCGGCCCGATTAGTTTATTTCCAATGACCCCAGCCCAAACATTTACACTGAATCTTCTTTGAAATTTTCTCGGTCTCGTCACTCGTGGATTTTGGTTTTTGGGTGCCCAGTAATGGAGATTATGGTAATTTGAAATACCTTCCTTATCAAATTTTGATTCATCTGTCCACAGAATACTTCTTAAAAAGTTTTCGTCTTCCACGTCAGTGTGTAGTAGATGTCGACAAAATTCTACGCGTCTACCAAAATCATTATCTTGAAGATCTGAAAACAAAGAAAAAAGGCTTGAGAATTTAAAATAAGGAAGACTAGATCTAGGCTTTGGTACATATTTAGTCTCTTTACGGAATTAAGAAAAATCTATTGTATCCATACCTTGCACGGGAGTGTAATGGAAAGCATGTTGCCGATTTTCCCGGAGAACTGCCCACACTTTCCATATGCCAAGGCCCAGCATTGCAGCTACCTCTCTTATACTTTTATTAGGGTTATTATTAAATTCTTCTAATACACGTTCGTCTGTAGCAACATGATGTTGTCGTACATTCACCCTCGGTTCTTGATAACGCAAATTACCCGTTTCTCTAAGTCGTCGGTATGTAGTAGCAAAAGTTTGGTGGCTAGGCAGTCGACGGTTAGGATAGCGCTCTTGGTATAGTCTTTGTGCTTCACGTCCATTGCAATTAGCGGCTCCATACACCAACAACATATTGGCATAATCTTCATTCGTAAAAGAGGTGGTCATTTTACGAAAAAAAAAACAACAACGTAACAACAAAATAACAGAAAACTTAACAAACTGAAGCAACAACAATAACGTAAAACGATAACAAAATCACAAAACGAAAACAATAACAGTAAGCGCAACGGACACGTCAGATCGCAGAGGCAGTTAAGACTCGACAAATAAGTAAAACAATTTTTTCCAAAATTAACGTTTGACTGATAAGGAATAGACAAAATCAAACAATAGCGCAATTGCAGAGTGAAATAACAACCCTTTTTCTACGTATGTACGTACGGCTATTGTCCAAATTCAACAAAAGAGACAAGAGGTAGTATCGTGACTGGTAAGAGAGAGACAGACTACTAGCTCCCACGTGTAGTGTTAGTGAACATACCGAAAGCAATTATGACAAATTGGCTTGTACTTTATTTAAGTTTTCGCAAATTGAGTCTTATGAATTAAGGCCCCGTTAGTTTAAATTGCGATTTACTCTAGTTATTTTTAAACAAAGTGCAAATTGTATACCGATATAAAGGGTATGAGCCACAGATGTTTTCCTAGAATTTTAAGTGCTCTAAAAATCATAGTTTTTTTTTTAAGAATTTCAAAGTGGAATATGAAAATTATTTTTTCACTTTGTTTATCGTTTAAGGACTCGTATCTAATTTTATATCTAACATTTGCTCCAAAACTGAATTTAATATGATTCTACAACTAATGCAGATAATTATTACAAAAGCATGTTTGGATTTTCAATGTTAAAAGTAAATTTATAGTCGTTTGAAGTTTGAAAACTGGCTTTTATCGAAATTAACTTAAAAAATTATTTAAAAAAAAAACTATTGGGCCTGAGTCTTGAATTAGGCCTCAATGTATAGCAGACGGCTCCACGGGTCCACGGTTTTCGTTTGTCCATCCATGTGCCGAACACCCTGTATATAATAGGACTGAGCGAAGTACGACGTTTGGGAGAAAAATAGAAGACTACAACGATTGTCTTTTGTACTATATAGGTGAGACACCAGGTAAATATGGTGTTGGCTTTATAGTAAAGAACTTTCGCGATGTTAAACATAAAAATCTCAGAAAATGAGTATCCCGTGTCTATTATTCAGTTTATGCACCCACGGAAGCAGCTAAGAAAGGGATAAAAGAGAAGATCTATTAACAACTAGACGAAACCATAGTAACGGCACATAAACACATAAAAGAATAATAGTTATTGGAGACTTTAATGGCAAACTTTGAACAAACATAATATCGGGATGAAATGTAATTGGACAGTATACTAGCGGAAAGAGAAATGACAATGGCCAGAGACTTTGCTACCAGAAAAAATCTATACATTATGAACACATTTTTCAAAAAAGTTTCAATAAAAAATGGACCTGGTTATCACCAGGAGGAACATACAAAAATGAAATCGATTTCTTCTTAACAAACTAACCAAAGGCTATCAAAGATGTTGATGTACTAAACAAACTTAACTTTAATTCAAGCCATCGTCTGGTTGGAAGCTGGTTAGAACGGCAAACAATCAAGAAATAAATACTTGCAAAATTATTATTATTTTAAACAAAAAATTAAACCGACTTCCAAAGTAAAAGTGCACAAAAGAGTATGAACTAAAAATTATTTTCTAAATAATTCCCCTTTTAAATTTGGCCCGCCGAAAGTCCGAACCAAAATCCTGATAAAACAATATTTAAAATAGAACACACGTTCAAGTTGGCTGTTACCGACTTCAAAAATTTGAAGATTAAGTACAGTAATAGTTAAAATTTCAGCCAAATTTAAAGGGGGAATTATTTAGAAAATAAGTTTTATTTCATACCTTTTTTGCATTTTCACTTTGGAAGTCGGTTTAATTTTTTGTTTAAAAATAATAATTTCACTTTTTAGTTATATTTGTTAAATCATTATTAACACATTTTAAGAACGTTTAAAATAAACGATCGAATGTATAATTGAATACGCGCCAAGCTTCCATTAGGTATTGTATATAAGATAATGATGATGATTACTGTAAGTTACGTAATGGCATATGCTTGAAGTTCTTTAAACAATCTCGAAATTTCCAAACACGTATCTTTAAATATTGAGGAGTTCTGTGTAGTGCTTTTGGATCCAGTGTATACCTTGGTGCAGAATCTTACTTTTTGGTAGCATATGTTGGGTTACTTCTGAAAAAGTCAAAATCACTATATATGTCCATATAAATTTCGAGGAGTTCCCTCGATTCCTTAAGGATGCCATCATCAGGTCACCGCTCTGGTGACAACGATACCAATTTCGGATTATACCCAATACATAAAAAAAAAATCGGTTGTCTGTGAAGTCGGCTTACTGACGATAGTTAAACGTGACAACGTCATAAGAAATGGAACGCCTCAGAGCGAGGTAACGCCGCATGAGTCATGTTTTTTCGTGCGTGCAGCCGGCTCCATCGAATTATAAGACGTCACGTCAAAAATAATTTAGAAAATCGGTCCATAAACGGCAGAGTAATGTTCAAAGATGTCCGTATCGGTGTAAAATATTACGAGAAGTACCTATTATATCATCATTATGTCATGATGTATGGTGTCATGATGATGATTACTTTAATTGATATAGTGGCTTATGCTTTCAGTTCTTTAAGCAACGCCGAAATCCCCAAACATGTATCTATATGGAGTCAGAAGTTCTGTTCAGTACTTTTGGATCCAGGGTATACCAAAATCTTCCTTTTTGCCATATGCTTGGGTTACTTCAGAAAAAGTTGAAATCACTATATGTGTCCATATAAAATTTGAGCAGTTTCCTCGATTCCTCATGGATCCCATCATCAGGTCACGAACAAAGTTAAAGAAAAAGTCGCATGTGCAATAGGTTTTTCAACAAGTTTACCACTATCATTTACAACATGACATAAAACTGCGGCCAAACCGACTGGGTTTGCATCAGAATAAACCACTATAGGTAAGTTTGGATTATAATAAACTAAGACATCGCTACTAATCAACTTTTGCTTACTCAACATAAATGCTGACTGACATTCGGGTGTCCAATTCCACTTTACATTCTTTTCTGTTAACTGACGCAATGGCTTGACTAAAGTACTTAAATTTCCTATAAAGTTATGATAAAAATTCAACATACCTAAATATGACCTTAATTCTTTGACATTATGTGGACTCTGCATTCACAATAGCTTCAACTAAGGAGGGACTAAGTTTCCTACCTTCCTTACATATTATATGACCTAAGTATTCTACTGACGGTGAAAACCGTTTACACTTCTCAAAGTTTTTGCGTACATTATGTTTATTAAATTTTTCTAAGACCTTATTTACTGTTTCATAACAATCAGAATAACTATTACCTTTGATAAGTATCTCATCGATATAACAGACAGTATTTGGAATTCCTGACAACATTTGGTCCATTACTTTCTGAAAAATTGCTGGCGCTGATGTTATACCATAAATAAGACGTTTATATCTGTATAACCCTGTATGAGTATTGACCGTTAATAACTTTTGACTTTCTTTGTTTACTCAAAGTTGAGTATACGCATCAGACAAATCTAAGACTATAAATACTTCTCCACCAGACATAGTTGCAGACACATCTTCAGGCTTTGGAAGTGGGTAAATATCAACTTTAATATTTGGATTTACAGACCTCTTGAAATCTACACATAACCTATAATCACCATTAGCTTTCTTTATAGGGACTAGCGGTGACGACCACTCGGAATGAGGAACTTTATATATTTTTCCTTCCTTTTCTAATTTATCTAAATTATCACCAACAATGTTAACAATATTATATGGTAACTGATATGGTTTCAAAAATACTGGGATACAGCTTTCTTTTAATGTTAAGTTAGCTTCAAAACCTATTATGTGTGAATCATAATTTTTTCTAAAAACATTTGGATATATTTTTTTTAACTCCTGTAAGACACTCGACTCATAATTAGATTTAACTGACTTCACCGACTTGACATAATTATTATCTTTAGACAGAATACCGTTCCTCCCAGTGCCACCGCTGCCAGCAGTTTAGGCATTCCAGCCGAAACTGTCACCGCAAGCTGGCGTGCGTCAGATGCGGCGAGGAGCACGCCGCCTCCGACTGCCCCCGACCTTTAACAGACCAGCCCACTTGCATAAATTGCAAAGGGCTTTATCTCGCCAACAGTCGGAGGAACTGCCCGGTCTTCCGTCGGGAGGCCAAAAATCGTCACGCGGGCCCCATTGCCCGCACAACTCAGACCACGAACCGGGTAAGTCACCACCCTACAATCACAGAAAGAGAGGTTTCTCCGCCGCCGCCTACCGCCACATCTCTAATGGCGGAGGCCAATGATCCCAGCGCCCGGCCCGCCGCCTCCACCCCTCTTCTGCTCAGAAGCAGCGAAAACGGACCAGAACCAGAAGGAGAGCCAAATCCGGTGCGACCTCCACTGCCGCCACGGACTCGGAGTTCGTACCTCTCGCGCTCCCCCTCCCCCCTGCGAAGCCGCTCCGCCGGCTGGCGTTACTGTTTTAGCCCCCCCCCCCCCCAGCGCACCCCGCGTCCCCCACGCTTGCGTACTAAACGCACTGCGCAGCCGGCCACACAAACCGCCGATGTGACCGAGGTCAACACCGAGCCAGCAAACCCGGCGGTCACAACCGCCACTATGCCCCGTCGTGTTCCCCCTTCTTCCCATCGCCGAGAGTCCCCCAGGACCACGGCCCAGCTACTAAAAGCTCTGCTCTCCCTGGCCTTGGATGCATTCAATAGGATCCAGGCCGGGGAGGAAATACTCCAAACCCTCGTAAGGGTCCTCCCCGAGAGGACCACCCTCCGGAACGTCCGGGGGGTCCGCGGCAAGGTGACTCTGATTCGCCACCTCCTTCGGGAGTACGAGGTGGACATTGCCTTGCTGAGCGAGACCCTCCTGTCCCCACAGGACCGTTTCAATGCCCCCGGTTTTCACGTGTACCGCCAGGATTTCCTGGGGGGCGAGCGTGTGTGTCGAGGCCTCGCCGTTCTGGTCGGCAGGAGGATTCTGCACCAGCTCCCCCCCCGCGGTTTCTTCCCAGTCCGCGACTGGGACGCTTTCACATTGCAGCTGCACGAGTCCACGCCCAATTTCCCGGTTGACTCTGCAGAGACCGTCGAGACGATGACGCTGCAGATCACCGAGGCAATAGCAGCTGCAATGGACGCGGCAACCCAGCCGCCCACCCGCCGCCATTTCAAGCGGCCCCCTCTCCCCCGCCACATCGCTAACCTCATTGTGGAGAAAAAGCGCCTGCGCCGCAGATGGCAGCGCACAAGATGCCCCACACAGAAGGCGCAACTAAACCGCCTCACAGCAGAGGTGAAGGCCGCGCTCGAGGACCTAAATGCTGCAGACTGGACCCGACGCATCCAGGAGGCGGGAGAGGACTGGCCCTCCCTTCACCGCTTCTGTCGCAGCCTCACCGGAGCCACAGCCCCTGTATGCCCCCTGCTTCATCCAGATGGTAATCTTAGGTACCGTGCAAAGGATAGAGCGGACATCCATGCCGAGCACCTAGAGCGCCAATTCTCACCGCTGCCGACGACCGCAACGGAACACGCCCGAGTGGTCTCCGAGGAGGTGAAGGTTTTCCTACCACAGTGGAGCACCACATAATATCATCAGCATTACACTTAATAAATTAAGATATCTATTATTATCTTTAAAACCATTATTATTATCTTTGCATTTTAGAACCCCATGGGAAATGAAGAATCACATCATGTATAAAGAACATTAGTTTGACATAAGGAAGAATAATTCCGTTTTATTTCTCTATCTAAAATACATATCAATACAATAATTTTACGGCCTAACCAGAAAAACAAAAACCTGCTCTCAGCGTACTTAATTTTTTATTTACAGGCATTTATTTTAGGGGTTAACAATATGTTTATTATTAAATAAATCCTGCCAGATATAATTTAATATAAAATTAGCACCAATAATTATTATACAAAGTGTTTCTTTTGATTTCCCATAAGTTTCGAGTATTATTGTTATTTTTAAGCTGACATTTTTTTTCTGACTGACACATTCAATCCTAAATGCTTATAATTTATTAACATATTATTGCCAATTCACATTATGATTATTGTTATATTTAGGCAAATATTTTTATGTAATTTAATTTAAAATAACAATCTTGCCATATTGCTATTTTAACTACCATTATAATATTTAAGTATTATCCTGACATCTTGACATCACTTACTACCCAGTAAACACATTAATTTTACATTTACGTAAAATTTACATCAGAATGACATTATATGTTTTTTGTTTTTGTTGTTTTTACAATGTTTTTACAAGAACGCCTACTAGTTTTTGCCCGTGTCTTTACGTGGGTAAGACAGTATTATGCACGTTTAAAACATTTAAAATCGAAGTCTGTGTTCACACTAAGCACGTAGTCACTCCACTATATTGAGTTACTGCTCGTTTTCACTAAAACACCAAGTTAGTTATAATTCAACTTTATTCTTGATTGGTTTACAATCCAAAAATACTTCACATTAGTAAGGCCCTCATAAACATCTTATGCAAATAGGTTCGCTTTACCTATAGCGTGATCTAGCGGCAAATCAGCGCCATCTAGTATGCCATATGAGAACCAAAGTTCCTTAAGAAAATTAACTTAAAATATAACGCATAAACAGTCTGTATATTGATGAAGACCGCATTTAACTCGTTATGTAGTTCACACGAAGACACAAGAAGCGCATTTTATTAATGAGATGAGATAAATATGGTATTATCATATTAGTTTTACGTCAGGAACCTGACATGTATCTTATGTAATCATATGACTTAATGATTACATAAAATTGTGACTAATATGACGTATTTTGATGAAAATATGATATAATATATACGTAACAGTTAAGCCATACAAAGGGCATCATATAGAAGTCAAATTTCATGTCAATATGAGGTCATAGTGATGTCATAAAAAAGACATCAAACGAAAGTCATCAAACATAGTCTCAATTATGTCATACCTACGTTGTAATTTGTTGTGACCTGTGGACCTCTGTGTGACCTATTATTTGACGTCACTTCAATGTCAACGTCAGTCATGTGTTCACTGGGTATTGTGAAAATTTCAAAAAATCTATAAGATTTTATACGACATGTAAGTAAATATAATTCTTAATTATAAGTACTAGTTTTATAAATTGTTCAGGTTGTATTTTTTGATGATAATTATGTTTATTTTAATTGAACAATGTTGTGCATGTCTGTAATAGACAAAAACTGTAAAATTATTATTAATATTAACTTTAAACGTAAAATTAGGACCAGATGAAAATATTAAATGTTTACAATAATATATCAAATCTGAATCGAAATATGTACAAATATTCGAGGCACCGCATCAGCTCACCACCATTATACTTAATAATTTAAGATAGCTATTTTCTTTTTGCATGCATTTTAGAACCCCATGGGAAATGAAAAATCATGTATTATAAAGAACATGAGCTTGACAAAAGGAGGAGGATCTCCGTCTTGATTCTCTCTAAAATACAAATCAATAAAATAAATTTAGGGGCTAACCAGGAATATAAAAAAACCTGAGCGTGTTTTATTTTTTATTGCAGGAACACTACGAAAAGTTGGCATGTGTTCGGCTTAATCTCGAAGATCTGTTATTAATTATTATATTTTTAATTTAATTTAGTGCATATGGCCAAGTTTTGTATATTCCCGCTCAAGCTACAAAAATAATACTATAATATATAAATAATAATATAATTTGTATACTTAAGTTATTTAGTCATTTTCAGAGGCTTTAGCGCCATCTATCGGCGCACGTCTTTACTAAAACGGCGTTAGCCTTGCTTTAATATTTGATTCATAGATCGATTTAAACTTCCGTCTTAAATCTTAAAAAATAATAATTTAATTCTGATTAATGATTAAAATACAGAAGAATTGCATTATATTATATAACATATTGATTATTATTATTATCTTTTTATTTTGATTTATGGATTTTTTCTCTTCACGCTTTAGTTCTTATAGTTGTCAAAAGTTTAAAAAGTGGACGGATAAGGGTATATATGGTACTTCTTCAATGACGTTTTTTTTTTGAATAAAATTTTCTATAGACTCAAGATGTAGTCGTTATAATAATTATATTTCAATCCCGCGTTCACGGTGAGTTATCTATTATATCTGTTGCGAATATTTGGTAAATCACGCTTGTAATTAAGACATTATTTTTCATGTAAAATATCACCTTGGTAAAATTGGTTGTTAAAATTTGATTGGCCACGTGCTCAATTTGTAGTTTCATCTTTCCGATCTAGTATTGTTAAAATATTAGGATGTTTGTATCCATGCTTGAATTGTCCTTAATATCATCTTATCTTTTTATTTTTGCCTACCTTTCTTGTAATGGTCACACAGACCGTGATTTTGATCGTTTGGGGTTAAGATCACGCTGTGTGACGGGACTCCTTATCATGAATTTTCCAGGGAACAGCGGCACGGGTACAAGCACCGCCAACTACGGTACGGGATCTATGTATAGTACATATATCAAAGCCTGAGACCGATAGCGGTCCTGTCCTCAATCCCATTCAATTTGGACAGTTTGTATTTTAAAATAATGTACAGAATATTAAAATGGACGGGATTAAGAAGATAGGCCGTAATCGTGTCTCGATCGAATATAAGTCTGCAGAGCACGCCAATTCTTTCATCGACCTGCCTGCAATATTAAGTGCTGGATGCATTGTATCCATTCCCTCTTACAGTGTATCGCGCATGAGCATTGTCCGCAATGTGCCTGTGGACTGGTCGATGGAAGAGCTGGTTGAAAATATGAAAGTTCCGTTAGGTTATGGCAAAGTAGTTAAGGCACGTAGGTTGAGTCACAAGACTATGAATGATCAAAACTCCCCTATTTGGATACCTACCCAATCAGTGGTTCTGACGGTCACTGGACAAAAATTACCTTCCCATGTCTATTGCTATTATAATTTCCTCCCCATTGAGACATATAAATTACCCACTATATTACACACACTATACAGTGTAATAAATGTAGCCGCTTTGGCCACGTTAAGGCACAGTGTAGGTCACAACCACGCAGTTATAAATGTTCACAGAAGCATGAGGGAGCAATGTGTACAGCAACATCTTTTACTTGTATGTACTGTAGTGGTCCGCACGCAGCCAATAATATCTCTTGCCCGGAATATTCCAGGAAAAAGAGATAAAATTGGTTATGAGTCAGAAAAGTATCTCATACATGGCGGCATCAGTCGATCCCCCCATGTGAGACTATCCTTTGCTGATTCAGCCAGGACTTCTCCTTCTGCAACTGTCAACATTTCAAGACAAACAGACAGACTGACAAAAGACAGACTGTGTTTATTCCTCGTCGCCCCATTACTCCTATGTCCCCTGGGTATGACCACCAGGCAAATAGAAATATTATTGATCAACCATCTTCTCAGTCCTCTAATGGAGGCGTATATCTCTAGTAACGAAATTTCCCCAGTAGCTCCGAACGATAACTTACTTGACAACTTGACTATCTTCTTTATTGATCTCATTTCTAGGTCTAGCAACTCCCTACCGAAAAAAGCTCTTGCCAACCTGACCCAACTGAAACTTTTGCCAAATAATGGCTCACACTGTAATACAGCGGAACAGCCGGAGCATCAGGAATAAGAAACAGGATATCCTTTATTTAATTAATTCGTATAAGCCAACAATTCTTGCCATCCAGGAATTGCCTGTTTCCGGGATGACAGGTCTGATGGCAGAGCTGGAGTAGCCATTTTGGTCTCCAACCAATATACATATTCTGTATATACAATTCCTGTGCATAGTAGTTATTTTAATATTGTAGGCGTCCGTGTCTTAGATACAATTTTTATGTCTGTGTATGTCCCTCACCCTAATCCATCTTCTTTTTCATCTTCTCTGAACTGTCCTCCATTTTCTCTTCTGTTCCTTCCCCTTTGGTTGTGTTGGGTGATTTCAACACTCACCATACATCTTGGGGCTCCCATTCTAACGATACTAATTCCTCTTTCCTGATTGATATACCTGATGATCTCAACCTAGTAGTCCTTAATGATGGATCCCCTACGCATCGGGCCTCTCCTTTGCAGAACCCGAGGAGTGTAGTGGGTCTATCGTTATGCTCCCCTTCTCTTTCTCCTTCATGTTCCTCGGCAGTTATGCCTAATTCTTATGGTAGTGATCATTTTCCAATTCTAACTACAATAATATACAGACAGACTAGACAGACGTTAACGTCCCCTTCCCAACTAGATCCCAAGATCTCATCCCCTACCCCCATCCACCACCCCTTACCTCACCTTAAACATCACCAAACGTTTTCCCACGAAACCTTTCCTTCCCCCCCCCCCCCCAAGTAAAAACCCCTCGGCCAATATCTCCTGACTCCTTGCTCGGAGATCCCCCGAGTGAGGGCTCATTGGAATCGGGAGAACGAGCCCTGTAATTTGGCTCCAACAGATTCCCCAAATTCCACTTGACCCCGTAACTTAATCCAAATCCTCACACCCTTACCCCAAACCCTATACCCTCGTGTATCAGATTCGATACCCCACACAAAAACAAACACAGAATGTCATCAAAATCAAGCAAGACATTCCACTTGGCCCAGTCGTCGAAATCAAACCCAGCAGAGACGACGGCGCCGGGTGCCTCACAAACATCACAGGTGGCCAAAACATACAGTAGGTCCCTGAGGGAGAAAGTACTGGCTAAAGCACTCCCCAAACTTTTGCCAGCACCACAAACATCACAAGCTCGAGAAGACCAGGGGAGCCCAATTGAGGAGCGTTTTCACAAAGTGAAATATCTACCAAAAGTTGGTACTTTTTTTTTTGACGTTTTTGCATTCTTTCATATGGGATCTATTGTTTGACAAAAGCGAATTTCAACAAAACGTAATATCTTTTCATGTAATCTTACTCGAATATGAAGAAATTTCACAAAGTGAAATATCTACAAGTAAATATTTTTCACAAAACGAAATATCTGCTCAGTTGATTAGCTGTTTGTTTTTAATAAAATGGCAATACTTTGAAATAGGCGGGAAATAACTACCAGTCGTGACTTGTCAATCGTTTGTCGTGCTAGGTCAGTGTTCTAAACTTTCTTATATCGAAAAAATGGCGGAAATTGAATACAATTCACCTGTGATTGAAGTGAATCGTGGAAGAAAAACCAGGAAAAAAGGTGAAGGGAACATATTGTGCCCGTCGTCGACAAGATACACGGATCGGGATACTGGAGATCCTTATATGTCGTGTAATCACGGTCTGGGAGTGACGTCAAATCCAAGAGTAACATGTAAGGCCGCTCTTCTTACATATCATGATTTGTTAAGATTTAAGCGCAAACTGTACGCAAATGTAGGTAAAATTAATCAAGATCTTTTTTTATATAAATACATGCAAATCAAGAGTGTATCTCGAAAAACAGTGCCTGTTCAAAAGAGACGTATGGATAGGTTGTGGACTGTAACATACAACATACCAAACATTGACGGTAATCTTATTCCTGTATGTAAAAAAACTTTTTTAACTGTTACTGGAGTAAATTCCTTACGACTGTGGCGTTTGGTAAAGTCCTGTGGCTTATCAGGCCAGCCACCATCAGAAAAAAGAGGGGGTAGACGAACTGTTTTGAAAGATGCTGAAAAGACAGATATAGTTAAGGAGAATATTTTAAAGTATCGTTGTCGTGAAAGCCACTATTCTCGATCCAAGTGTCAACGTTCTTATTTACCCCCAGATCTTAACTTAAAAAAGATGTGGCAACTTTTTGATGCAGAGAGGAAATCCAAGAATGTAGAAAGTGTTAGTCTATCTAAATATAAAAGTGTTTTTTACAAGTATTTTAACTTGGGATTTGGCAATCCCCATGAAGACACATGCTCTGCATGTAAAGAAATGCTGTTGAAAATTAAAAAGGAAAGAGATCTCGATGCAAAAAATGAGCTGAGGACCCAATATCGACTTCATAATATGAGAGCAAAGGCTTTCTTTCGAGTAATGAATGAAACTGAACCAAATACCATAAAAGTGTGCTTTGACTGTCAACAGAATCAGCCATTACCTAAGCTAAGTGTGGGAGAAGTATTTTATGCCCGACAAGCTTGGCTGTACAACTTGTGTATTATGCAACATAGAGATGATAAAAAGCAACTCAAAGAAGACATATGTTTTTATACATGGTTAGAGACACAAGCTGCCAGAGGGGCCAATGAGGTATCTTCAGCCTTGTTGCATTACGTTCAAGAACTAGATAAATGTCTTTTTGAAAAGGGTGAACAAAACTTGACTTTGAAACTTTTTTCGGACTCCTGTAGCAGTCAAAATAAAAATTCAATCGTTCTTGGCGTCTTGTCATATTTTTTACTAAAAAGCAAAGCTTTTATTAGAGTTATTCATTACTTTCCTATTCGTGGTCATAGCTACATGCCACCAGATCGCGTCTTCGGACGAATAGAAAAGGATTTTAGAAAACAGGAGTTCATATTGAGTCCAAACGATTATAGTAAAATCCTGATGAAGCATGGAGTTGAAAAAAGGTGGGGTGATGACTGGAATAGCTATGATTTCAAGTCAACAACAAAGAAGATGTTGAAAACGAGACTTCCATTTAAGATGACTCATGCTCGTATCCTGCAATATGAAAAAAAAAGGAATAAAGTTAAACATTATTTCAGCGAAACTTATTCGGGAAGTCCGATCAATGTTGAAATTTTCAAACCTGGAATTAAATCCATGGAGTTATTGGTCGAAAAATCACAAAAAAAACTGAAAATGAACATGGTGTCTTTAAAGAAAAAAGAAGATATAAAAAAACTGTTAGCTTTTTGTGACCTGGACGATGATGCGCAGAATTTTTATGATGAAATGCTTGCTGCAAATTCAGTTCCTGGAAATGAAAATGAGGATATAAGACGTGAATTTGACGAGTTTGAGCCACTGCTATAAAATTATTACATTAAATAAAAAATAAAAACAAGTTACGCATAAAATATGTTAAGAAAAAAAATGCAGATATTTCGCTTTTGTGAAAATTCGTAATTTTAATTAGTGATTTTAATAAAGAGCCTGGTATAAAAAATGTATTTTATTTCATGTACATATGTAGGTACCTGTATTTTTAAAACAACTATAGAATAAATTTTACCTAAGTCCTACCCGAAAAAGAAATAAACACTAAAAACCTCATACTGAAAAAAAACATTTTGGTAGATATTTCGCTTTGCAAAAACGCTCCTCAATTGATCAGACGGAGGCGATTCAAAAAATCCAGATGTGGGAGCAGGCGGAACTACCACCATGCCCTATCCTATCCGAGGACGAAGATGAACTGTCCGGGCTATCGGAATCATCAGTGTGCTCGGAAGGCAGCGAACACCATGCTGCAAAAAGGGAAGGAAGCGCTGGAGCAAGCGGGGAACATGAAGAAAGAGTGCAAATCAACAGCTCTAGATGCACTCCAATCCCTGTACGAGACAGTGCTCTCCCTTTCTGACTCCAGGTCAAGACAAATACTACCTGGAGAAGGAAAGGAGCCGACATGCCCAAGACTGGTGAGAGTGGAAAGGGCCCATAATAAGCATATCCAACAGCTGACAAATGAAATGGCCAAGCTCAGGGAAACAATGGACGCCAGCTTAAAGGAGACCAAAGATGTGCAGAAGTGGCTAGAATTCGAGACGCAGGAGCCACACCGCCATATCAAGGAAACCAGCAGACTGGCGCCCATCATAGACACAAACATTAAATCCCTGGCCAAAACAATCACGGCGGAGTTAACAAATAAAAAAGAACCCGCCACTCAAGAAAATACAGCGCTTGACCAGCTGAAGCCACAAATAGGCCAAATAAGATCAGAATTGGAAAACCTCCAAAAACAATTACAAAAAATGGAGGATAAAACCATAAAAATCCACAAAGAGAACAACACAGAAATCAAGGAGCTGTATAAAATAACATCTAAAAACACTCCACATAATCAAGGCGAGCTACTAACATCAATAGCAAATATGGCCACCAAACTGGAAGAGGTCAAAACAAAAATGCAGCAGCAGCCTTCGACGGGTCCAACTCCCAGCGTCATCAACATACGGGAACACTTGGAGCCGATCTCCGAAAGGCTAAAGGTGGTATTATCGGAAATAAAATCACTAAGAACCGAAAAAGCAGAGATACCACCCCAACCAACTATAAGCCTAGGAACGGAGATGGCGCTGGTAGAGATAATGAAAAACCAGTCGAAGCCAACATACGCTCAAGCTGCGAAGAAACCACCTCCACCATCAACAAGGAGAGAACAACATAGCATCATAGTATCTTCAAAGGACGCATCTGACACAAGCGAGAAGACCCTCAAAATAATACGAACGGTATTAGACCCAAAGAAGACAGGGGCCAGGGTAGACAACTTGCGGAAAGTGAAAAACCAGAGGATATTATTGAGCTGCGGCAACAAAGAGGACCTCCAGCTAATATCTTCGAGGATCCAATCGTGTGACAAGTTGAAACAGGAGAGAGCGAGACAGAACAATCCTCTCCTCATCATCAAAAACGTGTTGTCTTACCACACGGACCTCGAGCTCGTGGAGCACTTGCGAGCTCAAAACAAACAGGTGTTCCACGGGGTCGAGACGAAAGAGCAGATGGTAAGAGTCAAATACAGAAAGAGGGCACGTAACACCCAAGAGTGCCACGTGGTATTGGTGGTGTCACCGCAACTCCATAAAAACTTCCTAGAAGTGGGTAAAGTCAACATAGACCTCCAACGAAGACCAGTGGAGGATCAGTCCCCCCTCATACAGTGTGCCAAATGTCTTGGATATGGGCACACAATGAAGATCTCTGAGGAGGAAAAACCCCGGTGCAGCTACTGCGGGGAAAAAACCCACAACTGGAGCGAGTGCGGCGACAGGAAACAAAATAAGCCATCCACGTGCTACAATTGTAAAGTGGTCTCAAAACCATCAGCGCCTCTGGACTCGGCACACATAGCTTTCAGCAATGAGTGCTCGGAGAGGCACAATGGGACAACATAGCACGTGCAAAGATCTCATACCTGTGCTAAGGATGACAACACGAAAAACAAGACAAGGTCTCCCACGGATACACCACATCACATGAAGATAGTCCAGGCGAACCTGCAAAGATCTAAGACGGCCACACTCGAATTAATGAGACTGGCCGCAGAACAAAAGATCTCAATAGCCCTACTACAAGAACCACACGCAGGATTCGGGAGAGGAACTGATGAAAAAGATAAGAGATACGGTAGATGCGAAGGATGGATGGGTCAAGATGGAAAGGACTAGGAAAGTTAAAAACAGAAGGGTAGTCGTCGGCTGTGTGAATGAGGAAGAAAGAAATAAGGTGAAGGAAAGATTGAGAAAGAATGAGGGATTAGTAGTGGAAGAGGTTAAAAACAAAAACCCCCTTCTAGCCTTCAGGGGTGTGATGAAGTACGACACCGCCGACTTCATCACCGCGTTCTCCAACCAGAACGCGAACATCCTGGAGGGCCTGAAGGGGGAGGAGAGAAAGGCAGAAGTAGTATATGTGATGAGAGCGAGGAACCCCCTACAGAACCACGTCATAGCAAGAGTTAGCCCACAGGTATGGAAGAGGTTTGTGAATGCGGGATACGCCCATATAGGTATGGGCAGAGTGAGAGTGGAGGACCATAGTCCGTTGGTGCAGTGCTTCCGCTGCCTCGGGTATGGGCACACGAAGAGGATGTGTGGGGAGCAGACGGATCGATGCAGTCACTGCGCAGGTCCTCACATGAGGACTGCTTGCGAAAAGTGGCTGCAGAGAGAAGTGCCTCAGTGCATAAATTGCACTAAGGCCAAGAGAGGTACCGTGGAGCACAGTGCCCTTGATAGAGAGTGTGCTGAGAGAAAGAGGTGGGACGCTCTGGCTAGATCGGCGGTGTCGTATTGCTAAGGTTGTCCCCGGTGAGTACTTCCAGTACCGAATACTACAGGCCAACCTCCAGCGGAGCCAAATCGCCACAAGGGAGTTATTACTCGAGGCCACCAAGCGTAAGGCTAGCGTAGCGTTGCTTCAAGAGCCCTACATAGGTGGGGCGCGGAGTGTGAGGACATACAACGGGGTGAGGGTCTACCAGAGCGATGGGGAAGAGGGCGGTGTTGTCAAGGCGTGTGTTGTGGTATTCGACGACACTCTAGACGTCGAGCTACACACACGCCTCAGCAACAACAACATAGTTGTGACCACCCTCCGAACCAAAGCCTGGGAGACGGTTGTAGTGTCCTTCTACTTCGAGCCCGATAAGCCTGTGGGGCCCTACCTGGACCACCTTATGCGGATAGGGAGAGAGCTGGGATCCGATAAGATGGTCCTGGGAGGTGACGCGAACGCTAAAAGCCCGTGGTGGGGTGGCGACGCGGAAGACCCGCGAGGACGGGATGTGTCTGCTGTACTGGAAGCAATGAGCTTACATATACTCAACACAGGAGACACCCCAACTTTCGACACCGTCAGAGGGGGTAAAAGGTACTCTAGCTACGTGGATGTGACAGCGTGCTCCGACGACCTGCTGGACCGAGTGGGCGACTGGAGAGTTGATGAGGGTCTGACGAGCTCGGACCACAACGGCATATCATTCGGCATCAGACAACAGAAATCCACAGGCACAAACATAATACATACCACACGCATGTTTAACACACGAAAGGCAAACTGGGCTCAGTTTCGTGAGAAATTGACCCAGCTGATGTCGGACAGACAATTGACTCTACAGGACATGGAAACAATACACAGCACACAACAAATAGAAGAAATAATAGACAGATACACGGGAGTCATAACACAGACATGCAGAGACACAATGCCGACCAAAAAACACACACAGAGATTCACCTTGTCGTGGTGGAATGATGAGCTCGTGCAGCTGAAGAAGGAAGTCGCCACGAGGAAGCGCAGGATACGTAACGCTGCGCCTGATCGCAGAGACCGCGTGGTTGGACTGTACCTGGAAGCGAAAGAGACGTATGAAAAGGCAGTAAAAGAGGCACAGACTGAGAGTTGGAAGGAGTTTTGCCGGAAACAGGATAGGGAGGGGGTCTGGGAGGGCATCTACAGGGTGTTGAGCAGAGTCAGAGGGAGGGAGGAGGATCTGCCCCTTACGAGGGACGGTGAAACCCTCGACGCCCGAAGCTCCGCAGAATGGCTGGCGGAGACCTTCTACCTCCGGGACCAGGAAAGTGATGAAAGTGAGGAACATCGGCGGACGCGCCGGCGGGCGGAGTCCTTGGACACTGAACCGCCGGCGGGTCCGGACGACCCTCCTTTCATCATGGAGGAGTTGAAGAGAGCCGTAAGGTCCTTCAACCCCAAAAAGGCCCCCGGGGCGGATGGACTCACGTCGGACATCTGCCAACGCGCTGTGGAATGTGACCCGGAATGGTTCCTTGCTCAGCTGAATAGGTGCCTCACCGTCGCCTGCTTCCCCAAACAGTGGAAGCGGGCGACTGTGGTGGTGCTAAGGAAGCCGGGCAAGGAATCGTACCGGGTACCAAAAGCCTATCGCCCGATCGGCCTCTTGCAACTGTTCTCGGCAAAATCTTCGAGAAGATGCTGGTCGCCCGACTCAGGTTCTACCTGCTGCCCAAGATCAGCCCTAACCAATATGGCTTCATGCCCCAAAGGAGCACCGAAGACGCCCTCTACAGGTTGGTGAACCACGTCAGAAAGCAGAGGGAGGAGAAGAAAATCTCTGTCGTGGTGTCGCTGGACATAGAGGGGGCCTTCGATAGTGCTTGGTGGCCGGCCATAAAGGTTAGGTTAGTTGAGGTTGGGTGTCCGGGGAACCTGAGGCGGGTAATCAGCAGCTACTTGAGTGAAAGAGAAGTGAATGTAAGGTATGCTGGAATGGAAGTGAGCAGGGGGACCAACAAGGGGTGCGTGCAGGGGTCCATAGGTGGACCAATCCTGTGGGACCTCTTGTTGGACCCCCTGCTGTGGATGTTAGAGGAGATGGATGTTTTTTGCCAGGCTTTCGCCGACGACATTGTGCTAGTCTTTGAGGGGGACACCGCCCTCGAAATAGAACGAAAAGCCAATGGAGTTTTGGAGAGAATAAGTAAGTGGGGGGAGTCGAACAAGTTGAAGTTTGCCCCCCACAAAACTTGTGCACTACTAAGTACACGTAGGCTTAAATACGATACGCCTCGACTCGCTATGGGGGTTGTGTGTCTACAATATCATGACTATATAAAAGTATTAGGCTTGACAATCGACAGCGGCCTCACTTTTAACGCACACGTCACAAATATATGTCAAAAAGCCATATCAAGGTATAAACAGCTGGCAAAAGCCGCTAGGGTAGGTTGGGGGCTTAACCCCCAAATAGTTAGGACAATATATATGGCCGTGATAGAGCCGACTATTCTGTATGCATCGGCAGCGTGGGCACCCACCGTGGAAAAGATGGGGGTCCAGAAAAGGCTCAACTCCGTCCAACGGGGTTTTGCCCAGAAGATCTGCAGAGCATATCGGACCGTCTCCCTGAACTCTGCAATGCTGTTGGCTGGGATACTCCCTCTTGATCTCAGGATACTCGAAGCTTCGAGGCTCTATGAGATCAAGAAGGGAGTACCGCACCCGGCGTTGAAAGACAGGGAGGTGGAGCGAATGGCTCTAACGATCGAGGACCCACATCCGGCAGAGCAGGCAGAGCTGAGGTTCGGGTTGGTAGACGAGGACTCGTATGCAGACGTGGTTAACAGCCACGTCCATAGGATCTATACGGACGGCAGCAAGATTGAGGGTCGAGTCGGAGCCGCACTCTCCGTATGGAAGGGTGAGGTCGAGACGAAGGCCGTCAAGCTTGCGTTGCCGCCGTATTGTACCGTGTACCAAGCCGAGCTTCTAGCGCTCCAGAGAGCAGTAAGTATAGCCTGCAAGAGTGGAATGGCGAAGGTCGGTATCCTTAGCGATTCCAGATCGGCTCTCCAGGCAGTCACCCTTAGTTCCCCTCATCCCCTGGCAGTGCAAACAAGGGAGGCCCTCCGAAAAGCTGCATCGCAGAGGCGGGAGGTCTCCCTGTTTTGGATTAAGGCACACGCAGGGTTGAGAGGGAATGAGAGGGTTGACGAATTAGCCAAGGAGGCCGCGCTGCGATTGAAAAGGAAACCTGACTACGATCTGTGTCCTGTTTCATTCGTCAAGCGTATCTTAAGAGAGGATACGGTTGAGGAATGGGACAGGAGATACGAAGTGGGAGGGACGGCCGGAACCACAAAGCTCTTTTTCCCAAGCGCTGCTGCTGCATACAAAGTAGTCAATAAGATAGACATAACGCACCACACTACACAGATACTGACTGGACACGGCGGGTTCGCCTTCTACCTGAACAGATTCAAGTTGAAGGAGGACCCGTCGTGTTCATGTCAGCCAGGAGTTGAGGAGACGGTTCCTCACCTGTTACTCGAGTGCCCGATTTTTGCTAACAGTAGATACGATACTGAGCAAAAATTGGGCATATCGATTACGGGTGAGAGCCTGTCTTCCATCCTGGGGGGCAAGAAGAGGGAAGTTTTTCTCTCATTTTGTAAAAATATAATAGAATTTGTGAATAGAAAAAACTGTGATATTTTGGTGTGATTTTAGTATAGGCTCTAGATTATTTTACTGTGATATTAGGTTAAGTTGAATGTGTGTGCCGTTGTGGTAATTTTGACATTTTAATTGAATTTTATTTTTATATTATTAATTATTGATTATCCTTATTGACATTTTAAATTTGAATCTTATTGTAATTGTAACTGAAATTTTAATTGTATCTTATTGTATTCTATTGTATTTTATTGTATTACTTTGTAGTACAGGACAAAATTACTATTGTAATTCGACAGAATTGTCACTGTTGTAAATATATAAGTTAGAAATTAGGAATGGTAAAGTATTGTAAAGTATAAATAAGATTATTGTAAAACCTAGAAAAATAACGAAAAAAGAGAAAATAATAAAACCGATTAAAAACAAGCCCTGATTATGTTAGGGGGTATTGTAAAAAAAAAGTAAAAAAAAAAAAAAAAAAAAACTACAAGAACCATACGTAGGAAGTGCAGGCGTCATGAAAGATCATCAGGGTACTCACATCATCCAATGTACCCTGAACAGAGAAGGGCCCAACAAAGCCGCTGTGGTGATATTCGGCGACAACATAGAGGTGTCGCACGATCTACTCTTGGTCACTGAGACCGAAGCAGCGGTGAAAATCCGAGTGGCCAACCTCGAGCTTGGGACTAATATCAGTGTACTTCGAGAGAGACAGAGACATCACCAACAACATACGGAAAGTATTTGAAAGAACGCCAATAGGGAAGATAAATTTGTGTTTATCTTCCCTATTGTGTTCCTCACACAATAGGGAAGATAAACACAAATAACATCATAGTGGCAGGTGACGTGAATGCATGGAGCCACTGGTGGGGTAGCACATCAGAAGACCAAAGAGGACAACGCTACTCCACCTTCCTCGACGAGATGGACTTCCACATCCTTAACACCGGAGACACACCTACCTTCGAGACAGACAGGAACGGCAGGATTTACACTAGCATAATGGACGTCACGGCGTGCAGCCTGCCGTTGCTGACAAAGGTAGAGGACTGGAAGGTGATCAGGGACGCCACAACATCGGACCACAACGCCATAACTTTCCGGGAGGCTAGAAGGGAAACCTCAACAGACCCCAAGGCCATCCACTCGGAAGTTCAACACCAAAAAGGCGGACCGGACGGTGTTCCGATCCTTATTTACATCATCTCTGGTGAACAACAACATAAACAAGGATGTGATAAACCAGAAAATAACATAAACATCATTACTGGAAGAAGTCATAAATACCTATATAACCAACATCCAGGAAGCATGTGAACAAACAATTCCGAAGATAGGTATTTACCGAGGAAAAACCGGTGCCGCAATGGTGGAACAAGTCACTAGACCACCTCCAAAAGGAAGTTCTGAGGAGGAAGAGACGAATTTGCGATGCGGCACCCACAAGAATGCAACACGTCACAGAAGAATATAGAGCCGCAAAAAAGGAATATAAAAAGAAAATGGAGGAAGCACAAACCAACAGTTGGAAGGAGTTCTGTGCGAAACAACAAAGGGAAAGTATGTGGGACGGAATATACAGAATCATCAGGAAGACAGCGAGAAACCAGGAGAGTGTACTACTACGCGATACGGAGAGCAACACACTGCCCACAAAAATCTGCGGACCTCCTGGCAAAAACCTTCTACCCTGATGACACTGAGGACAACGACTCCCACTACCACCAACAACTAACGTCACACTACCCAGAAGAAGAGCTCAACGAGAATGACCCACCATTCACCAGGCCGGAGCTAGAGACCATTCTATCGGCTCTTAACCCCAACAAAGCTCCCGGCCCAGATGGACTCACATCCGACATCTGCAGTGAGGCCATAATGTGCGCCCGGAGGTGTTCCTGGCACTAGCAAACAAATGCCTAAGACTGGGACATTTTCCGGAACCATGGAAAAAAGCGCACGTGGTCATTCTTAAAAAACCTGGGAATGAAGACTACACCCAACCAAAGTCGTACAGACCCATTGGACTCCTATCAATACTGAGAAAAATTGTTGAAAAACTGATGATCAGTAGAATCCAGGGGCACATACTCCCAACGCTCAATAAGAACCAATATGGCTTTATACCACAGAGAAGCACTGAGGACGCGCTGTATAATCTAGTGGACCGAATCAAGGAGGAAGTCGAAAACAAGAAGAAGATTGTACTCCTAGTCTCACTAGACATAGAAGGCGCATTCGACAATGCGTGGTGGCCAGCGTTGAAACACCAACTCATCAAGAAGGGTTGCCCCTCCAACATATATAAGATGATCGGCTCCTACCTACAAGGAAGGAGTATAGAAGTGAACTACGCCGGCAAGAAGAGCACAAAAGGTACCAATAAAGGTTGCGTCCAGGGATCCATTGGTGGACCAACCTTCTGGAATATCATATTGGACCCACTGCTTGACGAACTCTCAGACAATCAAGTAGAGTGCGAAGCCTTCACCGACGACATAACGCTAATTTTCTCCGAAAGCAGCGTACAAGCCATAGAAGAAAAGGCAAACCGCGCACTCCGGACCGTTTTAAGATGGGGAGACCAGAATAAGCTAAAATTCGCAGCACACGAAACCACCGCGATGCTGCTGACAAAGAAGCTGAAACTGGACCTCCCGGACATCTACATGTCCGGAGTAAAAATCAACCTCGTGGAAGAAATGAAACTTCTTGGCATTACCATCAATCGCACACTCACCTTCACTTCACACATAGCATTAGTGTGTATGAAAGCCGCTAACATCTACAAGCAGATAGCACACTCGGCTAAGGTGACATGGGGGCTAAACGGAGAAATCATAAGGGCCATCTATATCTCAGTCATAGAGCCAATCATCTTATACGCGGCGAGTGTCTGGGCCCCCGCCACAGAACTCAATAAGACACAATCCCTACTCAACTCCATCCAGAGGAGCTTTGCAATCAAGATCTGCAAAGCACACAGGACAGCATCCCTAACATCCACCCTAACACTGTCAGGCCTGCTGCCGCTAGACATCAGAATCCAAGAAGCGGCAGCCCTATACAAAACCAAAAAGGGCCTATCAAGCGACTATATACCACCAGGTAAGAACCTAGAAACACCATGTGACGTTCTTACCCTACCCCACCCCTCCGACTTCAAAACCATCACCTTCGAGAAGCTGGAGAATATGGAGCCCCAAACCATAGAACAACTTGGAATCAAGGGCCCTCAAGTCTACACAGACGGAAGCAAAATTGAGGGCAAAACAGGGGCCGCCGTGACATGGTGGGAGAACGGAATTGAAGTCAAAAACATCAAACTGTCGCTTGATCCAACATGCACAGTGTTCCAATCGGAGATGCTCGCACTGCACAAAGCGGTCGAAATGGTCATCCAGAGCAATCACAGGGAAGTTAACATCCTCAGTGATTCAAGATCCTCTCTGGAATTGATCAGGAACCCACGGCCGAAGATGCAACTGGCAGCGGACATCAAACTCAACATCAAGAAGATAGAAGAGCAAGGCAGAACACTTAGACTTTTCTGGTTACGCGCACACGTGGGTACACCCGGGAACGAAAGAGCTGATGAGCTGGCAAAACAAGCCGCTCTCGCTCCCAACTACGACCTGGGCTATAACCACATCCCACTGTCCTACATCAAGACAAACCTAAGAAGGGAGTCTATCCGAAGATGGGAGGACAGGTATATAGTGGCGCAAACCGGAGAAACCACTAAGAAGTTCCTACCCGACATTGCTTAAGCATACCGTTTCACAAGAGATACCTTATTATCTCCCACTCACGTTCAGGCTATAACCGGACACGGTGCATTTGCCCAATATTTGCACCGGTTAAAATTGGTGACTAGTCCGGGATGTGAGTGCACCGAAGAAAAAGATGAAACGGTATGGCACATCATCTTCGAATGTCCGCGCTTCCTGAAACAAATACACGATGTTGAACACCACCTCAACATAAACCTACAGGAAAAACCTACACCAAATACCTGGAGGAGAAGAAAACAAGAGAAGTGTTCCTTACTTACATAGAGACCATCTTCCAAATCGCGCGACAAAGACACAAGGATCGCGGAGAAGAAACAATAATCCAACCAACTTCATCAACAGAACCTACCATACTCACCGCTCAACAAAAACCGGACACCCCTCACTTCAATATACCCAAGTGGCTAAGTGAGGATTAGACGGCTTCTCCTTAGGTGCCATATCCAGAATATCCATGTTCTGTTTACACCTAGTGTGATACCTAGTCACAGCGGAATTACTGGCAATGAGAGTCTAGATGCCTGCGCTAAAGACGCCATAACATCAGGTGGACTCAGTCAATACAAACTGTATTGTCAGGACTTAATTCCCATAGCCAAAAAACACTTAACTATCAGGTGGAACACCGAGTGGGCCAGCTCAAGTAATATTAAAGGCAAACATTACTTTGACATTCAAGGTAGTGTACCAGTTAGACCATGGTTTTTTAAATATTTACAGTGTAGCAAGCCAGTATGCTCAACAGTCTGCCGAGTTAGACTTGGTCACTGTTGCTCACCCACTTTCCTTGCAAAGATCAGGGTCAAAGATAATTATTCTCTTTGTGAGTGTGGCCTAGACGAGGGTGACCTTAAATCACATTTTTTTCTATTGCCCAAGAAACCAGCCCTCCCTTTACGACTCTCTTCCTACCTCGATTCCTCGCCCTATTAATTTTAAATCATTATTATGTTTTGTAAATACGAGTATATTCTTATACGAGTGTATTCTTCATAAAACCACTCTGAAATTGGCAACTCACTGAGGCCGCCATACTCAAAAGAAGAAGAAGACATCACTTTCATATTTTGTTGTGCATGTACTGTGAATTTTGATTTGTTTGTGTTTTTTTTCATTTTACAAATAAAAATACATTATACTCGCAGAATTATTAAAGTAACTTTAACAATAAAAAGATGAATCAAGGCAACTGTTTTTTATGTTTTTCTAATAATGTCAGAGTATTTTTTGTAAAAAATAAACGTTTACACATAAACGAAGAACTATCAAATCTTATGGTAACTATTGTCTAAACTTACAATTTTTTTATTTTAAGATGGATTTGTTGAAGGATTTTGTTTTGAACTACCAACTACCTTGCAGATACAATCCGACTCTTACCCGTTGTGCTACATTTGTTATAAGAGGTTACTGCAATGGGATCAGTTGGTCAGACAAGTTCAGGAACTGAAAACTGAATATAATCAGGTAACACACAACTGGGGTTGAATCACAAATCTTTATAATCACGTAATTGTTTCAAAACCAGTATTTGATAATTTTATTGTAGAACAAAAAAATATAAATTTATTTCTAGGAAATTTGTTACAATAGTCTTACTAATTTCAGTACAGTATCAAAATTTCTGCTTCTTGGGCTTAAAATATAGTTAGGTATTAACATTTATAAAAGTAATGCATGCTGGATTTTAAATTATTGATATTAATTCATTTCAGTCAAATTGTGATCATTCAATATTAAAAACAAATTATTAAAATGAAAAATATATTCACAGACTAAATATGTGCCAATACAAGCCTTCTTCTATAACAAACTTACAAATCCAGTTAAATATAAGTTCATAATTTCAATACATATATCACAAATAGAACAATAAAAAAAAAAAAATGTAAATAAACAAAGTAACAACAAGGAGTTTTGTGACTGTGAAAAAGAATTTCCATCAAGGACATCTATAACCAATGGGGTGTTTGATATTTTTTCTGCATATATTTGAAATGTATGGCGGTAGCAACTTGTGACGTAACAAATCATTTTGCGAGAAAGAGATGGGCAATATTTTTTATTTGCTTATAATTTTTATCACGTCGATCTAAATACCTATTTCATTAAGATTTATGTATCTTCAATCAACAATTTAAAAAAATGTGATTTTCCACACTAGGCAACATTCCTTTTGATCTGTCCGTTGTGCAGGCAACCCAAGTCTCCTAAAATCCTAGACCTCAAATCTATTGTTCGAGCACACTCCAGCAATACATGTAATAGGTTCTCAGGTTTCTGGCACACATCACAATTAGGTGAAGGCTTAATCCCAACCAAGTGACAAAACTTGTTTGCTGGAATGTGCGCAACCTAAAGGCTGACACCAATAACTTTCTAGGCAAGTTACATGAAGTAAACCAAGGCGGTTTATTTTGGATGGGTCCGTACCATCCTCCTACACCAAAATAGTATTCCCATTTCTTTTCTTTTGACTTTTTCATAATTTGAGGATGAAGCTCACTGGCAAAAGATCAAGCACGAGACCATCCATCACTGCATCCTTGGCAAACGCATCTGCAGTTTTGCTTACGAATAAACCTATATGAGAGGGAACCCATTGTAGTTTAATAGAAACTTTGCCAGCAACATGGCGTAATAAGTCTAAAGCTTCGAAGGCAATCAGAATCCCACGTTGCCTAGTAACACACTGGCAAAGGTGTTGGAGGGCACTTCTAAAGTCAGATAACATCACTATACTATTATTGTTATTCAAATTATTAACATATAAGAGAGATTCTTTTATAGCTACAAGTTCCGCAGTCATTATATTATTTTCCCTGTGTAATTTAAACTTCTGTGAAATATTTCATTGAGGATCAAAGAATGCAGGTCCAACACCTTCAGTGCATCTAGAGCCATCTGTGTATTTTTTTATAACAATCAGCATAATAATTATTGCAAAAAAAAAAACAACAAATTGCAAAAAAATATTTTTAAGCTCCATATCAGTTATGCTCTGTTTAAGGGACATAGCTCCAACTTTATCCAGTTTTATTATAAGCCTCTAACTTCCCACTTTGAAAAACATAAACATCAGTCCATTCAGAGCAGAATCTGTACCAGCAATTTGTATTGCAAAAATAATTATGAATCAAATTTAACTGATTTAAAGAATCTAACACATTAGTGCCCAGCCTAGACTTAATTTTAAGAAGAAATCTACAAGCTAAAGAATGGAGAGTTCACTCTGCATAAGAAACACCGGAGTGATGCGTATAAAAGAGCCGCATATTCTCAATGCTCTGTTGTGTAAAATATCGAGCTTTTTATGTTGTGATTTAGCACAACTACCATAAATGAAACTGGAATAGTCTAGCCGACTTCTTACCAGGGAAATATAAATTAATATATTGAGGATGAACTCCCCAAGACCTGCCCGATAGAACTTTTAAAACATTTAAACATCTATAGTTTTTAGCACATCACTCATTTATGTAAGGACCAAATCTCAAGGAGGAGTCTAACCACAAACCTAGGTATTTAACTCTATACAACTACATTAAATAATAGGCCATTAACTTCTATATTTACAGTCTCCTTGATCTGTTAAAACACAAATATTAGATTTAGGCACATATATTTGTAAACCAATACTATCCAGATATTGATCATCGTATTGGTATCTAATTTAAGAGAATTGACCACTTCTACAGTATTTCCATTGATAACAGTTGTGTATAAAACTAAGTCATCTGCGTATTGGGAACTACAAATATTATTTAGGATTCTAGTAATGCCTATTGTTACAATTTTTAATAAGAGTCGAGAAAGGGGGTCTCCTTGCGCTAATCCACAATAAGTATTTCTAATTAAAGAAATTACTTTGATTCTCTATCTTATTACCTACTCCTATCTCCTGTAAAACATTAATTAGTGTATTAATATTGACATTGTTGTAGGCACTATCAATATCGATAAAACAAGCAATTGAAGGCTCTCTTCTGGCGAAACCTATTTGTATATTGGACGTAAGTAGGGCTAAATTATTATCAATACAAGAGCCAATCGATGAGCCGGGAAGGAGGCCCTGGCTTTCAACAAACCACTCCAATCTTCTCAATAAAATCGAATGAAATATCTTATACGGACAAGATGAATTAGGACATAACGAAGAAGCCAGTATGGGATTCCTTCCCGGCTTAAGAATAGGGACTATCTGTATGTCTCTCCATTGCTACTTACATCATTATAAGATTGAAAATTTTTTAAAGCATTCATTTTGCATTAATAGGAAGATGTATCCATTTACTTTTTAAACAATTACGATACTGCGAGCGTAATAGGTGTTTCTAAAATGGAGCGTTGCCTGACGGTCATTATTGGCTCCTGCTCAGCCACATAATCAGGTGCAGTAATTTCTTTGCATTACTAGGATCAACCCCATCCCATCGTCCAGGGTTGATCCATTGCATCTTTCACCACATGACAGGTGCTGAAGTTTCATGGTTAATACTGGAACAAAACTCCCTCCACGTCTTAGACTTTTCTTTGCTAATAAATATTTTGGCTTGAGATACTTTGTTTTTTCATAATAACAAATTGGAAGGCTTGAGCAACTGTCTTCGAAAGCTCTTTGTTCCAGAAATGCTTAGGTTTAAAATTTGATGTAGAATCCTCACTAATTTTAATCCAAGGGATGTGGTTATCGGCAAAATATTTAATTTTGTTTGTAAATATATCATAACCTGATTGAACATCACTCACTTCTGCAACGTCAAAGATTGTCACTGCTTTTTTAGTGTGTTCCATCCAATTAGCTTCTTTATAATTTCTCTCTTTGATTAGGTACCTATTAGATCGTATAAATCCACAGTTTAGTTTTAAAACTAAATAATCACTGCCTAAAGATTCATTAGTAGCCTGCCAGCCCAGATTACTAGCGATGTCTGTGGATGCAAAATATACATCAGGAGACGTTTTCTGAAGGTTACCATTAACTCATTTGACTCTTGTATGTGAACCATCAGTGAGACATATAAAATCATTTTCAAATAAGCAGCCTCTCGTCTTCTATTAGACTTACACGACCATAGAGTGTTATGCGCATTAAAATCGTCAATTATAAGACATCCCGATTTAAAAGTACTAAAGATAGAATCCCAATCCTGTTGACTTGTAGCAATGAAAAGCGGGCAATATATAGCAATCACATGCTTTAGTGTAGGTACAATAAAAATTTCAATATTCATTATCTGAATATCAGATATAGAAAGATTAGTAGTTCGTTCAGAATATTTTATAGACCTGTGGATAATAGCGTACAAGTACATCATCATCTTCATTATGTCTTATGCTTACACTTTTATTCTTTGATTTATTTTTGATTTATTCATAACGTCGGTGGTAGATAATGACAGTTGATTTGGGGTAGGTAAAACACATTCGTCTAATTCCATATTATCATCTTCACTATCTTGCAAACTTACAAGTAGCACAACCACTCACACATACATGTCTATAAGTATGAGGCGAAGCACCTCCGGGCCTAGCATAGTAAGTGTTAGGAATAGCAATAGGTTCCTCCAGTTCCATTCTACTTGAACTCTTTTTCAGTGTCTCTACCTTCATCTTATTCAAAGCCAATTTATAAGAACAGTTATTATTTCCAATATAAATGCGAATATTTTTCTCTCTCTTTGAAAAGCAGGACATACAGACATCATTAAATATAAATGGTTGCCTTTGTAAATAATGCATCTATAATTTTTAGTTTCGCAGTTTTCATGCTTTCTCCACATTTAGGACGGACAAACGTGACTGACATTTCCGTAACGCCAATATTAAGATAATTGCGTAACTGGATACATGTATGAATCTACAGCCAATCGACAACCATAGGCCTTAGTAAATCCTGGAAGACTTGAACCTCCAAACCCTCTGCGAACAGTTTCAGACTTAATCAATTTACCATTCGAATATTTTCGCAATAACTTTCTAATGAATGTGATACAAAAATATTATCTATATTTTTGTATCACATTCAAACATCTTTTCCAAGTCCTTATCCTTGTCATTTCAATGTCGATATCTCTCATAACACCATAACAATAATGTATTTCATTAGTATTTTTACAAGTCCAATCATGATATTTTGTAATTTTATTGTCCAAGAAATTGTTTGCATCAAAGTTAGATTGAAACATTTAAACTTTACCTAAACTTTTAAAAGGATTCTTATTTTTAAGACGAATGGTAAAGCAAAATACGTTTTTAGACGTCATTTAAGCGATGTTTTTCAGCTAAATTACAGATTGGAGAAATACAGAAACTTTGTGTAATTATAAAGTGTATCTTGAAGTATCTTGTTGTCGTCGATATTTTTGGTGATCTTTACTCAGTTATCAGAAAATACATTTTAGAAAGTGCTATGACTCGCGTAAGATGAATATCTTAGGATGGATTTTTTTTTGGTTTGGCTAATCCGTTTATAATGAATCTTTGTATACATGTTTCTTTACTTTGTATCTTGTTGTTCAACGTCCATTTGTGACAAGCAGTATTGCAAAATAGAAGTTATATCATAAAAGCTCTTTGGTGCCTACTGTCAATCAAACTCCACTAGTAAAGTATTTGCTCACAAAATTTAATCAGGCGTTTAGTTACGGAATGCACTGGCGTTGCCAGTTCGGCGCAACTCATGTACAACGCAGCGTTGCCGTTCCGCGCACAGGCATTAGGCAGTGCGCGCGTGCTCTTGTTTTGATTTGACATTTACCGGCTTATAAGTAGTTTGCGCGTGTACATGTTGTGTGATTACGGTTCGATTTTGAAACAAAGTGAAAAATATATTATTTCTTCTTTTGGTGAGCTGTGCAAATGTGAAACAAGGTGAAAACATGGGTAAGAAAAGTATTCCGAAACAAAGTAACAAACGATCATTGAAGTTGCTAAGTAAAAGAAGAGCTCTTGTTGCAAATCAGACAAAAGCAAAACAAGCCAAACCAAATGATATTGATAAGTAAGTACCTACCTACTTATATAATATCACATAACTTTTGTTATTGTATGTGATTACATTACAAGCTTTGACTACACTTGACGTCGTCGTACCTATGTTTTCTGTACGGGCGGAATCTTGGGATCTTTTGAGGGACTTTCCGCGGTCCCATAGATTTGAAATTAGGTATGAAGCTACATTCCTGGTGACAATAGGTTCAATCAGGAGTTGGTATTGAGTCAATACCTACTTTCAAGTCTATGGGACCGCAGAAAGTCCCTCAAAAGATCCCAAGATTCCGCCCGTACAGAAAATATATGATCACGTGATCATCAGATGCATTTACAATAGTCTATTATCGGACAGTGTCATTGTAATGTAAATGGTTACGTAAATGTATAGCATACAGAATAGTTTATCACAGAGACTTCAAACAATTACTCTTTACTGCTACACTATTATACCTACAGTTATACAGAATGTTAAAAAAATTGCTTGCCATACATGGAGATATGCCATAGCTTCAGGGTAGGTTCAGTTTAGAAAGGAAAAGGTTTAGAAAGGAAAGGAAGCCGTAAAAAAAATCGATTTTTTTAAATGAATTTTTTTATGACCTTTTTTCTATTTTACCGGTCCCTAAGCCCGTTTAAGTACAAAGGAAAAATTGTAATGTACAGCGTCGTCGTTAGGCTGTAATTATCTATTTTTAAGTTTTTTTATTTCGTTTTTTAGGAATTTTTAGTTTTATTTTTTAATATACCTTCATGCGTATACGCATCAGACAATGCATTGATTTTCAAATTGTTTTTATCTAATCACTAAATTTTGTTTTTACAGGATCCAAGGTAGGATAGTTGAAATTGATGCAACCGAAGGACAACATTTTGAGGAGTCATTACATCAGATGAATGATAGCACGGATTCAAATGTACAGTAAGAAATATTATTATTATCTAAAAACGTAAATAATTTGAAAACAATTATTATTATAAAAACAAAAAGCCCGACTGAATGAACTGTAAAGGCAAAAAAAGAATTACTTTACATTACACACAGTTGGAGGCAGTAGTGGTACCTAGTGTGTATCTTTGGTCAGCAAAATATTGCCTCCGACTGCGTGTAATGTAAAGTAATTCTTGTTTTTGCCTTTTCAGTTCATTCAGTCGGGTTTTTTGTTTTTATAATAATAATTTTATTTTTACATACATACATACACTTCAAAAACATTACCCTCCTTTCTGGGGCAGTCGGGTAAAAATCGGCTTCTTATGACTGAATTTTCGTTTTTACAGGGACAAACACAACACTGGAGAAAATACATTTGCTGGCCTTGAATGTGAATTTGAGAAAACATCGAAAGACACAGAGTGTGGTCTGCAGTAAAACACATTATTATTATTAGTTTAATTATTTTATTATACAGGGAGTTAAAAAAATTGTGAGCCATATCTTTAGGGTAACTATAGGTAGGTATAGGTAGGTAGGTAAAATTATTAGAATTTAAACATAAAAACTAATTTAATCTATTTTAATGCTAAACGACTGATATTTAAGTAAGTAGGTACTTAGATTTATATTGTGATTTTTTTTATTTTTTTTGAGAATTTGTTTTTATTTTTTACGGGTTAATTTATCGATGCTGAACCTACCCTGAAGCTATGGCTCGCAATTTTTTAAACCCTGTATATTGATAACCCGAGTGTTTTAAGTATAAAACAAAATTTCTTTTTTCCAGAGACACAAATAAGTTTGGAAGAAGAATAATAAATATGTATCGATTTTTTTAACAACTTCAAGAAATATCATCTCATGGTCCTCTCGACTGCGGTTTAAAGTCAATGGAAATAATTTCTGAAACACGCATGGGTTTCACTTCTAAATTCAACATAATATGCAAAATGTGTAATTTATATTTTTTAATATACAACGATAACTCAGTTGATGATATGGATCTTATTACCGCTGCAGTGGCGGGTACAGTAGCTATTGGGTGTGGACACAGCCAGCTAACCGAAATAACTGCTTCTTTGGGAATACCTCCTATGAATAAACAGTTGTTTTCTGCAAAACTGGAAGTTGTTTATAAAAAATGGGAAGATGAATTACTAAAATCAATGACAGAAGCTGGTGAAGAAGAGCGTCGTTTAGCCATTGAGGAGGGTAGGGTTAATTGTGATGGAATCCCAATAATAGATGTCATAGCGGACGGGTGCTACGCAAAACGATCTTATAGAAAAATTATTCGTCTCGGGTGCAGCAGCTATAATAGGAAAAAGAACGAATAAAATTCTTTATATGACATTAAAAAATAAATATTGCTGTATTTGTGCCCTAGCTCAGAACAAGGGTAAAGAGGCAAAAGATCACACGTGCTACAAAAATTATTCTGGTAATTTTGTCTTATTTACTAGCTTTTTTCTTTGACACGTAGTACCCTTTATTTCCCTAACGGTTTTCTATGTATATTAGGTATTATTACTCTGACTTTTAGGAGCGTCTACAGGAACAGAGTCTGAGATCTTGGTGCAAGGGTTTAAAAAATGTATTGAAATGCACAATGTAATATATGGGCGTTTAATATCGGACGGGGACGCCAACACGTATTCAAAAATACTCCAATCTAGTCCTTGTGAAAATTATACCGTTGAAAAAGTAGAATGCCGGAATCATTTACTTAGAAATTTTTGTAATAAATTTTCAGCATTACAAAGTACAGATACAAAGTATTCTTTGAAATACAGAAAAACCATAAAAAAATCAAGAACATTAGGCACCAGAAAAGTAATCACCGAAGCCATCCAACATTACAAAAATACAAATAATATTACGGGCCTTTATCAAGATATAATAACTGCACCAGATCATGCATTCGGACGCCACGACAAATGTAAAGAATATTTTTGTACCAAAGGTGAAGAAGAGGCAATAGATAAGGAAATTTTGTCGAACAGCATTTGGTTGAAAATCAAGCAAATTATAGCTCAACTCGCAGCCCATGCAAGAAGCTTAATCTTGGATGTAGACAGCAACTCCGTAGAGAGATATCATAGCTTGGTAGCTAAATTTGTAGGAAGCAAGCGGATAAACTTTAGCCGCAGATTTCAGTACCAAATGCGATGTAATGCAGCAGCCGTGTCATTCAATACTCAAAAACCTTTATCCGTTCTGCATAAATCAATTGTTGGAAAAAGTCCACGCAACGAAATTAAAAGGAACGAAGAAAAACGAATGAAGAGTCGGAAACTGAATCAAAAATATTTGAGAAAAAAGAGGAGACTGTTTCAGACCCAAGATGGAAAAAACTATGGGGAAAATTGCTCAAAACCGGATATGGCTGAAGATATGCTGGAGGATTCAAAAAGAGTATTTTTACAGAATTTAGAGAGAAACGCCGAGGAAAGACAGAGAATTGCCAGAGAAACTGTATTACAGAGTGGGAGTTCTGAGTGGTTAGATTTGCGTCGCAACCTCTTAACTGCCTCTAACTTTGGTAGGGTTGCAAAAAGGCGTCTTGACATTAGTTGTCAAAATATGGTCAAGGATATTCTTTACAAAAAGTCAATTGAACATGTGGCGTCTATTAAACATGGACGACAATATGAAAAAGATGACAATAAGAAAAGGAGGCAAATGTCAAAATAGAGCCTTGTAGCTTATTATATAGACCCGGAAGTCCAATATTTTGGAGCAACCCCAGATGGCACTGTAGATGACGACACTATAGTAGAAATAAAGTGCCCAAAATGTTGTTACAATGTTGGTGTAGAAAAAGTCATAGATGATAAAAAATTAACGTTTTATAAAAAAACCAAAGACGGATTACAAATAAATATAAATCACGCATGGTTCTACCAAATACAGGGCCAGCTCCATGTAAGCAAAAATGCATTTTTGGTATATGGTCTGGCAAAAACTTTCCAGTTAAAACGGAAATAATCCATCGTGATGAGGAATTCTGGAAAACAAAAATGGAGAAAAAGCTGAAAGACTTCTATATGGATTGCATACTACCAGAATGAGTGGATCCTAGATATCCGAGAAAAATACCCATTAGGGACCCACAGTATATAACAGAGGCTGTCACAAAAAAATATGAAAAAAAGTCAGAAAAAAGAAAATCAGCCCAACAAGCCCCATTGCCAAAAAGGAAAACAAAAATAACTTCAAAAATAATAAATAAATATATTTAAATATACTTTTTTTTAACACCCTGTATAAATCATCGATGAAATATTATTGTAAAATACTGAAAATTTTAAATAAATAAATATTGTTTTTAAATTAATGTTTAGTATTATTTGCCTTTTTGTATAAATATAACCTAGCTAGATAGATTTATCGCCCCCGAAACCTCCCCACTCCAAATTTCATGAAAATCGTTTGAGCCGTATTCGAGATATAATACGGGACATACATATAATACGGGTTAAACGGGGATAAAATAAAAAAAAATATTCTATGTATATTTATGTAATTTAAACAATTCGAAAAAAAATGTAGTCTGTTTATCATTACTCTGCGATATAAATCGCTAAATGCGCCATCTAGCGGAAAGATGTAATAGCTTGAGAACCTAATGCACGCTACATTGAACTACTATTTACAAATAGATGGCGTTAGCTCCGCGTTCAAACACGCAAGGTCATTTGCTTTACCATTCGTCTTAACAGTTTCATTGCCGTGAATGTCATATTTCGCCAAAAGTTTTGAAAACGCCAACTGCTTCGGTAGGGTAGGACTATAATTATAGTCTTGGAGGTTACAGAAACTTCGAATTTGTTGCTTAAATCTACTGGCGGGTTAGGAAACGCAGATGGAGAAATATTTTGTAAGTTCCTTCGTTTATTTCTAGTGACAAGCGTAAAATCATCATCAGCTACAGGGTCTCGAGAACTACCTTTTTCTAGGCGCCTTTTATTGCGTGGCTGCAATATCGCCTCACTCCCGAAGTGGTCATCGAAATTATTATGATCTACGGACATACCTGCATCATCCCATTCTAGATCTACCTCGCCTTCCAATTCTCCAGGAGATCCAATCACGATTCTATTAATGGCTTGCGAAGACATCTCACTACAAACGGGCTCCAACACAGCTTCTTCAGATTCACTCATAATCACAACACTTGTTGGTGTTTCGAAAAAAAATTTGTATGTAAAAACGAAAACTATTCACTATTATTCACTTTAACTTTGATAATACGAATTAAGAATCATCGAAAAAGTCACAGTTAACAAAATTTTAATTTGCAAACAATAAAAATACAAAACGAAAATTGTCGTCACAAATACTGCAACAAGAACGCGTCAGAATGAATCACATCAGAATGCTGTCAAGAATTTAAAACCCTCATTTGTATGAAATTGATAGTAGCAACTTTAAGGTCTATGTAAATATAAATTTTTTAATGGGTATTTACTATTTTATTTGCCATGTGAATTTTTAGAGAGAAGAAAGATCACTAGTCCGGCTATCAGTCACTAACAAATGTATTGAAGTACCTGAAGACCTGTGCACATCGAACACGCCTGTCAAAGTAAAACAGGAATGTAAGTAAAATTACATAAAACATCATACATAATACGAGACAGAGTTTTGACGGGGATGTGAAAGTGTGACTTCATTGTATTTATATTTCTTTCTTAAAGAAACGTCAAGAAACAAAAAAGAAAAAAAAAGAAAAACGTCCCGATCCTTGTAGCAATTCAAGACATGTTATATAAATAATATCTATGGACGCTTTCACACCACATTAATCTGGTCCTGTATTAAGCGTATCTGAAGAACTTGTATCACAGGTACCAGACAGTGGAAATATATTTACACATTTTTAAGATTTTTATTATACTATACATATTATATTGAGGACGGAGTACGCAGCGTTGGACGGCCTCCCTCTAGGTGGACCGATGACCTTATGAAGGTCGCGGGCCGCCGTTGGTTGCGGGTGGCCCAGGACCGTTCGTTGTGGAAATCTTTGGGGGAGGCCTATGTCCAGCAGTGGACGTCCTATGGCTGTTAATGATGATGATGATGATGATGATACATATATTTAATACAAGACACAGGAACACAGAAAACTTTTTGTCCCTTGGCGGGATTCAAACCCGTGAACTCTGGTGTTGAACTCTAGGAAGTTTCAGTAAAGAGTCAACCAATTTACTGAATTGACTGCACTGACGACTTACTATGACTTTGACTAGACTTTGGACGACATTTTAAAAATAAAAGGTGATGACAAAGCACACAAATCCCATGTGTCAAGAAAAAATACACCTTAGCAGTTAATTTCTATAATTAGTTAATTATGAGATTGTTTGTTAAAGGTTTGGATGAGGATGTGAGGAATGATACACAAAGAGGCGATTGTACAGTCAATAACTTGTTTGACCACATACCGTTAGGTGAGTGCAATATTTATCATATTTATTCTCATTATTGTTAGTAATATACACATGAAATAATACAAATGTACTTAACAGTGTATTACTTCATGCATTCTCTGCAAAAAGTTTAGAGACGGTAAAATATAATATAATCATTAAATTTTACAGACATCAAAGAAGAAAATTTGAATACTGGCCCGGATAATATTGAACACAAGGCGGCAACTGAAGTGGCTGTTGACAAACGTGCATCCAGGGCGTTACACACAACACACAATAAACCTTACATCTGCGGTATTTGTGATAAAAAGTTTACTTGGAGATCTACCTTAAAAACACACATGAGGACGCACAGTGATATTAGACCCTTTAGTTGTTATATTTGTTGTAAAACATTCATCCAGCAAGGTCATTTACAGACACACATGAGGACGCACAGTGGTATTAGACCCTTTGGTTGTGATATTTGTAGTAAAACATTCACCCAGCAAGGTACTTTACGGACACACATGAGAACGCACAGTGATATTAGACCCTTTAGTTGTGATATTTGTAGTAAAACATTCACCTTGCAAGGTAATTTACGGGCACACATGAGAACACACAGTGATATTAGACCCTTTAGTTGTGATATTTGTAGTAAAACATTCACCCAGCAAGGTCATTTACAGACACACATGAGGACGCACAGTGGTATTAGACCCTTTAGTTGTGATATTTGTAGTAAATCATTCACCCTGCAAGGTAATTTACGGGTACACATGAGAACGCACAGTGATATTAGACCCTTTAGTTGTGATATTTGTTGTAAAACATTCACCCAGCAAGGTAATTTACGGACACACATGAGAACGCACAGTGATATTAGACCCTTTAGTTGTAATATTTGTAGTAAAACATTCACCCTGCAAGGTAATTTACGGGCACACATGAAAACGCATAGTAATATTAGACCCTTTAGTTGTGATATTTGTAGTAAAACATTCACCCTGCAAGGTAATTTACGGGCACACATTAGAACGCACAGTGATATTAGACCCTTTAGTTGTGATATTTGTAGTAAATCATTCACCTTGCAAGATAGTTTACGGGCACACATGAGAACGCACAGTGATATTAGATGCTTTAGTTGTGATATTTGTAATAAAACATTCACCCAGAAAGGTAATTTACGGACACACATGAAAACGCACAGTGATATTAGACCCTTTAGTTGTGATATTTGCAGTACAACATTCAAACTGCAAGGTCACTTACAGAGACACATGAGAACGCACAGTGATATTAGACCCTTTAGTTGTGATATTTGCAGTAAAACATTCAAACTGCAAGGTCACTTACAGAGACACATGAGAACGCACAGTGATATTAGACCATTTAGTTGTGATATTTGCAGTAAGACATTCACAACAAGTACCTTCTTAAAATTCCACAAACGAGTACACAGTGATAACAGAGACACCGATAGTTAATATATTTATGATATTTGTAGAAAATGTTCACTCGGAAATGTATATAATAAGATTGTTTAACAATATGGAAATAAAAGATAATATGTTGCTTTACAACTAAAGAAAAAACATTTAATGCTAATATTTCACAAATTAAATAATGGTTTCAAACAAATTTTACATAAGAAATTAAATTAAGTCTCATTCCCTTGACAGTTGACATTCATTGTCAAGTCTAAAAAGTATATCAAAGAGAAGCAATGAGGTTACATCTCCCCCTCCAGATCAGACTCCGACCGCTGCAGTTGTAGGAGCTGGAACCATCTTCGTAATGTGATAGAAATTTGATTCACACTTCTTGTGACCAGTGTCTACTCTGTATATCTCTGTATAGAGTCAGATATCTTTTCCTAAACCACAAAAGGCCCAATCTTTAATTCATCTAACTTTCTTCTATTAAGTTTATTTTTATTTTCAATATATACAAAATCACTAGCTTTCAAATCTAGATCTCTCCTCTTTCTATCAAATTTTTGCTTATTGTATAAATATAATTAATTGGTTGCGGGTGGCCCAGGACCGTTCGTTGTGGAAATCTTTGGGGGAGGCCTATGTCCAGCAGTGGACGTCCTATGGCTGTTAATGATGATGATGATGATGATGTATAAATATGACTTCATAGAATTTTCAAATGCCAATTTTCTGTCCCTATTTAAATCTTCAACTGTAGAATTTGCTTTTAATTCATCTGGTAGAAGGGTGTAATTTTTGCCTTCCAAAAGATATTGAGGTGTAAACTTTGTAACAGTATGTTCTGTCTCATTATATCTTTTGACACATTCATGAGCAATAGTTGTCCAGGCTAAGTTATTGTTATTTTCATTTATCTTACATCTTATTTTATTTACAATAGTTTGGTTTAATCTCTCATTTAAACCATTTGAAAACGGCGCATTCACGGAAGTAAAAACTATAGTTATATTTTCTGTATCTAAAAATGATTTAAATTCTTTTGAATTTATACCTGGATATTGATCAGATAAAATAATGCCAATCTTATGTTCCTGTGTCACTTTCCGCAATAACTTAATAAAATCATTTGAATTCTGTGTTTTCGAGGTCAAAATGTAAGCGATATGCTTACATTTTGACCTCGAAAACACAGAATGTGTAAAAATTGTAAAGTGATCTACTGAAAGGTGTAAATATTTTTTTGTAGATCGAGATCCACCAAATCCTCCAATAGTAGACACTATTGGAGGATTTGGTGGATCTCGATTGACATTATTTCATGAGGACATGAAGCTGCTCCTAACTGAGACAATAACCCATAATTATATTTACCTCTGGACTTATTTCTTATGCACACTTCACATGTATCACACATATTCTTTATATTTCTCATCAAGTTATCAGTTGCAGTATAAAATGAGCTTATTTTATTCCTTATCTGTTCTGCTCTTATGTGACAGTAGAGGTAATGAATATATTTTATTAGCTTTTTACTAAATTCTTCCGTTAGTATGATTTTTTCTTTTTTCTTTGACTTTTTATAGTATATAAAATTTTCAAACTTTAATTTATTTTTATTTTGTCTTATGTATTCATTTCTTTGCTGATCACATTGAATATCTTCTATTTTAACAAAATTTACAATTTTTAAGTTATCATCATGATTACAATCTGGTTCCAATACTGGATTTCTACTAAGACTATCAGCTTCGAAATTATTTTTACCCGGCGAATAAATAACTTCAAAATTGTACTGAGATAAATATACATATTATTTATCTCAGTACAATTTTGAAGTTATTTATTCGCCGGGTAAAAATAATTTCGAAGCTGATAGTCTTAGTAGAAATCCAGTATTGGAACCAGATTGTAATCATGATGATAACTTAAAAATTGTAAATTTTGTTAAAATAGAAGATATTCAATGTGATCAGCAAAGAAATGAATACAGATCTCCTAGTTCTTCATCTGGTCGAGATTTAATAGTCATTTTTTCTAAAGGCTTATGATCTGTAAAAACTATTAACTTTTTCCCTAGTAACCAATGTTGCCAATACTTAACAGCCTCCTTTATAGCTAAACATTCTAAGTAAATAGCTTTTTTCTTTTTCTGAGTATCATTCAGTTTTCTTGAAAAATATGCACATGGCTTTTCCTCTCCATTTAGCCTGTTTCTGTTTCATGACAGCGCCAATACCCAGTATGCTGGCGTCAGTATAAATCAGGATCAAAAATAGTTAATATAGGCTGGCACATTAAGTTTTTAAACAACTGAAAAGATTCTTCACACTTTTTTGACCAAACAAATTGTTGCCCTTTTCTCAATAAATTATGTAAAGGGTCTAAAATAATTGATATATTTGGTATGTATTTACCATAAAAATTGATTTTTCCTAAAAATTGACGTACGTTCTTTTGCGTCTTTGGTACAGGAAAATCTTTTATTGCAATAAAATTGTCTTTCAAAGGAGCAATCGTGTTGTTCTTAATTATATGACCATGCTACTTTACTAAATCTTGTGCAGTTACGTTTTGAAAATTTTAATCTGAATCCTTCTTTTGATATTGCTTCCAGTAGTAATGATAAATGTGTAATATGTTCTTGAAATGTCTTAGAAAAAATCAAAATGTCATCAATATAATTTACAGTAAAGTTCGATAGTTTGTGATTCCTTATTATATTGATTAATGCTGTGAAGTTTTTTATCCAAAGGGTAGGAAGGTCCATTGAAAATGTCCATCTTGAGTTAAAAAAGCTGTTTTATGTCTGTCTTCAATTTTGAGCGGGATTGACTAAAATGCCGAATTAACATCAAGTGTTGTAAAGTATTTACAATTTAGAATTTTCACCACTAAGTCTTCTATTAAGGGAAACGGTTGTGACTGTGGTATTACAATTTTATTTAAATCTCGGAAATCAATGCATAATATGGATTTCCGTCCGTCGTCTTTTTTATATGCCAGAGTAAAGTTGCTGCAAAAGGACTATACGATTCCTCAATCAAATTTTCTTCTAATAATTTAGCCACCTGCATTTCTATCTCTTTTTTATCTTCTATACAACATCTATAATATGGTCTTTTACAGGCACAGTACTTATCGACCAATAAATCAATATGGGCTTCGTAATCTTTTACTCTACCAACATCGAACTTGCCTGTTAAAAAAAAGTGATTTATATTTTGATATAAGGTTATCAATCTCATTCCGTTGATACACATTAAGGTGATTCACCATAATAGTAAAGAGTTTTTCCTCTAGATGTTCGTCAAAATTAATTTCATATTCCTTGTTTGCTTTGTGAAAGTTTTTTGTTCTATAAAATGTCTTTGTTTTGTAATATTATGTCTTATTCTCCTTAAACGGAATACTTTGTTTTATTTCTAAGTGTTCACCTTGAACAAGATTAATTTTTTTCATTATATTGATTTCTTATGTTTACGCGAATATTGTTCATTGTTTTAAATTTTGTTCACTTACGGATTGTGTCGCGGTGCACTTTTGTTTTTCCCGACGTTTCGTTTTTATTACGTCTTGTCCAATCAAAAAATCGTAATCGAAGTTTTCTTCGTCTACGACAAATACATTGAAATTTCTCTCTATATCGAAAATACTTATTTTGAGTGTTATCATACAAATACTTTTTTTAGCGCCATTGTCGTCTTGAGATTCGCATTTATACCGTCCTTATTATTTTGACTACCTTTTAATGATAAAATTTTGGAATTTATTAAGGATACATTCGAGTTTGAATCATAGATCCCTTTTATTTTTAAGGAGTCATTTAATTCAACTTCAATTTTGATTAATGGCGGGATATCAAGTTTTTTGGATCAATTTCATTTAATTCAACTTCTAACTCTGAATTGTTAACGTTTCTTATGGGATATCTGGTTTCTCCTACTCCTCGTGAGCTTCTTGTATTTTTATTTTGTTTCTCTGATTCTTTGTCAGCATTCCTTCTTAAGTTGTTTTCAAAAATATTTCTGGTAACTAAATATTCTAGACCTCTTATTTGGTTAAATAAATCTTCTGTTGTTTTTTAAATATTTCTGTCAATTTTATTTATCACAAATGTAGGTAGTCCCGTTGCAATCAAATCAATCAATGTACAAACATCAATGTTTTTGTTCACTTCCAATAAAAGTCTCTCCTTTTTCAAGGCATAGTCTAATAAATAACCTTGTCTGTATTGAAATAAAATTGCATACTTGACTGGTGGCCAACCTTTGTCAGCATAAGTTTTATGCTGACAAAGGTTGGTCATCAACGTTGGTCTGACAAGTTTCACAGAAACATTTCTTCCATGTTTTCCATTCCGAATTAATTGTATATTTAATAATCATGGAGGTATACCAGTCTAGATCCTCTAAAAATGCTCTTATAATCTCAATTTTTTTTGCATCTTCAACAATTGATAATCGTGAACATTCCTCTTCAAATCTATTCATCCATTGAGATGCATTAGATGTGCTCCTGTTTTCAATTCCTTACCTTGGGATGCAATATGGCATGCTTTGGACTATGATTGTATTCCTGATTACGTGAAAGCTATAATAAAAGACTATTTTCGAGATAGGTATATAATCTTTATTGGCCCTAATGACGTTATTTGTAGGAGGAAGGTATACTGTGGAGTTCCACAGGGCTCTGTATTAGGACCAATTTTATGGAATATGGCATATGATGATGTCTTAAGGCTGAATCTCCCTGAAGGCGCTTACATAATTTGTTATGCTGATGACACGCTTCTACTTGTGACCGGAACAGACTTTGCAAGTTCTAAGGAACTAGCCGAGGCTGCTGTAGAAATCGTTGTTCGTAGAATACGTGAGTTAGGTTTACAAATAGCGCCTCACAAGACCGAAGCGTTATGGTTCCATAAATTGTCGAGAAATAGGGAACCTCCTAACTTAACTATCCGGGTCGATGGCTCATTTATACAAGTGTCTCAGCACATGAAGTATCTGGGACTAATCCTAGATGGACGATGGGGTTTTGAAGAACATTTTAAGCGTACTGTCCCAAGAGTTGGAAAAGTGGTTGGTGCATTACATAGGACTTTACCTAACCTTGGAGGACCGTGTGAAGAGGTTCGTCGCCTTTATGCTGGAGTTGTGCGATCAATAACCCTCTATGGGGCCCCGATTTGGTCACACAGACTGTCCGGTGTCCGTCGCTGTAGGAACAAAATTTACAGCTTACAGCGACGAGTGGCTATTCGTATATAGTATTGCACGGGGGTACCGAACCATTTCGTTTGAGGCTGCGACTATCCTTGCACGTTTCCCACCCTTCGATATTCTGGCAGAAATGGATTTAGAAAGTTTACGAGCGAATCCGTAGCGCGGAAGGCACCCTACGTGGGGAAACACGGCGACAGGAGCAAACTCTTGCTATTGAAGCATGGCGGAATCGCCTCCAAGAAGAGCTATATTCCCAAAAGCGTTTTGTCCAGGCGGTACTGCCTGTGTTTACAACTTGGACCAAGCAAAAAAGTCGTGTGACGTTTCATCTTACACAGGTACTGACAGGGCATGGGTGCTTCGGCAGCTACACAGGTAAGATTGGACGTGAGGTGACGGCTCTCTGCCATCATTGTGGTGAAGAAGAGGATAGCGCCCAACATACGCTTGAAATGTGTCCCGCATGGAATGCTCAACGACAAATCTTGGTCCAATGTATAGGACCGGATCTCTCTTTGGCGAAGGTCTGCTATGATTAGCGGAGACTCTGCGTGGAACGCGGTTGCCTCTTACTGTGACTCTGTTATGGCGCAGAAGGAGGCAGCTGAACGGATTCGTCAAAGATCCGACCCCACTCGACAGGCGCGACGTCGACACTAAGCGTCGTCATGACTCACATATAGCTTTTTATTTAATTATTTAAGGTCATGGATGTATAGTTGTTAGGGGAACTTATACTATCCAAATAAATGACCCGAGTGGTTCGGTACGTAGTACCATGATGGAAGCTTTTGCGGACCTTTAGACCCGATTATGAGCATAACAGCAAAACACAGGAGGCCGCGGATGTAATCCTGTAGTTCCTGTAGCCCTCCGTAGTGTTGAAGTAAGCCGCCGCAGGGGTTTTAGTGGGTAAGAATCCCACATAACCTTCTAGTCCAATCCCCAGGCTAGAGGTATCTTACCGAAGATTTCCTCTGCAAAAAAAATGTCCTGTTAAACTTTTCCAATATAAATTTGTCTACTGTATTTCCCGAAATTTGTGGTTTATTTGATTCCTTGCATTTATGTAATAATTCTGTCAGACTCTTCCGAAATCCCTATATGCTGAGGTGCTCTTTAAATTTTTGAAGTTATCTCCTCTTAAAAAATATCCGCTAAATTGAATGTTTCCTTCGTCATCTACATAGGCATCATGTATTTCTTGTGTCATTGCAATCCATACTTGTCTTTTCTCATGCCTTTTGTTCAATGTTTTTTTTATATTATCATACTTGCGTCTTAAGAATAGCATCATGTAATTTAGCCGGCTGAAATTCTTGTGGAATCAAGTATATTTTTTTAACAGTATCAGCAATCGAAGTTAAGCAGATAGTATTAGATTTTGGATCATCACTTGCCTTTACTACAAATTCAAATCTCAGTTTTTCCATTGTTCATAAGTTATAGCGAAAATATTGTTTTATAATAAGATTGTTTAACAATATGGAAATAAAAGATAATGTGTTGCTTTACAACTAAAGAAACAACATTTAATGCTAATATTTCACAAATCGCACACCTAGATAAAGAGTAGTTTAACTCAAAAAAACACTTTTTTCAGGAATCGAAATAAACGCTTTTCTTCATTTCTATTTGGTATATTAAAATCATTCTTATATGTTCTTGTGTGTAATTTTACTGAAATATTTATTGTAATAATGACTTGCCGTTAAATAACAGCCATACTTTATTATTTAATTTTTTTGAGTTACGTTAGTATTCATGTCAAAACCAGTGTTTAATATTTTTACTAAATCAAATTAAGCTCATATTATTGGCTTTTTTTAATTAGTCCAATGTTTATCTGTATTAATGTATCTAGTATTAACCAAGAATAGTAGTGTTTCTACGATATATTTTATTTCTTTAATTTACAATTGTCACAATAAAACAAATATCTTAGAAAAGAAGTTACATTTATTTAAGTCACAAAGAAATAAAGAAAACCTGATACAAAACATTATAAAAATCTCTTACAAATTCTTAAAAGTAAACCTACGAATAGGTTTAGTAAAACATAAACAGATATTTTAACATTAATTGTATCAAAATAGATATAAATAAAAACAGGATACTTTAAGAAATTAAAAAAACAACATATTTAAGGAATGACTGTGGTCAAAGATAATAATTACTTATAGCCTTTGTTATGATACAAAAACACTTATTACTAATTCAACTAGAATTATTGCTAATCAACTTTTAAAAATCAATATAAAGTCAGTTTTTCTTCCTAATTATTAAATTTATATAAAACGTAAAATATTAGTTCATAAAATGTAATTTGTTTGACATCTTAAAAATCAATTTTATATTATAACTATACTTACCTTAACATGGCAACTACAATCAGACTTTGTCTTTGGTACTTAATCTATAAATCAGTTAGTAATCAAGATCTAAGATCTATAATAATCAGACTTTTACGTTGAACGTTATAAAATATCTTACATTTCTAATCACAACACCTAATAGATCACAGCATACGATTAGCAATAATAATTATACCTCCTACTAGTAGAACTTTATAAAATAATTAGACTTTGTTTTTAACATACCTCATTACCTTATAATCAGTACTTAATAAATCACAGTGAAAATTCAAAATATACTTATAAGTACCAGTAAGTGCATTATTGTAATAAGAATCGATGTATATTTGGGGAATAATTTTCTTATTAATTAATTCCTGAATGTCCTGCCTTTTATTAGCACCTAACGGTATTTTTTGCAGATACGCTTGTTTCAAATTTAAATAAAACACGTGATTTTGTGCTCGTCTTTGATTTCTTACAAACGCTTTCTTAAATATCGGCTCTTCATAAGAGGTTTTATAAAAAAATGACTTGCTTTTCAACGCGGAGTTGTTTGATGTCGTGCCATTTGATTTGTTCTGTCTGTCATCTGCCATGTGCCATCTGTCTGCATTTAAAGTGAAATTATTACCGCACTCTTCTTGAAGTGCCTTCAGATCATAGAAGTTTTCATGTGTTAGTTCTTCCACATGATAAGGTTTCCCAGTTTTTTTAGCCGATCGTATCAAGGTAGCATATTGTTGTGGACAGTAAATAGGGCCTGACTTAGTATAACGTTTTATTTGTTTTTCTATGACACTATGTATATTATCTCCTTCATTTTGCGAATGTCCGCGTACCAAAAATTTATGTGTAATTGAGTTGACTCTCATGGTTGAAACAGCAAAAGCATAGGCTGAAAGTAAATATTTATTTTTTTGTTGACCACAACAGTTGTCGCTGCAAAAAATAATATCTAGATCTTTATCTGATGCATTTTTCTCAATTAACATTTGTATATATTGTAACACACATGATCCTATTTCTACAGCACCTCTTTTGCCCCGAATTTCGTCCCAAAAATAACAAACTACATTTTTTGCAAATAAATCACTTATAGTAAAATTTAAGCAATTTATTCTCGATTTATAAAAAAATAAAGATGCTTGACCTTTGGGAATTTGCATTACGGCTTGCAGATCGTATACCGCAACAACTACATCTGTCCTTTCCTTGTCAGCACTCTTTTCTGATCTAGATAATACTTTTTCCTTCAAGTGTTGTTCATAAGCCATCTGTAGGACTTGTTTCGCTTCTTCATTAGAATTTTTGTACGTTTCGCAAATATCACATGCATCTTTTTTCGGTATGTGAAAAGAAATGTTACATTGTGTATTAAAAATACGATTAAAGCTTGATGATGTAGCAAACTGTAAATTTTGATTTTCCCGTAGCTCTTTATAATCTCGGTATAGATCCGCAAGGGATTTTTCACTTGTGATGTTGTGATGACCTTGTAGTTTGGGCTCGAAGTTAATGCGACTCTATTCTAGGGATGGAGTTGATAAATGTGACAACACTCTCTTTTATTTCATTTTCTATTTTGTAATGATTCCCATGCTTGCCCCTTCTATCACCTTCTATAAAACCGCCTTCTTGTCGTTTACAAAGAGCAGTCTTAATACATTGATAGCTGATACTAAGAGTAGATTTAAAGAATGTCTTGCAGACTCTTACACGAATGCCGTCAACGTTTAAAAAAATGCAGTATTAAGTAATGCAGCTCTCAGATTTTTGGTGCTACTGTATCTATATTTAGGCTTTATACATTCAGTATGTCGTACTATAAAATCCCTCTGCTTTTGAAGGTCGCCTAATTTCCAAAAACTATCGAATAAAGTTGTGCGTAAAATTTCATTTATTTTATTCTTACATTTTAATTTGCATTTATCGGTACACGGAGGCTTGGGCGCTCTTTCAGATACTTTCTTTTTGGTTGAACTTTCGTAAGCCTTACCAGTGTTCCGTAAAGCTTTCTTTACATTTGTGGCCCAAGCGGCAGGGTTTCTTACTCTTTTCTTACATCTTTGAAGGCTGTCAGTTCCAGTAGGTGGCGGATTTATAATTGGCTGAGATGTTGAAGCTTCAAGATTATCGTTGCGTGAAAGGTAGTTAGTATCCGATACAGCAGAAGGCACAGAGTTATTATCTGTTTCTTTGCTACTACTATTAGCGCTGCTAGAACTATCCGATGATGAGCTGCTGGAACTATCCGATGATGTGCTCGAACTTGACGAACTAGAGGAAGTAGAAGAGTGAGTCTTTTCCTTAAAATGGGGATCAGTGGACGGTGAGTACCCTTCTTGGCAGGTAAAGTGTAATGCAAATCCTTATCAGAGTCATCAAAATCGGTACCTTCGCTGTTAACTGGTGAAACGAAGTATAATGGTCTCACCTGAGATCTAGTTGACATAGATTGTGGCGATTTTGAGTTCTCTCCTAATCCTCCATTGTGATTCCCTAAAAAATCTCCAATTGCTTTAGTGATTGTTAAAGGGGTGTACTGTTGCGGCTCTATTTCCATATGATTGTTATCTAGTTCAAAAAATCTGTCATCGTGGGGCTCGTAGGTGTCCGTGTACTCGGTGTGTTTTTGTGAAGCTCCAGCTCGTTATCTCTGCCTACTGGTTCATTTAGCATAAAATCTGTCATGATCGTAGGGCTCGAAGAAGGTGTCGGTGTACGCGTTACATTCTTGTGAAGCTCCAGCTCGTTATCTCTGCCTACTGGTTCATTTAGCATAAAATCTGTCATGATCGTGGGGCTCGAAACTGTCGGTGTACGCGTTACATTCTTGTGAAGCTCCAGCTCGTTATTTTTGCCCACTGGTTCATTTAGCATAAAATCTGTCATGATCGTGGGGCTCGTAGAAGGTGTCGGTGTACGCGTTACATTCTTGTGAAGCACCAGCTCGTTATCTTTACCCAGCGATTCATTTGCTACGGCCTTTTTTAATGCTGTGGTGCTCGTTGAAGGTACTGGTATGCCCTCTTGAGGCTTCAACTGTACATTGTTGCAATCAAATTCATTTGAACCACCTTCCATAGCCTTTTTCAGCAACAGTAGACCACGACCCTTCATATTCTGAAAAAAAACCATACAATTCATACAAAGCCACGAAGACTAAAGTAACTCAAAAAAACAGCCATAACTCTAAGTCGATACCTTCTTAATATTTTTTTGTGTTTACTAGGACAAATACAACTACATCACAAAATATTCCTATTATCAAATAATCCGTAGCAACTATAGTTACAATAATAAAGACGATTTTCACTTAACCAGCAATACAAGAGTAAGTCAAACATTACGAACTATTTTCAACAATATTAAACCATTTACAGTTAATAAAAAAAAATACTTACATTGATAAACAAACACTCCACTAAATCAAAACAGTCGAAGATTTGGCCTTAGTTCATCACAAGTTTAACCAAGAAGACCCGAGTAACTAAAATTAATTCACAACTCAAATCGCGTTTAATCACGAATAGACGCCCAATCTAAAATAATCTGTTCTTATCGTGTACTAATAGCACCTTTCCCTTCGGCTGAAACGTCGCAACTCGTGATGCGTTAATGTTGTTAGCGGGGGGTGTGGGTAAAGCAGGTCAGCAATATTAACTTAAAGCGCCATCTTCATTTTGTTTATGGAGTTATTTTTACAGGTGTCTTTGGAGATTATGTAGTTTTTAACGCAGATTCCCGCTATGGTAATAACTCATTTTCGAATTATTTCGAATTGCGTGAGTCTTTAACTAGGTGTGCGAAATAATATAATATTTTGAAACAAATCATTCTGAAATAAAATTAAAGTCTCATTCCCTTGACAGTTGACATTCATTCTCAAGTCTAATAAGTATATCAAAGAGAAGCAATGATATATACAGGGTGTTCGGCACATGGATGGACAAACGAAAACCGTGGACCCGTGAAGCCTTCTGCTATACATTGAGGCCTAATTACAAGACTCAGGCCCAATAGTTTTTTTTTTAAATAATTTTTTAAGTTAATTTCGAAAAAAGCCAGTTTTCAAACTTCAAACGACTATAAATTTACTTTTAACATTGAAAAACCAAACATGCTTTTGTAATAATTATCGGCATTAGTTTTAGAATCATATTAAATTCAGTATTAAAGCAAATGTTAGATATAAAATTAGATACGAGTCCTTAAACGACAAACAAAGTGAAAAAATAATTTTCATATTCCACTTTGAAATTCTTAAAAAAAAAAACTATGATTTTTAGAGCACTTAAAATTCTAGGAAAACATCTGTGGTTCATACCCTTTATATCGGTATACAATTTGCACATATTTGTTTAAAAATAACTAGAGTAAATCGCAATTTAAACTAACGGGGCCTTAATTCATAAGACTCAATTTGCGAAAACTTAAATAAAGTACAAGCCAATTTGTCATAATTGCTTTCGGTATGTTCACTAACACTACACGTGGGAGCTAGTAGTCTGTCTCTCTCTTACCAGTCACGATACTATCTCTTGTCTCTTTTGTTGAATTTGGACAATAGCCGTACATAGCAGGTAGAAAAAGGGGTGTTATTTCTCTGTGCAGTAGTAATTCTATGAAATCTTATATGTTTTTAATTAGTAAGCTTTTTAGTAGAACATGAATTTATTATTAAAACACTGATAATTTAAATTTTAATTTATTTCCAAAATTTATTTTATAACAATTGTTCGAATTGGTGCCCTTGACTTCTTATGCATGCTCGGCACCGTTTTAAAATTTCCACTGTTGTTGTTTGAAATATCATTTCGGCTTTCATGTTTTCGAATGCTTCATTTATTCTAATTATTAACTGCTCTCGACTGGGCACCACGGTTGCGTACACTAGCTCTTTGGCTCTACCCCAGACGTAAAAGTCTATTGGGGTAAGGTCGGGCGACCTTGGTGGCCAAGGAATTGGACCACCCCGACCGATCCACGAGTTCGGGAACACATTATTAAGGTATTCAGCTATGCTCCAATGGGCTGGGCAGCCATCGTGTTGGAACACAAAAGGTCTGTCTTCTTGTAATACTTCTTCTACTAAACCGGGCAAATCATTTTGCAGAAATTCTAAGTAATTATTTCCATTAATATTGTCCGGTAAATAATGCGGCCCGATTAGTTTATTTCCAATGACCCCAGCCCAAACATTTACACTGAATTTTCTTTGAAATTTTCTCGGTCTCGTCACTCGTGGATTTTGGTTTTTGGGTGCCCAGTAATGGAGATTATGGTAATTTGAAATACCTTCCTTATCAAATTTTGATTCATCTGTCCACAGAATACTTCATAAAAAGTTTTCGTCTTCCACGTCAGTGTGTAGTAGATGTCGACAAAATTCTACGCGTCTACCAAAATCATTATCTTGAAGATCTGAAAACAAAGAAAAAAGGCGTGGGAATTTAAAATAAGGAAGACTAGATCTAGGCTTTGGTACATATTCAGTCTCTTTACGGAATTAAGAAAAATCTATTGTATCCATACCTTGCACGGGAGTGTAATGGAAAGCATGTTGCCGATATTCCCGGAGAACTGCCCACACTTTCCATATGCCAAGGCCCAGCATTGCAGCTACCTCTCTTATACTTTTATTAGGGTTATTATTAAATTCTTCTAATACACGTTCGTCTGTAGCAACATGATGTTGTCGTACATTCACCCTCGGTTCTTGATAACGCAAATTACCCGTTTCTCTAAGTCGTCGGTATGTAGTAGCAAAAGTTTGGTGGCTAGGCAGTCGACGGTTAGGATAGCGCTCTTGGTATAGTCTTTGTGCTTCACGTCCATTGCAATTAGCGGCTCCATACACCAACAACATATTGGCGTATTCTTCATTCGTAAAAGAGGTGGTCATTTTACGAAAAAAAAACAACAACGTAACAACAAAATAACAGAAAACTTAACAAACTGAAGCAACAACAATAACGTAAAACGATAACAAAATCACAAAACGAAAACAATAACAGTAAGCGCAACGGACACGTCAGATCGCAGAGGCAGTTAAGACTCGACAAATAAGTAAAACAATTTTTTCCAAAATTAACGTTTGACTGATAAGGAATAGACAAAATCAAACAATAGCGCAATTGCAGAGTGAAATAACAACCCTTTTTCTACCTGCTATGTACGTACGGCTATTGTCCAAATTCAACAAAAGAGACAAGAGATAGTATCGTGACTGGTAAGAGAGAGACAGACTACTAGCTCCCACGTGTAGTGTTAGTGAACATACCGAAAGCAATTATGACAAATTGGCTTGTACTTGATTTAAGTTTTCGCAAATTGAGTCTTATGAATTAAGGCCCCGTTAGTTTAAATTGCGATTTACTCTAGTTATTTTTAAACAAATATGTGCAAATTGTATACCGATATAAAGGGTATGAACCACAGATGTTTTCCTAGAATTTTAAGTGCTCTAAAAATCATAGTTTTTTTTTAAGAATTTCAAAGTGGAATATGAAAATTATTTTTTCACTTTGTTTATCGTTTGAGGACTCGTATCTAATTTTATATCTAACATTTGCTCCAAAACTGAATTTAATATGATTCTACAACTAATGCAGATAATTATTACAAAAGCATGTTTGGATTTTCAATGTTAAAAGTAAATTTATAGTCGTTTGAAGTTTGAAAACTGGCTTTTTTCGAAATTAACTTAAAAAATTATTTAAAAAAAAACTATTGGGCCTGAGTCTTGTAATTAGGCCTCAATGTATAGCAGACGGATCCACGGTTTTCGTTTGTCCATCCATGTGCCGAACAGCCTGTATAATTTAATCTGAGATTAAATTATTTTCTAAAGAAGTTATTTTCTCCTTTTAGAAAATAATTTAATGTCAATATTTAATGACAATTTTTTTTCTAATACCTACCTACTGTACTTTAGTGAACAAATTACTTTCCAAATAATAAGGTAGGTGTTAATAGTAATTTAATTCTAATAAGTTCGCGCATACCTACTTTTTTTTATAATAGCTAGGAGGCAAACGAGCAAGACGGGTCACCTGATGGTAAGTGATTCATCGCCGCCCACGGTCACCAGCGACGCCAGTGCGTTGCCTACCCTTCAGGTAAGAATATGCTCTTTTCTTGAATAACCCAATGTCGCAGTTGTTGGGGAAGACCGCTGATGGCAACGAATTCCAGAGATTTACTGTGCGTGGCAGAAAACTGTTTTTAAAACGCATTGTACTTACGTTTTCGGTACTTTCACACGCAGTGAGACAGGCCTGATATTACTCAAATCACGCCGCCTTACTATTACTCTAGGTACTTTTGTCAACAAATGACTTTTCAAATAGATCTATGATTCAATCCAATCCATAAAACAATGTAGCGAACAAATCTCGCGCATACGTCACTGACTGCTCGTGCGTGAGTCCCTAGGTACTGATTAGCCCGCTCGAGTCGGCCGCCGCACGTACTTACATTTTCGATGCCTACACGGGGAGAGGGACAGGCCTGATACTACTCAAACTCCGAGCAATGCTTGGTCTCCCAGGTACTACAGTATAACATAATATTGTAGAAAGTGGTATACCTCAATACTGTTATCACTTCTATCGGCAGTCCCTATACAGTCAACTGCCAAATGTCATATTTTGATTGAACAGTAAATGGGTTAGGCGATCATTAATAAGCAGAGCGCACTCTGCTGGAGTTCAATTCTCGTCTATCCTAGGTAGCCTTAATATTAGATCATTACATATGAAATTGGCGTTTTGTAAAGGAGGAACATAAAGTCGATTTTTTTTAAACATAATATATTTATTTAATCAAAGTATATACCATTGCTACTGCACTTTTGCCATCTGATATGTAGTTTATTGATTCCTTTACTAAAAAAAAAACATTCGGACAGGAATCAATAAATATTTGAAGGCGCTTTAGACTGCTCCATCGGAGTTGAATTTTTTCCCTTGCAAGAAGTTATCCAAATTTCGAAAAAAAATGGTAATCTGTTGGAGCAAGGTCCGGGGAGTACGGTGGATATCTTAGACATTCCAATTGAAGCTCCTCTAATTTGGTAGCCGTATGTTGTGCAGTGTGTGGTCTAGCGTTGTCCTGAAGTAGCAGTGGCCTAGAGCGAATGACCAACCTCGGTTGTTTAGCAGCTAGCTTTTCCATCATGATATGCAGTTGCTGGCAAAAGATATCTGCCGTAATCGTCTGGCCAGATTTAAGAAAGCTGTAGTGAACGACACCGGCACTAGTCCACTAAACGCTCACAAGTAACTTTTTTGAGTAAATTTTCGCTTGGGCAGGCTTTGGCTTGCAGGCAGGGTTCAGCCATTGCGATGAGCGTTTCCGATTATCGTACAGTATCCACTTTCCAGCACAGGTAATGATTCGATTTAAAATTCCTTCATTATTGTGCCGGTTGAGTAATGTAACGCAGCTGTCGACGCGCGTTTGTCGGTTTCCTGCACTCAATTCATGAGGTACTCACCTTTCAAGCTTTTTCACCTTCCCAATTTGCTTCAAGTAGATTATATCACTAACACCGCAGCCTGCAGCTAACGACGTGGTTTGCGATGGATCCGCTTCCACAATAGCCTTCAATTCTTCATTATCAACTTTGGTTTCCGGCCGTCCACGGTGCTTGTTCTGCAGGTCGAAATTTCCAGAACGAAAACGTTGGAACCAAAAACGCACTGTGTTTTCTTTTGCGACACCGCCGCCATACACATCATTAATCCTTCGAGCCGTTTCTGCAGCACTGGTGCCACGGTGGAACTCGTACTCGAAAATAATACGATATTCCAAGTTTTCCATTTTGTAAACAGAGTAAAGCAAAGAAAAAACCAAAACTTTTATTTTGAAATAAAAATAATTATATTATCATTTATTGGCCATCCCTTTGAACTTCTTTTCTAAACAATTTGCGGTTTGAGTTGATTTCATTTTTCAAATTGTCTAATTTCGCAATATGATAACATCTAATTGTCAAATACTTGTCTGCTACAAGTCTTATTAGATTAACCTGGTGCAGAGGACCACATACATGATCAGCTTGTGCTTCGAAGAAATCATTATTACTGCCAATAAAATTCTTCATTATTCTGGATAGTATTTTTGTATAGTTTGTACCTGTCACCATTCGGTTTTGTTTGAGAAATTTTCTAATGACTCTTTCTGCAGTCATGCAGACGGGAAACACATCTTCCGTACAATATATTAATCAATTCAAATATTATGATATATTGTTATGTGATATATTGATTATGAGATACAAATTTATGGTAGATCGCTGTTGGTTTTTCATTCGAAATTAGTGATTCAATACATGCAGTGCACTTAATATGCCTCCTAAGACATCTCACAACACAACCAGCTATGTACCCTACTATTTGTTGTATATACTCAAGAAATTGGGTATCGTTTAGAAAACTTGAAAACAATTCTTGATCTTCATCTGGTACATTCTCATCTTCATCGCTTTCGTCCTCATCATCTTTGCGTGCAGTTGGAGTAGTCTCGTTTATGCATTTGAGCGCCGAGGAGCACATCAAAATGCTTATATTTTCCAGAGGTACACAATTCCCTGATTCGGCAGATTTGAGCTCCATGTGGCATAATAGTTTTCTATAAATGCCTTTGAACTGCCTAGCATTAGGGTTATCATTATATCCACCGTGCAGTCTAACTGAACCAAAGAATAATTCAATATGGTCTTTGCTTAGACGGTACGTCGTCAGATATTTTAAATCTTTCTTTGTTTCGACCAAATCCGTGTACAAAAATTTTAAACTCTCGATACACACTAAAATGCCAAGAAATCCAGTAAAAGACGATGTCGAGAGAACTGGTGTGTATGTTTTAATGGTAATTTTTTTTTATCATTCATGTCTTTGTAGCTTCTTTTTCGAGATGCTTTTAGGTTGAGGTTTAAAATTAATTGTTTGGTTTCTCCTAATGCCTCAAAAGCCGCGTCTTTGTTTTGGGGATTCAAAGGTCGCTTGTAGTCATATGCCTGAAAATTTCTAGAATTAAAAATGTCGAAGACATTGTTCATCATCATTATAAACTTTTCCGTGGCTTTGCTCTCAGCAAATCCAGATAATTTTAATTATTTCCTACAGAACTCTATAGCATTGACGACGCTTCGGCTTAGTAGCTGTGTCGTTAATTTAACATTCATAATGGAGTTTCTAAAATCGATATGTTTTTTTGTTAAGCGGTTCGCGAGGTGGAGACCAACATCTTCTTGCAACTCTACCAAGTTTTTTACAAACTCCCACTTAATGAGACCGCCATTATGCATAAAAGTCTCGCACCAACTTCAACATGTGGCAGAAATCTAAAAAAACTGCAATTTCATCGTTGGAGCAGGGATGTTTAAATGTAGTTTTTAATTGTCTCGGGTTATCAAGTTTACAGCCTAATTCTTTGATGGCTGACAGGTTTGATTGATGCCCGTCGAGAGTTAAGGATACGATATCCACTCCAACTTCGTGGCATTTTGTGAGAATAATTTTGATGATATTGGCCTTCTGAGATCCTCTCATGCCATTTATTAAAAAATATGCTATTGGCAACTTCCACGGTTCATTAAGACACACAAGCATGAACACATAAGCCTCAGATGCTTTAGTATTGTTATCGTCTGTGGGTCCATTTCCAAAATCTACCAGTCCCTCATCTTGATGTGTTTTTTGATTATAACATTTTTGTCGCCTTATGAACATTTCGTCAGCAATTAATGCACAGGTCAATTTTTTTTCCGATTGTTGCCGTTTAGCCTCCAAAATTTTAAACGCTTCCTGTGTAATCCCTGGAGAACCGTCAATCTTAGAGTACCATTTTGCAATTGTTTTAGGATGAGGAAGGCACGTATCAAATTTTCTTCTCACGTAGCCTTTGGTGACAATAAATGAAGAGTTAAACAAAATTTTCTGAAATCCGGTGCATATTGTAATGCGGGCCTTTTGGATTTTCCTTGTCTTTTTTTATCAAAGAAGCATATAAATCTGCAGCAAATACGTTACTACTTAAAACACTATGTGTGTCACTGTCTATATATCTTTCTGTTGTTAGAGTTTGAAGCACCTGTTTGAACGAAGCTACTTTTTTATTGAGCCGAAGATTTTTTCTTCGCAGTGACTGTATTTTTAGAGTATGCTTCTTTTGAATAAGGATTTTTTTACGTAACATTGCACGCAACTTTTCTTTTCTCGGAGTGTCGAAAATAGAAGCATCATCTGAAATTTTTTTAATGTCATCGCAATTTTGTGTAGCCGAAGTTGAAGGCAGGGCATCTCTTGATAATGAAGCTATCGAAGAGGTTTATACAGATGTAGCAGTTTTCTAAAAACAAAAAGAAATATAACGAAATATATAGAAGTATATTAATGTAGAAAATTGTACATTACAACCACAAAATATGTATAAGTACCTCGCTCGAGAGACAACTTTGTTTCTTTATTTCTGCTTCTTCATCAGAGATTTCACTTTTGTCAGACTTATTTTCGTCAGATGATATAAACAATACCTGCAACATTAAAAAATATTATCAAGCAAAATCAAAAACAATAAAAATCAATAGAATCAACACCGTAGACCTAAATACTGTAGGTAAAAAATGTAGTAGTTTTCTAAAAACAAAAAAATATACAGGATTAAAGGTAACTAACGCAAAACCTCTTAAAGGCGGTTTAGGTACGTCAATACAAACAACTTTTCTATGGGACCAACCCAAAATCTGCTGTTTCATACATTTTGTCCGAGTAGGAATGACACAAGTTGTTTGTATTGATGTACTTAAACCCCCTTTAAGAAATATTGGTATTGTTAGCCTTTTGAGTATTATCTGGTGCTTTTTACTTGCTGATCATTCTTATATCAGCGTTAACATACATATTTACAGTAGTGGATTAAGTGTTAAGCGGAAAGCTTTAGTCAGGTAGATTGAAGAAAGTCCCTTAATTTTTGGCCCTTTTTTATTTATCTTAAAAATATAAAAAATATTACTTTGTTTCAACCGATAGGAATTACTCCATTCGATGTTATATCTATAATCTATAATTTGTGTGTGTTTCTGTACTACGAGGGCTGATTGATAAGTTTCCGAAACGACAAAGAAAAACTTCAAAAATCTATTTAAAATAAATTTATTTCTCAACGTAGTTTCCTTCTACCTCGATGCATTTAGTCCAGCGCTTATCCAATGCCGTTACACCAGTTTGATAAAATGTTTTCTCCAACCCCTCAAAATACTCGTCCTCGGCAACAATGACTTCTTCATTTGATGAAAAGCTCTGGCCACCTAACCATTTCTTCAGGTTTGGGAATAAGTGGAAGTCGCACGGGGCCAGATCCGGGGAATAGGGTGGATGCGGTAGCAATTCGAACCGCAATTCATGGAGTTTGGCGACTGCAACCATTGACATGTGTGCAGGTGCGTTGTCATGGTGGAACAAAATTTTTTTCTTGGCCAAATGTGGTCGTTTCTTCTGGATTTCTTCACTTAACATTTGCAGCAAGCTTGCGTAGTACTCTCCATTTATTGTTTTTCCTTTTTGCAGATAATCCACTAAAATAATCCCTCGAGCATCCCAAAAGACAGTCGCCATCACTTTGCCGGCCGACAAAACACAACAGTTTTTGCTTTCTTCGGCGCAGGTTTTCCGCTCTCAGTCCACTGCTTAGATTGTTCTTTTGTCTCGGGAGTATAATGATGTATCCAGGTTTCATCGACTGTTACATAACGCCGCAAAAACTCATTAGGATCTCGGTTAAACAGCGCCAAACACTCCGATGAATCGTCCACTCGACGTTGCTTTTAGTCTACAGTGAGCAAACGCGGCACCGATCGCGCGCAAAGCTTTTTCATTCCCAAATGTTGGTGCAGAATATTAAAACGCGTTAAGATGAAATGCTCACCATCTCTGCTATCTCTCTAAACTTTAAGCGCCAATCATTCAATACAATTTTGTGATTTTGTTTGATTTTGTCCGGATTCGTGACTTCATTTGGACGGCCAGACCTGTGGGCGTCTTCGCAGCTCTGTCTTCCACGTTTAAAATCAGTTACCCAGGTGTGAATTGTACTCAATGCAGGAGCAGAATTACCTAAAACACTGTCTAGCTTGGTTTTAATCTGGGTTGCTGTTTTCTCTTTTAAACGTAAAACTTTATCACCGCACGAATTTCGTTTCTTTCCATTGTTAAGAAAATTTACGACAGAGAAAGTTCTACGTCCTCTCAAACAAATTCCATCAGTTCGATTAAATTCAAATTTGGTGTTCTAGTTTTAAAAAGATGCCAGAATATAATGTAATATTCCTTTTTTGCTTATCATTTTTTTAAGTTCGTCGTTTCGGCCAGTTATCAAACAGCCCAGGTATTTATGCATATATATTTTTTATTTAATTAATTTATAATCTTAATTGATGTTAATTTATTAAAGGTTATTAAATTAATATTTAAAGTTTATTTTTTTTACAAAACAAAATAAATAAAAACATTCTCACTCACTCCGCGCGTTAGCTTTTAATTAACATATTAAAGGAAATATTACAATTCTTTTTTTTTTAAATTCTAATTAACATGTTATGAAGGAAATAATAAAATCAAAATTTTTGGGCCACATCCTGTTTTAAGGGCTGGATCCGTGCCTGAATCAACCAAAGCGGTTTAATATGGCAATTAAATACTGTATGCATACTTGAAGCTTACTGATATGAGATGGCGCTAGTGTGCTCGACCTCGTCTTATCTCTTTCCTTCTCGTGCCCTCTCGCTCGCACAGCTACCTTGAGAACCCCACCATGGCGACGCCACAAGCAGTGGCCTAATTTAATTTAAACAAAAAAACAAATCTTTCTATGGTTTTCAAATATTTTTAACTACCGTCAAGGAATACTTTTGTTTGTCGTTCATATCTTACATTTTCAAGCTTTTTGCATGGAATCCTAATATTAGGTTTCGTTTTAGCATGAAAAAAACTTATGATGAAGTTGACCCGGTCGTAGATAAACCGGGCCCGAGTACCGCCAACTACGACACTAGCTCGGATTCTTCATCTTCCTCTTCCTCATCTTGTACGAAAAAACGGCGACAGCGCCATCGTAAACGCAAGGATAGAGTTTTGAAAAAATTGACACAGGAAGTAGGCGAACTTAAAAGGCATCTTAGATACAACCACGATCACGTAGATAAAAGCTATTCGCCTTTAGTTATTGATAACGTAGACCTCGACAGAGACTATTATAGCGATAATATTATTGACGATCAAGTTAGTGGTAGTCTTTATGATGAAGAACATACTAATAATGCCAAGTTAGATTTTAATTTTGATATTGAAGTTAAATAAAGGAGCCTTCGGTACCAAAGGCACCTGAAAAGCTTCTTAATTTGCTGCAACAATTTTGACATTTTGATAAAGATGAATGGAGCGAAGTTCGCTATGCAGAAGTGCAAAAGCGGTATAATCATACGCCAGGTTTTACTGATTTAGAAGCTAACGATGAGATTAAAACTTATGATAGTCTACGTCATTTAGCTTACGCAGATAAAGCTAATGCCGGTATTACCTTTTGTTTGCTAAAGCAGCGCGATGCTCTGCAACAGACTCTAAACTTACTTTTGTCTTGGGCTAAAGATGAGGTAAACCTAAATGTCGACTCTTTGCATACGAAGGTTAAGGAATTATTTACAAGCGGCGATTATACGTCTGTTTCTGCCGACCTCTTACAGCTTGTTTGTGGTCACAGAGCTGAGGTGATACAGATGCGCCGAGATGGGATCATAAAATATGCTCGTGATCCACTAACCAAATCATATTTACGCAAAATCCCTCCTTCAAATAAAAACTTTTTAAATTCTGAATTGCTTTCGGGAGTTCTTGATAAGGCAGGTGGCGTTTAGAAAGCTTTTATGCCTTTGATAAAACTAAAAAGTTTTGGAACTACCTCGCAGGTAGTTAATAGTGGCTCTAATCATCCCCCGCAGGGAAATAGTCATGCGCCCTCGCAGGGCACATCTCAAGGTTGCTGTGGCTCTCAACACACACGACCGTTACAGAATTACCAACCCTCGCAGGGAAGGTACACAAGTTATCCCTCGCAGGGCTCTCACGAAAACTCTAACGCATGGCGTAGCAATAAAGCTAACTGTAGTTCCTTTCGACAACGAGTCGACCGGCAGCTAGCGGTACGGCTTGAGCATGCGAAGGACAATAGAAAACGGCCTATTAATAGAGAATCCAACTCAGGTAAGAGAAGAAGATTCTGACTCGAGATTCCAAGCGGGCCGACTTTGTGCGTATCACGTTCATTGGAGGGCGTTGAAGGCACCACGTTTTCTTTTAAAAATAATAAAAGGTTATCGCATACCCTTTTACAAGAAACCTCCTCTTTGCCTCCCCGACATGACACGCACCTGCCTAGTGACAAGAAAGTGCGAAGCAATGTCAGGCAATTCAAAAAATGAAGGACGAGAAAGTTCTCGAAGTAGTTCGATCTTCCCCCAGCTTCATTTCGAGCATGTTTCTCGTTCCGAAACAAGATGGCTCGTACCGTCCAGTGTTCAACTTGAGCAAGTTGAACCAATATGTACTAACCGAACCATTCAGATTAATAAATGCGAACAGGGTGCCAGACTTCCTACAACCGAACGATTGGTTGTGCAAAGTGGATTTGTCCCAGGCCTACTTCTATCTACCAATCGCTCGTTCTCACAGACGATTGCTACGCCTGATTTACGACAAGTAAATTCTTCAAATGACGTGTCTTCGCTTTGGCCTCAGCACGGCCCCAAGGGTCTTTGCCTGTTTAAGCAACTGGATTGCTCAAATTCTAAGGGAACAGGGTATACGCGTCATAGTATACCTAGACGATTTCTTCGTGGTCAATCAAAATTACCATATACTAAAATCACATATCCAAATTGTAGTGGAAAGACTTCAATATCTGGGCCTTCAAATCAATCTCGAAAAGTCAACGCTGACTCCGTCCAAATGTCTGACCTAATGTCTGACCTTTCTGGGTTTTCAATGGGACCCATGGCGCAATGTAAAATCTCTACCGTTAGAGAACGTGATAAACCTAAAAAGAAAGATTTCCGTAATCCTTCAAACTCAAAAAATACACCCAAAAGAGTTGCAAAGTCTTGTCGGACTCCTCAATTTTGCTCGGTTTGTGATTCCGAGGGGACGACTACACTTTCGAGACACTCTCATGTTCTTAAACGTTGCCATGATGTGAGGATGGGACATTAAAAGACTACATTCCCGATTAAAGTTACGTTTATTACTGCCTCATTAAACCTAATACATGCATTATTATAACAGTCTTACATATTACGCCACATGCCCTACCAAAATAAAAAATAAAAATCAACACAATGTTTATTTTTATTTACTAACTATATTTTTGAATATACTTTATATAAAATTATTATAAAAATATATTTTTAATTATAACACAGAAAGAGAGAAAAAAAAACTTATTTAAATTCAAATTAAATTTTATACAAAATAAAGTAATAGTAATAACTTGCTTACATTTTCTAATTAAGATTACAAAACATTCATAGTTTTCTCATATTACTTACTTAGTTCTTATTACTACCAGTACAGACACAAAGAAAAGTGCTATTATTTTAAACTTATTTATTACATATGATATAATCTACTCCTATTTTTATGTATGGTTTTTTCTTTACCGTCCACTAACATAACAACGTTAGGGGAAACATCTTTTACAACTGTAAAGGGTCTTAAATACAAAGAATCTAATTTGTTACAGTTTTCATTTTTTATTAGAATTAAATCTCCTGGTTTATAGACAATAGGATTCACATAGCCATCATATCTGTCTTTTCTTATAACTTTACTATTATACAAATTATTTCTTTCTTCCAATTGTGACTTTTGTATGCGATATTTTAATTCTATTGGATAACTATCGAAATTATAAACTGGCTCAATATTGTTAGTGAGATAACTCGGTATACTACATGATTTTCCGAATACAAGTTCAAATGGAGTGTATTGTGTCTCCGAATGTACTGTTGTGTTATACGAGAAACACCAGTACGAAAGCCATATACTCCATTCCTGAGTTTGATTGTTATTTATTTGCGTTCTTAGATAAAATAATAAATGTTTATGTGAATTTTCTATAGAACCTAATGTTTGATGATGACACGCCGTTGACGGTATATGATTAATTTTTAGAATTTGACAAACTTCTGCTAAAATTGAATTGACAAATTCTGTCCCTCTATCGGTCACAATCTCAGACGGAATTCCATATCTCAATATAAAATTATTTACTAAGGCCGTGGCCACACTAACGGCTTCTTTTGATTCTAGCGGATACGCTTCCACGTATTTCGTTAAGCTACACTGAAGAGTTAAAATATATTTATATCTACTGTCCTTAATTAATGGGCCAACTAAGTCTAAATACACCTTATCAAACGCTGATGATCCACAATCCGTGATAACCATCGGTTCTTTTATCGTTTTCAAATATTTGTACCTTTGACATTTGTCACACTTTTTTACAAACTCAGTCACATCTTTTTCAAGTCCACTCCAAAAATACTTTCTACGAATATTATTCATCATGCGCCTAATTCCAGCATGCCCACTCGTGGGAAGAATATGAAAGTCATTTAGAATAATTCTTTTTGTATCCTCGTCAGTTATTTTTTTAATGCCTTTAATGACACATAAGCGGGGTCCGGACCACTTACGCTTTTTATTTATATACTGAGCTAGCTCCTTTATTATTAATTCATTTCTCTCATTTTTAATAACATACACAGTGTCTATATTTAGACGTAAACAAAATGATTCCATTTCCCTCACAGAGACAGCTCGTGTTCGCTGTGATTGGGTAAATAGTTTCACAAATAATATACGATTTACTGACGAGTATGCAAAATCTCTACAATCAGAAGTTATATCACTATTTTTAAACTTTTTCCACTCTATTTCATTCACAAAAATTAACTCTGTATAGACCCTCGGTAACTTAATTATTTCTACGACTCTCGGGTGATCAGTCCAATCGTCGGTAGGAACATTAATTATCGAAGGGCTAACGACCGCACTGTCCTTCAATCTCTTACTCTGCGCTCTAGTCAACACCGCCATCACATGTTCATTCATCTCCTTCAATCCCTCACTCGTCACCTGTATCCTCGATAATGCGTCTGCAGCCACATTATCTTTACCTTTCACATAAACAACTTCAAAATCATATTCATGTAATAATAACCTAAACTTCATTAATCTACTAGAAGGATCTGACATATTATATAAATATATTAAGGGACGATGATCCGTTTCTATAATAAAACGCCTGCCATAAAGATAAGGTCTAAAATATTTAATTGACCAAACGATAGCCAGTAATTCCTTCTCTATATTAGGATAGTTACGTTCTGCCTTGTTAAGGCTTCGGCTAGCGTACGCTACTGGTCTACGGTAACTATTACATAGCACACCCCCAATAGCATAACCCGATGAATCGGTTTGTAAAATAAACTTATTTTTAGCACTAAAATTTGGGTATTGTAACACCGGTGGATGTGTAAGCGAATGTTTTAACGAATCGAAAGCAATTTGACTCTTGTCAAATTGCTATCCCATATAAAATGTATATTTTTCCGACATAAGTTGTTCAAAGGTAAACAGATTTTAGCAAAGTTAGAAATAAATTTACGGTAGTAGTTAGCAAACGCAACAAAACGCTTAACTTCGTTAGCATTTTTTGGAGTGGGGTATTCTTTTAGAACCCTAATTTTTTCTGGATCGGGACTGATACCATTCGCTGATACAACGTGACCAAGGTATAAAATTTCTTTACGTAAAAAATCACACTTTTCGGGATTTAATTTAAGATTTACTTTGCGTAATCTAGTCAAAATATCAATTAAATTTTTGTTATGAATATCTAAGCTACGACCGAAACATACTAAATTGTCCAAATAAATAAAACATTTATCGTAATTGAGACCCGCCAAGGCAACAGTCATCATACGAGAAAATGCACTCGGACTCGTCTTTAGCCCCATCGGCATACGAGTCATTTGATACTGACCTGACGGTGTCGTGAAGGCAGTATATTTTCTACTATTTGAATTTAATTTTGCCTGAAAGTATCCCTGCGTCAAATCTAATTGTGTAAAATATATGGAACCGGAAAGGGAATCAAGTATATCCGTAATATTTGGTAGGGGAAATTTGTCGTCTAAGATGCACTTATTTAAGTTACGAAAATCAATCACAAGCCGCCACTTTTTGTTTGTGTTATTAGATGATGGTTTATGAACCAAAAGAATTGGGCTACTCCATTCAGAGCTTGCCGGCTCTATAATATTATTCTTTAACATATTTTTAACTTGATTTTCAATTTCATCTCGTTGTGAATAAGGCAATCTATATTGTTTTGTATAAATTGGTTCCGTATTTGGTTTTAATTGAATATTTTGCTCATATAGATTACAAGTTCCTAATTTATCACCGGGAATAAAGAAAACGTCAGAAAATTTTGTACAAATATCTTGAATTGATTTACTTTCTTCTAGGTTTAAATGATTTAAATTTAGTTGCGAAAGTAATTCTTTCACTCTTTTTTCGTCTATATTATTTTGTTTACTAAAAGAGCATATTTGATATTCCGACAACTTATGAATATTTGGCTTAAAATAACTGAGATTAACCTGCTCGTCCCGTGTATTTAAAATTTGAACAAAAATATGTCCTTGTTTAGGCCTACAAATACTTCCACCTACAAATATTCCATCGCATAATTCCTCTGGCAACACTACACATTCATCATTCTGACTCACACTTATTTCAAATATTTTTTCACATCTAGCTGGCACCGATATAAAATTATTAAAACCTAACTTTCCCATCCTTAAACTTACACTTAACTGATTACCAAATAAATTTAAAGATAAAGTATTATTTTCGTAATTTAAAATACAATTATATTTAACTAAAAAATCTTGGCCGATAATGCCATTCTGTTGACACGGTAAATTCCTTAAAACATAGAACTTGTGTAATATTTCATTCCCACAGAATATAAGCGGAATGTAAGCATATCCTTCGCTTTGTAATTGTCCGCCTATTCCATTTATGCTTATGTTTTCTTTATGCATGGGAATGTTCAAGTCCTTTAAAGTATCAAATTTTACCGCTGACAATGATGCTCCGGTGTCAACCAGCCATCTATACGTGTTACCTTTTACGAATAAATCTATAGAATTATCAAAACTACTAGCTAATATTATATTATTACTATAGCTATCACTAAAATTATTAGCCTCGAAAAAACTGATTTGGAGGCTTATATTCTTTACCCTGTAAACTATAATTTCGACCTCTAAAAGAAGACACGGGGCCTTACCTAGAGCCCCATTGGGAAGGCCTTACTGTCACTTGCCACTGATTTGCCCGCGGTGGCATCATATTTCGGGCTCGCCCCCGGCCTCGAGCATAGTATGAACCTCGCTGCCTATAGAAGTTTAAAAACTTACCTCTATTATGTTGGCTCGTGCAGATAGAACCAATTCCCTGGTCCACAGCACGGGATTCGGCCGCTCGAGAGTACTCTTCGTCCTTCGCCGCTCCGATTACATCCTTCAGCTGGATGTAATCTCGGGCCGCTAAAATGGTGCTAAGTCGACTATTTCTCAAGCCTTCAGTAAATCTTTTTACAGCCAATTTTTCATTTAATGGTCGCAATATTTAATAGGCTTTCTCATCGCTTTCAGCTTGGGAAATCGTCAACTTAACAAAAATATCTTCTAACTTTTTACCGAATTCCTCGATAGTATTACAACCTTGACGAGTTTTCATCATCTCTACCTGTAGGGCAGTTGCTGACTGCTTAATTAGAAGATGTTTTTTCATGTCAGAAATAAGCTCTATACTAGTTTTATAACTAGAACTAAGTCGCAATTTAGCGCTTTCCGATAAACGAGTTTTTAATATAAAATTAATTAATAACTGCTCCTCATTAATATCCAAGGTCGTCCTATAAAATTCTAGTGCATCAATTAATTTTTTGGTGACGTCTTCTTTGCCTGTCATAACAGGGAGAAGAGAAGCCGCCGTTTTCACGTCAAACTCAGCCATAGTTACCGTATTAATATTCGCAATACAAAAGTCAACAATTTGTTGATAATTCTTTTCTATATCTTCACAAATTTTTAATAATTTTAAACTTTCTTCCTGCTTAATGTCTCCTTTTTCAATACTTATTTCTAACTCCTTACGTTTTAAAATATATTTCTCGTATAAAACCTGAGTCTGTTTCAACTTATTTTCTAACAATATATTTGTTCTTCTTACTTTACTTAGCTTAACCAAATTTACTCTAATACTTTTTATTTCCTCGCAAATATTAATAATTTCCATTTATTAAACAACAAAAAAAAAATTAAATCTGTCTACTCTTTAAAATATTATATAAAAAATAAATGAACTAAATTCGTTTGAAGTATGAACTATGATATAATATTACATTACTTTACTTATTTTATCTACCTTTCAAAATTTATAGAGCAAGAAAAGTAACATTAAAGAATAATAGTACCCTAATCATTAGAGTCACGTAGTCCAAAATTCTTAGTAGATAGTCTTCAGTCCATAGTCCAACATTTCGGTGTCCTCTCTGTAGCTCGGTGGCACCCTGCGCCTGTAGTCCCGTTACACTCCGACCTCCTTGGGCTCGTCCGCTCGACCTGGGCGCCTGGCTCCTGACCTCCGAAATGCACTCCTCGCCAGCTCTTGTCTAATCCATTGGACGTGGCACCTCTTGTATATAACGTAAAGTCCAGCTATCACAGCCAACATCAGAATCACCAAAATCACAGTCAATATGGTATTGTTTCCACTTAAATTTTTGTGTATAAGTTCAACATCGGCAGAATTTACACCACCCGCGGCATTTTGGGCTATAATGATTTCTTCCTTCGATTGTGTTTTACCCATTTTAAATCAAAAATATTTTTTGACAAAATAATAAAATTAAAAAGTCCATTTTCTTTACGCGGATCTCACGGCGCGCGATTGTAATGTGAACCGTCGCGGCTCGACTTGCAGGGTCGCCATGTGAGGATGGGACATTAAAAGACTACATTCCCGATTAAAGTTACGTTTATTACTGCCTCATTAAACCTAATACATGCATTATTATAACAGTCTTACATATTACGCCACAATGAAGAGCCCGCTTACTGCCGTGCATCAGTTGCCAAACACAGTAGAAATGGAACTGCAGTGGTGGATGGCCAATTGCGACCTGTCGTCACAAATTCATTTTCCATCTCCAACAAAATTCTTAACTACGGACGCCTCGGACGTAGCCTGGGGAGCCTAATTGGAGAAAATATCTTTGAGTGGAATGTGGACAGGTCCAGAACAAAATTTGCACAGCAACCAAAAAGAAATGTTAGCGGTGTTAAAGGCACTCCAAAGTCTATGTCACAAGATAAAGAAATCCACAGTCCTCCTACAGTGCGACAACAAGACTGTTGTGTATTATTTAAAAAACGAGGGGGGGACTAGGTCATTACCGTTGCTCCAGTTGACAAAAGAAATATTTCACCTTTTAGACTTACACCACATAGAACTACAGGTACACCACTTACCGGGAAGGTACGACAGTCATGCAGATCATTTATCACGACATCTGAGTCTTCCGGAATGGCATTTACTGCCTCATTGCACAGAGAACCTGTTCAAGAAATTCGGAACATCGATCGATCTCTTTGCAAGCGAAACGTCGAAAGTAGTTTCCAATTATGTGAGTCTGGATCAAACGGATCAGGAGGCGATATATCACGATGCGTTCTCCCGAACCTGGAATTATCCCCTCGCTTGGGTGTTCCCGCCACCTTATCTAGTTCCCAAGGTGCTCATGCACTTGAACAAGGCGACAGGGTTCTATCTGTTGGTAGTCCCGAGATGGGAACGAGTATTTTGGAGGGCGGACCTAAGAACCCGAGCAGTAGCAGCCCCGTTCACCATACGGAATCTACACCTGAATTTAATAGACATTGCGACAGGTCATCCCCCAGCAGGAACCCAAGACATGGAATTGCAGGTGTGGAAATGTGGGGGTGGACAGAGGAGCTAAAGGACTGGAATATAAACCACCTTAATCTCCTAAAAAACTCTTGACGTCCATCGACACTAAAAACTTACAAAGTGGCGTGGAACCGCTGGCTCAGATGGTGCCGCACTAATAAAGAAAATGCCACTCATCCGTCGGGATCTGTTCTGGCAAAATATTTAGCTGATCTTCATCTTATTGATGGTCTAGCTTATAATACTATAATATTAGTACACAAGTCGGTCGTGTCGACATTGTGCAGTGTTGAAGATGCGGGCAAATTATCTTCACATGTTCTGGTAAATCATATGCTTAAGTCGATCGCTGTAAATAAACCAGTCTCTAGAAAAACAAGTGTATGGAATATAGACGATTTATTGAAGCATTTGGAAAAGCAAATTATCGATAAAAACAATGTTTTCCAAACTTGTCGACATACAGCCACCTTGCTCCTTTTATGCTCAGGCCGAAGAGTCCATGACTTGACATTGTTAGCGGTTGATTCAGAACACTTCACTGTAAATGAAGATTCGATTTGTTTTTGGCCTCTTTACGGATCTAAAACTGATAGTGCGAACTACAGACAGTCGGGATGGAAGATATTTTCAAACAATAGTTCCAGAAATTTAGATCCTGTTTTTTGGGTTAAGCGGACCATTGGTTTATTAAAAGAAAAACGGAAAGAATGTAATTTACATAATCTTTTCAGTAATCTAAGAAGAAACCCTAAGCCGGCCTCCAGAACGGTTATTGCTGGTTGGGTAAAAACTGTATTTCGTGAAGCAGGCATTACTGCCCCTCCAGGAAGTATTCGCTCTGCCGTAGCGTCTTAAAACTGGGTTGATAATTTACCTCTTGATCAAATATTGGCCAAAGGAAATTGGCGATCAAGTAATACTTTCTCGCGTTTTTATCGCAGAGAAGTAAAATCGTCTCGCACAGGTAAATCAACAAGTTTGGCTCAATTATTTAGCCCTACAAACTGATTTTATATTTACTTATTTATTCTGTAATTAATTTATACTTTTTTAATTAGTACAAATCAATAAATCTATTGATTAGTAAGGTATTATTACTTAGTAAGGTATTTTTTACATTCCTATTTTCTAAGCTCTTCTAATGTATAATATGCCTTCACATTGGCGTCTTTTTCCCACCAGGTGATAACAAACAGTCTCATATCAGTAAGCTTCAAGTATGCGTACAATATTTAATGACGGTGTTTTACCTGTAAATAAAACACATATTAAATACTTACCTTACTTGAAGCTTACATTTTTAATACTGCCTGGTGATATTCGACTCAAAAATTTGAAATTAAATTAGGCCACTGCTTGTGGCGTCGCCATGGTGGGGTTCTCAAGGTATCTGTGCGAGCGAGAGGGTACGAGAAGGAAAGAGACAAGACGAGGTCGAGCATGCTAGCGCCATCTCATATCAGTAAACTTCAAGTAAGGTAAGTATTTAAATTGTGTTTTATTTACAGGTAAAACACCGTCATTTAGTACGATATGCGCTGATTAGTAAAAAAACGCGCGTAGCTTCTGGACGCAATGTATGGGGGCCTAGTACCTCGACACTCGCGTCGGCCTTATGTGCGTGTGAATATTCACGCGGTAATTACGCGCTTTCTGGACATAGTCTTAGTAATAGTGTCACATTTTGACCCTACGAAACCTTAAAAGATAATTTAATCTTTGGATGCAAATAATAAGAGAGGCCGAAAAGGAATAATATGCGAGTCCCCTGAATTCGTAAGGTCATTAAAAATTGTCTATGTATATATCGACTAAGCGATACATAGACGATATTGTAGTCGATTATTGTATATCATACCCATCCATCCCTATCACATTTTTGACAATTGAATTTTGACAGATCATAGATGACAGAAGAGGAAGAAGAGACATACAAATTATTGGAATTGTGTAATTTGTAATTTTGCAATTCCCTTTCCTTCCGTTCTCTTATCATCTCTTCCCAAAATTCCCAACTATCCCCTAGAATATTTACAAAGGCCTCCCTCAAGGTAATGTCCTCAGTCCACTCCTCTACAATATATATACCTCTGACCTTGATCTTACTGTCAATAGCTTTTGTAAGGTCCTCCAGTACGCTGATGATTTTGCCATGTACATTGCTTCAAAAGATATAGCGTAATGCTCCGCCCGCCTCAACCCTACTATTGGCTCTTAATGACTGTCCATCTCTATCGCCAAAAGCTCTGTTGTTGTTTTCACTCGTTCCAAAATTATACCAACCATCACCATTCAATCCAATCAACAGGTTTTCCCGGTTAAAGATAAGGTGAAGTTTCTAGGCGTATATTTGGATTCCATACTAATTGGCGTCCATCAAATTAACCATGTGGCAAAGAAATGTGAGAAAAATATTAACATTCTCCGATCACTCTCTGGTGTGTGGTGGGGTACACATCCTTACACGCAGAAGCTGATGTACAATTCGCTGGTTCGTAGTCACCTAGATTACGGCTCTTTTCTTTTGTAACCCTGCAATAAATTACCACTGAAGACTCTGGACAAAATTCAGTCAAAGTCCTTGAGAATTACTATTGGGGCCATGAGATCGTCACCAATTAATGCGCTCCAAGTTGAGTGTGGGGATCCACCACTTAACAACAGGAGGCAGTATTTGTCTGATAGATTTATGTTTAAACTGTTTTAAAATTCCTCCCATCTACTCATTGAAAAACTCCACACCCTTTCGCAGCTAGCTAGCTTGTTACATAAGGAACTCCCTCGTCTGTTGATCAGCTACCATACAATTACCCGTCTTCCTTGCCCTATTTTCCAGTGTAGACTCAGTCCTGTTTTTTCCACTTCCTATAATGCACCTACCTTCTTTCAAAAAGTGCTTCTAAATTTTGCAATTGATAAGGGGTCTGCTGCGGCTAACATTCAGTTTCAACATATCATTAATCAACGTTTTAAGGATTGGTTGCTTATTTTTACGCATGCCTCTAATCTTTTGGAGAGTAGCTGTGTTGGAGTGGCCGTATGGATTCCGAAAGTTAATGTGATTTTAAACTTCAAATTGCCTCCAGATTCATCAGTATTTACAGGGGAAACTGGCTATCTTGGAGGCACTTACCTTGGTTGAGTCCCATCACCTAAACAAATCCATCATACTTTCTGACTCCAGAAGTGCCCTGGAGGCCATTAACTCTAATCAGTTTCGCTCCAAATGTAAATTTCCCTTAATCCTGAAAATTAGACGCTTCTCTTTGAGTGTCACACAAAAAGTATCCAAGTAGTTTTGGCTTGGATACCAGGACATAGTAGAATCACTGGCAACGAGAGTGTGGATGCCTATGCTAAAGACGCTTTAACATCGGGTGTGACTAGTCAATATAAGGTTTATTGCCAGTATTTAATTCCCCTAGCTAAGAATCACATGAATAACAGGTGGCACAATGAGTCGGCCAAAACTAGTACAAACAAGGGAAAACACTATTTTGATATTCAAAATGGCATCCCTGTTAGACCATGGTTTTTTAAATTTAAACAAGCAAGTAAAATAGTATGTTCAACTATTTGCTGAATGAGTCATTGCTACTCACCTGTTTTTCTTGCTAAGTTTAGGGTAAGGGATAGCTCCCTAAGTGGCCTAGATGAGGGTACTCTAGACCATATCTTCTTCTCTTGTCTAAATAACCAAACGTCACTGTATGATAACCTCCCTCCTACATTTCCCTGCCCTATCAATTTTAAATCTGTTCTATGTTTTGTAAATACTCCTTTTATTGAAATTTTGTGTACATATATTGTTACTAACAAAATAAAATTGTAAGGTATGTGGTACTAACCCTAAATGTTTGTGCTTGTTCTAGGTTATAGATCTTTCAACAGACTTCCTTCAGTTCACCGTACCCTTGGTTTTTCATAAAACCTACTCTTAAGACAGAGTCTCCGCCATCACACTCTGACATTGGCGATTCACTAAGGAGCCATTTTTAAAAGAAGAAGAATAAATTGTAATTTTTAATCTAAGTTTAGTGATTATCTTAAAAATGTGTGAGAGTGTCTGCTTATTGTGTTTTTCGTTTGCAAAAGTTGTTAGAGATATTAAATATACTCAGTTGCAAAATGTGTACGAGGAATTATCAGGCAATAAGGTAAGTTTCATTGTCAACATGCAGCTGTTTACAACAGTTGTTTCTAGACATTTTTATGTGCCCTATTTTTTATTATATTATCTAAAACAATAATTTGGCATATTTGCATCTAATTTGATATGTACGAAACATATATTTCGTTCACAATTCACGAGACAAATTGTTGTAAATTCATTCACACTGTATGACTTTAGACTATTAACTGTTACAAGCAGTTGCAAATTCCACTCAATTATCAATTTATTTATGACATTAAAACGAAACTTTAACAGATACAAGCTGACTTGTACCCATTGTGCCACATCTGTTATGCAAAGCTTCTCCAGTGTGAACTGTTGATTAAAACAGTACATCAACATGTCACTGAAAGTCAGGTAATACTTATGTATTAAATAACTTGATCATGGTTTCCATTATGTTTATCACACCTATTAATTTCTCGGTGGCTGGCAGGCACTGTTCTCTAAACTAATGTCATATTGTGTCCGCTATTGAAATGACTATTATTTTATATTGATTACTTAATTTTATAAATTAAACTAACAAATTAATTAAAAAAACGTTTAAAGTGTTACAAATAAATTGAATAAAACTATCTACTGAGGGACTCATTTCCAAGTCAATTAGTTATTTAAATGGGTTATTCTCTGCTAATTGGAAACTTGCCCATACAAGGCTAAGCAAATTTTATTAAATGTTGATAATGCTAATAAAATTAAAGACAACATTAAAATAAATATTTCTTGTTAAAAAATTAATTGATTTTATTTATTTATTGTAACTTAATGCACAAACATGTACAAAGGCGGATTTAATGCCTTATGGCATTTTCTACCAGTCAACAGGAGCAAAATTGTATAGGTGCTGGTAAAGTGAGAGAAAAAAAAAGAAGTTGAGAAGAATCAATAAACTGGATGAAATAGGGATAATATACACAGCAGATCTCCCTCAATGTAAAGAAGTAGAAGCAGCAACTTTTGCAGAGGACACGGCATGCCTTGCTAGCTACACTGACCATGAAAAAGCATCAGGAAAACTACAAGTCCAACTTAACAAACTTAATAAATGGCTAAAAAAATGGAGAATCAGATCCTGCTGGATCAAATCAAATTGATACATATAACTTTCACATTGAGAAGAGCCAATGCTCGCCTGTTCATGTAGGTCATAGATGAACTGGCGAGCATTCTAGAAGGTGTAGTACTGCCTAAAAGTGACTTTGTGATATCTCACACAACTAGGTCTATGTGCATGCCATGATCACATGATCACAGCTAGGTAAGCAATTAACATGGCCATGCGATATAAAAGCCAAAAAGAATGCAGCAAACCTAACGTTCTATTGTGGCTGATAGGTCGCAACTCTCTGCTATCTTTGACTGGTGTGCAAGACCATAATAAAGCCAATATGGACCTACGGCATATAACTCTGGGGCTCTGCATGTAACTCTAATATAGAATTACTGCAGAGATTCCAAAATATTGCTCTCAGAACTCAGAAATCCACAGAAACCTGCAAATAGATATACCATCAGATAAACTGTTAATTCTAGTAGTGACTCAAGGAACATAAAAATATACTTGATAAAAATCTTCTCAACACCACAGGAGACACTGCTTGCCTTAAAAGGAAGCAGATTTTAGATATGGAATGATGTTCAAGGGAACAACAACCACAATCTACCAATAGCGATCTCATCAGATTTTAGCTGTTTTGCTGACAATAACGGGAAAATAAAAATATATATAACAAATCCTAAGAATCTGCCAATTGCCTAAAATAAAATTCACTTTTGACACGTTTTGGACATCCTGATTTCTTGAGGAAGTTCATTCCAGAGAAGAATAGCCTGGATGGTGAAATGATACTAGACTTAAGGGATGGACAAAGTAAAAGCTCGTTATTAGTAGATCGGAGGTTCTTGTCGTGTCTGCTGCAGAGAGAAAGTGAGAAGAGATATACTCGGGAGTATGTGGGTGGTGCAGCAGTGAGTAGAGCATGCACAGATTTTCGTCCTGGTTTTTCAGTTGTAGACAATTTTTTCGTGAATCGTTGACTGTTGTAAACGCAAAAGGGAAATGTTTTTATGAATAAAAATTAAAAACTAGTATTTTAGTATGAAAGTAATCAAATTTTATTTATAGTTCATTCATATTTTATACATAAATAATTAATTTTTTAATTAAATCAAGAATATTTAAATAAATTTCACTCAATAATTATTGAAAATATTTAAAATTTATGATACAAAATTTGCTTAAGACAACGATTTTTCATTTAGTAGAGAAACGCCGATATATAAAAACACTATCACTACAGTAATTGGATTTATACGTAACTAATTACTAAACAGCTTGAGTTTTTCTGCAAAAGTAGAATTTTTCATAATCCCTGTTGTAAAAATTGTAATGTTATTAAAATTTCAGTCCCAAGTCCGACCATTAGTACAACTGGGCATGATTATCACTGATAATTGGACGCTGCCAAACAATTCTGTGAAAATCGAATTGCAACCAGATGTCAAGGAAGAATGTAAGTTTATATTAGAAATACGATAATTAGACGGTGTTACATACTAATAAAAATAACTGTATTAATGAGCATGTATGTATTTAATTATAAAACCTAAAGTGATATATGATATCCTTAGGGTCACACCGAAGGAAACGATATGCAACGCCATACTGATTTCAAAGATAGCTATCCAAAATTGAACTATATTCATTACGCGTCGCGTGACGTATTGTCGCAGTTGGAGCTGTATATTTCCGGACCGCTGCGTCCTTCGAACATTCAAGATGAGAGCATATTTGATTTTTAAAGGCCGGCAATGTGTTTGCGATTTCTCTGGTTTGCGGGTGTCCATGGGCGACGGTAATCTCTTTCCATCAGGCGATCCGTCTGCTCGTTGCCCCCTATTTTATGTAAAAAAGTTATGATAATATTTTATCATAACTTTTTTACATAAAATAATATATATTATAAAAATATTTTCCTAATCCTGAATTGTAATGTTATTATAATTTCAACCCCAAGTTAGACCGTTAAAAATTTTTAAGTTCAAATTACAAATACAACCACTGTAGGGGCCAATCACCAGGACCAATCCTGTGGGACCTCTTGTTGGACCCCCTGCTATGGATGTTAGATGATATGAATGTGTTCAATCAAGTTTTCGCCGACGACATCGTTTTGGTGTGCGAGGGGGACACAGCTCTAGAAATAGAACTTAAGGCGAACACAGTCCTGGAAAAAATTAGTAACTGGGGGGAGCTAAACAAGCTTAATTTCGCTCCCCATAAAACATGTGCATTAGTGTCCACACGAAGGTTAAAATACGACGTGCCGCGACTCGTTATGGGGGTGTTGACCTCCAGTACCAAGATAGTTTTAAAATATTAGGATTAACTATTGACAGCGGCCTCACTTTTAACGCCCACGTAGGCAACGTATGCAAGAAGGCGAATAATAGATATAAGCAATTAGCCAAAGCGGCCAGAGTAGGTTGGGGGCTTAACCCCCAGATAGTGAAAATAATATATATAGCCGTGATAGAGCCGACTATCCTGTATGCATCAGCAGCGTGGGCACCCACCGTGGAAAAGATGGGGGTCCAGAAAAGGCTCAACTCCGTCCAACGGGGTTTTGCCCAGAAGATTTGCAGAGCATATCGGACCGTCTCCCTGAACTCTGCGATGCTGTTGGCTGGGATACTCCCTCTTGATCTCAGGATACTCGAAGCTTCGAGGCTCTATGAGATCAAGAAGGGTACCACACCAGGTGTTGAGGGACAGGGAGGTGGAGCGAATGGCTCCAGCGATCGAGGACCCACATCCGGCAGAGCAGGAAGAGCTTTCGGGTTGGTAGATGAGGACTCTTTCCTTTTGAGGAATTCAGATTAAAATTCAATAAAATAATATATTTCACAGGTCAAAATAAAAAGATGCTAAAAATTTAAACTACGGCACACACATTCAAATTTATCCTAATATCACAATGTTATCCTACGTCTAGAGCTTATACTATTATCACACCAATTTATCACTATTAATTTTGTTTACATACATATATTCTTAATCGTTACGCTACACGTCAGGTATTATGTTTATTCACATAAATCAAAAGAAGCTACGTTAAAATTAGCTTTAGTTAAAAATATATAAGCAAAATAATCTGCACTTGATAAAACACCATATAACACGATTTTTACACACTGATGCCATATAAATCTATACATATAGTCACTGAGTATTCACTATTATAGTTTTATGTACCGTTTAGAAATTACGCGTTTATCGGTGCACGACCCCCCGCGGCCACGTATTAAGCGGCAGCGTCGGGTCGACCACGACAACCAGGTCCCCCGGTACAAGGGCTCGGTTGCTCTGCGGGGACCCGTAGCGTGGTGTGAGCGTGGGAAGGTATTCCTTCACCCAGCGCCTCCAGAACTCGTCGGCAAGGGCTTGCGCGACCTTCCATGTTTTTTTGTCCGCCGGCACACACGGTCCGACGTACGGCAGTCCGGTGGACGACCCGAGGAGGAAATGATTCGGTGTAATCGCCTCCGGGTCGTTGGGGTCCACCGATACGTGAACGAGCGGCCGAGCGTTCACTGAGTACTTCGCCTCGGCCATCAGTGTCTGGAGTACCTCTTCCTTGGGCGACTTCTCGTTCAGCGTGGCTAACAGGGCGGTTTTCACTGACTCACTATCCTTTCCCAGGCCCCTCCTTGACTCGGCGCCCCGGGCGGTGTAAACTTCCACTGCATCCGATGAGTGAGGCCCAGCTGAGCCATAGCCGGCGCCCACTCGGCGTACGCCTGCCGCAGCTCGACGTTTGCGCCTCTAAAATTCGTCCCATTGTCGCTGTACATGACTGCCGGCCATCCTCGCCGCGCAGCCATTCTTCTCATTGCCATCAGTGCAGAGTCCGTCGACAGCAAAGCCACCAGCTCCAGGTGGACCGCCCGCGTCGTCAGACATGTGAAGAGAGCTCCCCACCTCTTCTCGTGACGTCGGCCGATGGTGACCGTCATCGGGCCGAAACAGTCGAGACCACAGTACGAAAATGGTCTCTGGAACGCCCCCAGGCGCTCGGCTGGCAGGTCTCCAGTTGGCGGCGTCCTCGGGTGTGCCCGTCGTAACCGACAGAACGCACATTGGTTCATGATAGTACGCACCGTCGGCCGCAGCTTCAATATCCAGAATTTCTGCCTGAGGTCGTTCACGACTCTCTCGCGCGTCCCGCTCTGGCGTGCTCCTTCGCCACCAGTAACCTCGTGAAGTGATGTCTTCCATCCAGGATGATAGGGTTTTTCATTGCGGCCGGCACCTGAGCTGCTTTGATCCTTCCGTCTAGTACGAGCAGCCCGTCCTTGTACACCGGGTTGAGCCGGTACAAGGAGCTCCATCTAGGCACCGTCTTGCCACTTGCCATCTTCTCGATTTCTTGTGCGAAGCTGTCTCGTTGTGATTTTTGATACCACAACCTCTCGGCCCTCTCCAGGTGTCGTACGTCGAGGTGGGCCCGACGATCTCGGCACTTCTCGACGAACAGCAAGACCATCGCCGTGCATCTTATGAGGCGCTCGTAGTTTGAAAAGCGCGTCACATCTGGTAGACAGCTCAGCTCACTCGCCTCCGTGGTGTGGAAGGCGACGTATTCTTCTTGATTTTCAATTCTAGCGGGACTCTCCGCTGGCCACTCGTTCATAGGCCTGCGTAGGAAGTCCGGCCCCCGGAACCAAGGGTCCTCGTCGCTCTTCGGAACGTAGCCCGTTCTGGTGGCTAAGTCGGCGACGTTGCTCTTCGTGCTCAGCCATCTCCACTGGTGAACAGACGTCAGCTCGGCGATCTCCCCTAGCCGATGTGCGACGTACGGCGTGTATTTGCGGCTGCCGTTTTGTATCCAACACAGAACCACTTGTGCGTCGATCCAGTAGAAAACCGTGTCCGTTTTCCACCTGTGTTCTGCTGCGACGACGTTTCCCAGCCTCGCTCCGACCAGGGCAGCCTGTAGCTCCATCCTTGGTATCGTTTGTGCCTTCAGCGGCGCCACCTTGGCCTTGGCGGCGGCCAACACGACTCGTACTTTTTTTTACGTACTTTTCTTGTTCCAACCTCCAATAGACGGCTGCGACGTATGCGTCCTTACTCGCGTTGCAGAATACGTGCAGCTGCCGGCCTCTCGTCGGACTCCCCCCGTTGTAACTCCGGGGTAGCTCGAGCTGACTGATGTACTCCATGTCGGTCAGCCAACGGGCGAAGTCTTGGGCTGACTCAGCGGGTAGCGACTCGTCCCAGTGCAGCTTCTGACGCCACAAGCCTTGTAGGATGACTTTGGTGGTGATCGTGTAGCAGCTCAGCAGTCCCAGCGGGTCGTAGATGCTCATCACCGTGCTAAGGGCCTCTCTCTTCGTCGGTGCGCGCTGTAGCTCGCGAACCTCCTTGTGGACTCTGGATAGCGACGTGTTGAATTTTAGTTTATTGCCTCGGGAGTCCCACAGCATGCCCAAGGTCTTCTGCTCGTCTTTGGTGACACGCTGTGTAGTGTTCTCGGCCAGGCGGTATTCAGGCAGTCCCTCTAGCACCCTCCGGTCGTGGCTCGTCCAGCCTCGTAAGTGGAAGCCACCTTTCCTATGTATTTGGTCCACTTATTCCACGATCTGCATGGCCTTCTGGTGGTCTGGATAGCTGTCTACGTAGTCATCCATGTAATGGGCTTCGGTGATAGCGCGATGAGCTTCGGGATGCGATTCGGCAAATTCTTCCGCGTTCCGATTCCGGGCTGAGTGTGCCAGGAACGGTGAACACGATGCTCCGAAGATCATTACCACCATCTTGTATGCAGACGGCGGTTCGCCTTCATCTTCTCTCCACAGGAACAGCTGGGCCGGTTGGTCTTCTTTTCTGACCTTGACACGAAGAAACATCTCCTCTATATCGGTCTTCACAGCGACGGCTTCCTCTCTGAACCGGAACAGTATCTTCGGAAGTGAGGTCAGAAGGTCAGGCCCTTCTAACAAGTGATCGTTGAGGCTCACGCCGTTTGTTCTCGCTGCTGCGTCGAAAACCAGTCGCAACTTGCCCGGCTTGTTTGGGTTTCTAACCGGAAAGTGCGGCAGGTACCATGTGATGTCACTTCCGGCCTCTGCCCCGTCGCATTTTTCCGCATATCCCTTGCTTATGAGATTCTTCATCTGCCCATGATACTGCGCCTCGTCCAGGGGGTTCTTCTTGAGCTTGTGTTCCAAGTTCTTGAGCCTCTTTAGCGCATTGTTGTAGCTAAGAGGTAGCTTGACGTCGTTCGTGCGCCACAGAAGTCCCACTTCGAATCGACCGTCTTCCGTTCGTTTGGCCGTTCTGCCAAAGAGGTCGATGGCTCGCTGCTCCTCGTTGCTCAGCTTAGCCTTGGACGCTATTCCCAGTGCGTCTATTTCGAAGTGTTTCTTCACCATTTCCTCCAGTCGTTCGCCTCGGGTCTCAATCGTAGACACGTGCAGGATGTTCTCGTGTTCTTCCTGCTTTATGAGGCGTCTGGGGATGCTTCCATGGATTACCCAGCCGAGCTTCGTCTTCGAGGCTGCAGGCTGGTTTCTCTTGCCGATCCTCAGCTCCCTGGATACAATGAGCTGCCAGTTGTCCGTGCCGATGAGAAGTTGGGGTTTCTTGTCTTCATAGCATATCTCTTCGTATTTCTTCTTCTTGAGATCGTGCAGGTGAGCAAGTCGAAACAGTGATTCCGGGACGGACTGAGTAAGTAGGTTCAATCCGGCCACGGTTCTCGCATTGACGTCATATCTGGTACCGTCGTGACCCCGTACGCCAAGTTGTACGAGTCGGCTTTTTTCTTCCCTTCTCTCGGCATTGATCCCATGCATTCTCAGCACCTTCGGTGGGCCGTCTGCGCCGATAGTCTTCGCGACGTCTTCATCCAGTAGTGTCACTGTCAAGCCCTCGTCGAACAGCGCGAAGATATCCGCTTCGCCCCGTGGACCGACAACTTGAATTCTTCTCATCTTAAGTTTCACCGCGCGGTCGGAGGTGACCGATGCGGTAATCACGGCGTCCTCTGTCTGTGGAGCGCCGCCGGACCTGTCTTCGTGCAGCAGAGCATGATGAGACAAGTTGGCGGCCCTTCACGCCGCACGGCTTTGCTCTGCAGTTGTATCTTCTGTGCCTGCTTCGTATGCACCGGAAACACAGCCCTTCCTTTTTGACCGTGTCCCATCTCTTTTGCATGCTCAGTTTCTTGAAAGCAGCGCAGCGAAATAGAGCATGATCTTCGGCACATATCGGGCACTTCGTTGACTCTTCGCGTATTCTCTTTGGCTGGCTGCGACTCGGCGAATCCCTGCCCTCGTCTGCTATCGCGAAGACTGGCCTTCTCGTTCGGGCTTCGTTCTTGTTAGGAGGTGGACGCAGTGTTTCCTTCTTCGGTGCCGTGCTGAACCCGTAGCGCAGCGCCCTGTCCGCTTCTCTCATTAAGAATTCAGAGAGAAGGACGACATCGGGCTCGTTCCTGAAGCGCGACGTCTCTTCTGCGTAGTCGTACCACTTGCTCTTTTCGTATGGGCTGAGCTTCTCCAGGATGTGTCTCGTGAGCAGCGGGTTAAAGAGGTACCCGTGCCTCAGCTTCCTCAGGATGGCTACCATGTTCTGAATCTTCACTGCAAATTGGTTGAGTTCTGCCGCCGAACCTCCGAGCCTCGGTATCTTCTTCAGGTCTTCCATCATGCGATCGACCATAACCTCGGGTCGAACGAAGCATTGTTCGAAGGTCTTCATAATTTGTTCAGGCGGCGACGCGACGCTCAGCAGTGGTGCCACGGCTTCTCTTGCTTCTCCCCGTGGCAGCTTCTCAGACGAGCTAAGTTCTCGATCGGCTTGAGCTTGTAGAACGCAGTGATGTCTTCCATGGCTGCTTTAAATGGTAACCATTCGGTGGGAGCGCCCGAGAATATGGGCAACTCCGTAGTGTGGCGCGACTGGCGTTGGTTCGGCAGTTTATCCAATGTTTCGGCAAGATGTTCCACTCCATTAGCCCTAGACGTGGGCGGTGTGGGTGAGCGTGGGCGGCGTTGCTGCGGCCACTCGAACCTTGTCTTCTGGGCTCCCGTCGGTGGCGTGTCTTCTGGTTTCGGCGTCTCTCTTTCTTCCATTGATGTCGGCTCTTGTCTAGCCTCTTCGGGTTCGGGACCCTGTTCGCTTAGCCAGGCTCGGACACGTTGCTCCACCTGTTCTGATGGCTCGTCGTCATCGGGGCTGCTACCATCTTCTGCAGCGGCGACGTCAGCGGCGAGCTTCTTCTTTATAAGTTCTGCTTCGATCTGCAGTTCCTTCTTACGAAGAGCGGCGAGTTTCTACTCCGCCTCCTAATGCATACGCGCGACGACACTTGCTGTCGATCGACGCGATCTAATTGAAATAGCCTTCTTTCTGGCTAGGGTTTGCACTTCCGAGGATGCAGGCGCCTTGCTGGTACCTGGTCTCGGTTTCAAAATAGTTTGAAGCAGATCCGCTCTTCCCTTGGTCGGCGGCGGCTGGCTCGTAGCGGCAGCGGACGGCGATCGTGGCGGATCCGGAAATCTACGTGGTTGCTGGTTCTCCTCGGCCCCACTCTGACTTCTAGTCATAACCATCTTCAAATGTTAATCTTCAATGTTAATCTTCCTTTTCAAGAACCTTCGGGAGGTTTTTCCGATAAAAAATCTGCGAATCCTTGCTTTTGTTCGCAGCGGTGTATCCTTGTGTCCGATCCGAGTCCGATCTTCTGAGTCCAATCTAATCCCTGGCGTTGATTCCCGTTGATAAATCTTGATAAAGTTTCCAATGATATAGAATTCTTCTATCTTGAATATTCAAAAAAAATTTTCTATGTTCAGAACAGCTGACGAAAATTTTCTAAGTCCAGTCTTCAGTAAAAATTTCTATCTTGAATCTTCGGAAATTTTTCTATGTTCAGAACAGCTGACGAAAATAGTCTAAGTCCAGTCTTCAGTAAAAATTTCTATCTTGAATCTTCGGAAATTTTTCTATGTTCAGAACAGCTGACGAAAATTTTCTAAGTCCAGTCTTCAGTAAAAATTTCTATCTTGAATCTTCGGAAATTTTTCTATGTCCACAACAGCTGTTCAAATTTTTCTAAGTGCCGTCTTCGTTATTTTCAACTTGATATGGACTTCGAATTTTTCTTCGATCTTGAAATTCGACTCGCCAAAGGACCACGCACTACTGTAGGGGACTGTATTATTCCACAGGGTTTCAACCGCCGGCTCAGATTAGACTCGAAGATAGCAAGGTTACACCGATTTGGGCAGAGCCGGGGCGATAATAAAACACTTATTTTGAGGAGAACGAGTTTCACTTTTTTCGCTTTGCTTACCTGGCTCATGGCAATGCCGTAAAGAGAGCCCCGCCCGTACGCCTCTTTCGGGCCGATTTGCCATCTCATTTTTACCTCTCTATACGGCTATTTTCCATAATTTTCCCTATTTTTCATGAGCTAGGTGAAGCAAAACGCGTTGTGTGAAATTCTTTATTCTTAAGACCATATACATAAACCCTTATATACTAGAGATCTTATTCTATAAAAAAGATATCTACAACTTAAAGCTTACCATATAAGAAATGCTCTACATTTTTACCATTATTTTCTTAATAACTATTTAACCCTTTATTATATATTCTTAATCGTTACGCTACACGTTAGGTATTATGTTTATTCACATAAATCAAAAGAAGCTACGTTAAAATTAACTTTAGTTAAAAATATATAAGCAAAATAACCTGCACTTGATAAAACACCATATAACACGATTTTATTCAAGAAAGTTATTTAGAATATTTGTACGCATTGTATCATACATTTTTTTAAGCAAAACACCTGTTTTTAAGAAAAATGTGCATTTTTCTTAAAAGAAAATTATGTTTCATGTCTCATAATGAAAAATTCTCGCTTAGTTTGTCCCTATTTATTCCTTAAAAATAATATTTGACTCATTGACGGTTAAAATACATAAAAAAATGACTAAAAAGACAAACATTTTTAAAAATACGTCATGTCAAAGTCGAAAATAAAGAAAAAATTTTTGAAATTTCAATAACATTGTAAATATCAACTTTCGGATAGGGGATGCCATGAAAAAAATTACTGTAAATGAGGCCTACTTTCTGTCTTTCAAAGGAATTGTAACGACTTTCAGGTCACCCTGTATTTCCATATTATATACTCCCGTGGTTTTCAAGTGTTCACTGCAGTACGAGCGTGCTAACCTCACGTGATATGTACCAATTGAGAATTTAATTATGTCTTCAATTGTCAATTGGGGAAAATGTTCAACTTCGGGATCATTTGCAGTCATTCTGTGAAACGTCACTCGTATGTCTATTCAGATTATTCTCCTCCACATACTCGGCCAGACGATTAGGGCGTTGTATGTTCCGATTGATTGTTTCAATGAAATCTTCTGTGTACGGACTGTCTTCGTACGGATCTTGAAAATAATTAATCAAAGCTGCAGCAATTCTAAAATCCTCAAATATATGCGGCACATGTTTGTTGAATACTTTGTTTCTGAATATCTTGAAGTCTCGCTTGAATCTGCCGTTTATAGTTTCTACGACCCAGCGCACCATTGTAATAAGTCTTGATTTATTAGCTTGATCGGTGTTTAATTGCGTGTCTTGCCTTCTTTTGCTTGGCGGCATATGAGCTTCATAGCCTAATGTTTCAATTAAGGGAATTGAGTCCCGAAAGCCTCGATCCAAAATAAATACATCTCCTTGATGAAAAAAATAATGGAACGGTCCGTCTTCAATGGGTTCATCATGGTTTTCTAATATCTCCTTCATTATATCAGCATCTGTTTACATCCAAAATATATCCATCCGCACACACAATCATAAATGGTTTTATGAGGTTTTTATACTTATGAAGGCTATAAGTGCGGCGTTGAAATAAAAAGTTTGAACTTTTTTCTATATAGATATAAGTTCCCTCAAATATAACTATTGATTTTGGTGACTCTTCGTTACCAAACAAAACATTTGGTATAACTCGGTTGCGGGCTATCACTTCGTCTCAGGTTATATGGTCTAAGCCAAGGTGCAAAGGAACAAAGTCAGTAGTGAGACACTGTCTTACTTTATTTATTTTTCTCCCAATTGTTCGCTCGGATATATTAAAAAGTGAAGCGATTCTATTATGCGGCTCGCCTGATCGAATTTTACATAAGTAGATAGCCAAGTCGATTCGTGGAGTATTTGAGGACTGATTAAGGCTTGGTAGTTGACTCAGCAAATCGTTAAATGTGGCTCTGTTTCTTCCAGTCCAAAAACTTAACTCCTCATCAGAAACTTCATCCACATTGAATTGTGACCTTTGTTCTAAATATTGTGTATACATGTTGATGATGTCACCAACACTCTCCGCGTTCAAGTCGAACATTTGATTTGTTACATTCTCAGGAATCTCTTCTATCGCCATGTGTAGTAAATGCAATTGGCAAATGCGGGCAAGATTTGGTACATAAAAGTGGTAATAACTAAGGAGTTGTACCTTCACCGAATTAGGCACGTGACGCAGAGAACCGTTGTGGCAGTTGTCAATTAAACATCGCCGGGCCGTATTAGAAGCGCGTCTAACTCCTTTCACATTTACAAATTTACAACAGCAGCTGGTGAGACAGGAATAGGTGACGCTTGTCGCTCTTGATTAATTGCAGCATCGATTCTATGCCGACATGAGTGGCAAATCGACCGAGTCCCATCAAAAGCCATCTGTAACAACAAAATATTAAAACGAATTAAAAAAATGTGACTTGATAATGGTTCTCTCTTGTTTGATATAATAACGATTGATCACACCGCCACACTCACTCACTTTGTATAATGGATATACTTAAAAACGATTGAACTGATTTGAAAAGTCATTTTACCGTTATAAACCTACATTATCAGGGATTAACATAGGTTTCGATTCATTGCACTACTGAACATGTATAATATTGTACAATATTTAATAGTAGATGTAGTCCACCGGCGCCTGCTGGCGAAGTAATTAATGAACTCAAACACTTCTTAGCTGATTGTAATTTTTATACCTACACGAAGCTATATTATCAGCGGTTAATCACAAATATGTATCATAAATCAAATACATACCTCACCACCAACGATGCGTAATAGCTGTTCTACGAAATCTCTTCGAGTTTCCAGTAGTCTTTCATTGAGAACGTATGGTCGACGACGACGTAGTGTACGTTCACACACAGCACAATTCATAATATTGGCAGCCATATCAAAGTACCACTCAAAATCCAAAAATCGATGTCCGTAAAGAGAAAGCCAAAAATCGACGAAAAAATGTAAGTAATCTTGAAACAAAAATGCACAGTCTATCTCAACACACAATGCGAAGGACTGCGCCTGCGCTGGCCGCCGCTGCGCTGCGCCGGCGCACGTCCACCAATACCCGCTCAGTGCCATTGTTGTTTCCATGAAAGAGCGAGATAGCATGATTGGTTTCTGTTACCAAAAACTATCTGAGCCGTAGCATGCAAACAGTACGTGACCCTTTTTATACATACACGCAAATAACTTCCTATACGAACATTTTAATGAACCCTAAGTTGATCGTAGTACTAGGAATTCAAAAATTATATAATTCAGCTGTTTCTCTAGGTCACCTAGATACACCCCATAACTAATGTATCGACATTTAGTTACATACATTTACGAATTTTGTATTTTGAACGAAGCCTGAACAAAAACATAAGGCAATATTTTAATGTTAGCCATTGATTTCGAATATAAAAACTATATAATATGACTATATAAATAATAACAAAAAAACAGATATGTAACTTTTCTGTCGGCTCTGGGTTTTTTTGACCGTTCTTCTTTCATGATAGTTGCATACGTATGAGATTGATTTTATTTCTATCTAAAGCTTACAAAGTTATTTACAGAACGATAATAACTATATTTTTTATTAAAAAAACTATAACCCGACTACATAAATTATATAGCCTATGTTACCCGAGCTTTTATAACGAATCTATTGACAACTCATTTATTAAAATCGGAACAGTATTTTAGGCGCTACGGTGGAACAAACATACATACATTGACTGCCAAAATCATTACCCTTCCTTTTGGCTTCGCTGTAGGCGGGTAAAAAATATTAATCTACCACCCTTTCAACCCTGACCCGCCGATAATAATCTGCGTAAGAAACTCGCGCTATGTTAGAACTAGAAACCTTTTTTTATAAAAAAAATTGTCTATATTGTATAATGGTTTTATGATTGCTACAAAGTATTTTTTTCGCAGATATAAAAGAAGAACATGTGGAGAACAGCCCAGGTCATTATGAAGATGAGACTGCCGTAGAACCAGTTGAGGACAAGCACATTCCCACAGAGCCGCGAACAACACGTCAAGATGATGGCAAACCATACTCTTGTGATGTCTGTTGCAAGAAGCTTTCTAAATTAAGTTCTCTCAAAAGACACCAGCTAACGCATGCAAATTCCAGACCGTACAGTTGTGATGTTTGTAGTAAAACCTTTTGTGAGAGTTCAATCTTAAAGAGACACAAACTGTTACATACTGGCGACAAACCTTACACCTGTGATGTTTGTAATAAGACGTTTACTCAGATTGGCAACTTGAATACTCACAAACAATTACACAATGATGAGAAACCTTACGCTTGTGACATATGTGGGAAGAAGTTTTGTCATCTATCCCATTTGAAAAGACACAAACTAATACATAACGGAGAGAAACCTTACACTTGTGATGTTTGTAGTAAGACTTTTACTCAGTTTAGTTACTTAAAATCTCACACACTAATACACAACGATGACAAACCTTCTTATACTTGTGATGTTTGTAACAAGAAGTTTTTGAGTTTAATAAGCCTAAAGTCACACATAAAAGTAATCCATACAGGGATTATACCTGACAAACCTTACTCTTGTGATGTTTGTGACAAGAAGTTTTCTCATTCGAGTCTTTTAAAAATACATGAACGCACACACTCGGGCATTAAACCATATGCCTGCGACTGTTGTAGTAAAAATTTTTCTACATCAAGTAATCTGAAAATACACCAACTAAGTCATTCTGGAGTCAAACCTTACAGTTGTGATGTTTGTAGCAAGACATTTAGAACGAGTTCTAACTTAAAAAGGCATAAACAAACACACAGTGGCAAAAGCACAGAACCGCGAAAAACACACGACAAACCTTACACTTGTGATATTTGTAGCAAGAAGTTCTCCCATCTATGTTACTTAAAAACACACCAGCTGACACACAGCGGTGAAAAACCTTACAGTTGTGATGTTTGTAGTAAAACATTCACTCAGATTGGTAACTTAAAAATGCACAAACTAATACACAATGGTAAAAAATCTCACAGTTGTGATGTTTGTAGCAAGAAGTTTTTTCAATTTGGTTCTCTTAAAAGACATCAGCTAAAGCATACAGATGACAGACCATACAATTGTGATGTTTGTAGTAAAACCTTTTCTGATAAGTCGGCCCTAAAAAAACACAGGCTATAATACATGTAAATGACAAACCATACACTTGTGATGTTTGCAATAAGAATGTTAATCATTTAGCTAGCTTAGAAACACATAAATTAATGCATACCGATGAAATCCCTTATGCTTGCAATATTTGTAATAAAACATTTAATCGTAATGACAACTTACGTAGACATAAACAAAATATTCATGAATAACTATACCTATTGCTTGGAATAGGGTATTTTCCAAGTCTTTAAAAAATATGTCAAATTGTTCATGATAACACATACCAGCACAATTATCACAAGTTTAATTGAATAACAAAGCGGTCAAATCGCTAAAATGTGTTGTCATGACGTCACCTTCTCGTAAAAAACTTTTATATCTGTCAAGTATTAAATCACACAAAATCCTAGAATACTTGGTGTTAACTTTGGTAATTTCACTATTTTAAAACGCCTTTTAAATTTAGCTATACTATTAGTAACGAAGAGCGCACAAAACTTTTTTATTTTATTTAGCGTCGGCTTAAAACCATTTGCCAGTGTCAAGTTAAAAAGGCGGGAAATAGAATTTACGTTTCAATTTTCAACACCGTATTCCTAAATCGTCAAGTCTAAAGTCTAGTCAAGGTCCAAACAGATAGTTAGTGCAGTCAATGAGTCAAGTCAGTCGATTCAGTAAAGTGGTAGAAGCTTTACTAAAAGTTTCTATGGAGTTTTGGCGGGAAACACAAAATAGCACGTTTTTAGAAGTTGTACCACTTGCCCACACTTGTGTACGTTAACGAATATTTAATAGCCAGATCTACACCGAACGATCCAAAATGCTCCAACACGCTCCTGCCGATCCATACTGAATCAGTTGAACTTTGTCTGGCTATGTACACTACTGTACTTAGTCACATGTGCAACGACGACGGCGACAAATAGCCGTAGCAGCAACAAGCTATACTTTACTTATATATTTACGACAAAAATTACGAAAATGAAAAAGACAGTATTGGATTAAAACAATGTTTAAAAACCGGTTGGAATATGGGACACTACTTTACAAAGAGTTAATCGATGATGGAGCTGAAGTTAATTTTGCATGAATGACTGCAAATCAATTTGACTTATTGTGTTCAATAGTGGAGAACAAAATTAGAAAGAAAGATACAAACTATCGTGATGCCATAACTGTTAAGGAAAGATTACTAATAACATTGAGGTTTTTAGCAAGTGGAGATTCTTACGTTAGTCTACAGTATATTTTCAGATGTCTAAACAGTCAATATCAAAAATCATTCCTGAGGTTTGTGAAGCAATCATCGACGTTTTGAATGATTATGTAAAAGTAAGTGAAATTATATATTTAAAAAATTAAAATCTTTATTTCAAATTTAGATAAAGCTAAAGAATACATAAAAGTTACATATTTTAATTAAATTGGTAATTGTGGTGTCGGAGAAGCCTGCAAAGTTGTCGTCGAAGTAGTAGAAGACGATGATGGAAGCGGAGTTGTTGTTGATTCTGAAGGTTTTTCTGTATATGATGAAGTTGTAGCGTAATATCCATAATTTTCTGGTCTGTATCTGCCTGTGTTAGCTTCAAAAATAATTTGTGATATAGCATGTTTTACATAAGATAACGTTGTGTGATCATATTTTCGGAGTTCGGTAGATATGTAGTGTCCAAAAGCAGTGTATGAATATGTTTCTGGTTGTTGTGGTTCAGCACACTGCTGAAGTAGTTGAAATGCTTCCGAAATGGTTTCATCTGATATTATATCTTCGCTACTATGTGAAGAAGTTTTATTCCGATCCGGAAAATCCGGTTATACAACTCTGTTTTTCTCTGAATCGTTCTCGTCTGTAGCCACCCGACAAAGACCTCATTTTTTTCTTTAATTCTGCTGTTGGAATATTGTTCATTTCGCGACTAATTTGCAAGAATCTTCTCTTAAACCTCTATTAAATTGTGTAATTGGTATCATTAGGATCCCATAAACATTTATTCATTAATGAAACCATTTGTGATATAGCATGTTTTACATAAGATAACGTTGTGTGATCATATTTTCGGAGTTCGGTAGATATGTAGTGTCCAAAAGCAGTGTATGAATCTGTTTCTGGTTGTTGTGGTTGAGCACACTGCTGAAGTAGTTGAAATGCTTCCGAAATGGTTTCATCTGATATTATATCTTCGGTACTATGTGAAGAAGTTTTATTCCGATCCGGAAAATCCGGTTATACAACTCTGTTTTTCTCTGAATCGTTCTCGTCTGTAGCCACCCGACAAAGACCTCATTTTTTTCTTTAATTCTGCTGTTGGAATATTGTTCATTTCGCGACTAATTTGCAAGAATCTTCTCTTAAACCTCTATTAAATTGTGTAATTGGTATCATTAGGATCCCATAAACATTTATTCATTAATGAAACCATTTGTGATATAGCATGTTTTACATAAGATAACGTTGTGTGATCATATTTTTGGAGTTCGGTAGATATGTAGTGTCCAAAAGCAGTGTATGAATCTGTTTCTGGTTGTTGTGGTTGAGCACACTGCTGAAATAGTTGAAATGCTTCCGAAATGGTTTCATCTGATATTATATCTTCGGTACTATGTGAAGAAGTTTTATTCCGATCCGGAAAATCCGGTTATACAACTCTGTTTTTCTCTGAATCGTTCTCGTCTGTAGCCACCCGACAAAGACCTCATTTTTTTCTTTAATTCTGCTGTTGTAATATTGTTCATTTCGCGACTAATTTGCAAGAATCTTCTCTTAAACCTCTATTAAATTGTGTAATTGGTATCATTAGGATCCCATAAACATTTATTCTCCCTATATCCCTTATATTAAACGAATACATTGCGAATTATCCATGGCGCGCGGCGGATCACGCAATTAAAAAACACAACCGTCCACACCGCATAAGCCAATCGACTGTGGCCCCTTTGAGCGTGAACAAAGAACCGACAACAAATGGATCGCACGCGGCGGTGAGCGCGCACTCCCCGCCGCGTGCATGGATCGCGCGCGGCACGTCCTCACCGCCTGCACATTTGAATCGCGCTCAAGCCGCGCGCGATCGGAGCGCGGTGGATCGTTCGGTGTGGATCCGGCTAATGGTTAATATTCTACCAATATTACACAATAAGAACCGAAATAACACAAATTTATGAAAGAAATACAAAATCCACAACATCACCCATTGAACTCCCCAGCAAAACTCCCCGCACAAAACTTCTATTATACTTCGACTGAAAAGTGACATACATTTTTTTTATTACATACATACATGATGTAATACTACTGGCTTATACTGGCTACTTGGTAATGATACTGGCTTATGGGATTAGGGAGGCAATTTAAAAAAGAAGAAGAAGTACAAGAAAGTGACGTCACATTCGCTTCAGCGAAGCCTGTGCGTTTATAATTACGTGGTCAAACGTGAAAAATTAATTATTTTTTAAAAATCAAATATATTTTATACTTAAATAATGTTTAGTGATAAACTATCAACAGTTTGAAGTAAATTTTCATCATAGGATGCCTTTTCGTCTGCGTAAACAAAGAGAAACGGAACAAAAATGTTTTCATATTTATGTAAGTCATAAATTACATAAAATTATACCAGCTATATCGTTGGTTCACTATTACAAGGTTCTAAGATAATTTTAATGAAGTTGAGTAAATTGATTTTAAAATTTTTGACTTTAGTAAAATGTATATGTACATGTAGCCCTAGTGCCTAAGTGACATATTTTTAATATCTTAATTTAGGACTCATAATGCTTTCTAGGAACAAAAAATTGGATATCGACTTTTATACTCTTAAATATTAACGAAATTAAAATAACATAGAACTTTGTGATTGGAAAAATATTAATTTAAGGTGCATTGGGGTAATTCCGATATAAATTTTGACGAGTTACAATGATTGTGACCTTTGAATGAAATATTTCAAGTATTATTACATTTACATTAATGTTATTTTTTAAATTAATTGTCAATGACTTTGTCTGTAAAATACATGCATCTGATTGAAAGATATACAAATATGTTAATTAATTATCCATGTCAAATTTTACATCTGTAATTTTTTTGAGTTTGGGGCAATCACGAAATATACTGGGGTAATTCCGAAGTTGTTCAAATTTCAACCTTTTCGCATTTGCGAAATCTATCTTTCATTTGCGAATCTATTTAGATTGAAGGTATATTTTTCATTTTCATTCGTATTTACCTCTCATTAGGGTTTTTTCCATTTTTGCTACTAGTTTCTGTAGTACATTTTTTTTAACTTTTGCTTCGTAATTACCCCAACTTAAAGTAAGCGGTTCTCAACATTTTATCCCTTCTACTAGTAGAAGGGATCGGGATTTAAACTATTGCAACTTAAACTGTGGTAGGTACCTAATGTAGTTGTAGGGTTTTGTAAAAAAAAATAATTAAATAGTAACATTTTTATTCAGCTTAAATACTTAAATAAATTAAGTAGGTAGGGTACGTTAATCTTATTATAAACTTAACATTTTACTTTTTGGTAATAAAATCACAGAATTAACAGTCTATGCCCACTTTCCCAATCCGAGTTAACCGGTTAAGTAAATCAAACAAATAAAGTAACTCAACTCTGACGATTTAACTCTGACTTTACTAAAACTGATACCACCCTGAGATAATAGGGTAATTAAATAACAGACGGACGGACAATTAAGTGATATTTTAGAGTTATTTTTCTTTTAGAGGGTTTTTGAAGCTTAATTGATAATGTTCCAAAATATTTGATATTGTTCATAATTTAAAAATAAATTGTGTCTTCATTATTACACAAAAAATATTCTTTATTATTGCTTTGTATTTCTATCTTCTTCACTATCAAATATTTTGGAACATTATCCATATCCTTTTTTTTTGGTACAATGAATTTAAGCGGCTCCTTTTTTACAGTTTTGAGGAAGTTAATGGTGTAGCATGATGGTTGTTCCTTTTCTACGAAACCAATGAAATATTTCCATTGATTTCTTATCATGTAGCGGACAAGTACACTGTCCTGTTTTTATAAATATCTCCTTCGTGATTTTCCTCTATTTCATCATTTTTAAATTTTTCCAGTGATTTATTTGGTTCTGTATACAAATCTTCTCCCCCTGTCTCTTTTTTTATCAAATCAGTACCATTTCTTTCAGATCATTGTAAATAAATATTTAGTTTATTATTTTCTAGTTTATTTTCTTTTAAAAACCTTTTTTACCTTTTCCTTTAAAAATATGTGTGTATTTGTGTGTGTCTTCTATTTCTTTTTGTGACCCTGGTCCTTCATCATAATCTTCGACAAAATCTACAAAATCAATAATGTCGGAATCGCTATGTACACTCATTATTATGTCAGATCCACTTGATGAGCTATCAACTGATGGCTTACGTATATTCTTTTTCAAACCTGAGGGTCCTTGAGATATCTTTTGTTTGCTATCTTTCTCAGCTACTCTATTATTTGTTTTCTTAGGTCTTTTTTTAATGTTTGTAATGGTTTTCTTAAGATCTTTGGTTTCTATAATTTGTTTACCCATAATTGCAGTTATTACTTCAGCGCCCTTCGTAACTCTTTTCTTTTTTTGGAGTAATCTCTTTTTTGTCTTGCTGAATTTTTCTAAGAACTAGTTCTTCGAAAGTGCACAATGATTGTACTTTCGAAAAACTAGTTGATGGTTGGACATGAATCGGTATTTGATTTTTTTCTGCTTTTTTTATTAATACGTTGGAGATTATATTTATTTTGTTTCGTCTAGGTGGTTGGTTAGCTGTAAAATTTGGTTCTAGTATTTCGAGGGTTGGAGTTCGTGGGCTGAGATAATTATTTTCATTAAGAAAATTTGCTTTCGCATGTGTAATAAACAAGTTATTCCACTTCTCAAGGCAAATTTCTTTCAGTGTCTGTAGATTTTTGTGTCTTTGCAAATCAGACATCTTTTGTTGGAAAAGATATTTTCAACATATCTGGATCGTAAATGTTAACAGGTATTACGTCTGCATTAAATGGATGAATCCCAGCTTTTCTGAAACCATTTTTATTACTTCTGGTTTAGTCTCATGCCAAGTCTCTGCTAGCGTCTGAGCAAATATATTTTTGGGCATTTTTAACCCAATATTTTTACGCTGCCATTCCACTAACTTAGCATCCCATAAAACTTTGAATGTTTCAAAAACAGCAATATCCAACGGTGTGTGATGTATGTAGTTAGTTAGTGTAGGTAGTTTTAGAATTGTGATGTTATTTCTCTTTGCCAATTGTATAACTCTGACATCCACATGTGTAGAGTGCCCATCATAGATTAGAAGAACAGGGCGCTCTTCTCCTAAATGCGGAATCACCACTTTTTCTATGTAATTGTGAAATATATCGGCTTCCATCCAACCTTTAGTACTAGATGCGTATGATATTTCAAAGTCGTAGTCCTTGGTACTTAAGTCTGCCATCCATGTGTCCCATACAAATTTACCCTTGTAAACGATCAATGGCAACTTATTGCCATTTGCACTAACGCCTGCTAGCACAGTGATATTCTCCTTGCCACTTCCGTGAGTGGTTCGTGCACATGGCTTATTTATTTTACCAACGACCTTTGTTTTTGATGGGTCGAGACATAGGGATGTTTCATCAAGATTCCATATACGATGAGGCTTATCAAATAGATTTAATTAGTTTAAATTTTTTTCTAATAATGTGAAATATTCTCCAATTATAAATGGGTCTATCATTTTTTTCGAAAATATTCGACTGGCTGCGCTTTCTAAATAGAAAGACCATGTCTTTTACAAAAATTTGTGAACCAGTCTGGCCCTGGCATATTACCTTTAAAAGGAGTCTTAATATTATTTGAGCGTACATATTCAGCGACAATTTCCATTATTTCAAGCCTGGATAAACCAAATCCCCACTTCTCCATCGTAATAATGGTATTTGCGAGTTCTTTTTCTGTCTTGTCGTCTAGAGCTGGTGGTCTTCCCGCGTGTTGCTTGAGACTTTTACCTCTTAAGTGATCGTGAAGTGTAGTTAAAGGAATTTTATAGTGATTTGCTGCCGCATATTGCGTAAACTCTCCCCTCTGAACCTTTTTAACAGCTTGCATTAAATCTTCTTTGGTGTACCCAATTTTTTCTTTCTTTATGTAAGTACGTGGCATGATTAATCTAAAAATTTGTGTGCAATTAAAGGTAAATGTATATAGTTTGGAAGGGATTTCAACGTCATTAAAATAGATATCCTATTTTTTTATACAGGTTGAGAACTTCTGACATTTACTATGAAAAAACAAAACGGGGTTATTACGAAAATTTCGTACATCAAAATTACCCCGAAGGGATAAAACCGAAATAAAATTAAACATGCTAAAATCGGATAATATTCGATACAGATAGTTGTAAATAACGTGAATCTATCGAAAACACTACGAAATTCTAGAATAACTTACCAAAATCCCGAGAAAACGTCCTTGGGGTAATTACAAAGTACTCAAAATGGCGCGAAAATGACAAGTTTTGTGACGTTGCACACAACGCACGTTCTATCGACACTAGTGACTCGGGGCGACTGATGCAACGAGGTAAGTTAACGTAGCGTCTAAGCCAGTGTTGCTATTATGAAAATATCAATGCATTTGATTTATTTGTGGAAGTTTCGGAATTACACTATTTTCGAAATTACCCCAATGCACTTATTTATTTTAAACCAGAACTTAGGACTTTGTTCCTCTAAAATAAGTTAAAGAAATCATCTATTCAGCCCAGAATCACCCACTGCTGGGTACCTATAGTATAGGCCTCCCCTTTTTTTCATGTCACAGTAGCATTAAAAAATTAAATTTAAGTTAAATATCTTTATTTATCATAAAAAGTATGCTTATTTAGACAAAATAAGTAATAGTAATAGTTAAATAGTCAAACTAATAGTTAAATTTAGACAATATTAGAAAGTTACGAGTCACATTTTATTTTCTGAATATTGCCTCAGTACTCCTTGTCCAATGTAGGCATCCGCCGATACATAGACCGTATTTTACCTGTTTTAGTTTTGCACAATACAGGTCTTTTTAACAGTTTGGGTTCGGTAAAAAAATGTGTTTACATTCCTTCGGGTATTCTGTGGTCTTAGATTAGTTACTTTGGAAAAAGGAACTAGTGAATATTTTAGGCTTGAACAGGCTTCTTGAAAATTAAAGAAATCTTTGCCACTCATTTGCAAGATAGAATAGGGTTTAGCTGAATTTACCTGCAATAATAATCTCATGAGAGATGCAGGTGAATAATATTCAGCCTTTAGGAGGACTCTATCAATACGTATCGATATGTGCTATTTTCACATATTTCCGACAAAATCGTTCCAATACGGCCATTTGCTCGATAGCTTAGTGCGGCCAGGTCATCATGGCAGACTATAATAGAAAACTTGATTTACTGTATCTATTATATTTGAGACGCAAAAAAAGATCTGTCCACAGACAGTATTGGATACATCACATTGTGGAAGCTAGATATTCAGAGGGAGCATTTTATACTCTTTTTAGCAAGCTACAAAACGCACCTAGAAAGTTTTTTTAATTATTGTCGTATGACTGAATCCACATTCAATTATTTGCTAATTCATCTCACAAACAGTATCAAGAAACAAGACACACATTTTCAAATGGCTGTGGGGCCTAAAGAAATGCTGGCTGTGACATTAAGGTAAGTTTACTATTTTCATGTTAGGATCAAAACCACAACATATCCGTTTTTCTTAATATGGCAGAAATCTAAAAAAACTTAATAAATTGTGAGAACATGTTTTTGTATTTAAAAAAAAATACCATATTAATCTGGAGGTAAATCGGCAATTAAAACATTTTTTTGCTATTTGATTGCTCGCGCTGTTGTTGATTATTGGGCAAAGTTATTGTGGATTAGTGATGTTTTGTGAAGACATCAGGATATGTGTTGTTTTGTACCTGCTGCATGGATGTGTGGTTTTGAATATTACCTGTCTGGATATGTAGTGTTTTGTTTTAATTGTTATGGAAATGTGTAATAATAATAAACCATACAAAATCAACACTTATTTTTTAGAAAAAGTCAATTCTTGGCTCAATCTGCTCCGTGAAGTAAAGTAACTTCATATACGAATTAATAAAAAACCAACGGACATAAGATAATAATATAATCCATTTTTTTTTCAATAGAGCAAATCAAAACTCAAAACAGTGACAGATATCAAAATCAATATATAAAACATCTTGTAAAAACAGAACGCAGGTCACAACATCTAACACTGAAGGGGTTTTACCTCAATACCTTCTCTAGATGTGCTGACCTAGGCAGTTCACCAGATCGCACGTTTATTCCAATACCGTCACTATCCTAAATAAGCAAATTTTACAGGAGAGCCATTTAAAGATTTTTGGAAAACATCAACTGACATAAATCAGGTTATATTAACCTTTCAGGAATTGATGTTATTTTATATGATCAATAACTGTTATTTCTAGTTAAAAAGTTGTTTTTTTTAAATCTATTAATTTTTAATTAATACATATCCATTGTCCAAAATTTTAGTGACACTTTACTATTTTATGAAAATTATCTATTTATTGAAGTGTCATTTTGCACATATAAATATAATATAATATTAACAAATACTTTACATTATTTATATTTTATTTGCTATTTTTATATTTTAATTGGAAATAAGAAAATAAAAAACAGAAAATTTTTACTCAAAACAAAATATTGTATTCTTAGCGAAACAATAAAAAATGTACCCAAGCAGATATAAACATAATTTAATCACAATTGAAAAATAATAAGTATAACAAAAATTACTTTTACGAATTATTTTTTAAATATTTTATAAATTACTTACTCTTTACGAATTTTACGATACATACTAAATAAAACTATAAAATTAAAACAATAATAAAAATCAGTCTATAAAAATAGGAACTTATTGTGATAGATATTCTTCTGCCTATAATAACTTTATCAGTAATTGAAGTTATCACTTAGAGTTACATTACGTCTTATTAACTTAAGCTAATTATTTAAATTTGGTAACATGAGATCTTTTAGGTTATTAAAAAAATAGTAAACAATAATATGGAAACTTAAAAATACTATTATAAAAAGAGTTTGCATAAAAGCGTGGAATTAAATTATTATCAACGAGAGACTTTAAATCACTTCTCTTTCGATTATTCAACTCAATTCTAGAGTTATATAACTTTTTTAAATCAAAATTATGTCTGCTTCTATTACGTCGTAGGCGTGATGATCTTTCGGGGCAAAGTTGCTTACAATCAAGTTGTGAATATGAATTTTTGTAAGACACTTTAATCTCACCGTCTAGTTCTTTTTCAAACCTAATTATTTTTATATCCGACAGTCGGACTATCTCCCCATTTTCATTTTTATTAAATTGGCTACCACATTCTCGGGCTAAATCTTTTAAATCAAAAAAATCGGAATAGGTCATTGTTTTGACGTTGTAGGGTCTTCCCTTTTTTCTAGCCGTTTGTATGAGAGTTGTGTACTCTTGAGGCACATAGATAGGTGATGACTTTAGGAACTTTTTCACTTCTTTTCCGATCACAGAGTGTACATTATCATTTTCATTTTGAGTATGCCCGGTTACTAAAAATTTATGAGTAATACTTTTGATGTTAAAGTTACTGAGGGCGTACATATACATCGAAAACATAAATTGATTTTTCTGTTGCCCACAACAGTTATCAGAGTAGAATACTATTTCTAAGTTATCGTCGTTGACAAATTCAGACTTGTTTCTTAAATACGAAAGTACACAAGAACCTATTTCATTTGCTCCTCGCTGCCCGTCAATTTCACTCCAAACGTAACATTCACAGTAATCCATAGCAAGTTCACAAACAGTAAAGTTACATACGTTCAACTTTGATTTGTAATAAAAAGCTGATGTTTTGCACATTGGAAGTGGTAGAACAGCTTGCAAATCATAGCAAGCTACAACAAAAGTATTACTTACCTTTTTTTTATCTTCTTCTTTCTCTAGCCTACTCATTCGTTTTTCGTGTTGGTGTTCTAAATATTTTTGTTCCATTTTTTCTTTTTGTGATGAATCTAGGTTATTATAAATAGAGCATAACTCACACAAATCTTTTTTAGGTACAAAGAAACTAATGTTGTAATTTTGGTTGAAAACTTTTCTATAGGTATGTTCTTCACATGCTTCTATTTCATTTTCTTCGCATTGCTTTTTATAGTCCCTAAACAAATCGGCTATATTTTTTCCACCTTCGATATATTCTCTGCTTGTCTGCTGTCTCAAATAATGACTCTCGATGCGGGGTATGGAATCTATATGATTTTTAATACCTTGTATTACATGCTCCGAAACCTTTCTTTGTTGTCCATGTTTGCCGCGTTTTTCTGCCTCAACAATCCCGGTATCTGACATTTTTGCGATAACTGTTCTTATTGGCCTGTCATTTATACCAAGGGTATTTTTAAAAAATATCTTGCACACTCGTATTTTATTTTCTTTCACGGTAAAATGAAATGCATGTTTCGACTGGCGACTGTTATCTAACTTTTTATATTGATATCTAGGATGAACTACATCCATACTGCTAGCAATAAAATCACGTTGTCTAGTCAATGATGCCATACCCCAATAATCATCGAAAATCTTTTGGCGCTCTTCTTCCTTTATTTTTATAAAACATTGTAAACGACACTTCGTACCACACGAAGGTTTCATCTGCCTAGGTGGTACTACCTGTCTATTTTTGGAAAGTGAGATGTATTCTGCACCTGTGTTTCGAAGCCTTTTTGCTTTTATTTTTTTTGAATTTATGACGCCCTTACGCCGTTTTTTTACAGGTGAAGATACTACATTAGATTGTTGGTAATCAGAAGAATCAATGTCGGAAGATTCCTCCACTCTTCTAGGTGTTCTAGGTTCATAATTAGGATCATCGTCGTCTGGTGAAAAATCCCCTGTTGGTGAAGCTGTGACCGATGAAGGAGGCGATCGAGTTTCAAAAACGGATTGTTCAAAATGATGATTTTCAACAGTGCCCAAATTCCTGGTAGTAATCCTAATAGGTATCTTAATAGGTGACTCGCCTATCGAGTTTGAAATAACTGACACTGGTGATAGGGATCCACACAGTGGTAACGAGGTATTGGCACAATCATCGGTTGGATTAAAATTTAGAATCGACATAGAAGTATCGCGCGCGACACAATGTTCACTTCTATTTGATAGCGAAGAGCTTGAACTGCTGCTGGAAGTACTAGAGTTCGAAGAGCTTGAGCTACTTGAATGAAGATTGACTACTTATACTACGTGACCTTGTCCGTTTTTCGGCAATAACTTTCAATGATATTAGCCTAGGAGACGGCTCGCTTCTCGAAGTCATATTATTTCTATGGTTTATGTGACCATGTCGTAAAACATCATTTTCTTTATTATTTAGTACAAGATTTAATATTTTATCTTTGCGTGACATTGTGTTTGTTTCTGAAAAGAATTAGGCAGTATTAGGATTTAGGATAGTACATATTTATAATATCCATAGCGACACCTTTAACATAAAGCACATATTTTTCATCCAAAAGTGACACTATATTAATTAATACAATATTGCGTTAAAGTTTCTGTAATATTTTTTACAAAAGAAAAGCCTTATCGTCACTAAGCAAAAAGAAACATTTAAGCATTAAATAACATAACAAAATAAAAAGAAAAATAATGGAAAAGTGTCACTAAACGAATAGGGACACTTTTGGAATCTTAATATATCCATAATATACACACGACCTTGATGAAAAAGTAGCTCTAAACACAAAATGTCACTTTGACTAAATAAAATAAAACAAACTTACCAAAATTATGAATTATAAAGCTGACTTTAAACAAATAATGTCGATTTTGTACTCGAAACATATAATTTTGTCGACAACGACACGTGCTTTTTCATTTACTGACAATTTAGGAATGAAGGAAGGGAGAGGTTTCGTTTAGTGTCGATAGGAAAAAAGCGCCCTCTAGATCGATAATTTGAGTTTAAAATGTAGGAATCGATGCAATACGTTAATTCGGCGCTCAGAAAATAGATGCGATTTTTTTTTAAATTTCGGTTAGTGACGGTATTGGAATAAACGTGCGAGATGTTTAAACCGAGGCCTACAAGGGCTGCACTAAAAGTATCGCGAATGGAATATTTCAACTGTTCCTGTCATATTCAAATCTTTTTAATTTAAAACTCTTTTTTTTTTAAATCGAATACCGTTTATTTATTTAAAAAAAGATTCTCGGTCTTGTCACAAGGTCTTGTCAAACTTGTTTAGTCGTTGAGAAAATGTAATTGACTCGAGAGAATTCTAGAGCGATGATTTATTATGACTTTCGAAGTGGTTTAACACAAAAACAGTGTGTTGACCGGATGATTTCTGCATTGGTGATGAAGCCCCATCCAAAACCACAATTTATCGCTGGTTTGCTGAATTTCAACGTGGACGTGTCAAGCTCAGTGATGATCCCCGTCAAGGTCGTCCAAAAACTGCAGTCACCCAAGAAAACGTTGATGATGTGCGTAAGCTGATTGAGGAAGATCGACATGTGACATATCGCGAAATTCAGGCAACTTTAGATATTGGCATGAGTCAAATACAAATAATCTTGCATGAACAATTAGGTGTAAAAAAGTTGTTTTCCCGATGGATACCGCATTTGCTCTGTGAAGAGCAAATAGCGGCTCGCGTTACTTGGTGCGTCAGAACTCTCGAAAGATTCCACGCAGGATCCTCAAATGCTGTATACAAAATCGTATCAGGTGACGAATCCTGGATATACGCGTACGAACCCGAAACAAAAAACCAGTCACGAGTTTGGGTGTTCGAAAATAAGTTAAAGCCAACAAAAATTGTTCGTTCACGGAGTGTTGCAAAAAAAATGGTGGCCACGTTTGTCTCCAAAACCGGCCATGTTGCGACTATTCCTCTTGAGGGACAAAGAACGGTTAATGCAGAATGGTATGCTAACATTTGTTTGCCACAGGTCGTTTCTGAACTCCGTAAAGAGAACTGCAACCGCCGCATCATCCTCCATCACGACAATGCGAGTTCTCACACCGCGCACAGACCAAAAGAGTTTTTAGAGCAAGAAATCATAGAATTATTAGACCATCCGCCGTACAGCCCCGACCTAAGCCCTAATGATTTCTATACTTTCCCTAAAATAAAGAATAAATTGCGTGGTCAGAGATTTTCATCACCTGAAGAAGCTGTGGACGCCTACAAAACGGCCATTTTGGAGACCCCAACTTCCGAATGGAATGGTTGCTTCAATGATTGGTTCCATCGTATGGAAAAATGTGTCAAATTTCGCGGAGAATACTTCGAAAAGCAATAAATACATTTTTAAACAGTAATGTTGTGTCACTTCCTTGATTCCCGAAATTTTCAGTGCCGCCCTCGTAGCAAGCGGCTTCGTGAAAATATCTGCCAGCTGTAGCTCAGTGCTGATCCTCTTCACAATGATACTTCCATTCGCCACTAGCTCACGTACAAAGAAATGACGAATACGTATGTGCTTTGTTCTTCGATGAAACTCAGGATTTTCAGCTAAACGTAGAGCTGCCTCGTTATCTACATATAGCACAGGTAGACCTTCTGTCTTTATCAATCCACCAAAAAGACGAGTTAGCCAAATGCTTTCTCTTCCAGCTTCACTGGCAGCGACTATCTCGGCTTCCGTTGTTGAAATAGCAACGCTTTGTTGTCTCTGGCTAAGCCATGATACCGCTCCACCAGCATATAGGCATAATACCCCAGAAGTTGATCTTCCTGTCGCAATATCTCCGCCGTGGTCGGCGTCACTATAACATTCTATGTTACCCCTTTTATAATTCCTTTTATATAGGATTCCCATATCAGGAGCATGCTGCAGATAGCGTAGAATGCGCTTCAACCTCACGCAGTCTGCTAGAGTAGGATTTTCTAGTTTTCTGGACACCACACTCACAGCGTACGCGATATCAGGTCTAGTGCCAACCATCAGATATGCGAGTGCACCAACCATTTGTCTGTAGTTTCTGAGAAAAAAGTCTTCATCCTTCTCTGGTTTCTGAACTACTTCTTCTTTTACAATAGGAATGGTCACAGGTCTGCACTCTTGCATTCCAAACCGTTTTAAAATTTTCTTGACATAGGCTGTCTGGTGAATTCTTACATCACCACCTTCTCTGGTTTCTACCTCTATTCCCAAAAAATAAGAGATTGGTTTCGTAGTAATTTTGAACCTCGCTTTTAGTTTCTCAAGGAACTCTTCAATTACTCCTTCACTTGAACCAGCGATCAGCCCATCATCGACATAGAGAGCCACTATCAGCTTTCCATTTACATAATCTCTCTTGAAGAGGCATGGATCTGCCTCACTGACTACAAAGCTAAATTCCTTGAAGAAATCAAGAATAGTCCTATTCCAGCAACGAGGAGCTTGCTTTAGACCGTATAGACTTTTCTTTAGCAGGCAAACTCGACCCGTCCCGTCATCATACCCTTCTGGCTGCTTCATATATATCTCTTCGTCAGATAGAGATCCATATAGGAAAGCTGTTGAGACATCGAACTGACTTAACTTCATGCCCTCACTAGCTGCAATACTCAAAACAGCTCGGACTGTTGCCATCTTGGCTACAGGGCTAAAAGTCTGGTCATAGTCTTCTCCTTTTCTTTGTCGAAAACCTTGAACCACTAGTCTAGCTTTGTACTTGCTGACTGTACCATCAGGGTTTTGCTTTACCTTATATACCCATTTGCATGGAATAGCTTTCCGGTTCTTGGGTAGTTTGTTTAGAATCCATGTTTTATTCTCTTTCAGGGATTCAATCTCGCTTTCCATAGCTTTATTCCACAACTCCTTATCAGGGCAAGCTATTGCTTCCTTGTAACTGTTAGGCTCTACATAGGAATCTGTGCCGACATATGGTACATAATCATTGAATTTACCCGGGCGTCTGAGGAGAGAGCGGTCTCTTAAGCGCATCTCGTGTCTTGCTAACTGCTCAATGATCTCGCCTTCATTATCTCTTTCACCCTCATTCTCTCCCTCTAATTCAATAGATTCGTATTGTTCTGGCAACTCAGGCAATGTATCTCCAAACTCTACCTCATCACTGGCAACAGGGGCTTCAACAGCGTCTTGGAATTCATCCATTGCTATGTCGCTATGCCTCTCAACCAGTACGTCCTCGTTCACTTCAGTGCCAGAGGTAGGTCTAACTTCCAACTCAGTCACATTTTTCCCTACTTCCGAATCTTCGACATCAATCTTTGATTCTATGGGTCTTTCGTCGAATGTGACGTCTCGAGACCTTACCAGAGAGTTTGATACCTTGTTCCATAGTCTGTCTGTACCCATCGTCATTGTCATAGCCAATAAGAATGCACTTTTGTGCCTTCTTCTGCATTTTCCTCCTTTTTTGTTTGGGAATATGCACGTAGCACGTAGAGCCGACAATCCTCAAATGTTTTATTTGTGGTTTCTTCCCAAACCACAGCTCGAAAGGAGACTTATCTTCCACAGAGGTTGGTCCTGTTCTATTCAAAATATAAACCGCAGTATTTACCAACTCTGCCCATAAAACTTGAGGAAGTTCTCCGTGTGCAAACATTATTGCTCGGCCACGATTGTACGGTTTTCCCTTTCGCTATTACCATTCTGTTCAGGCGTGTAGGGCATAACCAGGCGTTGGTGTATTCCGTTCTTGTCCAATTCTTTGCGTACTTTCTCGTTATCGAATTCACCTCCGTTGTCGCTCAGAAATTCCTTAATTCGGTGACCTGCTGCCTTCGCATGTGCCAACATCAGACGTAGTGACTCAGGTACTTCCGATTTATTTTTCATAATGTACACATAACGGTACTTGGAGAAATCATCTTTAAATAGGACGAAATACCGAGACTTCGAACAACTTGGTGGGAAAGGACAGGGATATCAGACACAGACATCTGATATCTGTGACAAGGACACAGATATCAGAGTGAATGCGTTCTCCTGGACTGACAGCCTTTTCTCGGACACCAAATTTCTTCCTGTGTGTCTTTCCAAAAATGCATCCTTCGCATAGACTCCCACTGTCCTTTGACTTCACATCAAATTCTCGTTCAATGACTCGCTTCACGTGGCGTTTGTCTTGATGACCCATGCGCTCATGGTAAAGCTGTAACGTGTCAACTGCATTCACCATCACGCTTTTCTTGGGTTGAATCGGTTTACAGTTCAGCTTGTACAAACCTCCATTTTTTTGTCTGTTTCCGGTCACACACAATTCACCTTTGATGCTGAATGAACAGGTTGTGCCTTGTGACTCAAACAAACTTTCCGTGTTGATATCATGTGCTGAGAGCACCGAAAAAAGATTCTTTGTGACTTTCGGAACATGCCACACATCATTCATTAAGAATTTTCTTCTCTTTGTCTTCATAAGAATCGAACCCTTTCCTAACGCATCTATCACTTTCCCATCAGCAGTGGTTACCATGTGTGGTTCTTGGAAGCGCTCGAAATCCTGGAACCAGTCACTTCTCATTGTAACGTGGTGTGTGGCTCCGTTATCAACATACCACTCATCCCGATCCGTTTTACAATCTGTTACGTTTACTAGCACAGCCAACATGTTGGCTTTTCCATGTAGTTCCTTCTTAGGGCAGTCCTTCTTGAAGTGCCCAACTTCCCCACATCCATGACATTTAAATGCTTTCGTTCTCTTCTTAAAAATCTTTTTCATACTGTTTACCACCAGTGCTTCACCAGAGGATCTTGACACACTTCCAGTATCTTCTTTGGAGGTTGTCGTCAAGGCTCTTTCATGGGCACAAAGCTGACTGGTCAGATTCTCTATGGTTCTGTCCTTCTTTGACATCATTATCCAACTCGATTTAAACGAAAAATATTCTTCCGGCAATGTATCCAAAATCTTGCAGATCAGAAGTATTTCAGGCAGCTCCTTTCCTTCATCCGCTTTTAATAACTCTTGATTTAGATTGTGCCATAAATTCTTCGCTTTGGACATATGAGTTGCAATGTCATCTGAGATGTCCATCTTCAATTTAAACAGACTCATACAGGCATGATACAGGCGGTCATCGTTCACGCCGTCATATAGCCGATGCAGTTCATCCCAGACATCACTTGGACTTGAAAACCTTATCACCTTATCTAATGCTTCATCGGTAATATTGTTCGTAATCAATAAAAGAGCCGTACTTTCTAGTTTCAAGTACTCTCCCTTAATTCTTGTTGTATGCAGCCATTGCCACTGCAGCAGTAGCATCGCCACTGTTCACTGCTGGCTTCTCTGGCTTATTCATTTTACGGTTTACAATATCGATATGCCCGTCCATACCTCTCAGTAGTGCAGTCATCCTATATCGCCACTGCACTCAGTTGGTGCCATCCAACTTTGAGATTTGAATTTTACTAAGTTCCATAATGAATTTGATTTATTTACTTCGTACGTTCTGGGCCCATAACCTTTTAGAAAAAGTCAATTCTTGGCTCAATCTGCTCCGTGAAGTAAAGTAACTTCATATACGAATTAATAAAAAACCAACGGACATAAGATAATAATATAATCCATTTTTTTTCAATAGAGCACATCAAAACTCAAAACAGTGACAGATATCAAAATCAATATATAAAACATCTTGTAAAAACAGAACGCAGGACACAACTAACCTAACACTGAATCTAACACTGAAGAGGTTTTACCTCAATATTATTATTTAAAAAAATCAAGTCTTTAAAATCATCTCTATATCACACTTTTAATGTTTCTGTGTCTGGTTCAATACAATCACATTCTTCATCATCATCATTTTCTTCTTTATTTTGTGATAATGTAGGTACTGTTTCACACAAAAGTCTTTTGTACCACTCTAATTCAGGCAGCGATTCCAGTTTTCTCCAAATTGTTTGATAAGTAAATTTTTGACATCTTTTTTTTTGCTGCAGAAATAGGATGGTCCAAACTGCATTGTATCAAAATTCTGGGGTGTTGTTTCTGTCTCTTAAGTAGGCAAGAGCTTGTTTCATTGCCCTCAAACTTAAAATGCTTATAACAAGTTACTAAGTATATTTTTGTAACTCCTCTCCGAGTTTGAGAGATAGTTTTTGTTATGTAAATCCGTTTCATGTCCCTGATTTCATCTACTTTTTTGTAATAATCAGACAGTTTTTTTATATCATATAATCGCCAGTTTTCCCCGAGAACCTTGACTTCACCAAACTTTTCAAAATGCTATTTGTATTCTTCCTTGGTGGTAATAACAGGGTATTTCTTTATTTCTTTTTCAATCCTCCCGAACACCCTATCTGCTGCAGTGCTATTCTCTAAGGACAAACGATCTAACAGCCTAGGAAACAGCCGCTGTAACAGCGGTGAGGACAGAATCGGTATTCCGCAAGTTTCGTCCCTACGCTGTTCGATACTAGCGCTTCATGGCTGTTGGCGGCATGATTTGAAATTAAATTTTTGACATTTCTTATATGAAATTGGTAATCTCTAAGCAAAACATCCTTCAGCTTCGACTGCAGCCTCGGCGTACGCTTACAACTTTTTATGTCAAACGAAAAGCTTTAATTTCGTGGCTGTAGCACGGCTTAGTCAAGAATTTTAAGTGTTTCATTCGTAAATTGTGGCCCTTCCACTTAAGATTTACATTGTGTTAGTTTGTGTTACTGATTTTGAAGTTGGATTACTCTGAATATAAAATGTAAGTATTTCGTTTACAATATGAAATTATGTACTTTAGCCGATATAATAAGTATGTGAAGGTGCATCTTTAGTTTTGAAATTGTTTTTATTAATTTAACAGGGCCGCAAGAGTCTTGTGTATGTTATATCTTCTCGAAGAGGCTAAGAGACGTGATGAGTTGGAAAAAAGACGCCAAAGTCGCAGGATACGAAACCTTCGGCATATATCATCCGACCGCAACTACGTCCTAAATTTCCGACTCACCAGGGATCTCATATCTGCATTGGAAGGAGATCTTGTACCATTACTGCCTCCACGAGTACGACGTGGTGGTCTCAGTCATCATGTTAAGGTAAGCCGTAGGTACCTTAATAATCTAGACTTAAGTACTTATTTTTGTATTGCATAAACTATAAAGTATAAGACAATGCAGTGCAATACAACTACATAATAATTATTATCATACTCATATAGACACTAGTCTGTTACACAGTTAATTATAATTATACCTAGTATGCACTGGGTTCTAGTAGGAGCTTTAATATAGTAGAATGTGTATCATTATAAAATGTCAGTGTTATCCAACTGCAGAAAAGTTATTTCTTAGTAGTTATTGAGTTTATTTACATAAAAATATTACATTTTATAATATTTTGGCAAAGTTTTTCCTATTGTTTTTTAATCCACTATTTTCAATGCACAACATAAAACATATTTACATATTTTTATTTTTTCAGATTCTATGCACTATCATTTTTGGCCACCGGAAGTTACCAAAACATAGTTGGAAAGTCACTTTTCAACTATGTTTCACAGCCATCTGCTAGCCGGGCTATTCGATTAATAGTCAATGCTCTTAATCACCCCAACATTGTAAAGAAATACATAAGATTTCCACAAAATCTAAATGAAAGAGAAATAAAAAAACAAAGGTATATATGTATTTGAAAGTAATATTTTATAACACTACAATAATGATATAATTCACTGGTCTCAACGCTACTTGGCTCATTGATTTCTAATTTCTATAATATATTACAGATTTTACAATAAGTTTAAAATGCCCGGTGTAATTGGCTGTGTTGATGGGACTTTGGTGGCCATGGTTCGACCTAAAACAAACGAAGACAGATACTACTGTAGAAAAGGTTACCATGCTAGAAATGTTTTAATTGTCAGTTTTAATAAGTGATTATAAAATTATATTACCTTATAATTATATTATTGTTGATTCAATAAAACTTTTAAAATAATACAAATCAATTGTAATTAAATTGAATTACTGCACAAACAAAGTTGTGATCGACATCTCATTATTATAATAATTGATAATTATTATTTATATTAAGAAAATGTTTAATAATTGTTTTTCTTTAATAGAATATGTAATTATTTTATTTAATAAAATAAATATTAAAATTAAACATTTTTGTTGCAGATAAATGACTGTGATCTCAATATACTGCATGTGGACGCTACATTTGGAGGAGCTACACATGACAGTTTTATATTTAATAACACTGTTATCCAGCACCACCTAGAACAGCTAAACAATGCAGGAGAGACAGCATATTTGTTAGGTATGTACAATATACTCTTGGTCTCTGGCAATTGATATTCATTAATAGTAGATAAGCAGTTGGTAATGTAAATTGTAAATACTTATTATAATATATTGTTCTATTGTTCGCAGGTGATTCTGCATACGGACAGAGGTCCTACCTGATGACCCCATGTGCCAACCCTGAGCCTGGTTCTCCAGAAGAATACTACAATACTGTGCATAGCACAGCAAGAAATAGCGTAGAAAGAACCATAGGAATTTTAAAAGGCAGATTTAGATGCCTTCTGGTTCATAGAGTGTTACACTATGATCCAGAAATGGTTTCTAAAATTATTGTTAGGCTTGCTGTGTTTTGCACAATATTTGTAACAGAGCTGGATTACCAGCCTTCGAGTTGCCATATAATTTGCAACATGAATAAATTCGGTTGCAAAGTGAGAGTCATCACGTAGAGCCAGCTGCATCTGTAGGCGCTTTGGAGCATGGCCGCGCTTGTCGCCGGCAACTTATTAATATATTATGGCGTGGGAGGCGATAAATAATATTTATTTTTTGCATGTCTTAGTTAAAAATAGTTAAGAAATAGTATATTTTATTGAAATGTTTATTTTAAATTATCATTATACTATAATAATACCTCGGTAAACTATTAAAACAGAGATAAAATGTTAAATATTTTTATACATTTTTATTTTTCATTTAGGTTTTAGTTGTTAATTTTAGTTGTAAATATTTATTAAAGTTAATTTGAGATTACTTATTATTATTTACTAATGCTTTCTACATTTAATTAAAAAAAATTATATTAAGATGTCAATAAAAAAAAATAAAGTTCTACATAACAGAGCTAATATAAAATATTATGTAGAGGTATTCTGAGGTCTGTTACATAGAACTTTTTCAACACATTGAGTGATAGCATTAGCGAAGCGGTCTAATGCTTCTGCCAGTATTTTTGGACCCTGTGAGTTGGCCTCCATCGCCCGAGCCCGAGCGAGCTCCGCCTCGGCACGCTGCTCTTCAATGGCGATAAACCTTTCGGTGAGGCTCGCCATCTCAGATCGTCGCTGCGACGGGGGAGACCGTTGCAGCGGACGTCGGCGTACCGGACGGGCCCCAGCCCGCGGTGATGCGAGAGCGGTGCGGCGGTGATGCTGCGCGGCAGTGCTGGGTCTCTGCGCCGCCGCCGGTGTGGATGAGCCCCTCCGCCGACTCGGGGAATCGAACCAAATGCGCCTTCGCGCGCTGACACCATCGTTTTGTCCAGTTGCTGGCATTTCCTCTGACACTTCGACATTTCTAACCGCTTCAGCCTGTGTATAAACGAGTGTATTTAATTTCTTTTGTTCATAAGGCTTCTTAACTTAAACAAAAAATATTTAAAAAGTGAATATCTAAATGTAAACATAATATATTTCATTATATTATATACCATTTCAACTCCGTGTAATGTGAACACATCTTCTATTACGCCCATAGTGACATCTGGAGTATCTACAGATGGTGTGAGGTTTTCAGCTACAGTGTCTCCAACAACAGCAGCTGCAGTTCCTTCCTAAAAAGTAATTAAGTTGTTTAATATTAAAATACATACACATAGTAGACAAATATTATTATTACATTATTGTGTAAACCACACTTCCATGCAGCTATTAGTGTATTTTCAAAAATTATATATTTTTTGTTTAGCCTGTTCATCAATAATAATCTGCCTTATGACCACAATTTCAGGTCTGTGTTTATTCTAGCAATGTAGCTATTGAAATAAATCTTACCCATTGTATATTTTGAGCATCCAGGATGGTCACAGATTGCTCAGGAACATCCTGAAAAACAAATGAAAATCACACAAAGTTATAATATACATTTAAATGAATTTTATGTTATGACTTAATTATAATAAAATTTGGTCTCACATTAAGCTGACGCAATATGCTTTCTGAGTCATTAGTCTCAGAGCATAGAGGCGGTTGAACTGGTTGACTTTCATGTTCCTACAAATAGACAATAAAAAATTAAATTACACTTTAAAATAATCACTAATTAATAATTATAGTGTATGTATGACATAGGTCTAAATTAATGACTCATGCTTTAGAACTAAGATACATACGGGAAATGGATTAATTGCTAAATTTGTATCGCCAGTAGCATAACTAAGACCACCAGAAATGGTCAAAATCTTTTGTTCCAGTTCTGTTAGCTCCACCACCTCTGCATCAACCCCACCACCAGTTTTCCGCCTAGCAGTCTCTGCATTATTAGCTTTCCTTTTTGTAGAAGCTTTTTTATCTTTCCAATATTGTACAAAAAAATTTTAAAAGAACCATAATAATAATATTAGAGAGAAATAAAGATACATAAGTACTTCTAAATTAACCACTGTAATATATTATGTCACTTTTATGCATTGTTTTGTCTATTTCTATAATAATGTGATCTACAGATTACTAACCTTAGCCCACTGCTTCCAGTCTTTAATACATCCATCTCCAACACTATTTAAAACTGTAGCTATTTCCATCCAGCCACTTCGCATGCGAGTTCTTGCATTGGCTGTACGGGCATATCCGGTGGCAAGGTCTGATCTCACCTCCATATACCCAATCAATTTCTCCAATTGAAGTGCAGAGGGACCAGCATTACGAGTCACTGCAAAAGTTTAAGTACATTAGCAACTTATTTTAACATTTGTAATTAAAATACTGATGAGCCATAATATGAGACAACAGACTGTATCATGGTAAAATGATACTTACTTGTTTAATTTAGATTAATGTTCACTATGGGTTGTGGAACAAGTCACGTCAACTATTCTGTTGCAACTAAGTTACTGAATGTTTAAAATATCACATTATTTTATTTTACACTGTCCCAAGTTTCACAAAATATTTTAAGTGGTTTCCGTGGGTCGCCCCAACCTCGACCGACCGATGCCAAAGCATACAAGTGTAAGCACTTGAGTTCTTAGCATACTTAATACTTAATCGGTTTGAGTCTTTTCATATTTTCTTAGAAGTTTGTTTTCAACAAGATTTAGGAATTAGGATTTTGTTTACAAACAATGCGTATGATTTGACAGTTTTTTTTTTTAGTATGCAAATACCAAATTTGTTCCAAGCATTTCAACTTTCTTATGATAATTTGCTATTATTTTTAATGAAACCCATTCTAATAATTTGTTAATGTCATTTTGTTTATAAAAGTATTAATATAATAATTGTTATCACAACGAAATTGCTGATATTTACGAAACAATAACATATCGATAATTTAAATACGACTGCGCCCATCTCTCAAAAACAGCCTTGCGAACAGCCGTGCGTTCACGCAGCCGAGACATCGTCGACGAGCTAATAGAGCTTAGAGAAGACCGAAAATTCCGCCTTGACTACAGCCAACGATGTCACGGCTGCGACATCCGTGAAAACAGCCACGAAAACAGCCTAAACGTGTTGCTTAGAGAATAGCATAGTTGGTAGGAACGAATGTCCTCTTACTGGATAAGTGATTTGAATTTGTTTAATTTCAGTAGGAGAGTGGTTGATGAGCCAAAACAACATTGTGTGAATGATGTGGGAGTTCTTATTTTGGCCTCCACATCCATCACAAAAGAGGCGCACAGTTTCGATACCAGTATAGTCTTGAAACATTCAATATTGCAACAAGGCTGATCCTCCCTCTGTGGCTCCACACCCAGATTGAGTTTCATCCCATGTAAAAAATTCTGGATGCACAGCTGACATATTCCCAAAGCATAAATTGTACAAGCTAATTTGACGACTATAAAAGGCATCCTGAATCGCATGGGTTGCACTTGTTGCATGTCGAAACAAAATGATGTTTTATCGGGTTTGGCACGAGCCAATTCATAAAATGCATTCGCTCTCAGCTTATGTATCCTTTTCTCTGTAATTAATTATTGCTTTTGTTGAGGATTTTTTTCTTTTGTAATTCTGTTTTTTAACAATATGCAAACACCACAAGCATCACTAACGGAGAAGAAAACCCAATATTGAATTGCGTGTTGAATACATTCCGTAACATGCTATGTTTTACTTTCAGATCATTTTCTACAGTCATTATAAAACTGCCAAAGTTTACGAATATTTAGATCTGAACTTAAATAAATTCTTTTGCTCCTATTCCTGCTGTAATGGCTTTCCTTTGCTGGTAAGCTAGATATGAACTTGCAAACACTTTCCTTCTTAGCTGCATATTTTTTTAAATTTGTGATCACCTCCTCTATTTTCTTTTGGAATTGTACCATTGAACACATGTTTTGCTCTGAGTCTGAATGGTTTTATGGAAAAAGTTGACATAAATGTTTTTTTACAAACTCTTATCAATTTTTTATTTTTTCCAATCAAATGATAAAAACAAGAGATATTGTGAGGTTTTGGCTTACAGGTAGGCTTAAATGTCCTCTTCCTTCCTGCTTATTATTGCTGAGATAAGTCTAGTCAAAAATCCGTCTTGAGAGACTTGTTTTCATAAAATAAGCTTCTATTCTTTACTACTAAAGACACGTCAACTTTACCGCACTTGAATGTTTTGTCAGAACCGTGTGTACAATTTTTTGTAAAGTTCAAGGCAAGTGGATCTTTGTCTTTATACCTGTAAAAAAAGAAATAAATTCAATCATAGTAAAATACTTCTCACAACACCGTTTTTTTAAAGATAGTGCTAAAATATATGCACTGAAAGCACAGGCTTACGTACTTGTTGTTTTTAACGATATCCCTTTGACGTCCTCTTCTCATTTTTTTCTTAACACCGCAGTTTATCTTTTCAACGTTTTGTCTTTCCTCAGATTCCATGACAAAATGATACCTATTTTACTGTTATATTTTAATATAAACAGAAGAAAGGGCACAGAAAACACGTATTGAAAAACGAGGGAACACTGAACAGAGCTATCATGCTATAAACAATCAGGGTTGGATTCAGGCTCTCAGAAAATTATTGTCTATGGACGTCAAAAATATAGTATTTTTCTAAAAAAGATAGTATAGTCTGTCAAGAAAGTGATGACAGGCGGGAAAATTTTCTAAACGTAATCACGCTTAAAAGGTGTATTTTTTTTTTTGTATTTTCACAAAGAAAGCTTATTACATTTTAAATATTGTCACTTTGCACATTTTTATCTCGAATTAATAAAGTTCTCATATTTTTTATTTCATTTAAAAATTTTCCCGCCTGTCATCACTTTCTTGACAGACTATACATTGCCAAAAATTACAGAAGCCTTTTTTTTAGGTGTAGATTTAAATAAAAAACATATTTGGACGTTGGCTTTTTATTAAATAAATCGACAAAAGGCAAAAGGCTAACATTGAGGTTATTTTACCGTCATAGTAACGTTACTATGAAGGTAAAATAACCTCAATGTTAGCCAATTCTTCAATATTGGGTACATCGTCCTTGGCAACGATGCGACGTAACATGTTGTCAGACGGTGCAAAATCTGTGCAATTTTTCGATTTGCTTTCTATTACGGCATCACAAGTAAGTAGTAGGGCATCGATGGACTGGGTTGCTAATTTGTTGCATATTCTGGTCTTTGTTAAATTCACTTTACTGAAAACTCGTTCGCAATCGGCGTTTGCGTGAGGCAAGACAAGGCAGTCAAGCGCAAATCTGCTGATAGCTTTAAACGGCTTGCTTGCAGAAATGTCAGACCATTCACTGAGTTTTGCCCAGAATACGTCTGGTCTTTTTTCCGCCTTTAAGTCGTCGTCAATGTCTGCCAGCATGCGCCACTGATCATCCAAAACTTGTAGTGTTTGTAATGCCCGTTTTCACCAACACCACCTAAAATTTAGGTGTCCCTTAAGCCAGTATAAGGGGCACCTAACGCAAGTTTTGTTTTCACCAACGTTTAAGTGACACCTAAACCATTAGGGGACCC